>CM044017.1:27959977-28629977 GCA_024085815.1 Flaveria linearis | reverse complement strand
ACCTAGTGTTTGGATGTTTGTGGTTGTGATTTCATATAGTGTAATAAAGGCATGTAATTTATTTGTTTCATCTGGTATGTAATAAATAGATTAGTTTGCACTTTGTTTTTCTACAAAAATGTATTATGTTTTTCTATGTATTTGTACTTTGGGGCTGTTTGGATGACCAAGAAGGTGCCTAAAGAAGATGGTGAAATCACAACACAAATGGGTTACTTGAAGCATTTGGATACGGGTTCAAGTGGGTGATTGTTGGATCTTATATGGCCAAGACACATACAAGATTGATGTGGTTAGTACGTTATGATTCAAGTCGAGTCATAGCCAATAACAAGCCAAACAAATACCAATAAATATTTATTCGCTAATAAGATCATACAAATAAATATTGACACCAATTTAGAAAATGGGTTTTCTAATACATTGCTTTTGAAAATGAACAACATTATGTGGATAATATTTTCATGAGAAATTATTTATTTCATTATTTAAGTTTGTTAAATAATAACAAATAGAAGTGTGTTAAGTTGGTTTTAATTTTATAAAATAAGGGATTTAAAGAGTGTCAATTTTATAAAAGAAGAAAAATGGGGGGAACCCATTTTGAAAGGGGATTTCGGTCGCCCCTTTGGCCTTGGTGTCCCCACCCCATTTTGTCTTGTAAAGTGCAAGACTTAAAGACTTGAACACTCTCCTATCTAACACACTCTCTCTCTACATACAAAAGCTCAACTTTTCTCTCTAGCCTCTCTCTAAAATTCATATTTTAGGGCTGGTTTTGGGGCTTTTTCTTGGCTGAACATTGAAGCTCACTTGGCTGAATTTCGGGTTCTAAGAGAAGGAGTTGAATCTTGGTGTTTTACTACTTAGCAAGTGGGTATTTGGAAGGGCTTGTGGGTATCACCTCTTGAGATCTTCTACATTGAAGATTAGCTTTCAAACATCATCATCTACACCTCCAAGTCCACAATTCTATGAGGTAGTTTATGTGGTTGTTATGTGTTTTTGATAGCATGTTCTTTCATATAAAGATCCTTTGTTCATGGGTTTTGTTTTAATCAAATGTATTTGATGCATAAACTAACTAATCTCAAAATGGTTTTTGATTATAACTCCGCTGCTTTTTTACATATTAATGGTTAATATGACTTTGATAAACATCTACAAAACCTAACAATGGCATCAAGAGCCGGTTATATGGATGCATGCTTCAAAAATTGAAATTTTCGGGTCCTTTTTGAGTTAAAAGTGGGCTGGAAATTTCACCCTTGGCAAACTCTTTGTTTTTCAAGATATTACTTTCATATGCATAGTAAAGATCTTGAAAAATTAATGCCAAAAGATGGCTTGGTTGTTTGGACAAAAACCCACTTGTGTTTTGGTTAATGTTTGCTGAAATTTTGGGGTTTAAAAAGGGTGCCATTCACGTGTTTTTGGTATACATATTTGGATGTATTTTGGTGTAAATAACCTAGCCATGACCTTGTGTTTGGATGTTTGTGGTTGTGATTTCATTTGTTGTAATAAAGGCATGTAATTTATTTGTTTCATTTGGTATGTAATAAATAGATTAGTTTGCACTTTGTTTTTCTAGAAAAATATATTAGGTTTTTTTTATGTAATTGTACTTTGGGATTGTTTTGGATGACCAAGAAGGTGCCTAAAGAAGATGGTGAAATCACAACACAAAAGGGTTACTTGAAGCATTTGGATGCGGGTTCAAGTGGGAGTTCACCGACACAAGATTCATGTCATGTTTTACCCTTAGGAATGACCTCTTGACACACTTGTTATGGCAAGCAAGTGTGGTAAAAGTAGTTGGCTATGGTTATGCACTTATATTGTATGTTTGGTTGTTTGTTTTGGTTGTTTGGATGAGTTTGACATTTTGTTGAAAATTGATAAACTAGGTAAACAACTAAGATAAAACAAGCATAAAAATGGTTCTTTAGAAACCACTAAAGGAATTAATAAAATGAGTTTATTAAGGGTTAATGATTTAATGAAAATGAGTTTTATTAAAATGAATCATGAAAATTTTTTTTCATAAAATTCCATGCATTTGAGTGCATACAAATAGTATGGTATAAAAGGTATTCCTAAAACTACAATTCTGGAAACTACAAAAACCCTTTTTTAAAACAAGTTTAACACCATCCTCTTAAACAACACTCGATTCACTTGCAACTCGTTTATATGATAAAGGTCACCTAACTATAAATTTAGATACTTGTGAAGTTGAGGTGAAATTACCGTATTTGTGGGATAAAGATCACCTAACCACTTATATTTGTAAAATCACACGTGTGTCTAAGTAGGACGACTTGATTTGAAAATCATGCATTAGGATCACCGAAGCATGACTTACAAAAGGTGTTGATGGGATAAACATGCCAAACAAAACATAAGATGTTTAAACCTATCCCATACACTAGAAATTGTAATAGGTTACAATTGTCAAACGTTGACTACCTTGTTAATTTAGATAAAGGGATAAAGGTCACCTAACCAATATTTAAATATAACGTTGGATTCTAGATTTAATTATTAATTGTCTAGGAGACATAAAAGGGTATTAATAATTAAAATAAATTGATATTAAAAATACTAAAGTTGAACTTTGTAAAATTGTAGATGGCAAACAACAACAACGCAAACCCGACCGTCCATAACTTATCACTAAGAACCATCCTCGAGAGGGAACGTCTTAACCATGGGAACTTCATGGATTGGTACCGAAACTTGAGAATCGTTCTCAGAGAGAAAATAAGTCCTATGTGTTAGACGATCCCATTCCCGATCAACCCGATGAGGATAACATGGAGGCCTTTAACGATTGTGTCAAGTACACCGAGGACTCTGTGCAAGTCTCATGTCTCATGTTAGGGAGTATGACTCCTGATTTACAAAAGGACTTTGAGAACCACAATGCCTATAACATGATCACCCAGTTGAAGGAAATGTTCCAACAACAATCAAGGGTGGAACGGTGTGAAACGGTTCGAGCACTCCATGCATGTCGGACGGACAAGACCCAATTGGTATCATCTTACATTCTTAAGATGAAGAGCCACATTGATCGCCTCGAAAGGCTTAACTGTCATGTCTCCAACGAGTTTGCTATGGATTTGATCCTCAACTCCCTATCCAAGAAGCTTGAAAGCTTTGTTATGAACTATAACATGAATGGATGAGACAAGAGCATTGGTGAGCTTCATGAAATGCTCAAAACGGCCAAGGCGGGCATAGGTAGAAAGGTTCTACCGGTCCTTACGATCAATGAGGGAGGTACTAAGAAAAGGAACCACCCCAACCCTAAGGCAAGTGTTTCCAAAGGGAAGGGACACGTTAAGGGGAAGGGAAGGTAAGGCTAAAGTGGAACCCAAAGAAAAGAAGCAAAAGGTTGCTAAAGATGATCCATGTTTTGAGTGTGGTGAGGTAGGCCATTGGAAACGAAACTGTCCGGTCTATCTCAAAGAGTTGAGAGCCAAGAGGGATGCGGGGCAAACCTCAGGTATGACTTTTATGATACATGTTGAGCTAAATGTTATTTCTTCTAACACATGGGTATTGGATACCGGATGTGGAACTCATATTTGCAATTTGTTGCAGGGGTTCATAAGATATAAGCATTACAGAAAGGGCGATGATAGTCTTTTTATGGGCAATGGAGCAAAAGTTGAAGTTGAAGCCCAAGGAGACTATGTTTTGAAACTTTCAAGTGGTTTGAAAGTCATTCTGAAAAATGTATTGTATGCTCCTAGTTTGACTCGGAATATTATTTCAGTTTCCCTTTTAAGACAATGTGGTTATTATTTCAAATTTGTTGACGATGATATCCATGTTTGTTTGAATCATGTGTTTTATTTTAAGGCTATGCCTTATAATGGTATTTATGAATTGGTTCACGATAACACCACATATGATAGCTCAATGTACCAAGCAACCACCAAGAAGCCCAAATTAGATTTGAGTGATTCCTATCTTTGGCATTATCGCCTTGGACACATAAACAAGAATCGTATGCAAAAACTTCAAAAGAATGGTCTTTTAAAAACTAATGAAAATGATTCATTTGATGTATGCGAGTCTTGTTTACAAGGTAAAATGACAAAGGCCTCTTTTGTGGGACTAATGATAGGGCAAAAGATTTATTAGGGATCATACATTCGGATGTATGTGGACCTTTCAAACCAATAGCTAGGAATGGTGAAAGATACTTCATTACCTTTACCGATGATTATAGTCGTTATGGGTATGTGTACTTATTAAGACACAAACATGAATCTTTTGAAATGTTCAAAATCTTCAAAAATGAAGTAGAAAATCAACTCAATAAAACGATCAAGATTCTTTGTACCGATAGAGGAGGTGAATACCTAAGTAATGACTTTCAAGAGTATCTTAGAAGTTGTGGGATTGTCTCACAACTTACTCCACCTGAAACACCACAACATAATAGTGTGTCTGCGAGGAGGAATCGGACTCTATTGGATATGGTTCAATTTATGATGGCTAGAAGTACACTACCTCTATCATTTTGGGGTTTCGCTTTGCTCTCCGCGGCCCGTATTTTAAATATGGCCCCAACCAAGAAAGTGGAAAGGAGACCTTTCGAAGTATGGCATGGAAGGGTTCCATCATTGTCATAATTAAAAGTTTGGGGGCTTGAGGCTTATCCTAAGCAATACACTCAAAACAAACTGGAAGCCCGATCCATAAAGTGTATCTTCATTGGATATCCTAGAGATTGTATTGGATATTATTTCTATGATCCAACAGAGTAGAAAGTGTTTATTGCTCGAAAGGCAGAGTTCTTGGAAACTAAGTTCCTTTCGGAAGGAACTAGTGGAAGAACAATGGAACTTGAAGAGATTCAAGATTCACAAGATGATACACATTTGGTTGATACTAGCAATCAACATGAGGATGTTGAGAATGATCATGTGGATGATCAAGATACACAAAACATTTGCAGATCTCCAGAACTAGTGTTCCTACTGAGAGATATGAATTTTTCATGGATGGATGCTATGTGGTAGATTCGGATAAACCAACCACATACCATGATGCAATGTCAAACTTGATTTTGACAAATGGCAAGAAGCAATGAACGTTGAGATGCAATCCATGCATGATAACCAAGTTTGGGAATTGGTTACACCACCTCTTAAATCCAAAGTAGTTGGAAGTAAGTGGGTTTTCAAGAAGAAAACCGATATGCATGGAAACTTGGATACTTATAAAGCTAGACTTGTAGCAAAAGGTTTCACTCAAACTCAAGGGGTTGATTATGATGCAACTTTCTCGCCTGTGGCTATGCTTAAGTCTATCAAGATATTGTTTGCCATAGCTGCATATTATGACTATGAGATTTGGCAAATGGATGTCAAAACCGCTTTCCTTAATGGATATCTTGAGGAAGATGTCCATATGGAACAGCCTGAAGGTTTTGTCGATCCAAAACATCCTAACACGGTATGCAAGTTAAAGAAGTCAATCTACGATTGAAACAAGCATCGACATGTTGGAATCACCGTTTTGATGATGAAGTAAAGAAATTTGGCTTCATCAAAAACGCTGATGAAGCTTGTGTGTATAAGAAAGCTAGTGGGAGCATTATTACTTTCCTTGTATTATATGTCGATGACATTCTACTATTTGGAAATGACATTCCAAACATGGAAAGTGTAAAAGCCTAGCTTGGAAGCTGTTTTTCCATTAAGGAATAAAGATCTATAGGGATTGATCAAGGCGGTTGATAGGTTTAAACCAAAGTGCATACATTGAAAAAGTCTTAAAAAGGTTCAAGATGGAGAATTCTAAGAAAGGTTTGGTACCTATTCAAAAGGGGACTAAATTGAGCACGTCTCAATGCCCTAGTTTAAAGGTTGAACAAGAAAGAATGAATGGAGTCCCATATGCATCTGCTATAGGATCCATCATGTATGCAATGATATGTACTAGGCCGGACGTGTCATGTGCTCTAAGCATGACAAGTAGATATCAACAGAATCCTGGTAGTAGTCATTGGACGGTTGTTAAGAGTATTTTCAAATACCTTAGAAACACTAAGGATATGTTCTTAATATATGGATCTGGTGAGGAGGAGCTCATTGTAAAGGGTTACATGGATGCGAGTTTCCAAACTGATCAAGATGAGTCTCGATCACAATCGGGATATGTCTTCATTATGAATGGAGGAGCGGTCTCTTGGAAGAGCTCAAAGCAAGATGTAGTGGCACTATCTACAACAGAATCGGAATACATCGCCGCTTCATTGGCAGCTCAAGAAGCTGCATGGCTAAGGAAGTTCATTGCTAATCTTGGGGTTGTTGCTACCATTCAAGACCCCCTAGAGATCTTTTGTGACAACGAGGGTGCGATTGTTCAAATCAAGGAACCACGTGCTCATCAAAAGACTCGGCACATTGAACGGAGGTTTAACTACATAAGGGATGAAGTTGAAAAGGGAAATATATCTATTCGCCAAGTTCACACCGATCAAAACATTGCGGATCCATTCACGAAGCTCCTAGAAAGGTCAAAACATGAAAGTCATACTTGTGCCTTAAGACTTCGATATTCTAGTGATTGGACTTGATCAAATTTTATATTTGGATATCGGAACTTATGTTATTTGACTTAATTATATGGTTATAATTTTCATTTATTCTTCCATTTTAGCATGTTTAAATCCATGAATAAGTAAGTTATTCTAAACGTCCGTAGTCGATCATACTTGTGGGAGCAACTATGAATATAAAACTATAATGAACTTGGATTGGTTGATATTCATAAAGTATGAATATAGAGCAAGAGGTTGCTACCAAGGTTCATTGATATCTATGGGATATAGATATAGGACTGAACCGCTCTCAATTATTTCTGCATGGAATCATTGTGATTAGTCATAAGAGATATTGAGTAAAGGCGAATATCATTATATCCTCAGACCTGAGATACATATTGGGTCTTGATATTCATCAAGTGTTGTACTTTGACTTAGTACTTTGCTATTCTGAAAAATTGGCAGTACAAAAGGTTGGGTTAAGGTATGATATAAGGTGATTGTGAGAGACGTATGTAGTCAAGATGGAATTTGTTCCCCTTATTCGTTGATAGTTAGATGCCTAAGGCCTGTTAAAGTTAAATCATCGTAGAACGACAGTTCTGTCTCTGGGATTTAACATGACATCTGTGACAAAAGGATAGATGATTAATTCACCTAAACATTTCGAGTAAGGTACTTGAAGAGGATGATGTTATTGAATGGCACTTAGTCATACGTATTAAGGGTAGTAAACCGTTGTTAGGCGGTATTTACTACTTGCATTAATCTTCTATGAATCTTGTGCAAGTGGGAGATTGTTGGATCTTATATGCCCAAGACACATACAAGATTGATGTAGTTAGTACGTTATGATCCAAGTCGGGTCATACCCAACAACAAGCCAAACAAACACCAATAAATATTTATTCGTTGATAAGATCATACAAATAAATATTGTCACCAATTTAGAAAATGGGTTTTCTAATACATTGCTTATGTAAATAAACAACATTACGTGGATAATTTGTTCATCAGAAATTATTTGTTTAATTATTTAAGTTTGTTAAATAATAACAAATAAAAGTGTGTTAAGTTATAAAGTTAAAATTGGTTTTAATTTTATAAAATAAGGGATTTAAAGAGTGTCAATTTTATAAAAGAAGAAAAATAGGGGGCACCCATTTTGAAAGGGGATTTCGGCCACCCCTTTGGCCTTGGTGTCCCCATCCTATTTTGTCTTGTAAAGTGCAAGACTTGAAGACTTGAACACTCTCCTATCTAACACTCTCTCTCTACATGCCAAAGCTCAACTTTTCTCTCTATCCTCTCTCTAAAATTCGGATTTTAGGACTGATTTTGGGGCTTTTTCTTGGCTGGACATTGAAGCTCACTTGGCTGAATTTCGGGTTCTAAGAGGAGTTGAATCTTGGTGTTTTACTACCTAGTAAGTGGGTGTTTGGAAGGGCTTGTGGGTATCCCCTCTTGAGGTCTTCTACATTTAAGATTAAGCTTTCAAACATCATCATCTACACCTCCAAATCCACGATTCTAAGAGGTAGTTTATGTGGTTGTTATGTGTTTTTGATAGCATGTTCTTTCAATAAAGATCATTTGTTCATGGTTTTTGTTTTAATCAATGTATTTGATGCATAAACTAACTAATCTGAAAATGGTTTTTGATTATAACTCCGCTGCGTTTTTACATATTAATGGTTAATATGACTTTGATAAACATCTACCAAACCCAACATGTAGGTACGTACGCGGGTACGTAAGCGGGTACGTACGCGGGTACGTACGCGGGTACGTACGCGGGTACGTACGCGGGTACGTACGCGGGTACGTACGCGGGTACTTACGCGGGTACTTACGCGGGTACTTACGCGGGTACGTACGCGGGTACGTACGCGGGTACTTACGCGGGTACGTACGCGGGTACTTACGCGGGTACGTACGCGGGTACGTACGCGGGTACGTACGCGGGTACGTACGCGGGTACGTACGCGGGTACGTACACGGGTACGTACGCGGGTACGTACACGGGTACGTACGCGGGTACGTACGCGGGTACGTACACGGGTAAGTACGCGGGTACGTAAGAAGGTACGTACGCGGGTACGTACGTAGGTACGTACGTATCTAGGTATGTATGCATGTATGTATGTAAGTATGTATGCATGTATGTATGTATGTATGTATGTATGTAAGTACGTACGTACGTACGTACGTATGTATGTATGTATGTACGTACGTACGTACGTACGTACGTACGTATGTATGTATGTATGTATGTATGTATGTATGTATGTATGTATGTATGTATATGTATGTATGTATGTATGTATGTATGTATGTATGTATGTATGTATGTATGTATGTATGTATGTATGTATGTATGTATGTATGTATCTATATACCTATGTATCTATGTATGCACATACGTATGTACATACGTATGTATCTATGTATGTTTCTATGTATGTAACGTACGTGCGTGCGTGCGTGCGTACGTACGTGCGTGCGTGCGTACGTGCGTGCGTGCGTGCGTGCGTACGTGCGTGTGTGCGTGCGTACGTACGTGCGTGCGTACGTACGTACGTGCGGGCGTACGTACGAGCGTCTGTCTATACGTGCGTGCATGCATTCGTGCGGACGTGCGTTCGTGCATAGGTAGGTATGTGTGTATGTCTGTGTATGTATGTACGTGCGTATGTATGTACGTGTACATGGACGTACGAGCGCATGTATGTATGTGCGCATGTATGTACACACTCATGTATGTACGTGCACATGTATGTAGGTGCGTATGTATGTACGTGCGTATGTATGTACGTCCCTATGTAGGTACGTATGTTTGTATGTACGTATGTATGTATGTATGTATGTACGTATGTACGTATGTACGTATGTACGTACATACGTATGTATGTATGTACTTATGTATGTAGGTACGTAAGTTGGTATGTAAATAGGTTGGTATGTGTGTAGGTAGGTATGTATGTAGGTATATATGTATCTAGGTTGGTAGGTAGACACGTATGTAGGCACGTATATGGGCACGTATGTGGGCACGTATGTGGGCACGTATGTGGACAGGTATGTGGGAACGTATGTAGGCACGTATGTGGGCACGTAGGTGGGCACGTAGGTGGGCACGTAGGTGGGCACGTAGGTGGGCATGTAGGTGGGCTCGTATCTGGGCACGTAGGTGGGCACGTATGTGGGCACGCATATGTGGGCACGCATATATGGGCACGCATATGTGCATGCATGTGAGCACGTACGCAGGTGTGCACGTGCCCAGGTGTGCACGTGCGCAGGTGTGCACGTGCGCAGGTGTGCACGTGCGCAGGTGTGCACGTGCGCAGGTGTGCACGTTCACAGGTGTGCACGTGCGCTGGTGTGCACGTGCGCTGGTGTGCACGTGCGCTGCACATGCGCAAGTGTGCACGTGCGCATGTGTGCACATGCGCATGTGTGCACGTGCGCATGTGGGCACGTGCGCTTGTCTGGATGTGTGCATGTGTGCATGTGTGCATGTGTGCATGTGTGTATGGGTGCATGTGGGCATGGGTGCATGTGTGCATGGGTGCATGTGTGCATGGGTGCATGTGTGCATGGGTGCATGTGTGCATGTGTGCATTGGGCATGTGGGCATGTGTGCATGCGTTCATCTGTGCATGTGTGCATGTGTGCATCTGTGCATGTGTGCATATGTGCATGTGTGGTGCATGTGTGCATGTGTGCATGTGTGGTGCATGTGTGCATGTGTGCATGTGTCCACGTGTGCATGTGTGCATGTATGTAGGTACGTATGTATGTAGGTACGTAGGTAGTTACGTACGTATGTACGTACGTAGGTAGTTACGTGCGTAGGCACGTGCGTAGGCACGTAGGCACGTGCGTAGGCACGTGCGTAGGCACGTGCGTAGGCACGTGCGTAGGCACGGGCGTAGGCACGGGCGTAGGCACGGGCGTAGGCACGGGCGTAGGCACGGGCGTAGGCACGGGCGTAGGCACGGGCGTAGGCACGGGCGTAGGCACGGGCGTAGGCACGGCGTAGGTACGCGCGTATGTACGCGCGTAGGTAAGCGCGTAGGTGCGGGCGTAGGTGCGGGCGTAGGTGCGGGCGTAGGTGCGGGCGTAGGTGCGGGCGTAGGTGCGGGCATAGGTACGTATGTATGCATGTATGTATGTATGTATGTATGTATGTATGTATGTATGTATGTATGTATGTATGTATGTATGTATGTATGTATGTATGTATGTATGTATGTATGTATGTATGTATGTATGTATGTATGTATGTATGTATGTATGTATGTATGTATGTATGTATGTATGTATGTATGTATGTATGTATGTATGTATGTGTGTATGTGTGTATGTATGTATGTATGTATCTATGTATGTATGCATGTATGTATGTATGGATGTATGTATGTATGTATGTATATGTAATACGAAAACGTACATGTAATACGTATACATACATGTAATATGTATACATGTAATACATATACGTACATGTATACGTATACGTACAAGTATACGTGTATGGACACGTACACGTGTATGTATACGTATAAGTACACGTGTGTGTATACGTATACGTACCCGTATATGTATACGTATACGTATATGTATATGTACACTTACATGTATACGTACATGTACACGTACATGTATACAAAGAGGTACTCGTATACGTGGAGGTATATGTATACATGTAGGTTTACGTATACGTGCAGTATACAGGGATACGTTGATGTATACGTGCATGTATACGTTTACGTGCAGGTATATGTATACAGACATGTATAAGTATACATACATGTATGTATGTATGTATATGGATATGCATATGTGTATATGTATATGTATATGTATAAGAAATGGTTCAAGGGAGAACTCCTAGTTTTCATGGGAACTCTAAGAACTCATTAAAACAATGAAGATCTTTATTTTATCGAGATACCTATCATTATAGTTAAATTGAGACATAATTAATTGAAGTTATACATTTAAGTATACATGTATTCTTATATTTTAAATTTGCATGTATAAATTTACTATTGACACATGTGTATGTTTTTTCATTTACAGATGTGTAAGATTTTAAAAAAAGTATATGAAAAATAAATTATCACACACAAACTTATTAATGATGTTATATAATAATAATAATAATAATAATAATATAATAATAATAATAATAATAATAATATAATAATAATAATAATAATATATTATTATTATTATTATTATTATATTATTATTATTATTAATATTATTATTATTATTATTATCATTAAATATAATAATAATAATAATATTATTATTATTATTATTATTATTATTATTATTATTATTATTATTATTATTATTATTATTATAATATATATAATAATAATAATATAATAATAATAATAATAATAATAATAACTTTTCATGAGTTCCTGAAGTTCTTGTAAAATTTGGAAAATTCTCATTTGATCGTTATATGTGTATGTATACGTATACATTTACGTATGTATAAGAAATAGTTTAAATGAGAACTCATAGTTTTTGTAAGAACTCTAAGAACTCATTAAAACAATTAAAATCTTTATTTTATTTAGATACCTATCATTGTTATTAAATTGAAATAACTAAATGAAGTTATACATGTAAATGTACATATATTCGTATATTTCAAATTTTACACGTATTACCATTTACACATATGTACGTTTTACCATTGCACATGTGTAATATTTTAAAATATATTAATATTCAATAAATTATCACACATAAACTTATCTCACGATGTTATACAATAATGATAACGATAATGATAACGATAATGATAACGATAAGGATAACGATAATGATAACGATAATGATAACGATAAGGATAACGATAACGATAAGGACAACGACGGCGGCGGCGGCGGCGGCGGCGGCGGCGGCGGCGGCGGCGGCGGCGGCGGCGATCGCGACCGCGATCGCGACGGCGATCGCGACGGCGATCGCGACGGCGATCGGGACGGCGATCGGGACGGCGATCGGGACGACGATAGGGACGGCGATAGGGACGGCGATAGGGATGGCGATAGCGATGGCGATAGCGATGGCGATAGCGATGGCGATAGCGATGGCGATAGCGATGGCGATAGCGATGGCTATAGCGATGGCGATAGCGATGGCGATAGCGATAATGATAAGCGATAATGATAGTGATAATGATAATAATAATAACGATTCTAATACTTAACTTAAAATAATAGTTTTGATTACTTTTCATGAGTTCTCGGAGTTCCTGTAAAATTTAGAAATTTTCATTTGATTTTTACCCTATACATGGTATACATACATATGGTTAAAATAAAGAAAATGCATTTGTCTAAAAAAATCTAAATGTGATATCAGCCCTTTATTCAATTAATTAATGTTTGAGATTAAGTTTTAAAGCAAAAAATGATTCAACGCGTATTATGATAAAAATCATTTTTTTTTAATTTTTTCTCATTCCGCACACTTTATTTAAACGTTCGTAACTTTTTATATGAAATAAAAAAACCCTTTCCACTAAAAAATAAATATTATTTCATGTTAAACTGATGATTAGAGTGAGCGTACGATCCAGACTCTAGAAGACATGTTGCGCGCCTATGTGATCGATTCTGGTAGCTGTTGCGAAACTCACTTACCATTAGTTGAGTTTTCTTACAATAACAGTTATCACACCTCAATTAAGGCCGCACTATTTGAGGCACTGTATGGGTATAAGTGTCGATCACCTATCTGTTGGGCAGAAGTTGGAGAAAGCCAACTTACGGGTCCTGAACTTGTGCATGAGACAACTGAGAAGATCGTGCAAATTCGTAATCGTATGGAAGCAGCACACGATCGGCAGAAGAGCTATGCTGATAAGCGTCATAAACCGTTGGAATTCCAGATTGGTGATAAGGTACTTTTGAAAGTGTCACCTTGGAAATGGGTGATTCGTTTCGGGAAACGGAGAAAACTAAACCCTAAGTATGTTGGACCATTTGAGATTACCAAACGAGTTAGTCCAGTAGCTTATCAATTGAGTTTACCTGAGGAACTCAGTGGAATACACAACGTATTTCACGTGTCGAATATGAGGAAATGCCTGGCTGATGAATCACTTGTTGTTCTATTAGAGGAACTAAAATCGACGAACAGCTTCGTTTCGTTGAAGAACCTGTGGAAATCATGTATCGAGAAGTCAAAACCCTAAAGCAAAGCAAGATCCCTATTGTGCGTGTTAGGTGGAACTCAAAGCGTGGACCAGAATTTACTTGGGAACGCCAGGATCAAATGAAGAAGAAGTATCCACAACTGTTCCAGAATCAGACATCTACTTCTTAATGTATCAATTTTAAGATATCTTTTCTTTCAATTTTGAGACGAAATTTCCTTCAAGAAGGGGATGATGTCGAAACTCGCGTGAAACCTTACATTTCCTTGTTTCGGGTATATTTCAGAAACTCCCAGAAACCCTAGCGTGTCTATGCTCCGGATAACTGACCAGTTTGCTCACGACATTCGTTGACCCTGTTGTATGATCTAATTTTTGGGATGAAAAATTCTTTCATCAGGGGAATGATATGACAACCCGTATTGTTCAGGCTAACCCTAGTAACTTAATTTCCTCATCGTTCCCTCACCCCCATAACCTCCCATATTCCTCCATTAAACCCTAAACTGCCGTCATAAGCTTCTTCCCCTATGCAAAGTGTTTTTAGTAGCTTCACACGCAATCTTTTGCTCCGGCAGCCCTACCGCAACCGCGCGACTCACTGACAACTTCACCACCTGCAACCGTAAGCGCACCGGTAGCCATCCCAGCCTCTATCCCGCAACCGCCAACCGCACTCTAACCGGTACGTATTTTGATCCGTCATTCGTACGATTTCTAGTTGTTACGGTTCGGGATCACCGGCTATGGGTTAACTATTGCGCGTTCATAATTGCGAGTGTTGGAGTCATGATGTTTGGGTTGATAGCATGTGTGTTCTATGTTATGCCTGTGTGTCATGTATGTGTTTTCGAGTATGTATATATATGTATGTATATATATATATTATTTATTCTGCAATGTGGTCGGGTCTTCGATCGGGGCTTGCAATGCATATGTATCTATACGTTTGTGTGCTGCAATATATGTATGCGGTTGTGGTGTACGTATTTAGGGTTGCGAGCATGTTTGGGCGCGTGTGTGCGTGCTTGGTATGGCTGCGATGCGTATGAATGTTTGGTGAACCGTGTGTGAATGTGTGTGTTTATGCATGTGAATGGATGCTCTTGTGGGGGTGGTTGGGTGATGGTCAAATGAAACCCTCGGTAGGGGTGTGTGGGCATTACTTGTTATGCATGTGTACATAACTTTCTTATGTGTGTACTTACTTTACATGTATGTGGGGTATGCGTATGAGTGTGTGTGTGTGTGTGTTATAATTGCTATTTGGTTTTTGAGTATGGGGTTATGTTGTGTTATTATATTATGCATGTGTGATTGTGAGTAAGTTATGTATGTGTTAAAAGTGTGTAAGTCATGGTAGGTTGTTTGTGGTGGCAATGATACATGTATAGGTGGTGCAAGGTGGAGTATGCATGATGCATATAACCTATTTTAGTGGGTGCATGATATGTTCATAATATATACATGGTCGGTGATCTTGCATTCTAGTATTATATGTACGGGTGGTTGTTATGTGAATAATCTATAACATAAGTCAATGTTATATAAAATACACTATAAGTGTGTTATCTATAATATATATATTATATATATTCATACTATATGTATGTGTGTATTGTATTTAATATATTTCCTGAAAGTGTTGTGTGTAATATTTATATTATAGATAAGTGTATTACGTATGGATTGCTATGTGTTAAGATGTGTGGGTTATGTATTAACAAACGTACGGTTATATTATAAAAACAAGTCATAATTCAAATATATATAGAGTACCTTTATTCGAGATCGGGTACAAGAGAATAATTGGATTATTATTAGTAGTAGTAATATTTTTATGCATGCATGAGTTGGTGTATGACTGTGCTTGCATGGGAATGGGAAATATTGATAACCGACACCGTGACTGAGTCTTGAACGTGAAACTGAACCTTTCTTATGTTTATAGTTAATAATTAATATTAATTATATTTTAAATGAAACTCAGGTAATCGGAAAACCTTAGTCTTTGTGCTTTCGTTCTCTCGTTGCTGTGCATTCAAGGTGAGTTTTCATGCCCCATTTTACATTCTTTCCTTTTCGGAGGAGAAAACATGCAAACACTGTTTTTGTTATGGTTGCCAGTATTACTGATATCGCCTGTTATGTTAGTGGAGACACATTTGAGAGTCCTTATAGTATCGAACCGTTAGTAATAGAATTAGCGAGGTAATTCTGAGTAGTACTACTGGGTTTGACAAACCCCGCCCGCGCTAGTCGCGCTAGCTTGATTAGAGGTCGAACGGGTTATAAATTGACCTACCGATTACCATGGTCTGTGATAGACATGGAGGAAAGGCACTAAATACACACAGTCAGCTTCATTTGAAACACTAAGTAACTTGTTTATAGGCTAGCTACCTATCGATATGCTTTATATGCTAAACCTTTCAGACACATTACTTGTTGATTAAACCTGTGGACTCACCACCTTTATATTGACATACTTTAGCATGTTTTCTCAGGTCACAGGAACGCACAAGGTTAAGAACTCAGCTTGGAATGCATCCATGGCATACATCATAACTCAATCGTTTTATTTTGTTAAACGTTATTGACTTTTATGGTTTAAACGCATGTTATACAATTTACTGTTGATTTCTGTTTTCAAATCGCTTCTGCAACTATGAAACACTTATGGTTGATTTCAAAGTCTGATATCTAAATGTGATATTTTGTAATTATCGTGTCTGGTGTAACTGGTGCTATCTGAGATCCTGGTGTGTCACACGCCTGACGGTAAAACCCCTTAGCGGATTTTGAGGGTGGACACCTAATTATTAAAAAACCCTTTCCACTAAAAAAATAAATATTGTTTTTTGTTATTAATGTTTGTTTGATGTTATGTGATCATTTAGTGGTTTCGGTGTAGAAAACGTTCAATCGTGTAATGTTAAAATGACTTTTACAAAAGACGAGGGCCTTTCTTGTACAAAAAGATTAAAACCCAAACCCCCACCCCGTTACCCTAATTCGGCCGCCACCCTCTCCCCACCCTCTCCCTATTTTCGAACACACGCACACACATATATGAACATATACATATCTTGATTTCCTCTTGCCATTGGTGATTATTATGAATTGTTCTTCCTTCAAAATCGTGTTAGCTTGCATCTATGCATCATAAAAAGTAAGTTTTATGTTAGATTTCATATCCTTTGATTACCATGATGAACATGAACCCTATATATCCAATCTCTAATAAAAACTTGAAATTGGTTTAATTTATTGATGATTGATTATGTGTTAGTATTCAATATAATGACGTTTGTACGGATTGAGTTTATGAAATTATTTACTTTTGATCAAAACCCGAGATCTACATATAATGGAAACTTTAATTTGAGGCTTTTGTAGAAAATGTATGATTTTGATGAAATTAGATTGAATTGATACTTCTAGGAAACTAGTTAATGCTAATGGATGAAAAACCATATTTTGAACTTTTGATTTTGGCTCGATTTTAGGTACTTTCCATTAAAAAAATTTTGGGTAGATTAATTTATAGATGATGATTTATGCATGTTTGATGGGTTGTCATGATGTGATGTTTAGAACCTAAGAATGGATTGCGAGTAACTACACGGTGAAAATGTATCGTTTGAGCATGCTTGTTGCTTAAGGAAACTTTTGAGACACGATGTGTTGTGTGATGAGTATGTTATGTGTAGAACATGTTATGGTGATGCGTTTGATTTTGAAATGGTTATAGGAACATCTTAGGAGATTTGGATGTAATATGTGAAACTTGTGTTCTTATGTTTTAAATTAGGAAACTTTGGGCATGATGAAGAATCTAGGTATTGCTAACATGTTGTGGATGATTGTGGGATGTGTTGCTTGTATATTAACATGTTTGTTATGATAAGCTTGATGATTTTGAAATGGATTACACGTGCGATAACGATGTCATACTTTCCAAAATTAGAAACTTTCTAAAAATAGATTTCCAGCATGAAACTTTATATGAATGATTATTTGAGTTATTTGAGAATGACTAACATGTTTTTACTTATTTGAGTCACCAATGGCTCGTGGGGTCAGTTCGGTCAACTTTGGTCAACAAAAGTCAACTTTTGTCAAAAAGTTAAACTTGTAATACATTTTTCGAACACTAACAGTTATGTTGTTTGGATACAACGAGGTTCAACTTGACCATTATGTACATATACTTATGGACATACATTTGGTTGGTAATGATTAGCTTTTGTTTATTACACTTCATGTTTTTCATACGCATCTAAGGTGAGTTTCACGGCCCCACTTTTACTTACTTTCCTTTTTGGGGGAGATGCATACAAACTATTTCTATTTATATGGTTTTAGTATTATCGGTATATCGCCTGTTACTGTAGTGCAAACATTATCATGGAAGTCCTTACACACTCGAACCGTTAATAATGAGCTAGCGAAAAAATTTTGACAAGTACTACTGGGTTTGAAAAAACCCACCTGCATTAGTAGCGCTAACTCTACTAGAGGTTGAACAGGTGTTTAATTAACCTAGACACTTGCAATTGTTCTGTGATAAGACATGGCGGAAGGCAAAAACAACTCACAAATAGTCAGCTTTGGTTCAAAATGCTAAGTAACTTAATATACAGGATAGCTACCTATGGTATACCTTTGTTTAATTTTACCAAGCAAACGCTCAAACATATATACTGATTTAAACCTGTGAACTCACCAACCTTATGTTGACACTCTTTAGCATGTCTTCTCAGGTTGATGGCATGATTAAGGATAGGGTTGCATATCTCATTGACATTTACTATTTTCATTGGGTGATTTATTGTATGCGTTTATTACTCATGGTTTTTTTAAAACCTTTATGCCTCCGATTGATTACATTGATACTCTGATTTAAGTCAAATGCTTATTTAAAATGCATATAGTATCGTTTGATATGATTGTGGCTGAGATCCTGATTTGTTGCACGCCTCGGGTAGAACCCCGCATGTGTATTTTGAGGGTGTGACAGATTGGTATAAGAGCCACAGGTTATAGAAAACTAGAATTGCATTTGCATCTAGACTATAGCCTTAGACACACACTACCATTGCACATACTCGTATCTGTTTATTGTTTTTCAAGCATACATATCAATTTACGCATGCATAACGATATCAGATGTCAAAATCATCATCTTCCTCACCCATGTCACTAACATCACCCCCAATCAATAAGGAGACTGAGGATCTTGCTCTCGTACCTTCTTCATCTACACTAATAGCTTCACCATCGAAGCCGAATAATCATCGGCTAGAGCCGACTGATAACTTCAAACAACATGGAGTGTTGTTCAATATTAGACTCAGGGGAGATACACAACGCTGGAAGTGTTTACCCGATATGATTTCTAGCTGAATCCAGGAGGATAGCGTACCCCTTCCCTTGCTGCTGACATAACTGATGGTACTCTTGTATCATCACTTATACCTCATCCAACCAAGCAGTCATTTGCCTCCCTCATTGCAAGGTAAGATTATTCACAACGTACGTGAAGAACTCTGTGAGATCAACGATATACTAGAGCATTTGACCACCACTAGTGAATATGTGAAAACACTCAAGGAAGGCTTGGTGGAGACTAGCAAGAAACACAATATTTTTGTTGATGTATTTGAGGAAAACACGAACAACCACAATTCATTAGATGGCATAGCCAAGGGAGCATTGGAAAGATAAGAAACCCTCAAGGCTACACATTAGGTTGTACATCACAGATTAGTATTATCCGAATTGAGAGTAGCTAGGCTAGAAGCCTAAGCTGTAATTGCTACTGCATCTGATGAAGATCTGGAGGAGAAGTAATGTACTCGGAATGAAGACTAGAAGCTATAAAAGGAATTCTAGAACATTAAGATCGTATGGTCAAGTATACATCCCATTTCCATGAGTTGGTTACTTTATGTAATAGTAACTCCAACCTACAACATGCTTAGACTTAAGCATAGGTCATTATCATTAATCCTATAACCATTTAACACTCTATGAGGTTATCTCACAATTTTGCTGATTTAGTTATGGTGTAGAGCACTCTGACTAAATGTGACATTGTTGATGGTTCATTTGATAATGAGTAGGAATAGGACGGCACGTAGAGCAATTTATTCACCATCATGGCTAGTGTGATCATTATTGTTGCCAAAGATATGGCAAGACGGACCATGTAGCTAAAGACTTTAAAGGAGAGTCAACGATCAAGCAGCAACAAACCCAAGTAGTGATGACAAGCTAAAGCATCATATTGATTTGAATGTAACAAAGATAGGAAAATGAAGAGAGATTGCCTTCAACTAAAAAGTGGCAATATGGACAGTAACAATGGAAAGTAATGATGGATAGAGTGCCTAGTGTCGAGCCATCGTGATTACGACTCGTAAGGCAAGAATTGTTATGGCTACCATTTAGCAAACTTTTAGATGTAGCTTCAACTAGAATTAAACCTGGTTACACCATACAATTATCTGATGGTAAACTAATTGAAGCAACTCGCATTCTGAAGGGATGTATAATGGGATTGTGTGGATAGAAGACAGATATAGATTTTATGCGTATTACGCTTGATAGTTTAATGTGATTATCGATATGGATTGGTTTTCTAAGAACCAAGCTGTATTTATCTGTTGTGAAAGGTCATTCTCATACCACTTTATGGTGGTGAAGTCTTTTCTATTCAGGGCGAGAAGAGTGTTGTAGTCTCAGACACTATATCTTGTATGATGGCCCGGAAGTACTTACTCCAAGGTCTTAACACCATTTTAGCTACGATCACTAGGAAAGATACTGAAGAAAAAGGATTGAAGAGATCCTTGTCAAGAAAATTGATAGCACGTTATGTATGGTATTGATTTCTATGTGTTTATCAAAGTAACGATTAAGACCCAATATTCTCTTCCACACATCGACGATTTGCTTCACCAACTTCAAGAGTCGAGTTTATATTCCAAGATAGACTTGCTATCAGGATATCAAAGGTCCAACAGGATGACATAACTAAGCCAACATTCAGAACATGGTATTGTTACCGTGAGTTTCTGGTTATGCCAAGTTTATATTTACCAATGCACCCCCAACTTTCATGGAGGTCCTGAACCAAGTGCGTAACCCCTATCTGGACAAGTTTATCAAGGTTATTGTTGATGATATTATAACATATACAAACAAAAAAGAGGAGAATAAGGAATATGATTTTAGAACTACTAAAACAAGGATAACTGTATGCCAGGTTTTTGAAGTGTGACTTCCGGATGAAGTTCAAATTTTGGGTCATGTGGTTAGCGAGAAGGGAATGCCTATTGACCTAGCAAGAATAGAAGCCACTAGGAAATGGGTTAAGCCTAAAACTCCGACTAACATATGATAGTTTCTTGGATGCTAATTTTGGGTCATGTGGTTATTACCGACGAGCCATAGAGGGTTTTCAAGGATTGCACAACCTCGTACGGTATTACTTTATAAAGCCGCCACATATGTTTGGGTTAATAAGTGAGAGTCGTATTTTAGGTTGTGAAACAAAAAAATCTGTATTGTACTGATACGATCCCTACCAGAATGAAACATATGATTTTATGGTATATTGCGTTGCTTCCATCCAAGGTCTCGGATGTGTGTTGATGCAATACGAGAAGATTATCGAATACACTTCCTATCAGTTGAAAGTTCATAAGAAAAACTACATGACACACGAATCAAAGTTGAGAGTTGTTGATTTACACGTAAAACATAGAGATATTACATGTACGGCACCAAATGCATCAATACACCAATCATAAGAGCCTATAGTATATCTTAAACAAAGGAGCTGAACATGAGACAACGTTATTGGGTCAACCTGTAAATGACTATGACAATGTGATAAAGTAACTCCGGGTAAGGCTAATGTGGTAGTCAATGCCCTAAGTCGAAAGTAAACACCTAAACCAAAGCGAGTGCGAGCACTAAAGCTTAACATCCATAATAGAATACCTGATCAAATGTGTAATGCTTAAATTAAGGAATTGAAGGATGAGAATCTGAACGCATAGTCTATGCGAGACATGGAAAAGCAAAACCTGACAAAATCCAAAGGAATTTGTTATTTTATGGAACGAATATGGATTTTTCAGTATGTGAATTTACTAGAGTTGTTAATGGATGAAACTCATAAGACTCGATATCATATTCATCGAGTTTCAGGTAAGACGTACCATGATTTGAAAGTTGTTTATCGATGTAAGAATGTGAAAGGTGATAGTGCCATGTATGTAAGCAAGTGTTTAACATGTTCTAGAGTTAAGGTAGAATATCAAGGACTGATTGGTTTACTCCAACAGCCATAAATTCCAAAATGGAAGTGGGAATAGATCTCAATGAATTTCATTACAATGTTACACCGAACTCTCAGCGGATGTGTTACCATTTGGGTAATGGTAGATCGCTTAGCAAAATCCATGCACTTTTTTGAAATTAGAGAAAGTGATTGAATTGAGAATTTAACTCGCGCCTATCTAAGAGATAAAAAGTTTTCACCATGAGTAACTAGTTTTTCATCATCTTTGATCACGATGCTTGATTCATTTCTATTCCTAGAGGTCATTGCAGAGGTCATTGGAAATGCGTTTGGTTTGGAGAATAACATATTATACGTAAAATGATGGTTACAGTGAGCGTACGACTCAAACTCTAAAAGACATGCTCCGAGCTTGTGTCAATGATTAGGGTTTCCTGTGATAACAGTTACCACACAGCAAACAAGGCTGCACTGTTTGAGACACTCTATGGGAGTAAGTGTCGATCATCAATATGTTAGGAAAAGTTGAAAGAAAGTCAACTTACTATTCCTTAGCTTGTGCACGAGACAACTAAGAAATCGTACGAATTCATAAATGTAGGGCAGCAACATGTGACTAACAATGAATTTACATGGGCTAACATGAAAAACCCATTGAATATCAAATCGACAACAAGGTACTTCTAAAACTATCACCTTAGAAAGGTGCATTTCGTTTTCAAAAACCGAGTAAAGTTAAACCCACCCTACGTTGGATCTTTTGAGATTGTCAAAAGGGTTAGTCCAGTAGAGTAACAACTCAATCTGCATAAAGAACTCAATGCAGTACAAAATGTGTTACATGTTTCAATCATGAATAAATGTCTGTCTTGGTGAAACAATCATCACTTTGTTTAAAGGAGAAACAGATGGACGCGTAGCTACTATTCATTGAGAATCTAGTTGAATCATGTATCAAGTGGTTAGAAACTCTCAACCATACCCATATCTCTATTGTTAAAGTTTTTTGAAACTCATAGCATGGACCAGAGTTTACCTGGGAACGCGAGAATCATATAAAGGCCAAATATCTATAGTTGTTTAAAGATACGCCGTTAAGCACAATTATTACTGGTTGAGAATTTCGGGGAAAACTACTTCAACAAGGGGATGATGTGACAACAAGAAAATTTTCTTCCGTCTTTTACTGGAGTTTGCTAAATTCTGGGACAAAATTTCTTTGAACAAAGGGATGATGTGACACCTGGCATTTTCCGGTCACTTTTCGATCAACACGAACATGTTTCTCTGATCATAGATTCATGCATTTAATTTTGTTTACTTAAATGCATCATTTAGTACACAAACATTCACGAACCTTTCACGAACGGTAATTCGGAGAATTGCCAGATCACACACGCGTCTGCCCCCGGACATTGGTGATTTGTCAAATTGGTTTTCAAACAATCATAATTGGTATGAAATTATGTGTTGTATGATTATGTAATTAATTATGTAGCCTGCTTGTGAAAGTTGAGAATTTTCTGGCATTTACGCGTTTTCACGCATTTTCGACTTCTAACTAATAATTATTATAAAAATCCCTTTGAATTAGCAAAATAAATATTATTTCATGTTATGAATGTTTGTTTGATGTTATGTGATCATTTGCTAGTTTCGGTGTAGAAAAAATTCAATCGCATAATGTTAAATGATTTTTATTAAAGACGGGGGCCTTTCTTGTAAAAAAAGAATTAAAACCCAAACCCCCACCCCTTTACCCTAATTCAGCCGCCCCCATCTCCCCACCCTCTCCCTATTTTCGAACACACACACGCATATGAACACATACATATCTCGATTTCCTCTTGCAATTGGTGATGATTATGGATTGTCCTTGCATTAAAAAAGTGTTAGCTTGCATCTATGCATCATTACAAGTAAGTTTTATGTTAGATTTCATATCCTTTGATTACCATGATGAACATGAACCCTAGATATCCAAACTCGAATCAAAACTTAAAGTTTTTTTGTAATTGATGATTGATTATGTGTTAATATTCAATATACGGATTAGTTTTATGAAATTATGTTCTTCTGATCAAAAACCGAGTCTTACTTATAATGGAAAACTTTAATTTGAGGCTTTTGTAGAAATTGTATGATTTTGATGAAATTGGATTGAGTTGATGCTTCTAGGATACTAGTTGATTCTAATGGATGAAAAGTTATGTTTTGAACTTTTTATTTTGGCTCGGTTTCGGGTACTTTCCATTAAAGGAAACAGTTTGGGTAGATTATTTTATAGATGATGATTTATGCATGTTTGTGGATTGTGATGATTTTTATATGATTTTTAGAACCTAAGAATAGATTGGGAATAACTAAACGGTGAAAAATGTATCGTTTAAGCATGCTTGATATTTATAGAAACTTTTGAGACACGATGTGTTGTGTGATGAGTGTGTTATGTGTAGAACAAGTTAAGGTGATGTGTTTGATGTTGAAATGGTTATAGGAACATGTTTATAGACTTGGATGTAATTTGTGCAACTTGTATATAAATTAGGAAACTTTGTGCATGATGAAGAATCTAGGTATTGTTAACACGTTATGGATGATTTTGGGATGTGTTGCATGTATATTAACATGTTTGTTACGATAAGCTTTGTAAGGATCAACACAAACATAACAATAGATCTTGTGAGGAGAATGCGGAATGTAATCGCTCATGGTAAGAAGAACTAGAATCAAAAGCACATGAACACAATCCTATATAACTTCAATATATTGCTCTTTGATTTTGGAGTGATTACAATACGTATGAAAATCAGGAAATGACAAAAAGCCTTTAGTTACATTACAAAACTTCTATGTATAGTAATTCTAGAAGCTCTCACCCGAACACATATTCTTGCGTGACTGAATATTGTCTCGAGTCTCTAGGTTCAACCCCTACAATATCCCCACTAGGCTCGGTAAATTAATGCGTTTAGAAGTCCACATCTACAACCTTGTAACCTCCCCCATAAGCATACATCTTGTGGTCCAGGGCCTTTGTAATCAACTAACCAAACTGTGCTACCAAAAAATTAACTGGTTCATTAGCTACAATCAGACAAGCCTGCAACCTCATCAAATCGTCCCTTCCAAACTTAAGCAGATCCACATGGTCGATGATACAGTAATCTCTATCAACATAGTGAATTAATGTGTGTCCTGTCTCCTTCTCACAACTCCACCACATAAGCTTAGACAAGCTGTTAACTGGAACTAGAGCGTGTATAGGGATTTTCCTCACATAACTCAGATGCTCATAAACCCTTATCTTCATTGGTTTGTTTGTATTTGGGTCAATCCGGGTCTCATCTTCAATGACTTTAGATTTGGCTATTTTAAAGACCTTGAAGTTGGTTCTGCTGTGCCTCCATATCAAATTTCTAATTGAATTTCCTTTATAATAATTACTTGGATTGATGAATGGAACACAACCGATGGCATATAAATCTGATGCTCTAAGAGTATGAAAGTCGTGTTCATCCTGATAATACTTTATCACCCAAGTCGCCTCTTAATCACATATAAGTTCTCAGCATCATACGCCCAACTAAGAATCGGTTCTGAGTTTCTGTACCTTGTGAGAGGTTTCGAATGTCTCAAAGTGTGTATATAAGCTGGCGATGGAGGAGCTTCAACAGTAATATTACCGACCTGACGTACAGCACTTTGACGTGTTTGAATAGTTGTCTCGTCAGTTGTATCACCCGTATTTGTTTCTCCAATTATCTCTCCTTCTTCGACCAAGATATCAAAAAAAGTCCTTAAGACTATTTCCAAATATATTTATGCAGTCTATAGTCTCTTCCAAATCATCAAACAAAGTCAAATCTTCGTCTTCTTCCTCACTAATCAATTTTTTCTTGAAAGAGTAAAACTCCTTCTCATAAGCCACTTTGGTGGTAGGATCTAAAGGTGTATAGTCAACTGTATCATCAGGACTTGGTCCGGAGACTTTGTTAGTGCTTGATGATCTAGAAGCACTAGTAGCAGCACCTATATCTCCTCCTTGATCATAATCATCATCCTTCTTATCATCATCTCCTCTATTATCATCTCCCTCATCACCATCATCACCATCATCACCATTATCATTCTCATCATCATCATCATCATCATCATCCTCTTCATCACTGAATCCATAATCAACTAGATCTAAATCATCATCATCATTTCTGGATTAGGAATAGGTGTTGGATCATATGACGCTGTTGCGACCAAAACAACACTTCAAAGAATTTTAAAGTACAATTGAAGAAGTCTTCCAAAGCTAAAGAAACTCTTTCGAAGACAAGTTGAAGATCTTCCGAAGTTTAAAGTATGAAGAGCTTCCGAAGGAAAACTAAGTCTTTCGAGACTTACTAGTTTTCCTTTCAAAGTATATAAGATCTTTCAAAGCTTAAAGTATGAAGTGCCAACTCTAATATGTTGCATGGCGCTTTCCCACACCCATGTAGTTGACCATGCTTTATTCCATTGTTCACCTTTATCAATTAGTATAGTTACCATCTTTAGATGGTGATAAAAGTAAGTCATGGACCTGTCATGACTACCTAATCTAGGATAGTATTTTATCTTAGATACTTTACTTCTAGCAATGAAGTATTTGTTTTGTAAATTCTAGCTAGTCATCCAAGTATAACTAACTGTAGATAGTAGTATATGTAGTTTCTCATGGTAACTCATCAAACCATGCTTGTAAGAGTCATATAACACTGAGTTGAGAAGTAGTATATACAAGTATCTTGAAAATCATTCTTGTGTTCATTAACTTATTATATTATTGTCAACTTAGTTTAAGATTCTGCTTCATCAACCAAGTAAGACTTAATGACTTTGTGATGTAAAGCTTGTGTTGAGAGACCAACACCGATCTTGCAATTAGTATCAAAGCTTCTTAGAATCTTTATTGTGAGATCTAACCATCCCAATCATCCTTGTTCTTCATACTTACTCACTTCACTAAAAATGGCACTCAACTAGAACTTTTATGAGACTGAGATGGGAACCATGACTAAGGCCCCTATTATCACTCCTGATAACTTTAGAGCCTGGAGTCAACATATTGAAGGCTTCATCAAGTATCAAGATAGCTGAATGTGAAAATCAGTCACTCACGGTCCCTACAAGCCAAAGGTAGCATCTCTAACTAGTAATGGTGCTATGATTGAGAAAGCTATTGAAGACTACTCAGATGAAGTCTTCAAGAAGATGGACATTGATTACAAAGCCATGATTGTATTGCTTATAGTCATAACAAACTCCATAATCGTAGGCTTTGAACAATGCAAGTCAGCCGAAGAACTCTTTGGTGCTTTGAGATTGATGTACTCTGGTTCCTCTGAATCTAAAGAGTCCAAGAAAGATGTACTGAAGTAGATGTTTTAAAACTTCACTTATATTGTTGGTGAGACTTAAGCCAACAATACTTTAGGTATATGGACTTAATCGCAACTCTTTAGTCTATGGGTGGAAGGCCCTGTTCCCGGGCACCTCACAGTTGGTCATTCATCGCACATAAACCATATATTTATTTAAAACATCATAGAAGAAATTAATTAAAACCATTTCATATATTAATGAACGCTTTTGCAAAATAATACAATGCAGTTAACTGTTACAAAATATCATAATTTGCATTACATCATAAAAACATCATTGTTATACAAATGGATGCCATCCTAAAAATGCCAAGTAGCTGTCTCTTGCGATCCTCAGCAACAATCACCTGCCAACAGGAAAATACATAAAAGTCAGTGTTGCTGAGTGAGCTCTAGTTTTATAAATAAAATACTTCACTTATCATTCAAAACCGTTCTTTACTTTCATATGTGCTCATACATCATACGTACAAATAGATAATCTTATTATTATCTTCATCATCGTTCATTTACTTTCGTTCATTCATCATCGTACGTCATCATTATCTTTCGTTACCTTTCTTACCATATTTTACGTACATTCACCTTTATCTTCCTCATATTCCGGGCCAATGCCACAGGCTATACCACATAGTCATGCATAAAGCGGGTACTGGGTTGAAGTCTATAAATAGACTCCCATACATTGTGCCCGGTGGCCTGACCACAGTAATGAGGTAAATTCATTCAGACTAATGCGATGTGCCATACCCCACCATTATGCATAAAGCGGGTACTGGGCCAAAGTCTATAAATAGACTCCCATACATTATGCCCATTGGCCTGACCATAGTACCGGGGTAAGTGGCAAAGATCCCATACATATGGTTAATCACAAGGATTAGACCCCAATGTGCATCCTTCCGGGTAGCTAACCCGCACACAGTTGAGCTAACACTCTTCATTAGGTGTGAACCTCCATACATTGCTTGCAAGACTTTTCTTACATTCGTTCGTTCATTAATGCATGCATTCATTCTTTCTTTATGTTCCATATATCATTAACATTAACTTCCTCTCTACGTTACATAATACTTCATGTTCATTTCGTACTCATAATACGTGGGTCACGGAATAATACATAATAAGGAATATAAGGAAACATATCATACGTAAGCACAACATTGTCACACATAATCATACATAACATACATCATGCATCATTCATTCACATACACAAGCACATGCACAGCAAGTACGAGTCATCATAGAACATTGCTGACCCTCTACGAAACAATGGGGATTCGGGGGCGGCAGCCCCTGACAGCGGGGTCCTAGTGGCGTATAGCACATTTTGTTATAGAAAAATCGATCTTCCTGTTAAAACCTCTTAAAATCTTGGTCATTTAAATCGTATATTTAGTATCCATTTTCAGCCCCAAAATTCAGAAAAATATTTCTAAGTCTTAGGCGCATGAGCACTATGCAGGCGCATGGGCACTATGCAGGCGCATGGCCTTTTGGAAGCATGGGAACACTTAGGCGCATGGGAAGGTTCTGGGTGCATGGGCACTATTGGGGTGCATGGCCCAACACTTAGTCATTCTGGCAAATTCTAGGCGCAGGGGCACTATGAGGCGCGTGAGTGCCTAGGCGCATGGGTACTGTTTGGGCACATGGGGTTTGGGCGCATGGAGGACATAAGCAATTTTGACCTTTGGGCGCATAGGACACAATTTAGGCGCATGGCAGCCAACTCATACTATCAATCATCATAATCAATCCCAATTCATCAGTTCATCATGTTCTAAGCTTATCACTAACATTCTAAGCATCATAACATGAACATAACCATAAATCAAACCTAAACTTACACCCACCCACATACACATTCATACATACACATACGGGTAGCATACCCCTTTTTATAAAAACGTACTTACATGTATTTCCAGCCCCAAAATCAGTTAGAACATGTAAAAAGGGGGTTCTAGAACTCACCTTATGCAACTTTGAGTGTGTCTTCCTTTAAACCCATATGCAATGAGTTCAAACACCTAGAAACCCACGAAACACACACACAAACACATAAGCATATAACCGAGGCTAAATCCCAACTAGAACACTTAAAACTTCAAATTCTTACCTTGAATTCAGTCTTCTTCTTGATTTTTCTTCAAAACCCGAAAGCTTCTATGCTTTCTCTCTTTAAAACCGGTTGAGAAGAAGTGTGCAGGGGAGTGTGGGCATCCATACCCACTTTATGTACCAACTTTTATACTTTTTTGTCCTTTTGACACATTTAGCCCCTCAACTTGGGTTAAATTGTGTTTTCTTCTTTTATTCGCTTTTTTTATTCTTTCTTTCTCGTCTTTAAAAATATTCGGGTGTTACAATGGAGTGACTCTTGGGAAAAGAGACATAGTAAGAAAATATATGAATGCACTCCTCATGAATGGACTTTCTGTTGTGTCTCTACCAAGAGAACTGTTAGGACCGTGTATGAACTGGTACTAACCAAACTACGTGAAACAAGATCAAATAGTGCAAAACCCTATTTGATTGGTGATCCAATCAGGGAGAACGTTAATCTGATCAAAACTAACGATTAGTAAATGTTAAGAAATGATTAGAAATGATTAGGAACGCTCTATGAAGTTGGAAGGGACGACTTGGACGTTCTGGCACGGCTACGGTTGTGAATTCTCGAAGTGTTTCGTTTTTTCATGAATTAAGTGGTATTTATAGGTTACAGTCTTTATTCGTACGACTGAGCCATGAGTATGGCTCAGTCGTGCGACTGAGTCATATGATCCACTCACACGTACGATTGACCCACACGATTGATTCATTCGTACGACTAAGCCAGTCTAATGCCTCAATCGTGCGTTTGGCCCAATCACATGGTCCAGTCGTGTGACTGGTCCATTAGCATGCTCCAGTCGTGCAACTGGATTATAAGCCTTAGTTAAACACATTCCTGAACCTTTAATGATACAGAACTATGTCTAACAACTGTAAACCCATATAACATGTTCATATAAGCATATAACAAACAATAATATATATAGATACGACATTCAATAACCAATAATCATTCAACGAAGAGTTTTCATTACATATATCATAACATTACATCAATGTAATCGAAGTGAAAGTCATTTACATTAAGCACACTAGAACTAGAACTAGGGACATGTGTACCTACAAACTCCCCCTTGGACCTAGTTCTATCTATTCTTTGACCTCCTTTGTAAACTCTTCATATCTCTTGACTCCCTCTTCCTTTGAAACCTCAGCATGAATATTAAGTGCAAAGCATAAGCGTATAACAAGTTGAAACTGAAGTGCCTGCACGATATCCTGCGTATCAAAAAATAGTGGCCACTTGTATAGCGTATATATATCAGCTACTGACAAGTTCGTGAGCCACATTGGGTCAAACACCCTTATTGTCCCCAAAGTCCCCTCTCTATCCAAAACAATGACGGCTTCTCCAGTACGCCAGTCATAGTACCACCATTTAAAATGGGGTGTAAAGTCTTATGGCATCTCCCTCAAAGGTATACGTGACATCATGCGCGGAGGTCGCCATTTAAAGACAATTGTAGGCTTGCCAGTTATGTGATTAACTTCAGACCTTCAGATATACCTCATCAGTTGTTGAGGTCTGAAGTTAACCCACCTGGTATGGTACTCTCTTCTTAACGTAGCCTCAAACCAGGCTAACATCTTCTTCGGATCGGCATATAGTAACTTTAGGTGTGCCAGCTGGTTGAGCTCAAAACCGGGAAGAGTCTTTAGATCATGTGGAAATCTAAAGTACTCTACTCCCTTCTCCCTCTTCACTGCGTACACACTCAGATCCTCAAAGTATGCCCACGCTATGATCTTGCCTGACACCTTGAGATGCTTCTTCACTTTGTAGAGCTTGGTGTAGGCACTTGGCTTTGGCGCTGGGCTCGGATCTCTGCAAAACAAGCCGCCCATTCAGCCTTTCTGATGTCCACATCAGCATCCGAGGCTTGGGCTTGGCTTGTTGATGTCTCTACCTCCTTTTCTAGCTGATTCAGCTTCTCCAATGTATCACTACCGAGAGTACTACCCAAATTGGGAACCACATGTCCCTCTCAGTCATTGTACTCTGGATAATGCTGGGCTGTGATGTCCTCAATCTATATTTCATCCATATCGTTGAGCTCATCGTCACTGGCCATATCAATAGTTGGAGCGTCCTTGACAATATCATCCGGGTTCAGCCGGAACATTTCAGCAAGTTACTCATCAGTAAGGTCGTGAATTATTTCTCCTTCTTCGGGAGTATAACTCACAGACCTCCTGACAATCCCTTGAAAATCAAGAATCATAGTTAATTGAGACTTGATTTGCTGTAGGGGAGCAACATCATAATCATCTTACTGAGATGTTTGATCTACTTGAATTAAACATGTAAACATATCAATAGTCAGTAAGTAATCAAGACAATCAAACATTTGATAATGAAATATAAACATTAATTAACATAACATTAATACATGATTCAAGTACAAAGTTTTCATTGTCTTGTATCATACTGGGATCTTCTGTTGTCGGAGATGTAGGTGGGGCAGAGGATGATGCTCCTTGGTCTTGCTTGAGCTTTGTTCGACTTTCCTGACCTTGAGCTGAGGTAGATGCAGCTGCATCGCCTTCTCCTTCATCATCATCCTCCTGCCTCCCTCTGGGCTCTCCATCATCACCCACCTCATCATCACTGTCATCTTCTTCACCATCATCATCATCATCATCACCTTCCCTGATCTTCAGAGGCACATCTTTTGTTCCCTTGAGCTTGAGCATGATCTTCTTGTTGGAAGCCTCCAACTCCTCTATCTTCTTAGCGGATAGGTCGTTATGCTCCTGGAGTTGGGCAATCTGCTGGGCTTGCTGTGAGACCTGCTGAGCTTGGGTAGCATTAAGCTCCACAAGCTGACGTATCTGTGCAGTCTTCTCCTCATCAACAGCCAACAGCTTCAGCACCATTCAGTTTAGTGCTGCCAGCTGTTCCTTTACCCTAATGGATGGTAGAGTAGATCCAGTGGGGAAAGTGGTGTGTGATGAGGGGCTTGGTGGCTGGTGGTAGTAGTGGTGGCTGTGGTGAATATGGGTGGTGGTATGTGAGTGGGTGGTGGATGGTAGGATGTAGTGGTGGAAGGTGGAGGTGTAGAAGTAGTGGTGGAGGGTGGGTGGTGGGTGGTGTAGTGGTAGAGGTGGTGGCTATAGTGGTAGAGGTGGTGGCTATAGTGGTAGAGGTGGTGGTAAGCAGAGTAAATCTGGGCCTCTTCCCCTTCTTCCCATAGGGTTGAGCCATCCTCTTCCTCCGTGTCCCCTTTGACATGGAGGCTCCCCTTTGGCTGCCGGGTTCGTCTGGGGCATATGATGGATCAAAAGCATCCTCCCCAGACTCACCCTGGCGTCAACCAACCACCCTAAAGCCTCTTTTAGTGGCCGCGACCTGGCTTCCTACCGTTCGTACCAGAGGCTCTTCGTCTGACTCCTCCTCCTCATCAGGCTGAAACACCTGATGGAATCCAGCAGTCTCTGTACCTCCTTGGGTAGATGGTGGAGATGTAACATCAGCAGCAGTGGCCCTAGTTTGAGAGGGGCCGATATCTCCACCATCACCATTATCATCGTCATCTGAGTCGTCAACCGGAAGTATAAGCTGCTCTGTGTCTAAATCGCTATCATCGTGGCACCACTTTCGCCTAGCTAGCGCCACATACTCCTCCTGGTCCAGATGCCCAAACAATCTCCTTACCGGGGACTTCACCTGCTTGCCTCGGTACACCTTCATCCGTCCGAGGGTGGTATCATCCATCACCTCTAGGACCACAGCGTCATCCTTCTCCTTTGGCAGCGAAGGGAGCTTCTGATCTATAATCATTTGCATAAAGTGCGGGTACATGAAGAAGCTCTCTTTGCCCTTCGCCTCAATGTTCTCCACCAGATAGGTGAAGATCATCCTCGAGAAGCTGAATGGGTGATTCAGCACCAACACCACGTTGGTGTTCTGCATCTGATCAGAAAGCTCGTGAAGCGTCCCTTCCATGAGGCGATGCATCTTAATAGTACGTGGGCTAAGTACTTGAATTGGGAGCACAGGTTGCTCTTGTTGAGCACACCTGCGTTGATGTCCCTTGAGTACTTAGCCCTCAGAAAACATCCTCGAACAGTAAGTGGGTGCAGTCGTGTGGGGCAGTCAGCACCATCTCCGAACTCTAATACGGTCATGAGATCCTCCTCTATGATCTCTATAGCCTCCCCAAAGATGGACTCCTGATATGATGTGGCTCAGAGGACCTGTCAACCACAGCGCTTTCCCAGAAAGCCTGCTGAACTGATCCGTACGGTGTGCACTGTATCGAGATCGCACGGAAGATCCTCGATCTCCGTAGAAAGGTAATGATACCGGAGAACTCAGCTGCGTTGCGAGATGACAGATCAAGATGAGAAAAAATGTTGTGCTTTGTGCTCATCGTCTAACGACTCGCCATCTGTGACACAATGTAAATGAGCGTTAGTAAGTGTCAATGAGTAACAGCTTGATTCAATGAACTTGAAAACTTTTGTTTAGTCATGCGAACGAACTGTGCGACTGAGATCTAGTCGTGTGAATAGACTGTGCGACTGAGATCTAATCGTGCGAATGAGCTCATACGTACGACTGAGTCATGCGACTGGGCTTAGACGTATGTTCTCTCATGCAGTTACTTCAGTCGTGCGACTGAACTCATATGCATAGTTCAGTCGTGTGATTGAGCGATTAGTCTATCTCAGTCATGCGATTGAGCCATTCACATAGCTTAGTCGTACGATTGAAGTTCATTAGGGTGTCCATTCGCATGACAGGCTATTTGTTCATTCAAATTCAAATTTTGAACAAAACATGATGTCAGACGTTGTGGCTTGGCTCATTAAGTTCGCACTTATCTGACTAAAATCCTAATAACTTTTAATTGATCAAGATACTTAGTTTTAGTGGTTTATTGGTCAAACTAAGTTTTGGTTTGAGTTAGGTCTTTATTTCGATCATTTTGTCGTGTAGTTACTGATTTTAAGGTTTAACATTGTCTCGCAGTACCTGTATAATCAACACAAATCGTCGGTAACTTCAAGCAAAGGTCTATATAGATTAAATGAAATTTTGGAAGGGGGAGTTTGTGTCGTGCGTCTGAAAGGGTGATTGGAGTGAATGAGCGACTATGACCGACTCCCCCTCTATTTATACTAGGGTTTCCTCCAGTCGTGCGATTGAACCTAGTCGCATACTTGATTTGTGCGACTGAGGGTCAGTCGTGCGACTATCCCCATTAAGTCACCGCCAATCGTGCGATTGAGGGTCATTCGTGTGACTGTCATAGTCGGTCACCTCCAATCATGGGATTGGGGGTCATTCGTGCAACTGTCATAGTCGGTCATCTCCAATCGTGCGATTGGGTTCATACATATGGTCCAATCGTACGACTGGTCCATACTTATGGTCCAGTCATGCGAATGGCTCATACTTATGATTTTGGACTTTATGACCATTTAACACTTAGCCCCTTTTACCAGTTGATAAATCATTTTGAGCATTTGATCATCTCAGACATGACCATTTTAACTTAAAAAAACCTTTGACCACCTTAGACGTGATCCTTTTTCTTGAAAATCATTAATCACTTTAGACGTGATTATTTTAAGAACAAAAACATATGATCACCTCAGACATGATCCATTTATCCACCTGATCACCTCAGACGTGATCATTTTACTTTTTCAGAAATAAGTGATTTAAGATTTACGTTAAGTTTATTTTGTGACATTCATAGAGATGAATCTCATAGCACAGTACCACACTGACACACTATACATAATACTTGAAAAACTAGAAAACTAAATTAACAAAAATAAACATGTTTTTGTGATTTTGTTAGGGTAGGGTTTAAAAACACTTTAACAATCATTTTAAAATGATTCTCCCCCTGAGCAGAACAACCTATTAGCATTAACGTCATCTCTAAGACAGATTCATATGGAATCAGACAGGCATAAACAAAATTACTTGAAACTTTTATAGATATATTGAAATGGAAACAAACATATTTACATATCACAGTTTCTTATTCATCTAAGACTTCTAAGCGCCAACTGGAAATCATGCTTGGTCTTTTATGTAACACACATTAATTTTGAACATCAGGTGGTGCAGTCATGACGATATCGGTATACTTGTCCACTTAAGTCCATACACAGATTTTTGACACACATCAGTGATAATTAAGTGAATTTGACCAACAAGTGTTTGTGTGTCCCACTAGTATATGGTAATCAATCTTCCTCAGGAGATTTTTGAGCTGTTCGGTGGTTAAGAAGATTTTGGTTCTAAGAGCTTTCAAAGAGATGCAAAGCCTCAGGTTAGTGCCATCAAAAAGAAGAGAGGCGCAAACAACAGTAAATTCTTAGAATGGATAGGTTATGCTAAACCTCAGGTCAGTGCCATCGCAAAGCAGAGAGGCGCAAGACCTATCTTCTTCTTAGAGCAATATACTATAATATACATTTCAGTAGCGACTTTTGTCATCTTTTACTCTGTTTTTCAGGTCTTTGCACACATTCGTGGCATTCAATTGCTCGTCACCCCTTATTAAAAATTGATTGATTGTGCAAACCAGGGATACCATGGGAACCCATAACTTGTTGATAGATTCGGGTTTAAGTGAATCACCAATGATGTCTACTAGTCTTTGTGTTGAACCTACCGATACATCATATAATGGAGTAGCACCTCCCTAACCTACTTTCTCTGTGTAATTATAGTAATAGACAAGCATACTATTATTTCTCCAATACGTTAGACTTAGAGTTGTCAGACTTACGATTTTCTGTGATTTAAATTAAACATTGCAAAAATGGAAAATCTTTTTGGTGTTCTAAGTAACACGACGCTTGTGTACTATCACTTTCTATTGTGTTGATTCACTTTCTTAAATTTGTTGTTTTTGCCTTTTTGGCTTATCTGCTCTCACCCCCTTTTTTCAAGTAAATAAATAATGAAACTAAACTAATCTCCCCCTAAAATTCTAAAACCAAAAATCTTTTTGTGTTTTTGGATTTTTAAGACAGGAAAATTAAACTAAGAAAAATAAAAGAAAATAAAAGGAAATAAAACTGAACAGGTATCGGACTAAGCAATTTCAGCTTCTAGAATCACGTCACATTTCTTTTTCACGCCGTTGACCTCTAACAGATATAAAAATCTGGGATTATCAAAAGGTTTAGTGTAGAGGTCGGCACGCTGAAAATCCGTGTTTATTTTAATCACATCAATTAACTGTTTTTCATAGCAGTCGCGTATGAAATGATACTTTATGCCGATGTGTTTTGTTTTAGGGTGTTGAACAGGATTTTTAGTTACAGCTATGGCAGCAGAATTATCAACAAAGATAGGGGTACTAGAAAATTTCAAACCGTAGTCCCGCATTTGCTGTTGAATCCAAATGATCTGAGAGCAGCAACTTGCAGCAGCAACGTATTCAGCTTCACATGTTGAAAAGGCAACAGATGTATGCTTCTTGTATTGCCAGGTGACTAATCGCCTTCCAAAGAACTGACACCCCACTGAGGTAGAATTGTAATTCACTTTACATCCACCATAGTATGAGTCACTATACGTTGTTAGCTCGAAGTCATCAACATGAGGATACCACAACCCCAGTGTTGGAGTACCCTTCAGATAACGAAAAATCCTTTTCACCCCGATCAGATGATTTACTTTAGGTTTGGCTTGATATCTGGAGCATAGACATATGGTGTACATGATATCCAGACATGAGGCAGTGAGATACATGAGAGAGCATATCATCCTACGATACATAGTGGCATCCACCAAAACCCCCATTATCATCTGGTGCCACATCATGGTTTGTGGCAAGTGGGGTACCGGCGGCAGTGACATTTTCCATATCAAATCGACTTAGAATGTCACCAACATACTTAGTCTGATGTAGAAAAATACCGGTAGGTGTCTGATCCACCTGTAAACCTAGGAAGAACTTCATCTCTCCCATAGCACTCATTTCAAATTCTGCCTTCATCACAGATTCAAATTCTTTAAATAATTCTTCGTTTCGGGAACCGAAGATTATGTCATCCACATAAATTTGCACCAGTAGTAAATCTCCATCTTTCTCTTTGATAAATAACGTGCAGTCAATCACACCCCTGCGAAAACCATGTTTCAATAAGTGGGTGGATAGATTCTCATACCAAGCTCGAGGAGCTTGATGTAGCCCGTACAGAGCCTTGTCCAACTTGTAGACTCTGTCCCGATGGTAAGGATCTTCGAATCCTTCGGGTTGACTGACGTATACTTCTTCATGGATTTCCCCATGAAGGAATGCACTTTTAACATCCAGCTGATAAACTTTGATCTTCATGTAGTATGCATAGGCCAGAAAGATGCGAATAGCTTCCATCCTTGCCACAGGTGCAAACACTTCATTGTAGTCGACTCCTTCGACTTGTCTGAACCTTGAACGACCAATCTTGCCTTGTTTCTGATTACAACACCTTGGTCATCCTTTTTGCAGCATAGCACCCATTTGGTGCCTAATACTTTCACTCCTTTAGGCCTGTCAACGAGTGTCCACACTCCAAGCTTCTTGAACTGTAGCAGCTCTTCCTGCATAGCGTTGACCCAGGCCTCATCCTTTAGGGCATCACTTACATGTTTGGGCTCGACTTGAGAAACAAAACGTTTGAAAGCCCCATCATTCAGGTAGCCCTTTTCCATAATCACAGCATAATCAGCAGAGTATCTGCACACCGGAGTGAAGATCCCCAATGATAGTCTCCGGGGGATGATTCACACTGATCCTAGTCACAGGTGTCGTAGGAACGAAAACTTCAGTATCTAGATTTGTGATGGCAGGTTCAGTATCCAGATTCCCTGATGCATTCTCAGCATCTGTTGAGCTTCCATCTTGATTAACGTTATGCTCATTTCTTGTCTCAACTGCTTCTTCATCTTCTGATGAATCATCACTCTCATCCTGAGCAGTTCCTGAAGATTCCGAAGCACCAATGGTTGGTGCTATATTGCTGATATCCAGATTCGGTGTATTCAAGACATCAAACATCATCTGAGCAGCAATCTCGTCATCTGAACATGTCGGAGGAAGGTTGAATGATTTGAAAAAGCCATCATAATCGAAGAATGACGACGGACCTTTTCCAGCAGGGGGGTGGTGTATCTTTGCACATCTACGTTGCACCACACTTCTACCTGACCTGTCGAGTTGTTATAAACCTGTTTGTCTGGTATGATGTATCCTAGAAAGATCCCCTAATCTGCTTTCTCGCTGAACTTGCCCTTCGGAGTTTTCTTCAGTAACATACATGGAGCTTCGAATGGTTCCAGTTACTCCACGTTTGATTTGCGCTTTGAAGTAACTCATAGCAAGTCTTCCCATTCCACTTGACTACCAACACATGATTAAGCGTATAGCATGCATTAGTAACTGCTTCATTCCAGAACTGTACTAGCAGCTTTGAATCTGCCAACATAGTCCTTGCAGTCTCGATCAAGCTCCTATTCTTGCGTTCAGCAACCCCATTCATCTATGGCGTGTATGCAGAGGAGAACTGATGAACAATTCCCTTTTCTCTGCAGAAAGCATCCATCCATTGATTCTTGAATTCAGTTCCATTGTCTGAACAAACCTTCCACACCTTCATATTGTAAAGGGACTCCAGTGTTGTGACGAGCACTTTGAACGATTCAAATGTTTCTGATTTAGCTTTTAGAAACATCACCTAGGATAATCATGAGTAGTCATCTATGACTACAAAGCAGTACCAGTCTCCAGCAATACTCTTCGTGCTGACAGGACCGAACAGATCCATATGCAGAAGCTCCAGGGGCATCTGAATAGAGTTAACGTGTTTAGACTTGTGAGACTTCTTGGTCTGCTTTCCTTTCTTGCTCGAGACACAAAAATCTAGAAGTTTGAAGTTCTTGACAGTAATTCCCTCAACTAAGTTGTTGTGAATCATATGATTCATCTTTCTAAGATTTATGTGTCCCATTCTCCTGTGCCATGAGATGGACTCCTTGTTTGTTGCTTTTGACAAAAAGCACTGAGCAGTGGACTCAGTAGTAGAAGCATTTGACATGTCCAAGATGTACAAATCATTGTACCATGACGCTAACATTAATACCTGCTCCTCCAGAATATCCATCTCCTTAAACCCGAATCTATCAACAAGTTATGGGTTCCCATGGTATCCCTGATTTAAGTTTCCCATTCTCCGGTGCCATGAGATGGACTACTTCTTCATTGCTTTTGACAAAAAGCACTGAGCAGTGGACTCAGTAGTAGAAGCATTTGACATGTCCAAGACGTACAAATCGTTGTACCTTGACACTGACATTAATACCTGCTCCTCCGGAATATCCATCTCCTTCTTTAGAATGTAACACTTCCTATTGTCAAACATTACTTTGAAGACCTTGTCACATATCTGAGAAACTGAAAGTAAATTGTTCTCTAACTGCTAAACAAAATTTACTTTATCAAACTTTACCTTTCCATTACCTACTTCTCCTTACGCGGTAATATAGCCTCCTTTGTTTCCAGCGAACGAAACATTTCCCCCTTTAATTTGTTTGACGTTGAAAAGGAGAGACTGAATTCCAGTCGTGTGCCTGGATGCTCCGCTATCTACAATCCATGTGTTGGTAGAAGCACTGTAGTGGACAACCTGCATAACAATAGAAAAAGATTAGTTCAGGAGGGGGACCCAAGCCTTTACTGGCTTGGGTTTCCCAGAGGCATTGCACATCGCAAACTCCACCCACTGTCCATTTGGAGTTGGAGAAGCCTCATTCTTCATCTTATCCTCACTATCATGCATATCAGATGTTTTAGCTTTCCACAGACCATCCTTGTGTAAGGCTTGTTTGTGGTAAACCGGTGACTGATTAACAGTTTTAACTTTTGGCCTATTTTCAAAATTAGGTTTTGCCTCAGGCATCACAGACTTTCCTGTGGCTTGTCTGTGTTGTCTTTGGTGTTGGAAAGGGGTGTTAAACCTAGCAGGTGTTTTTGACCTAGCAGGTGTTTTAGACCTAGCAGGTGTTTTAGACCTCTGTTTTGAAAAAGACGGTTTAACATCCGGATCTAGTTTGACTTTATGCCTAGGTGTCTGATAGTGAGGACAGTGTGAAGAAATGTGTCCTCTTTGTCCATAAGTATAGCATGATCTCCTCTCAACAGGACTAGGAGATCTCTTGTGGGGTGGGGAGTACACTTCAGGCATGGGCTTTTTGGTCTCAACTTTTGGTTTTTCACCTTCTTTAACAAATTTGATTTGTGTAATGTTATGAATACTGTCTTTTCAAATGGTTGAGATCTTGCTTAACCGGTTTAGACTGAGTAGGTTTTGAAGTCTTTGGTTGTGTAACAGCAGATTGTGAACCCAACCCAAGAGGTACGTTATCATCCTCTTCCACCCAGTCCTCAATGATGATTTTATCCTTTGTGTCCGATGTTGAAGCCTTCTGATCAGCAACCGGAGGTGCAGGTTTAACTGCAGTGTCCGGATCACTGACCAGAGGAGTAGTCACCACATGGTCCTTGATGGGGTTATTATTAACAGGTCTCTGTTTGGTGTTTAGAAGGATCTCATGTGGTGGGGGCATAACTTTATAACCAAGCCCTTCCCTATTGTTTCTTTCTTTAACCAAGTTTTGCAAGATGTGAGAGGAACTAACTAAACTATGTAGTCTTTGCTTTAAGGACTCATTTTCAACTTGTAAAATAGCTCTTTCCTTTTTAGTTTCCTCACTTGTCTTTATGTAAAACTTTATGTCATTTTCTTGGTTAAATGCTACAACTTCGGTTTCTTTTAGTTGTTTTCTCAAAACTTTGATTTTCTCTTTATAACTGCTCTCATTTAGTTTTAACACCCGATTAGCCTCAGTGCATAGTTTTTAATCTTTTACTAAATTGTCATTATGATCTAACAATCTGGAAAATTTTAAATCTATGCTTTCTCTAAATTTATTACAATCAACACAAGCATGTTTATCAAAGAGAATTTATTTCGATTCTACCTGCGCAGATGTAGAGGTGCCGGCTATGAAAGCAGCCTGTGGTTCTGGTGTGTTGTAGATCCTGCATTCAGTTCATCCTCCACCAGGTGATCAACAGCAGCCATAGTCTCATTCACATCAGTAGTATCAAACTCAGCCGAGTTCTCCCCCTCACTCGCTGAGTCGTCGTTCAGATCATCAACCAATGCAATGTTAGCTTCACCATCAGATAAGAAACGGAAGGACCAGTCTTTTCCTTCATCACCCTGTGCTACCATGGCTTTGGAGTCGTGGCTGGTTGAAGCTACCTTTTTGTCCTTATCCTGCCAGTTAGTTGAAGAAAACGGGTTGCCATTTCCTGTCTTCTTAGGTTTGACACACTCTCTCTTGAAATGGCCTTTCTCACCGCAGTTGAAACAAGTAACTTTTGACTTGTCAAATCCAAAAGTTGTATCCTTTGTAGCCACCAGGTTCTATCTTGTCTTCTTAACAAACTTCTTTGCTCTACGCACAGCACTAGCGAGAGCCCACATGATATCCATCCGTTCTAGCTCACTTTTATCCACTTGCTCATAATCTTCATCGGCCAAGTGACAGTTACCAATCTTCCCTGCTACTAACCCGTCATATGAATGGACCACAGCAGTAAGTAAATCCATATGCTCCTTAGCAACTTCCACAGTTATGTTGCTCAGATTCTCTGTTGTTAACTTCGTTGGTTGAGCTTCTGCAAATGCACTTTGAACGTATTGAACACTTGATGAACCACCTAACTCACAACCTGAAAATGCACTTTGAACGGTAGCAGATGTGTCAGACACGAAAACAGTCTGCAAGGGTGCACTCGAAGAAGCAGTGGTAGGAGCCATATTGTGGAGAGATGGAATCTGTGTGTAGGTTCCCATTTTGGACTTGTACTTCTGTCGAAGCTCTTCCTCTCTAAGTTTCAAAATAAAGTCATTAATATCCAACGTTTCCAGCACTTCATTATGTCTTAAAGTGGAAACAAATAAATCCCACTTATCAGGTAAACCATCAGCCAAACTCAACACTTTATCTTCCTTAGACGTTTTAACTCCATGAGTGTGCAGTTCACTCATCAAATGATAGAAGCGATCGATAAAGTCGTCCAAACTCTCATTTACAATTGACGAGAAGTTGTCAAATTCCTTTTTCAAAGCTTTAGCCTTTAGAGACTTAAGTGTTGCATTTCCTTCATATCGTTTCTCCAGAGCCTTCCATAACTTCTTGCACTGCTTGTGCTCTGAGAACTAATGGAAAATGTCTTTTGGGATGGACTGTGTCAACAAAGCATAGGCCTTCTTCTCAGCATTGTACGTAACCTTTTGCGCCTCATTCAAACCACTTAGAGTCAGTGGAACACCGTCAGCTCCAACTGGTATAGTGTAGCCAGTCTCAATAGTGCTCCATAAGTTGGTGTCCACTCCATTCAAACGAATTTCAAACCGTTGCTTCCATTGAGGATATTCATCAACTGTTAGAAGCTTAGGTGGTTTGTTGTGATTTTTGATCTCATTTTCCAAAATCAGGAGATTATGAATTCTGGAGTCCTTTCCGGCTGAGAAAGCAAAGTGTTGTTCGTCCATGATGACTTAGACTGAAAAACTTGATGATCTAACTGACTGATGCGAATGGGGAATGCGAATGAGACTCAACCGTGCGATTGAAGTCAATCGGATGATTGAAGTGTGCGACTGAGTTCACACGTGCGATTAAGGTCAACCATGCGTATGAACCTATGCGTATGAGTTTAGTCGAATGACTGAACTAAACGACTGAGCTGAACCGAACGAATGAACTTAAACGTGCGAATGAGCAGACGATTGGACCAATCGTGCGACTGAGCTATGCGTATGAAGTTCAGTCATGCGATTGGATCAATCGTGCGACTGAGACGTCTGACTTCGAAATTTTTCAGAATTTTCACTCGATTCGAATAAAATCACGATTTTGAAAACCCTAGTCGGCTAGAACTCAAAAAATACAAACTTTTGAACACATGCACTCGTAAAAACTGAATTTTTAATGCAAAGGAATGGATCTTTGATTGAAAAAACATTGATTTTTGCAAAAACGTGATTGAATCTACGTAGAATCGAGAGCCAAAGCTCTGAAACCACTTGTTAGGACCGTGTACGAAATGGTACTAACCGAAACTACATGAAACAAGATCAAATAGTGCGGAATCTTATTTGATTGGTGATCCAATCAGGGAGAACGTTAATCTGATCAAAACTAATGATTAGTAAACATTAAGAATTGATTAGCAATGATCAGGAACGCTCTATGAAGTTGGAAGGGACGACTTGGACGTTCTGGGACGGCTGGGGTTGTAAATTCTTGAAGTGTTTCGTTTATCCACGAATTAAGTGGTATTTATAGGTTATAGTCTTCATTCGTACGACTAAGCCATGAGTATGGCTCAGTCGTGCAACTGACTCATACGATCCACTCACACATACGACTGACCCACACGATTGATTCATTCGTATGACTGAGCCAGTCTAACGCATCAATCGTGCGTTTGGCCGAATCACATGGTTCAGTCGTGCGACTGGCCCATTAGCATGGTCCAGTCATGCGACTGGATCATAAGCCTTAGTTAAACACATTCCTGAACCTTTAATTATACAGAACTATGTCTAACAACTGTAACCCATATAACATGTTCGTATAAGCATGTAATAAACAATAATATAAATATATACGACATTCAATAACCAATAATCATTCAACAAAGATTTTTCGTTACATATATCAAAACATTACATCAGTGTAATCAAATTGAAAGTCATTTACATTTAAGCACACTAGAACTAGAACTAGGGACATGTGTACCAACAAGAACTAAGAATCTAAACACTCTCACCATGACTGAACTATATAGAATCCTTGATGGATACCTTATAGAGATGGAGACTCAGAAGGGTCATCAGATGAACAGAAGCTCAAACCTTCATGTCAGCAATGCTCTACATGTTGCTGAAGGATCAAGAACTCCCCAGACCCAGATGTACGTAAACTACAACTAAAAGTCATCATACTCCTCTGGGCCTTAAATCACATTTCTTGAGACACCCAGGTCTCAACAAGCTCAACAAAATCCTTTCAAGGATCCTTGTGCTTTTGTTTCAAGAAATGAACAATCTGGAGATTTTCAATTCTGTTTTGATGATCTCGAGTGTTTTAGCCCAGATGATGTGGAATATATGGACTTTGTCTAATAGTTGGCTCTTTTAACCTACAGAGCAAAGAAGTTCATTAAGAGAACTGGAAGGAAATTCCCTCAGAACCTAACCAACAGCAAATTTTGGTTTGATAAGTCAAAAGCCAATTGTTACAAATGCAACCAACTTGGTCATTTTGCAAGGGAATGTAAGACTCCTAGATCTAATCCTGGAGCAACTCAAGCCTCCCAACATCCTACTACCCTAAAGGCTGCAACCAAGCCAATTGAGCAACAAACTACAGCTATTGCTCAAGAGGTTGATCGGAGCTTCAGGGTGAAAGATGTCACCCCCGCTCAAGCACTCATGACTGGAACTGAAGACACCAAGGTATATGAACATCCTTGTACCCTAGCCTGTATAGCTAAGGTCAAAATGTATGAGGACTATAACATGGAAATTAAATCTAATATTGAGTCCTTAAACATACTACAATCTGATTTTAAGATAGGAGAATCTTACTAAAAATTCAAAATTAAAGAGTTAGAGAAAACTGTATTTTCTTTAAAACAAGAATACTCAAAATACAAGGCTCAAATAAAAGATTTAGTCTCCAAGTTGACTGAGGCTCAAGCCCAAATAGTAATAGCTGAGGCTAAAGCAAAGAAGTAATCTAGTCAAGAGGATAACTTTAACACCATCCTTGCATCATCATCCCACGCAAAGGTGTCTTATCAAAACAAAAGTGGGTTGGGAACCAATGAAACAGCTCCACCACACTCTTATGTGTCTATTAGATAGCCAAGATATGGTACTGATGAGCAAGAGGTTCCAACTGCTAACCAACTACCCAATGAGAAGAAGAGTGATGTAACAATGGTGACCACCACATTGAAGGATAAGGTAGAAAACCTCATCCACACAGCTGATGATCAATTCCTGACCACCAAATATTGAAAGAATAGTATCAGGATAGCAAGAAAAACTGCTAAGAAGGTAGATGAGTCTAAGTTGAAAACGAACCCAAGTTAAAAATGGGGTATTCATCTCAGCTGGATTCCAAGTGGCTAGAAACTCTGATTCAGGAAAGGAATGTAATAACAGCATTCCTATCCCGTTGAAGAATCCGAAGTTAAAGGGGAAGGTTGTTGAAGAAGATAAGAAGTGCAAGAAACAGCAGCACTCATGCCCAATCAAAGTTAACATTGAGTGCATAATCTATGGTCTGCATAACCACATGGCTAAAGATTGTTACTACAATCCAGCAAGCAAACAATGTTAAAAAGTAAGGAGTCAAGGAAGGTTTCACATTTGGACCTTATCATATGGTTCAAGTATTGAAGAAAGGAAAGCTTGTTATGGAAGCCAAGTTGCTTCCAGAAGAAACTCATTCTTCCAAAAGGAAAATAGCTTCGGAAGACAAACCCAAGAACAAATAAAGGAATAAAAGGAATCCTTTGAAATCATTCCTAGAAGAAGACTGCTTTGGAAGAAAAGGGGGTGACAACTCCTTCCGAGAACAAAGAAGCCTCGAAAGCAAGTCATGTTGCTCAAGCCTCTTCAGGCTCATCTACACTGATTAACCATAGGATGGAATGTATTATCAGACAAGATGTTGCAGCCCAAACCCCTTCTTCACAAACCATAGTTGAACCCCCTTGCATACATTTTGGTTCAATTATGTCATCTACATTATAAGAGCCTAAGACCAACAAGGCTTGGGTTTCCAATAGTAACTAATCATTTCACCATATGTACATGGACATCCACGTGATAAGATTGGAAATGTATGGATTAATAGTGGATGCTCTAGGCATATGACAGAATGCATGACAGGGAACAGATCTCTTCTATAATAGTTTGAACACTTCGATGGAGGTCTTGTTCTATTTAGAGGTGAAGCCGGAGGATACATTTCTGATAGGGGTAGTGTATCTAATGGTAGTGTATCCAATGGTAGTTAAAAGTTAATAAAGTAAACTTTGTCAAACTGGTTGAACACAATCTCTTGAGTGTTTCTTAATTCTATGCTCAAAAGCACCAAATGCCTTTCACATAACATGAGTGAATTGTCCTCAAACCTAGGATGACAATTCCTCAAGAATTGGTGCTTTTTAGATCTCCCAGGAGAAGGGATATGTACAAGCTGGATATGAACAATACTTCCCTATTGGCTGAAGTATCATGCTTTCTTTCTAAAGCTAATGGTTATAAGTCAACTCTTTGGCATAAAAGAATGTGTGATGTTAATTTTAAGACTATGAATAAACTGATTAAAAATAACTTGGTATATGGTGTGCCTAAAAAGGAGTTTTTCTGTAAAGAAAACTGTGTCACTTGTCTGAAAGGGAATCAACACAAAATCCAAAGAAATTAACTCCATCACCAATCCATTACACTTATTGCATGGACCTATTCGGTCCCACAAGTATAACGAGCATTAGAAGAAAATCATATTGTATTGTGATAGTTAATGATTTTACAAGACTTAAATGGGTATTCTTTCTAAGAACTAAGGATGAAACTGCTGAACGTTAAAATCTTTTATTCTTAAAATTGAAATTAAATTGATCATAAGGTAAAAACAATCCGAAGTTATCAAGGGACTAAGTTTAACAATTAAGTTTTGACATATTCTGTAACTCAAAAGGGATTACCAGACAATATAGTACTCCTAGAATTCCTCGACAAAATGGTGTTGCTGAGAGGAGAAATAGGACACTTATTTAGGCCGGAAGAACTATGTTAGCTTATTCAAAGTTGCCTCTAACTTTCTGGGCAGAGGCAATCAGCACTACATGTTATGTGCAGAATATGGTTCTCATTGTTAAGACCCATAGAAAAACCCCTTCTGAGCTATAGAACAAGAGGCCACCGTTCATTAGCTTTCTAAGGTCCTTTGGCAATAGGTGCCCATACTTAACACAAAGGACAATTTAGCAAAATTTACTGAAAAGTCGGATGATGTTATCTTTGTTGGGTATTACTCAAGATCTATAGCCTATAAAGTATACAACATTAAAAATCAACAATTTAAGGAATCATCCAACATTGTTGTAAATAAGCGCACTCCTTGTGTTAAGGGGAATGGTCCTAACCATATCCTTGATATAGAATTGTTTCCAAACTATTCTAGACCATCTTTTGAGAATGTTTCAGCTGGAACAGGAACTCAAAATAACTCATATGATGATAAACTATTTGAGTTACCCAGACCTATTCCAATTTCTCCCAGAAGACATGAAGATCAAGCTCCCACTACTAGAAGTCCTGAAAGCTTGAACATCTCAGGAAATAGTTGAGTTTTAAAAAGTTGTCAGCCAACTAAGCCTCAAAACTCATCCGCTAAAACTCCAACACTCAACACCAAGTTGATGAAGACAGTGAATTGGAGGAAGAGACAACTGTTGATGCTACTTCACAGCAAAATACCATTAATGTTGTCACATATTCATTTAATAAATCCTTATTAAATGAGCGTGAGACATTAGCTGGAACTAATATTGATAATCCTGAGCAAAACTTTTCGAACTTAGACCTATCCGTATAACTAAACGTGATTCCTAGGCTCAGGATACACAACACTCATCCAGCTGAGAACATCATTGGGAAAGTCTTAGAAGGTGTGATAACTAGATAACAAACTCATAATGGGAATGTCTGCTTATACGCATGCTTTCTCTCTCAAATAGAACCTAAGAAGGTGGAAGAAGCTCTAAAGGACAACAATTAGGTTGAAACAATATAAGAAGAGATGCTTCAATTCAAGAGATAAAAGGTATGGAACCTATGTCCATTGCGACCTGGCCAAGTCCCTATTGGCATGAAGTGGGCGTTCAGAAATAAAAGAGATAATAGAGGTTTGATTATCAAGAAAAAATCCAGACTTGTGGTTCAAGGATACACACAAGACGAAGGAATATATTGTAATAATGTCTTTGCACCTGTTGCAAGACTTGAGGTTGTGCGAATCTTCCTTGCTTTTGCAGCATCCAAGAACTTCATAGTCTATCAACTTGATGTCAAATGTGCATTTTTGTATGGGGATATTGACAAAGAAGTCTATATATGCCAGCCACCTAGATTTGAAGACTCAAAGCATCCCAACTATGTGTGCAAACTGGGTAAAGCTCTTCATGGGTTACACCAAGCACTTACGTTGTGGTATGAGACACTGCCTTGCTTTCTTCAGAAGTATGGCTACACTAGAGGCACCATAGACAAGACATTGTTCATAAAGAAGTCTGGGATGGATATGTTGCTTGTACAAGTCTATGTTGATGATATCATATTTGGTTCCTCATATGATCAAATATGCAAAGACTTTGAAAGCATCATGAGGAAGAAATTTGAGATGAGCTCTATAGGAAAATGGATTTCTTCCTTAAAATTCAAGTAAAGCACATGGAAGAAGGGTTCTTCATCAATCAATCTAAGTATGTCATGGACATCTTAGAAAGATTTAAAATGAAAGATTGTAAGCCAGCCAAGACACCTATACAAAGAAATCACAATCTTTGTCCTGATTCTGAGGGGGATGATACTGATCAGCATCAGTACAGGAGAATTATTAGGAATCCAATGTATCTCACTACAAGTAGACCTGGTATCATATTTACAACCTGCATCTGTGCAAGATATCAGGTTACTACCAAGGTGTCTCACCTAATTGCTATTAAGAGAATTCTTAGATACCTGAAAAGAGCTCCCAAATTAGGCCTTTGGTATCCTAAGAACAAGGACTTCAACCTTTCTGGTTACACTGACAGTGATTATGGAGGCTGTAATATTAACAAGGAATCGACATCAGGTGGATGTAAATTTCTTGGTGGAAGGATCATCTCATACATTGCTACTGCAAGCTGTTGTGCTCAGCTGCTATGGATTCAGAATCAGATGTTGGACTATGGTTTCAATTTCATGAAGACTCCTACCCACATAGACAACAAGAGTGCTATTTCCATTATAGAAAACCGAGTAAAGCGTTCCAAGACAAAGCGTATTGACATCAAATATCATTTCATTCGAGATATTAATAAAGAAAAATTTAATCAAACTAGTCAAAGTTTATTCAAATAAACAATATGTTGATTTATTCACCAAAGCCTTTGATGAACAAAGATCTAAGTATTTAATTATGGCTATTGGGACGATTAACATTGACTAGTAAATATCTTATGAAAATCTTTTGAAAATATGTCTTGGCTAACTTGGTTGTTTACAATCTAAGCCCTGTTCCAAAAGGTTTTTCTTCAACTTTTCTAAGTATGAATTCTTCCGAAGAGAAATTTATTCTCAGAAGAGATCTTTATTTATCTTCCGAAGGCAAAGTCCTATGCACAAGTATTCTCTTCGGAATAGTTTTTAGTCTCGGAAGACTATTTGATCATATATCAAATTTCCTTTTGAAGGTTACTCACTTCTTCTTTCAGAAGAACACTTTACTCTTGGAAGCAAAGTTTGTCTTTAAGACATAGTTTGCTTCAGAAGTAATAGTGGCTGCGGAAGAAAATATTAACAAGCACAAGTGTTTATTCTCATAAGCAATTTTACTCTTGGAAGAACAACTTTACTGTGTAACGGAAATCTTGGGCCCCACTCTGCAAAAAGTAAGATTTTATTCATGATTGTCAAAATATTTTAAATGATTTATCTTACTGCCTCTATCAAATCGAAACCTAAACTGTCCTTTCACCTTATCCGTTTGGCCTTTTACCCACCATTTAAATACTTCAGACTCTCTTTCTTTGAAATCTTTACCACTGTAAAAGCCCTAAATTTTCACTATCTTATTCACTCACTCATAAATTCCTTAATTCCAATAGTACTTTCACAACAATGGCTTTGAATCCCCAACACAACCAGGTTGCCATCCTTGACACTTAAAAGGATGAGGATTTTGCCCCCATCATCCAATTTCTAACACAATCCTTATACTTCACTGCTCTTACCGTTAATCCCACTATCTACTCAAACCACATAGCCGAATTCTGGGCCAATGGTCGAAATGACATGCTCAATGATGAAAGGATATCAAATCAAGAATTTGCAGATAGGAGATTATCATAAGTGAGACTACCATCAGGGAGCATCTGGAACTTCATGATGAAGGAGCCCCTATAGAGGTCCCCAAGTCTGATTCGGAGGACAGCTACACCCAAATAGGATATGGACGAGATGTAAGCAAGTCTACAGTTTACAAGTTCAACTTTTCTTACAACTAGAAGCTCTTGCTACATATAGTCCTGCACAGCTTATCTAACAAATCAGGGGGTTGGGATTAAATCCTACACGATCTGGGATGCCTAGTTCATGGGTTGGTGAAAAGCCTCAGATTTAATTACTCAAGATTTATGTTGAAAAACCTGAGAGATAATCTTACCAAGAATGCATTCTACATGTGTCCAAGGTTTGTTTAGCACATAATAAACTGTGAGTTAGATCAGGATAAACTAGAATGTGCAAATGTTCTAGTGGTTCCACAAAAGAGGTCGGGTATCTTCAAAATGCTGAGGAAGATATCCACTAACTTTACTGGAAGGTTCACTGATCTCCTTCCAGTTATGCTTGCCAATGGCTCCTGGTGACATCCCTGCAAACCTAGCAGGTAATGAACCCACACTTGAAACCACCACTTCACAGTCAATTATTTCTTCCCACCCCCTCAAGTTCACATATCAAAGACACCCCAAACGAACCCTTATTCAATCTACTATGATTGAACAAGTCCCCTCTCTTCACACTAAAAAGGCTAGAGTGGAACACAGGGCTCCCACTCAGCGAGAAGTCCAACCATCCTCCATAATAGACCTCAATATCAGTGTTGAGTCTCCTCAGTCTTAACCTAATGAACTTATTACCCAATCCATAAGTCCTCAGGGTGAGTCCCAACACTCCCCTAAGAAGGAAAAAAGGGACAGCCACATCACTAGTTCAACTGCTATTACAGTAGAGCTATTAGGTGCTGACCAAAGTCCCGAGTCATTAGAAATAACCTCTAAATCCATTCTTGACCTACTAACCTGACCTGATGAGCAATGATATTGATCTACCATACCACTCCCCAGAACAACTAAGTCCCAGGGAACCCCTAATATCTAGCCCACATTAGGTAGCCCAAACTGAGGTGAGTCCAACTTGAGTGGAGGTGACTCACGCAGATTCAGCTGCCACTACTGAGAGTAATTCATTTTCCTCTCATGAAAGTGGTAACATAAGTGGGACTAAATCTATGGAAACCTTTCCCATTGATGACTCTAAAAGAGACATCAATATGCAAGGGTATCTAGGGTGCCAAGAAACCATATCTGATGATGATGATGAACATACCAGGTATGTTATTTCATTTTCCATTGATTCTTCAAAAGAAGATGAGGGTAATCTGTAACTTACAATTAATAATCCTCTTTCTAAAGTCTCAAACTTTGTTTTCAAGGTTAGGACTTTAGAAGATAGGTCTACCACTCATCAACTTGAGATTGAAAATCTGAAGGCCAAACTAGCTGAGATATAGAGCGAGAAGTATGTTAGGCATGTATATACCTAGGTTTCTTTAAGTTCTTCCTCTAACTCATCTACTTGATGCTACCAAAAAAGAGGAGAATATACAGAAACAAGAACATGATGAACCCATCTTTGCCATCATAACAACTTCCCTTGATATGATTTCTTCTTTTTACTCCATACAGCAACAACCTGTAACCATCTTCCCTCAACCAGCTCCTATTATAATTCAAGTGGACCTAAGGATGCTTGTCGACCTTAACAGGTTTCTAACCAAAATTCTGATAAGCTCCTCCCTTGAACAACCATCCCCTGATGTAGTTGTTGCCTACTTTAGAGTTGAAGCATCAAAGGTTAAGTGCACCACCTACCTATCAAGAGGAAGTTGGTCAACCTAAGCTCTCTATTGAACTTGAGATTAATTTCAAAGGGGATACACAGACTCATGGCCCAGAAACTGAGTTAGAAGGGACTGGTAGTGCAGTTCAAGTTTCTTTTGAAGCAAAAATTCAAGCTTCAGAAGGAATCATGGAACTATCTTCCATGTCCGATGACCTTTTCATCGCAGACCCCATTCTTGATCTAGCCTCTAAGGTAAACAGGAGGACTTCCTTACAACTCCCATATCTTAAACACCACAAGTCCAACCCCACTCTCCCTAACCTGAACCTTCTAAGCCTGTGTCTGAGGAGCTACAAAGGTTGCTCTGAAACTAGGAAGATGTTGGCTACAAGCAACAAAGCAGCAGCAGCCGTCCAAGAAAGTATCAACAACCAGAAGAGAGAAGATGATAGACAGGCTCATCAGTCTAGGAGTAGATAATGAAGAAATAGTTCTACTCCCACTTGATGTGCTTATGAAGCTAGAGAAGGCAACCTTGTTGTAAAAGGAAAAGGAGAAAGCAGCAAGGTTGTCCATAGATGAGGAGAAAAGGAAAGAGAATAAGAAAGCTATAGAGAGGTAGAGGTTGGAAAGGATAGCCTTTCTCTGCTCTAGAGGCTATTCTTAAGAGAAGCTGGCACCTCATGATAGTGAGACGATCTTACTTTTTTTCTTCAAAGAACAAGATCAAATCACCAAGGAGAGGAAGAGGACTGTCAGGGAGAAGCTAAGAGAAAAGAAGAAGAAAGAGGATGAGGAAGAGGCACAACTTATAGCTGCCAAAAAGGTAGGAGATAGGGAATCGATGAAGCCCTATCTCAAAGCTCATGGCTTCACCGGTAGGCAAGTGGGCCCTATGTCAAAGAAGACCCTACAGTGACATGTCAGTGGCATAAAGGCTGACATTCCCTTAAGAAGAAGGCAGGAGGTACCACAAGTATCAAGTGTTCAGAGGATGGCACCCAAACCAACACCAACACCCAAACTAGCACCCAAACCACAACCTATACCCATACCTTTTCCCTTCCCATCAAAACTAAACCAACCACTGAGCCTTACACCCCTGAACCGACACCATCAGCCCTAACTATACGCTCACCTTCTGCTTCCTAACAACAACCACCACCATCTATCCTTAAACCCAAAACACAACCCCCAACCTAATCATTACCCATATCATCTTCTGAACCTTCTAAGCCCCTGACCTTAGAAGAGTTCAAGGAGATCAAGAGAAACCTTATTAACTACATAACCTTCAGAAACATCTCTTGTGTGGAAGACTAAATTAAGTTGAAATACATTGATGGCTCTTCAAGTTCCCTCATAAGAGATGCATTCCTTGATCTACCTAGGGGAACACTAGACCAAGCTCTCCAACTTCTTGCAACTAATTCAAACACTCTGAAGGAAGAAGAGAATAAGTTAAGAAGGAGACTGGTGACTCTACTGGACACTAGGAAAGGGGATAAGCTTCCAACACAACCCTTTAATCCCAGAAGGAGAATTATCCAGTGGAGGTTTGATGAACCTTCTCATAGCTTTACTATGGAAAGAAAGAATGGTGAAGTAAACAGGCTCAATACTTCATCTCTGCTACACTCCAGCAGATTTGACATTATTGAGTTAGCAGAGAAACAATTATCCAATCCCTCCAACTCTCAAGTAGCTGCTCATATCAAAATCATCTGTGTAGTCTTCATCTGGCTGAATTGATAAAGAAAGCCAAGAGTAAAGAAGAGTTGAAAAAAGAGTGGGGGAGAGGAAGAAGGCACAACCATAAAAGGAAAAACATTCCTACAGATGGTTAAAAGCCTAACTTCTGACCCTACAGTTAGATAGGAATATGACTATAATTCCCATCAACTATCTCTCTTCAGAGGGCCATAGCAAAGAGTACATGTCATTCAGAATGACAGAATCAATCTACTATCAACAAATGACTTGTACAAGCCACTTAGCACCATATTAGGGAAGAACAAGGAGATATATAAATATTTTCTCCCCCTAGTGTTGAAGACTTTAAGGAGCAGAAGGAAGTGAAGTTTGGTAGCATCAGCCTAGGGGAGTTTGTTGGATCATATAAGGCTGGTGCAACCAAAACAACACTTAGAAGAATTAGTAAAATTGAAGAAATTTTCCGAATGTTAGACCAAAAGAACCAATGAGCTAAGATCAGGAAAACCTCTAAGTCCCACATGCCATTGCAACAACTACTGAAGACTTCCATCAGCTGTTCTAACAAAGTCTGAAGAAGCAAAGTCTGAAGATCAAAGATCTGAAGTACAACAGCTGAAGGATCTAAAGTACTGAAGACTTCAAGTACTGAAGACAAGTGCTGAAGATCAAAAGCTGAAGAACTGAAGAACTGAAGATCATCTACTGATGCACAATGTCTGAAGACAAAGACTGAAGACAACAGCTGATGACATCTACTGAAGTCATCAGCTGATACATCATCTGAAGCCCAAGTCTAAAGAACCAAGTGTTGAAGATTCAGAGTTTGTCATAACAGCTGAAGAAGTCTTCTTCAGTTGTTGTGATGGTTTTTTTCCCTTATAGTAGTTTTGTAATTTTATTTCAGTAGTTTGTACAACAGCTGAAGAGCTTATTCTTCAGCTGTTATAGTATCAGTAGTTATAAATGACTGAAGAGTTTGTTCTTCAGTCATTGTAGGATTTTCAGTAGTTTACTTTATCAGTACTTGTAAAAGATAGGAACACTTTTGTAAGAAGATGTCAGTTGTTGACATCTTCAGTAGTTTTATGTTCCATCAGTTGTAATTTTAATAATCGGTTGATGTCCTGTCAAAGGACATCATCACCATCCTTTTGCCGCCTATAAAAGGATGGTGAACCATGCTGTTTTAATTGCCGAAACGTGTTGAGTAATAGAAAAATTAATTTTTCGCAGAACTCTTCTCTCTCTCTCTATGTTTGTACTGTTACATGCAAAACATTTTGTATTCATGATTTAATTGCTAATTTCGTGCTAAATCCGCTGCAAACCAATCTGATTGATCAAACGAGAGGCTGAGATCCTATCAAATGGTATCAGAACTGGTTAATCATTGATCGATTTCACTATTGATCATTTGAAACTACTCTTTTGATCTCTACGTTTGATCGAATTAGCAATTTGCAAGAATTAGCCATAGAGAGTGAGTTTCTGCTGTTTCCGGCCAAAATCTTGAGGTTCTCTGGTGGTCTTGAGTTACGTCTATCTTGCTTAAACTTGTTTTTGACTAAAACCTGAGATGACGACACCAACTAATGATCCTCACAATACTGGTTCCTCAACCAAGCCTCCGATGCTTGTGAGGAACGAGTATAACATTTGGCAAAGACGTATGCTTCACCACTTGGCTATCAACAGTGCTGGTTGTTGGAAGTCAGTGGTGCATGGACCATACAAGCCTATGGTGAGCGTCCCTGAATCTAATGAACAGGTTGCGAAGAAACCTGAACAATATTCAGACAAAGATCTAAAGCTGTTCGAAATTGATGCTAGAGCCCATGGAATTTTAGCCATGGCTATTCCTAATGAGATTTATTCAGGGCTCTTGCATCATGAGTCTGCTCATGACCTATGGGTTGCTCTAAAGGAACAATTTGGAGGAACTGATTCGGTCTTAGCAAACAATAGGGAAATCCTCGCCCAACAATATGTGACATTCTCATATAGAAAGGGTGAGACTCTGACCCAGCAGTTTGAGCGGTTCTCTTGTTTGATCTCTAAGCTGAAGATGGTCAAACAAGAGTACTCCAACAGCCAGATGAACAACAGGTTCCTCAGGTCACTGCCTGAGAGATGGGACACTTATACCATTGTCCTACGCTCCAGTGCAGACCAGGAAACTCTATCTCTCACCCAACTTCATGGGAAGCTGCTCACTTTTGAGAGAGAGATAGAGCAAAAGAGGAAGTTGTCCACTTCTGGCAAGCTCGCTGATGACTTTGTCCAAGGTAATGCTGCCTTGATAAGTTAGGAGTCAGAATATGCTTCATCAAAAAGTTCTTATGATGAGCATATTGATTTCTCTACTAACTCAAAACAAGCTTTTGTTGGTGTTAGTAGTTCAGGAGGTAGTGGTGACAACTTGTGTTTTCTGATAGAGGACTTGAAGGGCATTCCAGATGATGATCTGGAAGAGATGGATATTTTGAACCAAATGGCAATGATAAATATCCGCTCTCAAAAGTTCTACAAGAGAACTGGTAGGAAATTCCCTGGACTCTCTGGCAAAACCAAAGTTGGTTTTGACAAGAGCAAGTTGAGGTGTTACAAGTGCCAAAGGCTTGGACACTTTGCAAGAGAGTGTAGATCATCTGGATCTAACTCCTCTGCACCCTTTGTGACTTTTCCCAGCAATAGCTCACAGCACAAAGGGCAACCTTCCTCCAGTTCTGGCCATCCATCACAAGCACAGGCACCACCTGCTTATTTTGTGCCACAGTGTCATATGCCATATCCTTACCCCTGTTACTACATGTCTCAGCCTAGTCAAACTCAAGCACCCTCGGCTTAACCACCTCATGCTCTTCCTGAGCTCCAATCTTCCCAATCTCATCATCACACACAACCTCAACAACACAGCTTTTTCACCCCAAGTGTTGCTGACTGGAGTAGTCTACCAGATGAGCTATCTGGTCAGGAACAACTACTCCAAGGTGCTGGTCAACATGGTGGTGACCAACCTTTTGGAAATCTTGCTCTGATGGCCCTTGATTCTGCTGAGGGGTCATCATCCAATGCCTCATCTCAGGTATCCACTGAGGCTAAAGCCAAGCTTTGTTCTGAATCATGCATAGCAGCATTTGTTTCTATTAGAGAAGCAAATGTAGCTTTAATAGATAAAAATCTTGAGCTTGAGCACATTATTTCCAAAAGAAAAGCTGATTTTGAGGCTGCACTAAAAGATAAAAATGATGAGATTTACAAGCTTAAATGCCAAATCAAAGATGATAAAGCTAGGGAAGATGTACTTCTAGAGAAGTACAGAGACCTCAAGGAAACTCTTGCAACCACCCAAGTTGAGTGTGATCGATGGGTGCAATCATGCAAGGGTTTTGAAATGCTTCTTAGTAAGCAATCAGCTTCCAATGTGAAGTTTGGCATTGGTTATAATCACACTGCTCCTCCTACAGATTTCACTTCAAGAGCAGAAGTTGAATCTGATGGGGAGAGCAATAACCAATCCTTCTCATCATGTGACCTACTATCTTCTGAATCAGCATCATCAGAGATAGAAGTCAGCATTAACTCCTGTCAAAACCAATCAGCTGATGCTACAACAGGTGATTGTTCAAATGCTGACTGTCACATGACCAAAAGGCTGATCAACTCAGGTGTTGTCACTAGAAGTACTGAAGGTACTGGAGAGCAAGTGACAACATCTGAAGTTCAAACCTCAAATACTGTTAGCACTAAAGAGAAGAAAACTAACAGTAGGAAAGGTTTGAAGACAGCTAAAGAGGATACCAGGAAAGCAGGCACTAGGAAGAAAACTGCTAGTACTGATGGCAAACAGCTGAAGAACAAGTCTTCAGTAGTTACATCCTCTTCAGCTGATGATCAGCATAAGATGAAGAAGAAGCCATGTGAGATATGTGGTTTGTTCAATCATCTTACTGATGACTGCTGGTACAAAAGGGGTTCCAAACTCAAACAGAAAGAGAAAATCAATAAGGACATCAATAAAATGAAGAATGAGTTTGAAACCAAGTTTGTACTAGCAACATCCAAGCCTGAAATCCCTAAGCCCAAAGCTAAATCCAAAAAGAAGGTAGGGGTTACTCAGGCAACAGCTGAGGTTGCTCAGAAAAAGATGGTACAACATAGGAATCCATCATCAGCAAACTCCAATGTGTCTGAAGAGCTGAAAGCTTTATCACAAAATCAGACATAGCTGGTGATGATGGTTCAGCAACTAGTGGGAAGAGTCAACCATTTAGATGCTCCTGTGTTGAAACCACAGAAAAGGAAGTCCAAGCCAAAGGGTTCCTCTTCTGCACCATCTTCTTCACCTCAGGCTGTCACACATAACACACCTGTTAGTGCTGCACCTGTAGTTGAAAACAGACCCAAAACCAAACAGGTTTGGGTCTCAAAGACTAACTAACACATGGTTGTGTTTGCAGGGTTCTTCAACATGCCATAGAAGCATCTAGTATGTAGACAGTGGAGGATCCATGCACATGACAGGAAGCAGCTCCCTTCTTAATAACTACTCCTAAGGAAAGAAGGGATTTGTTTCCTTTGGCAACGATGCAAAGGGTTACATCATCGGAAAAGGCTTTGTTTCCAATGGGGAAATAAGGTTTGATAATGTTAACCATGTGGAGAATCTCAAGTACAATCTCTTGAGTGTCAGTCAAATGTGTGACAAAGGCCATGTTGCCCTTTTCACAAGCCAGAACTGTCGGATTCTGTCATCCAAAGTTCTGAGTTTGATTGACAAGGAATTGGATGAACACACTCTCCTGAAGGCCAACAGGACAGGAAGAGTGTATGCCTTAGATCTTTCCAAAAAGATAGATCTAAAAGGCCATCCTTGCCTATTCTCCAAGGCCTCTCCTCAAGAGTCTACACTATGGCATAGAAGGATGGGTCATGTTAATTTCAAGAACATGAATCAGCTGATAAGCCATGGTTTAGTTAGAGGATTGCCTCTGAAGGAGTTCAAGTGTGAAGATGACTGCACTGCTTGCTTGAAAGGAAAACAACACAAAGTTTCATTCCCTTCAATAGAAGAACCAAAGTCCACTGCCTGCTTGCAGCTCCTGCACATGGATCTCTTTGGTCCTGTTATAGTGATGAGCATGGCAAAGAAGAAATACTGCCTGGTAATTGTGGATGATTATTCCAGGTTTGTATGGACTTTCTTCTTGCACTCCAAGGATGAAGCAGCCAAGACTATAATGAACTTTGTGTTACTTGTAGAAAAGCAGTATTCCCTACAGGTCAAGTGTGTGAGAAGTGACAATCGAACAGAATTTAGAAACCACACACTTGATGACTTCTACCTGTCCAAGGGAATTAGAAGGTAGTTTAGTATTCCTAGAACTCCTGAACAGAATGGAGTGGTGGAGAGAAAGAACGGGACTCTCATTGAAGCAGCAAGGTCCATGTTGGCTTACTCAGGGTTGCCACTGACCTTTTGGGCTGAGGCTGTCAATACAGCTTGCTATGTACAGAATAGAGCTTTAGTGAATAAGAGGTTGATGAAGACTCCTTATGAAGTTCTTCATCATTTGGCTCCTCTGATTTCATTCTTTAGAGCCTTTGGGTGTCCATGTTTCATTCTCAACACTAGCAACCCACTCCAGAAGTTTGCTAGTAAGGTGGATGCAGGGTATTTTGTTGGTTATTCATCAACTTGCAAGGCATACAGAGTCTTCAACTGTAGAACAAAGGTGGTTGAAGAAACTCTGCATGTTAAGTTCAATGAATCTCCAAAGGACAAGATTTCACAAAACCCTGTGGCGTTGTTTGATCTGGACATACTGCAATATGTTCCTTATCAACCTCCAGCTGTTGAGCCTCTTAACAGATCTCCACCTGGTGGTACTGATGATGATGTAGTCAGTACTCACCTCTTCAGGTTTAGTGACAACCTGCCTGAGTCCACTGAACCTGATGCTCCTGTAGCCTCAGCAGCTCCATCCACTGCAAATGCTGATAAGATTTCTGCTTGCTCTACTTCGTTTAAGCTGCCATCTTCTACATGGTTTCAGGAATCTCCATCACCATATGTTGCTGCTGATAGGTCTACAAACACTTGCACAGATATTATAGTCTATCAAGAGCTGAAGAATCACCCCACATCTCAATTCATTGGTGATATCAATGCTGGAGTTTCAACCAGGAATCAATTGTCCAACTTCTGCTTCTATGCTCTCTTCATCAGTCAGCAAGAGCCAAAGAAATATCATATTGCTTTAAGAGACAATGGATGGGTGGAAGCTATGCAGCTTGAGCTTCTTCAGTTCAAGAAACAGCAAGTGTGGGAGCTTGTTCCATTACCCAAAGGCAAGTGTGCTATAGGCACCAAGTGGGTATTTAGGAACAAAATAGATGAGAAGGGCCAAATAGTCAAGGGTTTGCACAAGAGGAAGGCATCGATTATGATGAGACCTTTGCTCCTGTGGCCAGACTGGAAGCAATCAGACTGTTCTTAGCTTATGCTGCCTTTCACAGTCTTAAGGTTTATCAAATGGATGTCAAAAGTGCCTTCCTATATGGGAAAATAAAAGAAGAGGTTTATGTGTGTCAACCACCAGGCTTTGAGGACAATAAACATCCTGATTGGGTGTACAAGCTTGATAAGGCTCTTTATGGGCTGAAGCAAGCACCTAGAGCCTGGTATGAGACACTCTCAACTTTTCTTCTAGAGAATAAGTTCTCTAGAGGCACCATTGATAAAACCTTATTCATCAAGACTGTGGGAGAACATAAGCTCCTTGTTCAAATTTATGTAGATGACATCATCTTTGCATCCTCTGATCCAAAGTTGTGTGATGAATTTACAAAGCTCATGAAGCTAAGATTTGAAATGAGTGCTATGGGGGAATTACAGATCTTTATAGGTTTGCAAATCAAACAACAGGATGATGGAATCTTCATCCATCAGTCCAAATATACCAAAGAGTTATTGAATAAGTTTGATTTACAAACCTGTAAGCCCTGTTCTACTCCCATGAGCAGCATCACACAACTAGATGTAGATCCAAAAGGTAAAGCGGTTGATGAAACCCTTTATAGATGTATGATTGGGTCCTTGATGTACCTTACAGCTTCAAGACCAGACATCATGTTTGCAACATGTGCTTGTGCTAGATTTCAGGCTGCACCTAAAGAATCCCATTTGATTGCAGTCAAAAGGATCTTTAGATATCTGCAAGGTACCCAATCACTAGGTCTTTGGTATTCAACTGGGCATTCTTGCAAATTAGTTGCTTTCTCTGATAGTGACTATGCAGGATGCAAAGTCACCAGAAAATCCACTTCTGGTGGTTGCCAATTCCTAGGCAATTGTTTAGTTTCTTGGCAGAGTAAGAAACAAACATCAATTGCTACATCCACTGCTGAAGCTGAGTACATTGCTGCTGCAAGTTGTACCTCTCAGATACTCTGGCTTCAGAATCAACTTCTGGATTATAGCATTACTGAGACTAAGACTCCATTACTAATGGATAGTGCTTCAGCTCTTTGTATTGTTAAAAATCCAGTCCAGCACTCTAGGACCAAACATATAGAGATCAGACATTATTTCATCAGGGATTGCTATGAAAAAGGTCTGATTGATCCTAAGTTTGTGCCTAGTGCTGATGAGCTTGCAGACATTTTTACTAAGCCCTTAGATAGTGCTACATTGCAAAATTTGGTACTAAGGCTTGGTATGCTGCAACTAGAGTAATTTGACCAATGCTGATGCTTTTACTTCATAACTACTGATGAGCAAAGGTCAAATATAAGTACTAATGAGTAATTTAGTCTTCAGCTCTTTCACAACTACTGAAGACTAAAATGACTCAAAGTACTGATGTACATTATTTTTTGAAAACAACTGATGTAGTGAGGTGGATTACAACTACTGATGTATGATTTTCAAATAAATAAGTACTGAAGAACAAATTTTGCTCACAAGTACTGATGTGTAATCTTACATAAGTACTGAAGACAAAATTTATTCACCAGCTCTGAAGAGTATTTCATCAGCACTTGTGAACATCTGATCACAAGAGCTGAAGGCATAAATATTCACAAGAGCTGAAGGGTCAATGAAACATCTGAAAATCAGCCAAAGAGCTGATGAGTAAGTGTAGAGGCTAGCATGAAACAACTGATTTGACGGAAACAGCTGATGAGTAATTTCTCATCAGCTGATGCCAACAGCTGCTGTTTCATACCCACACAACTGAAGGACAAAACCATGTCTTCAGTAGTTTCACAACTACTGATGGCTAACACCAAGTCCTCAGTTGTTTACAACAACTGAAGCAATACCATGTCTTCAGTAGTTCACAACTACTGATATCAGTAGTTCACAACTACTGAAGGCTAACACCAAGTCTTCAGTTGTTACAACGTCTGAAGAAGAATATTAGGTCTTCAGTAGTTCATAACTACTAAAGACTGAAAATAACTCTTCAACCGTTTACAACATCTGAAGGACAAAACTAAGGTTTCAGTAGTTTTAACTACTGAAGACTAACACCAAGTCCTCAGATGTTACAACTACTGAAGGTTAAGACCACGTCATCAGTCGTTACAATAACTGATAACTAACACCAAAACCTTCAGTAGTTTTCTTTCAGCCTTTGCCCTACCCTATAAATACCCAACGTTCAGAGCATTTACTCCTCACTTGACCTACCCTTTCAAAACCTCTGAACTTCCCATACACCATTAATGGCGACCATGCAACTGAAACCTCGACACAACTGTGTCGCTCATCTCACCAAATCGCCATTATGGCCAAAATTTCACCATGCCGTCGATCTGATGCACGACTCACCTTACCAAACGGCATTCCTTTTGAACCCTACCATCTACACCGACTCCCTGACGGAGTTTTGGACGAACATCACCGTCCAAACCGGAGAGCAGGATGGCGAGGTCTCTCTCCGGTCCTCCGTCAACAACCACCCAGTGGTTATCACTCCAGCTACCTTGCGCCAAATCCTAAAGCTGGAGGATGCCACCTACCCAACCTCCTACCCCAAAGGCGCCCTGGATCTATCCTTCACATCCAACGACTAGCAGGGTGACCTCTCCGCCGCAACCTTGTTGAAGAAACACTTCCCTGATCCCTAACGCCTCATTTTTCATATGGTGAACGTGTGTCTGGCTCCCAAAACCTCTTCATGGGACCAGATGTCAACAAGGTGGCAACAGGTATTGTTCTCTATCCTTGAAAAACAACCTTTAAACTTAACAGATATTATATTTTTGGAAATCAAGGATATGGCCACAAAACCAGTTTCTAACCGATGGATCTTGTATCCTCGGTTCATCATGGCCATAATAGAGAACCAGCTTCAGGCTGAGGGACTTGTTGGCACTGGGGTCCCTGCCATGGCTGTTCTAGCCGAGGTATACTCCAGGCACAACTCTGACCAATCCCTAAAACAGGCTGGCCGGCTGCGAAAACCCACGCAGCAGGAACCCACATCCTCCACCTCCAAATCCAAAGTCCCCACCAAGCCAAAAGCCAAAAAGAAGCCCAAAAAGGCTACTCAGGGAGATGAGTCCCCTGAGGATGCCCCTACAACACAAAGGCAGGATGTGGCTGCTGGTTCGATTCTCCCAGCAGTCACCACGACTCCGTCCACCACAACCGCACAGGCTTCCTCTCAACAGGAGCTTGATGCAACCACTTCTGGGGCAGCCGCACTTCTGGGGTCTATCTCATTTGAGAAGACTGCCATTGAAAAGCACAGTCCTCCCCCTGTGCACACTGCTTCAAGCCCCTCAACCACTGAGACCGCCCCACAAAGCCCTACATTGGCGATAGCCAAAGTGCTGACCCATCTGAGCACTCAACCCTCTCCCCAGAAACCCATCACAACTGGGGAGACTCTAACCGAAGAGGGGGTGGATACTAGTGTCGGTGGGAGCCCACAGCATAGAGAATCACAAGTCCAATCTCCCAGTGTGGCTAGGGAGATAGGACAATCCGGTGAGGCTGCCACTTCCTCTGCATCAACATATGAGCAGGGTGAAGCTGGTAACATCAATAAGACCTCACCAGAGGCAACTACCGATGATGGATCCAATCCGGAGGCTGGAAGTCCCCAGTACCATGAACAAGGAGCACATGCTATTTCTGAGCCATACTCAGAGCATGTACATCCTGACATTGTTAGGAGGTCAGGTGATTCAGTTCACACTGATGATGACCTGAGCTTCTTCTTTGATGTATTGCTCAAAATACTATCTTAGAGGATGAGATAAGCAGACTCAAAGAGCTGCTTGCTCAAATGACTCAAGATAGAAGTCTATCTGCCACCACAAACCCACAGATAGCACCTTCACCCGAAGGTCTCACAAACACTAAGCCACTCCCACAAACTCGGCCACCAGCCCCTGCTTCTGGCACTAGCTCTCAGGGTCAGAATCCCCCTGAGCAGTTGGATGCTATCCTCCAGAAATCCCTGCCTCTCATCACACCCATACTAACAGATATAGTCATTAAAACCATTGATGAGAGGCTTCCCACTTATATCCAACCCCTGGTGCAGGTTGCAGTTACTAAGGCGCTTGCTGATTGTCAAACCCCAACCAATGCACCCAAAAAGGGGGAGACATCAGTGCAAGCTAAGAGGAAGAGGGGAGAGGAGGAGTTAGAGGTAGAGAAAGAGGTGGTGGTTGAGAGGGATAGGGCTGAGGAGAGTAGTAGGGTGAGGGAGAAAGGGAAGAGGAAAGTGAGGGAGGAGAGTGAGCCTATAGAAGTGGCTGGAATCCAAAAGGATTTCAGTGTCACTTATCAGAAAAAGGGAGAGAAGGAGGGAGAAAGGATTGACTCTGATCTAGCAGCCCTTGTCAAGGAGGCTGATGCTGAACAGAGCAAATCAATGGATTCTGCCATTGATCAGCTGTTCAGGCAAGGCTTTGACAAGGACACTACCAAGCTAGATCAGGAGCTCAGGAAGATGGAAATGAGAGAGATCGAACACCGATGGTCTACTTATAGCCAAGAGGACAAAAAGAGACTCGAGGCTATGAGTAGATTCATTTCGAAGTATCTGGGCAGGCCAGTCCTTGATGTTAAAGCATGGACCAGGGACAGAATCTTGGCTATAGCTGCCAAGATCTGTTCAGCTGGTGATTTCACCAAAGAACTGGTCGCTGAGGCCCTCTCAGAAGCCGGTGCTGGGAACAGGACACTGTTAGTAAAACAGACTAAAACATCTCTGATCTCTAGATTGCTAACAGTGCCTGCCAACATTCCCACACCAACCACCCAACCAAAACCCAAAACCAATCCCTTCACCTTCAAAACCCGCAGCCAATGATCCACCCTTGCAGAAGAAGAGAAGGGTGTTGAGGCTGCAAGAAGAAGAAGAGGAGGATGAGGAGGATAGTCTGCCCATTTCAGCAGTTATCTCTCTACCAAAAGCCAAATCCCAAACCATCACTCCCACCTCACAGATGGACACTGTGAGGGTAAAACTACAAGGAGAGGAGCAGCAAAGATTACACGATGAGGCAATGCTGAAAAGCATTGACAAATCATATGCTGCTTCTACTTCTATCATGAACATGAAGAAGGAGGCTCTGAGACTCTTCACTCTTAAACAAACCTTTCAATATGAAAAGGAAAGAGTGAGGACTTGGCCTGATCCTAAGGTGGCTCACAGGATAGTTCAAAAGGCTATGCCTGTGAGATACAAGGCCAACTTAAGAGAATTGTAGATGAAGTGATCTCTGTGGCTCTTGTAATAACACCTTGGGAAATAGTAGAGGAGTTCGAGAAAGCCTATAGACCAACCAATCACCCTAAACAATGCTAGATAATAGGGTGATTAGGAAAGGGTTGGTCTATAAGAGGCTTGAGAACTTCCATAGGGATGAGCTCAACTTGCTGTTAGAAGGAAAACATCCAGATGAGTTTGCATATAGGCAAGTAACAACAGTTGAGCTCAAAAATGGGAGACAGGCCAAGTATGTCTCAAAGCTGTACGGCCGGGAGGGGTTGTTCGAAGGTGAGCCTGAAGACCTAACCAAAGAAGAGCAGATGATATTTCTTCAGGCTTACACCTGAGAATCCTACCGGCTAGTACATGGGAGGTAGATCTCATGGATGGGACAATAGCTCTGTGTCCAATTCCCCAAAACAGAGCTCCCATCAGCCAATCAAACCTTAGAGACTACCTCTCAGGCCAGTGCTTATCTGGGTCAACTTCTAATCTGATCTAGAAGGAAATAGACCAATATTTCTGCCAACAATAAGTGGGACAACAAATAATTAGAGGTTTTGGCTGCATTGGTTCAGGGGGAGTTTGTTGGACCAAAAGAACCAATGAGCTAAGATCAGGAAAACCTCTAAGTCCCACATGCCATTGCAACAACTGCTGAAGACTTCCATCAGCTGTTCTGACAAAGTCTGAAGAAGCAAAGTCTGAAGATCAAAGATCTAAAGTACAACAGCTGAAAGATCTAAAGTACTAAAGACTTCAAGTACTGAAGACAAGTGCTGAAGATCAAAAGCTGAAGAACTGAAGAACTGAAGATCATCTACTGATGCACAATGTCTGAAGACAAAGACTGAAGACAACAGCTGATGACATCTACTGTGATGACATCTACTGAAGTCATCAGCTGATACATCATCTGAAGCCCAAGTCTGAAGAACCAAGTATTGAAGATTCAGAGTTTGTCACAACAGCTGAAGAAGTCTTCTTCAGTTGTTATGATGGTTTTTTCCCTTTTAGTAGTTTTGTAATTTTATTTCAGTAGTTTGTACAACAGCTGAAGAGCTTGTTCTTCAGCTGTTATAGTATCAGTAGTTATAAACGACTGAAGAGTTTGTTCTTCAGTCGTTGTAGGATTTTCAGTAGTTTACTTTTTCAGTACTTGTAAAAGATAGGAACACTTTTGTAAGAAGATGTCAGTTGTTGGCATCTTCAGTAGTTTTATGTTCCATCAGTTGTAATTTTAATAATCGGTTGATGTCCTGTCAAAGGACATCATCACCATCCTTTTGCCGCCTATAAAAGGATGGTGAACCATGCTGTTTTAATTGCCGAAACGTGTTGAGTAATAGAAAATTTAATTTTTCGCAGAACTCTTCTCTCTCTCTATGTTTGTACTGTTACATGCAAAACATTTTGTATTCTTGATTTAATTGCTAATTTCGTGCTAAATCCGCTGCAAACCAATCTGATTGATCAAACGAGAGGCTGAGATCCTATCACCGAAGCTAAAGAAACTCTTCCAAAGACAAGTTGAAGATCTTCCGAAGCTTAAAGTATGAAGAGCTTCCAAAAGAAAACTAAGTCTTCCAAGACTAACTAGTTTTTCTTCCAAAGTATATGAAGAACTTCCGAAGGTAGAACTAAGTCTTCTAAAAACTAAGTAGTTTTCTTTGAAGGTATTCACACTTAGAAGATCCAAGACAAAGTCTTCCAAAGAATGAAGTTATGAAGACCTGCAGAAGATTGGAAGAAGTTGATTCTTCCAAAGGATAAATGGCCTCGGAAGAACTTATTCTTCTGAAGCCATTAACTTCGGAAGAACCAACTATGAACCAGCAGACAAAAGTATGGGTTGTCTGATATCCACTACCAACTCTGATATACTGCATGGCGTTTCCCACTCCCATGTAGTTGACCATACTTTATTACATTGTTCACCTTTATCAATTAGTACAGTTATCATCTTTAGTTGGTGACAAAAGGTAAGTCATGGACCTGTCATGACTACCTAATCTAGGATAGTATTTTATCTTAGATAGTTTATTTCTAGCAATGTAGTATTTGTTTAGTTGTAAATTCCAGCTAGTCATCCAAGTATAACCGGCTGTAGATATTAATATATATAGTTTGTCATTGTAACACATCAAACAATGCCTGTAAGAGTCTTGTAACACTGAGTTGAGAAGTAATATATACAAGTATCTTGAAAACCATTCTTGTGTTCATTAACTTATTATATTATTGTCAACTTAGTTTGAGATTCTGCTTCATCAACCGAGTAAGACTTAGTGAGTTTATGAGGTAAATCTTATGTTGAGAGACCAACACTGGTCCTACAATAGGCATAACATGCTCAGGCTCCACAAACGCCTCTCTAGTAAACTATACAGGTTAATCCTCAGTAGCCTGATTAGGAACAGTAGATGAAGGCTCTTGATCATCATCACCAATGTCTGTTGTCCTTTCTGTATCAACAGGATCAACAACACGCTCTATATAGTGATAGGATCGTCAGTAGATTCAGATCCTTCAGTTTGTTGTCTACTTGATTCTCCAACTTCCATGGTATGTAATGACGAATCGACACTAGAATTGAGATCTTGTAGGTTTTGTTCCATGATCTGAACATAACTAAATATGGACTATTATTGACCTTCCAAACTCTTTATCCTCTCATCCTTCTCTTGCAAACTCTGACACATATCATCAATCAACTGTGTCTTCTCAAGCAGCTCTTTCTCTCTCTCTCTAACACGCTAACCCTCTACTATAAAGTAACCTTTATGGGTGAAAATGATCCAGACTCAGGTTACGGTCGAGGTTCTGGAATAGTATTTTGAAAATCAGCTTCTCCAAATAGATCATCATGAGTCTACTCCCTTGGAGGTACCTCAACACGTCAGCAGTAGTGGGCATATATGATGATGTTATAGTTGTTGATTCTATTACAATCACGGGTGTAGAAGCCTCACTTATTATGACTGGAGTATGAGACAAAAGACATCATCAGTCGACACAGTGGTCATTAGGGTCTGATGCTTTCTTAACACTCCACGTCCTCTACGCCTCCCACGTGGACTATCTTCAACCCTTCTAGCCATTCTCTTCCTTTTTCCCCTAGTATTGGGCACCTCTTCTAAGACAAAATCTACATCATGTTCCTCAGCAGTGCGTTTGGCGGAGTTTCTTACACTCTGGAACGTTCTTGCAGCACATACGGTACGTTCCCAATATGATCACTATCGGTCTCACTCCCACTTTCAGTGAACCAAGTGTTCACTTCATCCATATCAGACCGTTCAGCACCCTGAGAACTTTCAGGAGCCTCTTGAGCTAACTAGTAGGTGTACCAGGTATATCATCTCTATGAACATGGGGAGTCTCTATCTCATATGGTTGAGCCTCTGCTTGGAAACCCTCAATGAATATCCCAAGCTTAGCAAAATGGGATCTATCCGAGGCATTCCCCTAGCTCCCATCAAATATGTGAATATGTCTTTCTTCATCACCATAACAGCATAGGTGGATGAATTAGACACAGCTAACTCAGGATGAGCTGCATTCACAATCATCTGTAAGAATCGAGGGTACATAATGAACTTCGTCCCCATAGTGGCTATCATATTCTTTTTCATCTCTGAAAAGATTTCCTTGGATATGTTGTATAGAAGATCATCAACGAGTGATACCAGCTGGGATCCAAAAATAGCACTCAGATTATCCATGCCAGCCTTTAGATTGCTAAGGCAATGGATCACCATATGAAATAAGTACTTCCGAAATGGATGTAAGTACTTTTTCTCCAGTGATGGGTATCGGTGACTATATCCCATTCGGAGTAAACAGTCCTTGGCTGGATCATCATCTATCTTCACCGGTGCTTGAGGTTGATCCTTTAACAGTAACACACTGTTGATCACCTCTGTTGTGATAACTACCCTCTTGCCCTTAAAAGTGTACAGGGTTCTCCATCTAAGTCTATCTCATTGGCTGCTATAAGCCATAACTGATCTATGACATCAGTGTATATGATAGGATTAACTGAGATAGCGTGATGTATCCTAGATGTCTTAAGACCCTCTGTCAGAGATCTGAATAAAGCTTTGTCATCCGGAACATCTCCTAGATATGCTATAGCATTATGGTTTTATTAAAAACCATAGGCCTCGACATATGAAATATTAAATCAACTTGATAAGTACACAAGCATCTTGAAAGTTTAAGACTTAGATTACAAAAAATTTTCAACACTGAGAAAAAATTTAAAATTAAACTGCTAGCGCGAAACTCAAAGTCTCATGCGAAAACATAAAGGTCAAATTTATTTTTTCACGCGACAAGTCAAGTTATCGCATGAAATTGAATTTGACTAGAAATCGACTTCTCGCGCGACAAGTCTACTTTCCACGCGAATAGTTCTGAGTAAATTTGAAAGTTTTCGCATCTATTCATGTCCAGAGAACTTTTCGCATGCGAAACAGTTGTTTTCTTTTAGAATTTCAAACTAACATTTTTAGAGTGTTTTAACTAATAAAACATGTTCAGTTGGTGTCGTTTATGTCATTGTTAAGGTTTATAATGTTTAATTTGTTTAATTTATCATGTATTAATCCTTTTAGCATTCGGTCAAGTTTCAGACACATTCAAATCGAAGTCATTAACATCAATATACTTTAACAAGTGATTAGGAATCAATAATCGACCACTAAGAACAAAGCTATTAAGTTTAACAGAGTTTCAATACTTAGAATTGGAGAGTGAAATTTTCAGACAGAGTTGTGTGAATAGTAGGTTTCCGCACATTTACAAGCGAGCGGAAATGCGAACGAGCATTTTTTTAGCGTCAATTTTTCAATTGAGCGTCGAGCGAGTGCAAACGAGCAGTGAACAATTTGTAAAACTCAACTATTTAGCGTGCTCAAAGATGTATATTTTAGTGTGAGACAGTGACGATGTTGAGTGTTAGGTTTGAATGATTCTTAAAGCAGCCACATTTCATTATAATATTTTCATGAATAACAATATATTATGGCTAGCGATTAGACTAAGATAGTATTCAATGAAGCGGTAGCATATTGTAGAGAACAATACATAATAGCGCGGACGGGGTCAAAAATTTTATTCATAGCGACTTAGAGTTTTACGTTAATGCTTAGCGTTAATTTTTTTCAGGTTGATTGATGTAATATATATATATATATATATATATATATATATATATATATATATATATATATATATTATATTTATATAGTAGGTCAAATCTACTAGAGTACTATTTATAAACTATATAATAAAAAATAAAAATAATTCGAACCGAACCGAGCCGAGCGGACCTTTGCTCGTGCTTAGCTCGTTTACAAATCGACTCGTTTACAACCGAGCAAAAATTTAAACGAACATTTTTCGAGCAAATTCCGATGAACGTCGCGCGACGAGCATTTTGGACAGCTCTAGTTGGATTGTAATAGTTGTCACATAAAAAAGAAGTTATGTGTTATTTTCATGTGATGTTATCTTGTAAAACAATACGTTCGGTGTTGATTTTATGTAAAACAACACAAGTATGCCAGAAGAATGTTTATGATGCTTTCCGCTAAAATAATGCATTATGTGTTGCATAAAACAGCGTCTTATGTGTTGATTTAGCATAGAACAACATGTTTTGTGTTCTTTTAGAGTAAACCATCACCTTCTATGTAAAACAACAATAAATGTATTCTTTTGAAATGTTTTGATGACACTTAATAAAGCAACAAAAGCAACACACATAATAAAACAGCAAACTATAACATAATAAAACAACTAAAGCAACACAAACAAATCTTCTTATACAACGATGTAATATTTTGTAATATGTTGTTTCATACATGTCATGACTCGACGACCACCACCAGGCTTGTGGGTATTTATTTATTGAAGGTTTAATGACAGATTATGGACAAAGTGTGGCCCAAGCCGACAAACGACTTACTATTCCAATGGATTACCGACGGATATGTCGTCGCTAAAAACTACAACGAAATTTTTAACAGTCGCTTTTTTTTCATATCCGATGGATTTCCGTCTCGGGGGCACTAGCTTGTTTCTTTAGTAGTGAACCTGGTAAAAGAATACATATGGTTGTTAAAACAAATGGCATTTCACTCCCTGAAAAGACCATTAGAAATGTAGAATAAATGTACTTGATGAAGAGAATATCATCCGTACCCAAATGCTAAGAAAATCGATTCGCTGCGTCCAACTTTTATCAACATGTTACCATCAACTTTTGCAACAAATCTCATATCTAGAACCTAATATCACCATCTGTCACAAACCTAAAACATTCTCTTTTCTCCGCATATTATCCTCTCAGCCCCTATAAATCTCCCCATGCTCAACCACATCTCACTCAAATATATATATACATGTAACTCACTTCTTTCAATCATTTATATTTTTAAATAATATCGATCTTTTACAAATGGATCGCGTGAATATAATGGTTTCTGAGAGGCCCGTGGTGATCTTCAGCAAGAGTACATGCATCTTGTCCCACACAATCAAGTCTCTCTTCAATGACTTTGGTGTGAACCCAACGGTCTACGAGCTTGATGAGATAGCAAGAGGCCGGGAGATAGAGCAGGCGTTGTCGGGGCATGGGTGCAGCACGATCCCGGTTGTGTTCATTGGTGGTCAGCTGGTTGGTGGAGCTAATGAAATTATGAGTCTTCAACTCAAAAGTGCTTTGAAGCCTATGCTCATCACCGCTGGAGCTTTGTGGGTTTAACTTTCTTCTTGGTTCTTGTGGTAATGTGATAGTGTATGTGTAATAAAGCACATTGCAAGTGCAAATAATTTGAGGATGAAAACCTGAATATGTCATAGATCATATTATGCTAGATTATATATATCATGACACTAGGTTAAGATTATCTCCAGTCACCTCCCTTGAAAGGGGGTTAAAGCACGTGATGATAACAATAATATTAATAATAATAAATATTTCTACATGTTTTATGTTTTATTTTTTATGTCATAGATCATATTATGCTAGATTATATATATCATGACACTAGGTTAAGATTATCTCCAGTCACCTCCCTTGAAAGGGGGTTAAAGCACGTGATGATAACAATAATATTAATAATAATAAAATATTTCTACATGTTTTATGTTTTATTTTTTATGTTTTATGTTTTATGTTGTATGGCTTATTGTATTTTGGTTTTTGGTCTATAATCTAACATGAAAACCGACTATTTAAAACGAATTAAGTTAAATTAAGTTATGTATAAGGATTAAATTATAAATCATGAAATAAAATCTATTCTTTTGGGTGTGAGATAATCGATAGTATACGACCTTAATATTTTTGGGGCTTAAAATTCTTGATTTTCTGTACTAGTTCATTCGTTGTATACATTTGTCACTTATAAGTTAGCATTGTAATTGTGTATAGTGCATGATTGTTGTGTTTCGATACATAACTTTTTTTCATTTTAGTTGATACGAAGGATAAGTATGTTAACACCGAAAACGTTGCACACACATAACATGGCATAAAGCTTCTTAAGGATTCTTGGGTATAGCTACACCAACGTAATCAATGCACCCTTTTAGGTCTTCTTTGTTTTCAAGGTGGTGCAGTGGATTTCCACCACACTTGCTTTAATTGTGCCGCATCGGCATCAGGGATGGGGTGGCAGTGTTGCCGGGCCCTATTCATTTCATATCAGCAACGCAGTTGTCTTGATAAAACTACTACATAGTCAAATGAATGCTAAAATAAGATAAATTCCACTTTAGTAATAAAATGACCTAACTAGATGAACAAATTCAAGTTCAATTCTTAAGTTTACAAAGCTAACATATAGCCCCGACTAACTTGATCTTCTTGCTACCTTTAGATTTCTCTAGTAGGGCGTAACTACAAGAACCCTAACAATGTGAAAGAATTCGTTTTGAACAATCGTTCGTTAAATTGCTAGAACACAAATCTTAGTAAAAAAATCATATTGAATACAACAGAGATCTCAAAATTGAAATCTAAACATGTTTCAAAGTTATCGTTTTGATTACTATAACTTCTTGTTATATGCTAAAGAGTAGTTCTATAAAAACGTAACTTTTATAACTTGTTATTGGAGAAATTACACTCCAATCATAATAGGCTGATGTGACATTGTCGCATAAACTACAAAAAAAACGTATTATTTTCATAAATAACTAAATGTTCAACAAACTAATAATAGAATATACAAGGGACTTGAATTAAAGTATTGATTATGTAAGACTCTAAGAGTTGAAGAGTTATTATTTAATTTTAAGTGAATTGTCATTTTCCTTCTTCTGGTTTGATTATATTTGTTATTTTTATCTAAAAATGTTATTTTTTTTATTTGGCTTACCAAAGTTTGAAAAAGTTGACATTTACATCCAAATGGATAAATGATAAATAATCCAGATGAATATAGAAATATAACCAGTATAAACACAAGGATGTATGGCAATTCATCTTATGTCACTATTTGGTGTTCAAAGAATACACTACAAGAAATGTAGTTTTTTGCGACTACCTTTTTTGCGGCGATATATATTTCGTCGCAAAAAAGTCACAAAACGACAAAAAGATATAACTTTTTTGACTTTTCAAGTCAAATATTTTTTGCGGCGATCTTTTATCGCAAAAAAGGATAAATAAATTAATTTTTGTTTTTTTAATATCAAGGTTCCTTTTTCTAAGGGCGGGAAAAATCCCGCTTCATTATTTGCGGCGATATTTCGTCGCAAAAAAGAAGATTATATTTTAATTAAACAATTCTTAATAACGTTTCGCCGCAATTGATCAATTGCGGCGATATGTCGCCGCAAAAATCCAACCACAGGTTTAAGTCGGGATTCTTTTTGTTTCAGGCTCATTTACAAAAATCCAACCACAACACCACCTGCGCACCCCACCCCGCACCACCACTACGCACCGGCCCCCTCTACCGCTCGAGAAACCGTCGGTCGGCCCCTCCACCGCTCGAGAAACCGTCGGTCGGCCCTTCCACCGTTGGATCCACCGTCGGCCGGCCCCCTTCCCCACGCGCGTACCACCGCTGCTGCTCCACGTCCACCGCCGCTGTTCCTCCTCCTTCAACGCCTCTTTTGCACCATAGTCACCACCACCGCTTCTGATTTCAAGTAATAACCTCAATTGTTTCCAATTTGGTGTTACATTGTAGTTAATATTTTGAAATTAGGGATTTTGTGTTCATTTTGCCTAATTTGTAGTTTTTATGGTTATGAACATGGATGTTTAGCTTAGTTAAGATCAAGTAATATGTGTGTATGTATGTATTTAACAATGTATATTTAAGTGTGTTAATTTTGTGTTAATATGTGGTTCTTGTTTAAGAAAAAATATGTGTATGTTTATGTATGTGGTTATGAAATTAGGGTTAGAAAGTTTATGAAATTGTTAATAAAGTTTAAGAAAAAATGTGTTTAAGAAAAAAGTCTAAGAAATTAGGGTTAGAAAATTTATGAAATTGGTTCTTGTTTAGAAAGTTGTATGTGTTTAATATGAAAGTTTATGTATGTGTGTATGTTTATGTATGTGGTTATGTATGTGTTAATATGTATGTTTATGAAAAAATATGAAATAACATGTGTGTATGTATTTTAATCATGGATGTTGAACTTAGTTGAGTTGAAATAATATTGTGTTAATTTGTAGTTATTTGCGGTTTTGAAGTTTATATTGTTTTGAAATCATGGATGTTGAACTTAGTTAAGTTGAAATCATGGATGTTGAACTTAGTTGAGTTGAAATAAGATGTATATGTGTATTTATGTATGTGTGTATGTTTATGTATGTGGTTATGTATGTGTTAATATGTATGTTTATGAAAAAATATGAAATAACATGTGTGTATGTATTTTAATCATGGATGTTGAACTTAGTTGAGTTGAAATAATATTGTGTTAATTTGTAGTTATTTGCGGTTTTGAAGTTTATATTGTTTTGAAATCATGGATGTTGAACTTAGTTAAGTTGAAATCATGGATGTTGAACTTAGTTGAGTTGAAATAAGATGTATATGAGTTGAAATCATGGATGTTGAATAAGATGTTTTTGAAATCATGGATGTTGAACTTAGTTAAGTCGATTCAATGTATCCTGATTTTGCCAAAGAACCTAGAAATGTTAGATTAGGGTTGGCTGCTGATGGCTTCAATCCATTTGGGAACATGAGTACGTCGTATAGCATGTGGCCGGTAATACTGACAACATACAATACGCCACCATGGTTATGTATGAAAGAGTCTTCATTCATGCTGACGTTATTAATCCCTGGCCCTAAATCACCTGGGAAGGACATTGATGTTTTTTTAAGACCATTGGTTGATGAATTGAAAAGTCTTTGCTCGGACGGAGTCGTGACAAAAGATGCAGTTACAAACACTTTCTTCACATTACGTGCAATGCTTTTATGGACTATCAATGATTTCCCTGCTCGTAGTAGCTTGTCTGGTTGGAGTGGGCAAGGTTACTTTGCATGCCCAACATGTAAGGAAGACACTCCATCTGTTCATGTATTGGGAAAAACTGCTTATGTTGGACATAGAAGATGGTTACCAACAAATCATAAATGGAGGAAGGACAAGTCATTCAATGGTCAGAACGAGACTAGACGTCCTCCTAACAGGAAAACTAATGATCAGATTTTGGAACAACTTAATAAATTGCCGCCCCGTATTTCTGGGAAACATGTTCAGTTTGGTGGTAAGAAGAGAAAACGTGATTCCGATGTTGAATTGAATTGGACCAAGCGTTCTATTTTCTTCGAGCTTAAATATTGGTCTTCAATTCAACTAAAACATAATTTGGATGTCATGCATATCGAAAAGAATGTGTGCGAGAGTTTGTTGAATACGTTGATGATGAACAAGGAAAATCCAAAGACACTAATAAGGCAAGAATGGTGTTAGAACAATGGAACATTCGACGTGACTTGTGGCTTGTAGATAACGGTCGCGGTAAGCTCTCAAAGCCTCATCCCAAGTTCTCTTTCTTAAACGCCGAAAGGAGTCTTTTTTGTCAATTCATTAAGGAAGTAAAACTACCTGATGGTTTTGGCTCTAACTTTAAACATAAGGTAACCGATAATGATACCCAAATAACGGGGATGAAATCACATTATCATTATATAATGATGCAACGGTTGCTTCCGGTTGGTGCTCAAGCGTACTTGGATAAAAACATTTCAACACCAATAATTGAGATGTGCTTATTCTTTAAGCAACTTTGTGCTCGAAACTTGATGTCATCTGACATGCAAGATGCTGAGGAGAAGTTGATTAAAATTTTGTGTTCTTTCGAGCAAATATTTCCTCCGTCATTTTTTGACATAATGATTCATTTGGTTATGCATTTACCTGAGGAGGCCATTCAAGGTGGGCCAGTTTATATGATGTGGATGTATCCATTTGAAAGATACATGAAAAAGCTGAAAAATTATGTTAGAAATAAGGCTAGGCCTGAAGGTTCCATTGCGGAGGGGTATGTCGCAGATGAAGCCTTAACTTTCTGTTCAAGGTATCTTGACGGTGTACCGACGAGATTTAATCGGCCGGACAGAAACGAAGATGCCCCAGTTCCCACACGTGAGTTTTATGTCTTCCAATCGCTATGCACACCTATCAGCAAGGGGGTTGATAAAAAAATGGATGGTGTGCTTTGGGCAAATCTAAATTGCTTTGTCCTTAACAACAGCTCTGAGATCGAAGAATACAAAGAGTAAGTATTTTCTATTTCGGGTTGTGTTTTCGTAAGTTATCTTTATAGTGATTATTATTAACGCAAGTAACATTATTTATAGTGAATTTATTACTCAAATGCCGCATGGAACTGACTTGGAAGCAAATTTTCCTAACTGGTTTAAACAGAAGGTAAACTCATTTGTGTATAAAACCGATTATACAAACCGATCATACAAGTTTTCCTAATTTTCTCTTATTTCAAATAGATCAACCGTCGGCGAGTAAATGATGAATCTAGTGTTAGTCCTCAGTTATTTGCTTTAGCAAATGGACCACGACATGCAAACTCTTACACCGCTTGTATAGTTAACGGTGTGAGATTTGTAGTTCATAGCCGAGACGTACGCCGTACAACTCAAAATAGCGGCATCTCAACAACTGGTCAAGATGGAACAAAGTATTACGGTTTGTTGGAAGAGATTCTGGAGCTAGGCTATCTAGACCATTGTAAGGTTGTGTTGTTTCGATGTAAATGGTTTAAAACTAATAACAACAAACTTTGTGTCATTAAGAATAACATAACCAGTATTTCTACCCAAACTGAATGGTTTACAAATGATCAATACATTCTTGCAACACAAGCAGAGCAAGTTTTTTATCTTGACGAACCGTCTAAAGCCAGTCAAAGAGTTCAATCAATCAGACATTGGAAGGTCGTCCAAGAGGTGAATCATCGGAAGATTTGGGACCGAGATATTATAATGGAAAATAATGAAGCAGATTTAATTCATGGCAGCACTTCATCTGAGCTTTTGTTGTCTGCTGACTTAGATAATTTAACTTATGATGGTATGAGTAGAGATGAAGCTACAGAAGTCGATGTTTCCCTTGAGCATGTCAATGTAGAGGACGAGACATATGAAGATACGGATGAGGGTGAAGACGACGATGCAGACCAAGTTGTTGACGTTTCTGATAATTCTGATGATGAATCAGACGAATTTAATAATGATTGTGGAGAAGATTCTTATCACACCAATGAATCCGATTGATTGTAATTTTTAATTTTAACCGAATCATTTATTATGTTTGATCTATTATGTTTATTGAATTGTTTTTTTAATTATGTGTTTAGCTAATGATTCAATTACGGTATATTTGTATACTTATATAATCTTTTTTACAGATGGCAGACGTGGCCCGAGGTCACGGTGGGGATACCTATGGTCGTGGTCCACCTGGTGGTGGTCCTCCCGATGATGATCGATCGTGGCAGCCGCCACGACAGTGCGAGGTCAGTGATGACTCCGGCAGCGGCAGCGGACGAGGTATGACCAATTTTTATACTATTATCTTTTAAAATGAAAATATATAATTTACATAGAATTTTTATACTATTATCAATTTGCAGGACAAGGCAAGCGTGGAAAGACCACACTTCAAGGTATACGAAAGAGAAATCCATAAGGAAATTTGCTCACAATTGAATTTGAGCAAGGTACGCATGACACCTACAAACCTGTGGGTGTCAATCAGGCGACCTTTGCTTCACTGGTTGGCACAATCGTTGACAGATTTCCTCAAAACTACAAGAGCTGGAGAAAGATACCTGCAGATTTGAAGGCGACTATCTGGGCTGACTTACAGGTTAAGTTTTGATAATTAAATTCAGTGATTAAATATATATACACTAAGCTATTTGTTTTCATAATTTGCAGATGTATTTTGATATGACTCCCCACGAAGGCCTGAGGGCAGGCATTGAGAAATATGCTGCAAACCGGTATAAAGATCACAAATACCGGTTCAAGCAAAAGCATTTTAGCAAAATAGGCGGGGAGGACAGGGTTGATATTTCTGATGTTGTGCCACCTGATATGCAAGAATCTGAATGGAAAGGCTATGTGGATTACTACACTTCTCCTGAAGTCAAGGCTCGGTCTGCAACCAACAAGTCCAACAAAGGGAAGCAGACGATCAAGGGACATGGCGGCCGGACATCTTTAGCCCAATGTCGTTATATGTTTGTAAGTTATTTTAATCTAATGTGTTTATAACTTGTTTTATGTGTTTGTAAGTTACTTTTATATTATTATATAACTATAAAATGTGTTTACAGCGGGAAGATGGTTCTGATGAATCTGGGAGTGCCATATTAGCATATCGTCGCTTCTATACCGATTCAAGCGGTAATTTCTATCAACCTGAACCCGCTGCATACTATGTAAGTAATGTACACGTCTTACAATTTTATAAAAATAAAGTAATATATAAAATCACCATATATATAACATTGTTTATTTTTTTTGTAAACTATAAAGGAGCAAATGGTCGCGCTTCAACAACAACATCCAGAAATGTCAGAGAAACAGATCATGCGCCAGGTGTGTATGGATGTATCTGTTCCTAATTCTTATTTGTTATACAAATATATTTCTGGATATATAAAATGGATTAATATGTATATTTGTGCATATGTATATGGGTGGATGATATGAATATGTATGTGTATATATTAGAATGTATGTATATGTGTGTATGAATGTATATGGGTATTGAGATTAAAATGAATATATATTTGTGTATGAATGTATATGGGTATTGAGATTAAAATGGATTTATATGTATATTTGTGTATGAATGTATATGGGTATTTGTGTATGAATGTGTATGTGTATATATTAGAATGTATGTATATGTGTGTATGGATGTATATATGTATTTATGTATGGATATATATGTGCATGTGTATGGATGTATATATGTATTTATGTATGGATGTATATGTATATATGTATGGATGTATATGTATATGTGTATGGATGTATATGTGTATTTGTGTATGGATGTATGGATGTAAAATAGATGTATATGCGTATTTGTGTACAGGTGTTGGGGGAGCGGCCCGAGTGGGAACGTGGCATCGGTCCAATACCGAGCGTGCCTTCACAACCCCCACCGCCACCTCATAGAACAGATCAGCGGATGTTCTCACAATCTGAGGTTGAGGAGATAGTAGCAGCGAGACTGGCCAGAGAGCAAGAACAGATGATGGCTAATATGATGGCACAAATGCAAAGTCAAATCCAAAGCCAAGTCCAGAGCGCGTTGAGGAGAAGTGGTCATTCTCAAGAAGATGAAGAAGATGAAGATGAAGATGATGAAGGTGGGTCGTCATAGGATTGTTTGATGGTTTTTAGTGATTGTTATGACTATTTTAAAACATTTGTTTGTGTAACTTTTAACTTATAAAATTTGAAGAATTTTTTGTTTATATGCTATGTTTTACGATTGGTTTGATGGTTTTGATAGTGTATACTGATTTGGAACAGCAGGTTTGTAACACCCGTATTTTTATTATCAAGAAATAAAGGAATAAAGAGAAAGAAAGAAAAAGAAGAAAAAGGGAAGTCAACCCCAAGTTGGAGGACCAAAAGTGCAAAATGATAAAAAGATCTTATAAAGTTGGTAAAAAGGTGGCATGGCCGCCCATTACCATCTGCACAACATTTTCAATCGGGTTTTAGAGAGAGAAAACAGCAGGGGCAGAAGACCATCGAGATTTTTGAAGAGGAATCTGAGGAATTCGAAGTTTTTGGTAAGAAATCCCGAATTATGATGTTTAGGACGATTCTAGAACCTTTATGAGTCTATAAATGTAACTTGTGTGTGTTCGGGTGATGTGGTGTGTGAATTCTAGGTGTTAGAACCAGTTGAGAAGGTTCGGGTGCAGGGTGTAAATTCGGAGAAGACAACTAAGGTGAGTTCTAGACCCCGTTTTTACTGTTTTTAAATGTTTTGGGGCTGGAAATGCATGTAAAGATGTTTTTATAAAAGTTTGGGTCGAAACCCGTATGAATGACTGTATGTATGTTTATGTTTATGTTAAAATTTATGCTTAGAATTTATGTGCATATGCTTAGAAATAGGCATTTTAGATGTTCTGGACTTGAATTATGAATTAGACATATGAGTAGGATGCTAATGTGTCTGAAAATGGGACTTAGAATAAATAAGAAAAGTTGATGTGTCCAGCAGTGCTCATACGACCAACAGTGGTCGTATGATCAGGATTTTCTAAGTGTTGATGAGTCCAATAGGACTCATACGACCAACAGTGGTCGTATGAATATGTTATATTTTCTAAGTATGAGGCCAATAGGGCTCATACGACCAACAGTGGTCGTATGATTATGTGAGAATTTCCAAGTCTGAGGCCCACAGGACTCATACGACCAACAGTGGTCGTATGATGATGATGAAAATTCTAAGTGTGGACTCATACGACCAACAGTGGTCGTATGATCCGAATATGTTTCTAAGTCCAGAGTGGTACGACCAGCAGGGGTCATACGACCAGGTCGTATGACCAGTGAATAATTCTAAGTGTTAGGTGGAAAAGTCCAGCAGGACTCATACGGCTAATAGTGCTCATACGACCAGGGGTTATACGACCAATAGTGCTAAAACGCCTAGACACTTAGAAATTTTCAGGAAATTTCCAGTAAGCTCGAAGTTCGAGGTTTGACCGGGGTTGACTAGGGTTAATAAATGATGATGTCTCATGCATATAATGATGAGAATGATTAACCTAATCGTTACTAATATTATTATTAGCAGTATATTATTGTTAACAATATTATTAAAATATTGTTAAGTAAGGTATGATGCTGTGCATGATGATGTACGTATGAGGATGAATGTATGAGGATGAATGCATGAAGAATACTTATGATGTGTGTATGTTCCTTGTGATTGTGTATGTTTATCTTTCTGAAACTTTACGAATAATGAGAAATAAATTAATGAAGTATTATGTATCGTAAAGTGAAAGATAATGAAAGAGGAACATGATGACGAATGCATGTATTAACGAATGAACGAAATGAAGAATGATAATGAATACATGCATTAATGAACGAATGAGCTATGTCTTGCAAGCATTGAATAACGCGATTGGTCCTTCTATGTGATTGACCATGGTCATGGTACCTCTACCGCTTACCTTTAGTACCGGGCATACGTTTTGCTGTTCATATGTTGACTTCGGCCCGGTAGCTAATGACGTTACCTCTAGTACCGTGGCACTATGTTTTGCTGTCCCTCCATAGACTTCGGCCCAGTACGTGGCATATGTTTGTTGTTCATTTGTTGACCTCGGCCCGTACTGTGGCAATACGTTTTGCTGTCTATGGATTGACTTCGGCCCGGTAGCTAAGACTGTTCGAGGTGTAGCATATGGTATTGGTACAATTAACCTTTCAATGCGTGCAAGTAAGTATTTATGTGTATGGAACCCTACCGCTTACTTCGAGTACCGGGCATACGTTTTGCTGTTCATTTATTGACTTCGGCCCGGTAGCTAATAACGTTTGGGGTATAGCACAAGGTAGTGGTACAAAAGATAGTCAAAGTGCAAGTAAGTATGAACGGGATTCGTGTCATTCGACCACAGTAATCATAGCCGAGTGCTATGAAGTGGGAAAAGTCTGACAGAATCCATACGAGATGTTGAAGAGAACGATGAATAATGAATGATGAAGATAATAATGAACATTATCTATGTGTACGTATGATGTATGAACGTATGAACGAAAGGATACTTTTAAATAAGTAAAAGTATGTTTTATTACAAAACTAGAACTCACTCAGCAACGCTGACTTTTATGTATTTTCCAGTTGGCAGGTAGTGTTGCTGAGGATGGCACGAGGCGGCTACTCAGCTTTATTTTGGGATGGCATTCTTTGTTAATGTTTTTGTATTGTAATGCAAACAAAGGATATTTTGTAACAGGTGTTGTATTACTTTGCAAAAGCATTTTTAGTAAAATTTAAAGTTTCCGCTGCATTGTTTTTATTAGGTTATATCAAATGTATGTTTTCTGGGTAATGACGACCAACTGTGAGGTGCCCGGGATCGGGGCCTTACAAGTTGGTATCAGAGCCAAAGTTTAAGTGAATTGGGTAAAATTTTTTTTAGAATAAACCTAAGACTTAAACTGAGAATGGGACAGGGGGAATGGGAATGCCATCTGAGTAGCTGCGTGCCATCAGGTATTTTCTTGAAAGTTAACCAGTGTATGTGTGCATATTATGTGTTTATGTGTACTGTTAGACTTAGATACTAATGTAGTCAGGACAGGTAATGCTCGGGGTGTGAAGAGTAGAGTAAGTGGCTAATCACAACTGGCCACTGTAATTAGGGACTTACTGTACTTAACATAAACTGAGCTATTTCCTTGAATGACCGTGTTGGTGTTTAAATCTTTCAGTGTGATAGAAGATGGTCGGTGGTAGATCATCGAAAGCCCCAATTGGTGGAGGCAGTGGCGGAAGTGGTACGGAACCACGAGTCACAAGAGGTAGGCCTAGAAAAGAGAAGAAGGTTCCCGAAGGACCTAATACTACTCCCTCGGGGGGAGTGGATGAGAGTGATGATTTTAGGGCCTCGGTGAAGGAGGCAGTTGTCGAGGAGGTGCACCAGGTTATGCAGACGATCTTACCGTCTGTAATGACAGAAGTGTTAAAGGCAGTACGAGAGGATGAGAGACGGGGGAGAAACCAGTCCTCCGGTGGACAACAACAGACAGGGGCAGAAACGGTATTGTCCGATGATGAGGAGGAAGAACAGGTACGGGAGACAGCCCGGGGCTGTGATTACGGGAAATTCATGAGGTGCAAGCCCCCAACTTTCGATGGGTCTGGTACTGCTACTGATGCTCACCAATGGGTGATGGAAATGGAAGCTGTCCTCGATATCAGTGATTGTCAGGAGGACAAGAAGGTGAAGTTTGCTACCCACTCTTTTACAGGGTCGGCCTTATGCTGGTGGAAGAATATAGTCCAAGCCGAGGGTAGCAGGGCTATAGGGAAGATGAAATGGGCTGAGCTGAAAAGGCTGGTGATCGAGGAATTCAGTCCTCGACGGGAAATGGATAGGATAGAGAGAGAGTTCCTGCAGTTGGAGGCGGGGACGATGACCCACCAACAATATACCACCAAGTTTAACGAGTTGGCGCTGTTGGTGCCAGAGCAGGTGACGCCGGTGTCTCGAAAGATCAACCGGTATATTCAGGGGCTGCCAGCTGAAATTCGTTGGCACTTGATTTCTGCCCGACCAAGCACTTTCAGGTCGGCAGTGGACTTGGCGGGAAGGTTATTCGATGAACGTGCTGCTTTGGTGAAGGCTGAGGGAAGCAAGAAAGGAAGTGGAGAGAAGAACTGGCAGGGGAAAAGATTTGGTCGGGGTGATACTCCGACAAACAACAAGAAAGCAAGGGTGGATGACCGCCGAGTGGTCGTGTCTGGAGCTGGGGTGAAGAAGTGTGGTAAGTGTGGAAAGGAGCACTCAGGGGAGTGCAAATGGGGATACAACATCTGCTTCAAGTGTGGGAGGACTGGGCATATGGCCAAGGATTGTCTGAAGGGCAAGTGTTTTAACTGTGGGGAATTGGTCATATGAGCAAGGATTGCAAGAAGCCGAGGGCTGAGGGCTCGGGAGAGAAGAAGAAAGGAGGAGAAGCACCGAAGGCAAAGGCTAGGGCGTTCACGATGACACAAGAAGAGGCTAGGACGGACCCCGATGTGGTGTCAGGTACGTTTCTAGTAAACCAAACTCTTGCTTCTGTGTTATTTGACTCTGGTGCTAGTAAGAGTTTCATTTCTGTTACTTTCTGTGCTAAGCTGCCTGTTAGGAGTAAATGCCTTGATAAGTCCTTTGATGTAGAAACCGCTATTGGAAAATCCACTAGGGTTACAGATGTGATAGAGGGCTGTACCATAGAATTAGAGGGCCATAGGTTTGCTGCCATGTTACATGTGATGCCTCTAGGAGGATTTGATGTAGTGTTAGGGATGGACTGGTTAGCAACCTACGAAGCGAATATCGTGTGCCAAAAGAAGATGATTAGACTGACAGCGACCGACGGAAGTCCGGTGACGATTTATGGCGATCGGGTTACGACGATTCCAAAGGTGATCTCGATGGCGGTGGCGGGAAAGTGTATGAGGCGCGGATGCAGCGCCTACTTATGTTATGTAAAGAACGTAGAGACGCCAACACCACAGCTATGCGATGTGCCAGTGGTGTGTGACTTTCCAGATGTGTTTCCCGAAGACTTATCGGGTTTGCCACCTGACCGAGAGATCGAATTCCAGATCGACCTGATACCGGGTGCCCAACCTGTCGCAAAAGCACCGTATCGCTTGGCTCCGACGGAGATGAAGGAATTGATGGATCAGTTGCAGGAGCTGCTGGATAAGGGGTTTATTCGACCGAGTATCTCACCGTGGGGTGCTCCGGTTCTGTTCGTAAAGAAGAAGGATGGTAGTATGCGGATGTGCATCGACTACCGCGAGCTGAATAAGCTGACGGTGAAGAACAGATACCCCTTACCAAGAATCGATGACTTATTTGATCAACTTCAGGGTGCTAGTTGGTTTTCAAGGATAGATCTTCGATCGGGCTACATCAACTGAAGGTGAGGGAGCAGGATATCCCTAAAACAGCCTTTCGTACGCGCTATGGTCACTACGAGTTTCTTGTCATGTCTTTTGGGTTGACCAATGCGCCGGCCGCTTTTATGGATTTGATGAACAGAGTATGCCGACCAATGTTGGATAAATCAGTAATTGTATTCATCGATGATATTTTGATTTATTCAAGAAGTGAAAAGAGCATGCTGGGCATATTCGGGAAGTGTTGGAAACGTTGAGAAGGGAGAAATTGTACGCCAAATTCTCCAAATGCGCCTTTTGGCTACGCGAGGTGCAATTTCTGGGTCACGTAGTGAATGCAGAAGGAATAATGGTGGACCCAGCAAAGGTTGGGGCTGTGATGCAATGGAAACCCCCAAAGACGCCATCCGAGATTCGTAGCTTCTTGGGATTGGCGGGCTATTATAGAAGGTTTATTCAAGACTTTTCAAAGATAGCCTCACCTTTGACAAAATTGACTCGTAAGGATGTGAAATTCGTGTGGGGTCGAGAGCAGGAGATGGCTTTTGAGGAGTTGAAGGCAAAACTAACACAAGCTCCTGTCTTGACTTTGCCTGAGGGAAGTGAAGACTTAGTGGTCTATTCGGATGCGTCTTATTCTGGGCTAGGTTGTGTGTTGATGCAACGTGGAAAGGTGATAGCCTATGCATCTCGACAACTGAAAACCCACGAAGTCAACTATCCCACACACGATCTAGAACTAGCTGCGGTGGTTTTTGCATTGAAGATATGGCGGCACTATCTATACGGGACGAAGTGCACTATCTTCACAGACCACAAAAGTTTGAAGTATTTCTTCGAGCAGAAGGATCTCAACATGAGGCAGAGGCGGTGGTTGGAACTGATAAAAGATTATGATTGTGAGATCCATTACCACCCGGGCAAAGCCAATGTGGTGGCTGATGCCCTTAGCCGAAAAGAAAGGCCTGAGCCAATCCGGGTGAAGGCTTATCAATTGATCATGACCTCCGACGTGATGACACAGGTTAAGGAGTTTCAAGATGAGGCTTTGAAAGAAGATCGTCTTAACTCCGAAAGGATGAGAGGTCTAGTGACGGAATTGGGTGAGAACACTCTAGGTGTTAAGACCCGATTTGGGCGAATGTGGATTCCTCGATACGGGGATCTACGTAGTAGAATTATGGATGAGGCCCACAAGACACGATACTCCATTCACCCCGGTGCTACCAAAATGTACCACGATATGAAGAAAGACTACTGGTGGCCGGGCATGAAACGCGACGTAGTGGAGTACGTAAGTAAGTGCTTGACTTGCTTACAAGTGAAGGCGGAACACCAGAAGCCTTACGGGAAGATCCAACCATTGGATATACCCGAATGGAAGTGGGAACACATCACCATGGACTTCATCACGAAGTTACCGCGTACCCCGAAAGGGTATGATGCTATATGGGTGATAGTTGATCGATTGACGAAGAGTGCCCACTTCCTACCGATCCGCGAGACGTATTCATCTGAAAGATTGGCGGATCTATTCATTAAAGAAATTGTAGCCCGTCATGGCGTACCGGTGTCTATTGTGTCTGACCGTGACACCCGGTTTACCTCCAAGTTTTGGAAGAGATTTCATGATGCAATGGGGACGAGGCTACATATTAGCACGGCATATCATCCTCAGACAGACGGTCAGTCTGAGAGGACGATCCAAACACTCGAAGATATGCTTCGGGCGTGCGTGATTGACTTCGGAGGAAGTTGGGACAATCACTTGCCGTTAGCAGAATTCTCGTACAACAATAGTTATCACGCCAGCATTGGCATGCCACCTTACGAGATGCTATACGGGAGGAGATGTAGGACGCCCGTGTGCTGGGGAGACATTGGGCAGAAAGAGTTAGGAGGTGTTGAGGTGATCGAAGCTACGACTGAGAAATTAGAAAAGATCAAAGCCTTCATGAAGGCGGCAAAAGATAGGCAAAAGTCGTATGCTGACAAGAGGCGGAGGCCGATAGAGTTCAAGGTTGGTGACCGAGTTATGTTGAAGGTCTCACCTTGGAAAGGAATCATTAGATTCAGGAAACGAGGTAAGCTAAGCCCGAGATACATAGGACCTTTCCGGATTGTCGCACGGGTAGGAGAGGTGGCCTATCGACTTGAATTGCCAGATGAGTTAAGTGGAATTCATCCCACATTCCATGTATCTCATCTGAGGAAGTGCTTAGCTGATGAAGACATGGTTGTACCACTGGAGGATATTGAAGTAGACGAACGGCTCAACTACGTGGAGCAACCAGTGGCAATCATTGATCGTAAAGAAAAGAGGTTGAGGAATAAAGTGGTTCCTCTTGTGCGTGTACAGTGGAAGCACAGGAAGGGATCCGAGTCTACGTGGGAGACTGAAGAAGAGATGAGACAACACTACCCACATCTGTTTGAGGAATAACAGGTTTCGGGGACGAAACCTATATAAGGGGGTGGACTTGTAACACCCGTATTTTTATTATCAAGAAATAAAGGAATAAAGAGAAAGAAAGAAAAAAGAAGAAAAAGGGAAGTCAACCCCAAGTTGGAGGACCAAAAGTGCAAAATGATAAAAAGATCTTATAAAGTTGGTAAAAAGGTGGCATGGCCGCCCATTACCATCTGCACAACATTTTCAATCGGGTTTTAGAGAGAGAAAACAGCAGGGGCAGAAGACCATCGAGATTTTTGAAGAGGAATCTGAGGAATTCGAAGTTTTTGGTAAGAAATCCCGAATTATGATGTTTAGGACGATTCTAGAACCTTTTATGAGTCTATAAATGTAACTTGTGTGTGTTCGGGTGATGTGGTGTGTGAATTCTAGGTGTTAGAACCAGTTGAGAAGGTTCGGGTGCAGGGTGTAAATTCGGAGAAGACAACTAAGGTGAGTTCTAGACCCCGTTTTTACTGTTTTTAAATGTTTTGGGGCTGGAAATGCATGTAAAGATGTTTTTATAAAAGTTTGGGTCGAAACCCGTATGAATGACTGTATGTATGTTTATGTTTATGTTAAAATTTATGCTTAGAATTTATGTGCATATGCTTAGAAATAGGCATTTTAGATGTTCTGGACTTGAATTATGAATTAGACATATGAGTAGGATGCTAATGTGTCTGAAAATGGGACTTAGAATAAATAAGAAAAGTTGATGTGTCCAGCAGTGCTCATACGACCAACAGTGGTCGTATGATCAGGATTTTCTAAGTGTTGATGAGTCCAATAGGACTCATACGACCAACAGTGGTCGTATGAATATGTTATATTTTCTAAGTATGAGGCCAATAGGGCTCATACGACCAACAGTGGTCGTATGATTATGTGAGAATTTCCAAGTCTGAGGCCCACAGGACTCATACGACCAACAGTGGTCGTATGATGATGATGAAAATTCTAAGTGTGGACTCATACGACCAACAGTGGTCGTATGATCCGAATATGTTTCTAAGTCCAGAGTGGTACGACCAGCAGGGGTCATACGACCAGGTCGTATGACCAGTGAATAATTCTAAGTGTTAGGTGGAAAAGTCCAGCAGGACTCATACGGCTAATAGTGCTCATACGACCAGGGGGTTATACGACCAATAGTGCTAAAACGCCTAGACACTTAGAAATTTTCAGGAAATTTCCAGTAAGCTCGAAGTTCGAGGTTTGACCGGGGTTGACTAGGGTTAATAAATGATGATGTCTCATGCATATAATGATGAGAATGATTAACCCTAATCGTTACTAATATTATTATTAGCAGTATATTATTGTTAACAATATTATTAAATATTGTTAAGTAAGGTATGATGCTGTGCATGATGATGTACGTATGAGGATGAATGTATGAGGATGAATGCATGAAGAATACTTATGATGTGTGTATGTTCCTTGTGATTGTGTATGTTTATCTTTCTGAAACTTTACGAATAATGAGAAAATAAATTAATGAAGTATTATGTATCGTAAAGTGAAAGATAATGAAAGAGGAACATGATGACGAATGCATGTATTAACGAATGAACGAAATGAAGAATGATAATGAATACATGCATTAATGAACGAATGAGCTATGTCTTGCAAGCATTGAATAACGCGATTGGTCCTTCTATGTGATTGACCATGGTCATGGTACCTCTACCGCTTACCTTTAGTACCGGGCATACGTTTTGCTGTTCATATGTTGACTTCGGCCCGGTAGCTAATGACGTTACCTCTAGTACCGTGGCACTATGTTTTGCTGTCCCTCCATAGACTTCGGCCCAGTACGTGGCATATGTTTGTTGTTCATTTGTTGACCTCGGCCCGTACTGTGGCAATACGTTTTGCTGTCTATGGATTGACTTCGGCCCGGTAGCTAAGACTGTTCGAGGTGTAGCATATGGTATTGGTACAATTAACCTTTCAATGCGTGCAAGTAAGTATTTATGTGTATGGAACCCTACCGCTTACTTCGAGTACCGGGCATACGTTTTGCTGTTCATTTATTGACTTCGGCCCGGTAGCTAATAACGTTTGGGGTATAGCACAAGGTAGTGGTACAAAAGATAGTCAAAGTGCAAGTAAGTATGAACGGGATTCGTGTCATTCGACCACAGTAATCATAGCCGAGTGCTATGAAGTGGGAAAAGTCTGACAGAATCCATACGAGATGTGAAGAGAACGATGAATAATGAATGATGAAGATAATAATGAACATTATCTATGTGTACGTATGATGTATGAACGTATGAACGAAAGGATACTTTTAAATAAGTAAAAGTATGTTTATTACAAAACTAGAACTCACTCAGCAACGCTGACTTTTATGTATTTTCCAGTTGGCAGGTAGTGTTGCTGAGGATGGCACGAGGCGGCTACTCAGCTTTATTTTGGGATGGCATTCTTTTGTTAATGTTTTTGTATTGTAATGCAAACAAAGGATATTTGTAACAGGTGTTGTATTACTTTGCAAAAGCATTTTTAGTAAAATTTAAAGTTTCCGCTGCATTGTTTTTATTAGGTTATATCAAATGTATGTTTTCTGGGTAATGACGACCAACTGTGAGGTGCCCGGGATCGGGGCCTTACAAGGTTTGGTCTGGTACCCAGAAAAATCTGGTGGATTGCTGCAAATGCAGCAAAATTATTAAAAAAAAATTGGTTTTTGCGGCGATATATCGTCGCAAAAAGAGGAGAATATATTGAAAAAGATCGCCGCAAAAAAGATTTGGTCAAAAATTTGCGGCGATATATCGTCGCAAAAAAGAGTAGAATACATTGAAAAAGATCGCCGCAAAAAAGATTTTGGTCAAAAAATTTGCGGCGATATGTCGCCCGCAAAAAAGAAGCACTCGTCGCAAAAAATATCGTCGCAAAAGATTATCTCAGAATTTCATTTTTTTTTTAATAAGTGGGGCCACAAAAGAAATCGTCGCAAATTTCATCGCAAATAACATTTTGCGACCCACTTTTTTACGGCGACAGTTTTGCGACGATATTTTCGTCGCAAATAATATATTGCGACGAACAATGAGTTTTTTGCGACGATATTTATCGCCGCAAAAAATCCTTTTTCTTGTAGTGATAGTTGTTCTTCACTATCATCTATCTAAAATGATCGAGATCACAATCATGCTAATATGGTAAAGATCACGAAAACTTTCCCTTTTTGTTTTCCCCCCTTCATAACGAAACTCCAAAAGACCACATGTTCAAGGTAATAATCTCTCTAATACAAAATTTAGAAAATTAAATATCAATGCCAACAATTTCTATCCAACTATTTGTTTTCTTTTAAAGTCTTGATATTGAAATGTAAAAGCGTAAATATGTAACAGATCAATGTTTTAGAAGTCATAAGGTGAATCTAACGTTGTAAGAAAAGTCTCTTAAACAAAAGTAAAGAGCTAGAATTTAAAAGGTTGATACTTTATAGTTAGATCGAGTGTCGACCATGCTTTGTGTTAGAACCTAGACACGGTGAATACTTTTTTTAATTATCTCAACTTATGACAATATTTATACAGTTGTTGGATATAACGATTAACGAGTTCAACCAAGTCAAGTTGGGCTTGGGCTTGAAGTTAAACGAGCTAGGTTGGCTTAGCTCATTTATATTAAGAGAGAAATAACTTAAACGTTCTAAATACAAAATGTTTAATATAAATAAATAAGCGAGCCGCAAGAGTATGTTGAATCCAGAGAATATCATGTTATGAAAATCATCATTAACGAACACAAAAAGTAATTAAAAAATGGATATATAACAAATAAAAATCTAAAAGCACTCAAAAAAAAAATAATTAAAAGAACTTGAAAAGCAATACTGTAAAATTATGTGATAAAATGTGAAACTTATTTTGTTCATGATTATAATATTTTGCCTTAAAATGTACCAATATAAATTTTAAAATTGATTTTAAAGAAATATGTATTTTTAACTTGCCAACTCAGCATGTTTTAATTTAATATAAGCATTTAAAAAAGATGGTGGGAGGTTATGGCAAGAAAAAAACCTATAAGAGTGTAACCAAGATGGTGCCTTCAAGTTGTGAAAGTGCAACCATTTGCACCGAAGTGTACATAATATTTAAAAATCTCACCTACTTGCTAATAACTACAATGAACAAAGTAAAAACAAAATCCACCGGCATTAGTAAATATAGTATAGTAAATAAGGATTTACAAAGTATATAATGTAGAGATTTTGAAACCTAGATATATGAGAGGTGTGAAAAACATTTTTAGATCGAAATTATTTGATGACTCACCTGAATATCTCAATCGGATACCACTCGAAATCAAGAACGTACTATGTGTCTTTGTGGGTGTCTCGAGAACTAGATGATAAAGAAGATAACCAAATGTTATGAAATCAAAATTTGCATGGATGGGGTGAGAACGTCGGAGGCAATTTTCATCTTATAATATAACTCGCTTTAAACCTGAATTTCAAATGTGAAATTTTGAAAAAATTAATATTTTTATTATGTAGTTTTTATCCATATAAAAAATTTTAAGCTATCCTCAGCCCCCTCTTGCCACTTGGAACCCCGTTGTTCTCATATGACATTATGAGGTTCTAATATCAAAGGTCACAATAAATTCAAGCAAGTGTGCACTTCGCATCACATAACTTGTTTAATAGATATTATGATCATATTGATCAACTACTCAATTCAATTACATTAAAATATCTAACATATTCTCTCATTTTAGTGTAATCCTTGATTAACTATACCAAAACCACACAAATAACAAACTTATAAATCATGAAGTATTATAATGATTAAATTTAATCTTAATATATTACACATTCCAGATACTCAAACATCGGGTTGTCACTATGTATTAAAACCTTGCTATTTATAGTAAATACATGAAAATAATATACAAAAAAAGTGTGTACATACTTATATGTTCTTACTTAACATTATATTTTACTAGCCTTGTGTCCCTATCCTTCATAAGCTATTCAATTTTTGTAAAAGTCATTATTCGCTGCTAGGTCGGTCGACTGGAGAGTTACGACTATTCGATCTAGACGGGGAGTACTCGAACATTTTAAATCATAAAAAAATAATTTTAGGGGAAATGATACCTATATTAAATATTATAACTTCACTAATAATTAAAATAAAATATGTGAATATCAATATAAATTAAAAGGATATATGTTCAAATATATAAATAATTTAAAAATCAATAATTATTTTCAATATCATGGACATATTAATATTTAATAATCTTCTTCCAATGTATCTTCATGAAAAACAATTAAAAATCCAACAAAAATCAATAAAAATTTGCAAAAAATTGAAGAAAAACAGCAAAAACCCGAGTTTTTCGAGTTACGCAGAGTTGGACCGGTTAGCTCCGACTTAGATCAAGTTGGACTGCCTAGCTCCGAGTTCAATCGAGTTGGACTGCTAGCTTGGAGTTAGGCCGAGTTGGACCGAGGTTGACTAATTCCGAGTTATACGACCGAGTTTGAAGAAAGTCGCTTCAGTAAATGACTAAGTCCCAAGTACACCCTGAGTACTAGGCAAGTTGGTCGATTTTTACAACACTGAGCACATTAAAGCCAGTCTCAACTTCATGAAGCGGCTAAACTTCATGCCCATATAGATAGTTTTTTTCCTCATGAACTGCGTATGCAATTTTTCAAAAGATCTAATAAGAAGTCGGACTTCAACCTCCTTAACTTCCATCTCTGAACATATATTGGGATGATACTACTAATGTGTTCTAATATCTAGATTTTAAGCTTTCCACATTGAATAAAAACATCTATTGTTATATTAGATGGGAATTTCGAATCTTAACATCAGAGATTTAGGTGGACTTGAATCTCATGCCTACAGCCATTAGTGCACAAGATCTCTATTTAACCCTTTGGTTAGAACATCGGCTAAATTATGTTGAGTTAGCTAAGGCTCCACAGATATCACACCATGCATGATAAGCTCATGAATCATGTTATGTCTAACACCTGATGTGTAGTCTTGCCATTATACACTTAACTATAGTCTTAGCCAAAGTTGTTTAACTATCATACTTGATAGATATAGGTGACATCGATTTAGGCCACAATCAAAATTTGTAAATCAATTTTCTGAGCCACTCAGCTTCGTTACTAGTTACTGCTAATGCCACAAAACTCATATTCCTTGCTAAGTTAGTAATACAAGATTGTTTCTTTGATGCCCACGAGATGGCAGCCCCTAAGAAGAAATACCCAACCATTGTGGAAGAATGATCTTCTATATTGGTAATCCAACTTACATTTGAATAACCTTTAATAACAAAGGAAATCCTGAATAAGTAAAACCATAATTCATGGTTCCTTTCAATTACTTAAATACTTGATTAATAGGTTGTGAGTGATGTGAACTAGGATTAGTGGTAAATCTACTAAGCTTTCCAACATCATATGCTATATTAGGCCTAGTGCTAATCATGGCATACATAAGAATTTCAATGGCTCTAAAGTATTCATGTAGAAATACTACAATATCTTTATCAGGTAAAAGGTTAAGATTAGGACCTAGAGAAGACTTATAGGAGAACAATCTTGGAAGTTAAATTTCTTTAAAATTTTCTTAATATAATAAGATTGAAAAAATAAAATACCATTGTTTCCACGCTTGATCCTTATACAAAGGATCACTTTGATCTCCCCAATGTCCTTTATAGCAAACTTAGATGACAAGAATTCTTTAGTTTTGTCAACTTGACTTTACTTGGTACAAAATATTAACATGCCATCTACATACAAGCAAATTATCACTCCTTTAGTAGAACTATCAAACTTATGATATACACACTTTTTTGCTTGATTTATCACAAAACCATTAGACAGCATAACATCATCAAACTTTTGATGTCATTGTTTTGGTTGCTTTGAAACCATATAGAGATTTTATCAGCTTACAATCCTTTTTTTCATTATAAGGCATAATAAAGCCTTAGATTGTTTCATGTAAATCTTTTCATCAGTTCACTATTAAGAATACAGTTTTCACATCCATTTGATGAATCAAAGATTATGTATAGCTGCAGGTGCTAATAACAATCTAATAGTAGAATTTAGCAACATTAGCATAAGTATCAAATAAATTAATACTTTCCTTTGTCTAAAGTCTTGGATAAGCAATATGGTTTTAAACTTATGTATGCTATCATCCACCTTCATTTTCTTTTTGAAAATCGATTTACATCCTAATGGCTTGCATCCGAAGGTAAATCAGCCAACTTTCAAGTGTTTGTTTTGCATAATAGAATCCATCTCATATTGGATTGCTTCTTTCTAGAATACAACATCTCTAAAAGACATATGTTTACTATAAGTATTGGATCCTCCTCAATATTAAAAAATATTGATATTGAGATCAATCTCATCCATGATCCTTCAACCAATAAAGTTGAAAATCATCATTAAAAGACTTAACTTTTCTTGCTCATTTACTTTTCTTGCTCATTACTTTTCCTGGGTCAGTACTAGTGGAGGTACATCTTTGGTATTAATCGAATTACAGTCAAATAGTTATCAGTTTGAGAAAGCTTCAAACTAGGATTCATTCCATAGGTCTAGATATAGAAGTAAATTTTTTTTCATAGAAGATTGCATCTCATAATTCTATAACCAAGTCTACATATACATAATCATTAGGTTCTAGTACATAAAACCTATAAGCCTTAAAATATAAAGAATATCAATAAAGATGCAATCCATATCTTTTTCACCTGAAGTTTTCCCCTTGGGTCTAGTAAGCCTCACAGGAGATCTACATCCCCAAACTTTAAGATAACTCAAGTTGGTGTTTTTTTTGTATTAGCTTTCATGTGAAGTAGTCTTATTCCTTTTATTAGGAATTCAGGATTTGTTCAGTAGATAAAAGGTTGTTAACATCACCTCAACCAAAATCTTGCACTCAAATCTGATAAGACAACACAGAATTGGCCATTTTCTTCAAAGTTCTCTTCTTTCTTTACTACCCATTTTGTTATGGTGTATAAGGAGCTGTAGCTAAGGGTTTATACTAGAGGGTGGACTGGAAGTACACTGATCACTATAGTCATCCCTCTATTACTATGAAGAGTTTTAATCAACCTATTTTGATAAAGTTTCTACCTCTAGTTTATAAATTCTGAATGTATCAAGAGCTTCATCCTTAGCATACAACAAATATACATAACAATATCGAGAGGCATCATCAATGAAAGAAATAAATACTTTTTTATTGCCTAACGATGGTATAGAATTCAAATCACACAATCACAATTCCCTATTAACATCTTTGAAAGGTTGTCTAGTTATCTTAGTCAACCTATGTTTCGCATTTTTAGTTGTTCATATCAAAAGTAAGTATAAACTCATTTTATGTATGTACGTGTGTGTATGGTGTGTGTGTGTGTGTATATATATATATATAGCTATATATATATATATATATATACTTAACCTTCTATAATAAAGATGTTTAGATAGCTTGCCATAATTAAGTTTTATTTATACCATTACTAGACTAGTTGAAGCCATACAAATAGATTCATACCCAAAAAAAACTCAAAACTCAACTTCTAAACTACGATTACATAGATAAATAAATCAACAAAAGTATCAGACCTTGATAAGATATACTTGTACTTCCAACATTTGTTTTTAACCATAATTATTCTACAATCGAGCTAACAAAATGGGGCTCTTTTCTAAAAAAAAATTATTAAAACCCTCCTCCTTTATCCGGGCTTGGGACCGGCAATAATAAACTAATACGTTTATAGTTGGCGGAGTTAAAAATTTTTTAACTATATATTGTGTACGTATATATGTTTATATTAAATTTATTTTTCTAGCCTTATATGATGCAAATTCGTTAATGAAATTTTCATAATCAAATCCTTCTAGAAATTCTTTTTCAATAGCCAAAGTGGATAAGCCGTTTAATCTTTCTTGTGACATTGTAGATCTTAAGTAATTTTTTATAAGTTTAATTTAGAAAAACTTTGTTCTGCGGATGCCACAGTTACAGGAACAGTTAACAAAATTCTATAGGCAATATATGCATTTGGAAAAGAATTAAAACTTTTAATATAATTTAGTATATCAATTAGTGTGTCTGATTCTAAAGAAATAATTTCTCTTACATTTTTAGTTCTTGAAATAATCTAAACCATTAACATCTACAGCATCATTATATTTTAATATATTTTCAAGGTTAATACACTTTTCTTTTAAACTTTCTTCATTCATAGATTTTAACTTTTTAATAGTAAATAAGAAACCAAAATACTTTCAAACTCTTTAAGTTGCTCAAATCTACTTTTAAGTGAGGAGATTGCTTGGTCTACTATGTATAAAAAGTAATCGGTTCTAAACTTTCCATGGTGTTTTCAAAGTTTCATTATTAACATTTTCATCAAATTTTTATTTCTACGAATAATACGTTTTCATGAAAAGTAGGTTCTACATTCATCTCTAGTGCAATTTCTTTAGCTTCATTCATAGCCTTTTCAAATCCCTCATCTCTATACTTTTAAAAAACATATAGTCCATCTAATTGAGTTATAGCTTCATCAATATTCATGTCTTTTGTTGTAAGTTTTACTAACTATATTAATAGCATACAAAATATCATACCAAATACCATGCCTAATAAAAATTCAAAATTACCTAATTCAGTTCTACCTACGATTTAGCCTCACTTTATATTTAAGATCATCATCATCATCACCATCATCATATTCATCATATTCTAAAATGCTTCTCTTAATTGTGGAGCTTGAAATCTAATGGCTTTAATACTTTCTATGCGACTTTCCCAACGTGTTTGTGATAATGACTTAAGTTAAATGTGGAACATTATCTTTTAAAATTTTCCACCTTTTTAGGGGATGATGAAAACAAACAATAAACACGTTGTACTGTCCAAAAAATTCCCTAGCTTTTTTACAACATTTAGCCATATCACAAATTACTAATTTAAACTATGAGCACCACATGGTGTGAAAATGCTCTAGGATTAATATCTAATAATCGTTTTGTGTACTCCTTGATGTTTTCCTTTCATATTTGATCCATTATCATAACCTTGTCCCCTAATATTATCTACATCGAGACCTAGTTTTTATTTCTCTCGATGATAGCATCAAATATACCTTTACCTGTTGTATCATCAACTATTAAAATTCTATAAAGTATTCTTTAACAACTATTGGGTTAAAGAAGTATCTAAACATCGTAAGATAATAGACATTTGTTCTTTGTGACTTGTGTCGGGTGTACAATCAAGTATAACTGAAAAATATTTAGCCTCTTTAACTTTGTTAATAATTATAGTTTTGATTTTGTTTGCTAATAAGCTAATTAGTTCATTTGCATATTGTGTCCAAGATAATGATTATGAATTTCTTTACTAAATTCTATTTAACAGCAGCCATGCAACTAAAACAGCTTCTTCCAAAATCCATCATTATAACCTGGGTTAAGATAACAAGAAATTAACCATTTCTTTAAAATTATTTTTTCCTTTTAGCCACATCAATCTGTTGAGGTGTATAAGATGTGATGGTCTGATGTATTATTCCATTAGATTAGAATATACTGGAATCATAATTCCCACCCTAATTAGTTTAAAGAGTTTTAACTATATCAACATGAAGCAATCAACTTCTTGTTTTATGAATTTTGAATTTTTAAGTGCTTTATCTTTAGCATGTACAAGCTACACATATCTAATGCTATCATCAATATAGTTAGTACATATATTTTTTTATTACAATTGAAAGCGTGATATGATAATCACACAAATAAAAACAATCAAGTTCTAACACCTAGATCCCTTTTGACATTTTTAAGGTTTTTCTTGTTATTTTTGTTAAGTTACAAGTATGACATTTATTATTATTTTTTTATTAAAAGGAAGTATTAGACTCTATTTTACGTATTTTTTATTCTAAATATTTAGTATGATCTAATATAGCATGCCATAAAATTAGAAGATTATTACTTTTACTAAATAACAAGAAACAACACACATGTTGATTCATATGAAATGGAATAATAATTAAGCTTACATACCATTGGATAAATATCCAAATCTAACAAAAGTTTCATTTAGAAAAGAAAAAAAGTGTTTTATAGAAGTAAACACAAGATGAACTTTTCATATTCCTTTAATAGGCTCGACTGCCATGTTTTTCATCCTTAGCACTTATCCATCTTCAATTACTTTGAAGTCCTCGAACCATCTTAGATGTTTGTAGCACTAGTCTAACACACTATGCAATTCATCATCAATGATGCAGAAGCAAAAGAAACATAATTCTTAACCGAATTAAAATTAGAAACCGTAAATTTACCGGTTTAACTTGGTGGATCCTTAGACCCACTAGAATGGGCCCATTAATTGCCTTGTTTCCTCCCGAAACTTTCATATGACAATCCTTTTTAAATGTCCCGGTTTACGATATCCCAACAAGCCGTTTTAGCTTTCTTTTTGGGATGCAGATTGTTGTTTTGATTTTTGAGTTTTTTCCAAATTCTTGTTAAATTTCATGAACTTTTTATCACTTTCAACCATATTCATTGAACCGGAAAATTGACCATTTTGGTTTTCCCTTATTTTTACAACTTTCTTGAACCTTAGGTGATTTCTTAATCCTAATATGGCTTCCTAATTAAATAAATGTCAGTTCCTCTTTTAATGTTTAAGAGTGTTTAGAGTCCTTCCAGCTTATCAATTATGCTAGACACAGAAATTGACTCATTTCATATCATGTTGTTTAAATTGACCTAACATATGTAAAAGCTTATTATATTGTTCCATAACATGATTATTATACCATCTTGTAATAATTAGAGTTACGGACAAGAAATTTCTTACTTGATGCGTCCTTTGCCATGTATTTTGACTCAAGAGAGTCCCAAAGTTTCTTAGCAAATGCAGCCTTTTAATATACATCAAACAAAGAATCTACAATTTCATTTAATTATGTCCTCTACATAAGTAACCATCATTATCCCATTTCAACCTTCTTCTTTGTTGATCTGGAGTTTCATTTCTCCACTTCTTTAGGCATTAGTATTGATAAAACATTGACAACTTTTATAGTGGTAATAAATCTTAACTCTCGAATTTCTCTAACTTTGCAAACTTACTCCAACATATCACGAACAAAGTCTCCAACAGTCATTTTCAAATGATAATTGGTTTGATCTTTGTAGAAGAATTTTGTTATCATTGTACAACATAACTCTTGACTCTTGTGAAAACAGAACACAATCAAATCCTTTCTACTTTTACAATCTAAAACAGAAATTGAACCCATAACCCACTACGAACAAGAACAAAATAAGGATTGTTGGATCTTTGAGATCCAAAATAAAACCAAACCATTTTCCCTTTCGAGCACTAATAGAAATTGAGCGAAGAGTGACACATACAAAACCCATGATCAAGAACCGAAACCTGTGAACGTGATCACAACCAACAAACAAGATAATATCTTGGACAAATCATAGAATCATGACAAACACTACATATTAAACCATTGAGGGGTAAATGTTTAATAGGATTGGACTAAGAAAATTAAAGAACATTTTTTTCTATTTCTCTCGTGATCTCTGAACATTTTTTATTTTGTCATTATAACCTAAACAATCATCATACAATCATATGATCAAGTGATATCGTGTATTGAATACGTGCTTTCCGGCAAAACTTTTTATACCTCTTTTACTGATTACCTTGCCATTCACCCGTCAAACGAACGCTACAAATCCTAAGGGTGTTGTTTGATAAACTGACTCAGTAAAATCTGACTGAGTCAGAAGCTGACCTAGTCAGAAGTTCTGACTAAGTCTGTATCTGACTGAAACTTGACTATTTGATTCAGTATCTGACTGGCTCTGCTGAATAATAATAACTCCTTTGATAAATTATTTCAACACACAAAAAACAATCAAAAAAACAAAATCCATTACCATCACCATCTCTACATCTCCTCCCAACCACCACTGGCCTCCACCACCACAACCACCACTGGCCTCCACCACCACAACCACCACCACCGGCAGGGGAGGAATCGCGAAGGGAAGGCGCTCGGCGGTGCTTGCGCAGGGAGGAATTGCAGAGGGGGCCGCTCGCGCAGGGGGGCCGGGGCTCGCGCGCGGGGGGGGGGGGGGGGGGGGGGGGGGGGGGGGGGGGGCGCAAGGAGGGCCGTCCGCAGGGGGGCCGCTATCGGTGGAAGCGCCGGCGAGGGTGGGGTGGCCGTCGGTGGTCGCGGTCAGCTGAAATGGATGGGTCAGCCTTTTCGGAAATCAGGTTTGAGTCAGCTACCTTGGACCCGGTCAGCTGTAGCTTCTTGCATATCAAACAGGCTGACCCGCTGACCGAGTCAATGGTCAGAAAAGAAAAAAGTGTTTTATAGAAGTAAACACAAGATGAACTTTTCATATTCCTTTAAATAGGCTCGACTGCCATTTTTTCATCCTTAGCACTTATCCATCTTCAATTACTTTGAAGTCCTCGACCCATCTTAGATGTTTGTAGCACCTAAGTCTACACACTATGCAATTTCATCATCAATGATGCAGAAGCAAAAGAAACATAATTCTTAACCGAATTAAATTAGAAACCGTAAATTTACCGGTTTAACTTGGTGGATCCTTAGACCCACTAGAAATGGCCCCATTAATTGCCTTGTTTCCTCCCGAAACTTTCATATGACAATCCTTTTTTAAATGTCCCGGTTTACGATATCTCCAACAAGCCGTTTAGCTTTCTTTTGGGATGCAGATTGTTGTTTTGATTTTTGAGTTTATTTCCCAAATTCTTGTTAAATTTCATGAACTTTTTATCACTTTCAACCATATTCATTGAACCGGAAAATTGACCCATTTTGGTTTTCCCCCTTATTTTTACAACTTTCTTGAACCTTAGGTGATTTCTTAATCCTAATATGGCTTCCTAATTAATAAATGTCAGTTCCTCTTTTTAATGTTTAGAGTGTTTAGAGTCCTTCCAGCTTATCATTATGCTAGACACAGAATTGTCATTTCATATCATGTTTGTTTAATTGACCTAACATATGTAAAGCTTATTATATTGTTCATAACATGATTATTATACCATCTTGTAATAATTAGAGTTACGGACAAGAATTTCTTACTTGATGCGTCCTTTGCCATGTATTTTGACTCAGAGAGTCCCAAAGTTTCTTAGCAAATGCAGCCTTTTAATATACATCAAACAAGAATCTACAATTTCATTTAATTATGTCCTCTACATAAGTAACCATCATTATCCCATTTCAACCTTCTTCTTTGTTGATCTGGAGTTTCATTCTCCACTTCTTTAGGCATTAGTATTGATAAAACATTGACAACTTTTATAGTGGTATAAATCTTAACTCTCGAATTTCTCTAACTTTGCAAACTTACTCCAACAATCACGAACAAAGTCTCCAACAGTCATTTTCAATGATAATTGGTTTGATCTTTGTAGAAGAATTTTGTTATCATTGTACAACATAACTCTTGACTCTTGTGAAACAGAACACAATCAAATCCTTTCTACTTTTACAATCTAAAACAGAAATTGAACCCAATAACCCCTACGAACAAGAACAAAATAAGGATTGTTGGATCTTTGAGATCCAAAATAAAACCAACCCATTTTCCCTTTTCGAGCACTAATAGAAATTGAGCGAAGAGTGACACATACAAACCCAATGATCAAGAACGAAACCTGTGAACGTGATCACAACCCAACAAACAAGATAATATCTTGGACAAATCATAGAATCATGACAAACACTACATATTAAACCATTGAGGGTAAATGTTTAATAGGATTGGACTAAGAAAATTAAAGAACATTTTTTCTATTTCTCTCGTGATCTCTGAACATATTTATTTATTTTGTCATTATAACCTAAACAATCATCATACAATCATATGATCAAGTGATATCGTGTATTGAATACGTGCTTTCCGGCAAAACTTTTATACCTCTTTTACTGATTACCTTGCCATTCACCCGTCAAACGAACGCTACAAATCCTAGGGGTTGTTTTATAAAACTGACTCAGTAAAATCTGACTGAGTCAGAAGCTGACCTAGTCAGAAGTTCTGACTAAGTCTGTATCTGACTGAAACTTGACTATTTGATTCAGTATCTGACTGGCTCTGCTGAATAATATAACTCCTTTGATAAATTATTTCACACACAAAAAACATCAAAAAAACAAAATCCATTACCATCACCATCTCTACATCTCCTCCCAACCACCACTGGCCTCCACCACCACAACCACCACTGGCCTCCACCACAACAACCACCACCACCGGCAGGGGAGAATCGCGAAGGGAAGGCGCTCGGCGTGCTTGCGCAGGGAGGATTGCAGAGGGGGCCGCTCGCGCAGGGGGGCCGTCGCGCAGGGGGGCCATCGCGCGCGGGGGGGGGGGGGGGGGGGGGGGGGGCGCAAGGAGGGCCGTCGCGCAGGGGGGCCGCTATCGGTGGAAGCGCCGCGAGGGTGGGGTGGCCGTCGGTGGTCGCGGTCAGCTGAAATGGATGGTCAGCCTTTTCGGAAATCAGGTTTGAGTCAGCTACCTTGGACCCGGTCAGCTGTAGCTTCTTGCATATCAAACAGCTGACCCGCTGACCGAGTCATGGTCAGCCGGATCAGAACAAAACACAAACAACCCCTAAGGCTATTTAGATCCGTGGTGGATGTTTCTAAGTGTTTTAAATTAATAATTGTACTCATCTCACTACCGCTACCGTTGTTAAATTTTTAAAACTTGTAGACTTCCTAAAAAGACGAACAAGTCATCCTCATGTTTTATTTGTATACCTAAAAAATTTAATCCCTCATCATGCTCGTTTTGAATTCTTCATATGTTTATACAAAATAACATGGTTTTCTTTCTTTTTTTTTAACATGTGTTTAATGTTTTTAAAGAATTACATGTTCTAAATATCAAGCTATAGATGGTTATTTAAGTTAGATAAAATTTCTTTTCTAGGGTTGTATACATAGTATTCTTAAGTTCTCAAACTAAGAGGCAGAAATATAAACTCATTTACAAATTTATTTAAGTAATATAACATATAATAATAAAAAATTTAGCGACACGTGTTATCATTCTAACATATCAAAGGACACTATTATCATTCTAAGATATCAAAAAAATTATTTCCCGTCTCTCTCATAATATACAAAATTATAAAAACAATCAACTTAACTTTCCATTTTTACTAAAATATGTTAAAACAAACATATTTTTATTTGTGTTTATTGACTCTTATATAAATGATAATTACTTTAAATAAGTAACTAAACTATCAAACATCTAAAATATAAATATTCTTTTTTAATAATTTATTAATACATACTAAATTATATGATTTCAGACATATTTTTTCTTTAAATATAGTGTAATATTTCTAATATTATTATTTGTTATAAATTATAGATATTCATTATATTTTTATTTCACTAATGGCTAATAACATATAGAGTACTAAATATTTATAACTAATGATTTTGACATGTCCTATTTATCTACTACCCATATAATACATCTACTCTAACCTTTTTTTACATATAGAAGGATTCAAATAATTAGTACAAGAAAAGCAAGTAACGAAAACAAAGAACCCGACAAGCAGAAAACTACAGGTCTGAGCAGAATACACGAAACTAAAATTCTGGAGGTGGGTGAAGGCGGTGACTAAAGAACCAAAGACCAGAATTCTTTATCAAGATAGCAATGGGAGCATAACTTGTGTGAAAAAATATACTTTTAATTAACCACAACCTGGGGTCAATGCCGACCAGTATTCTGTTCCAAATTCAAAGGCATCTTGCAGCTAAAATGACAGTCGGAAATCCATTATACGTTTAAGCAAGAGAGGTATGGCTTGAGACTTGCAAAACTGCGTAAGAAGCCTCGAGAGCAAATAAAGTCAAATGCTTGAGTCCCAGTTGGTTGTCATGATCTTACAGCTCTTGTTACATTAGAACTCGAATCTAGCTTTGACAAAATGCACACTCTCGAAAGTTACCACACTAAGGTGGTCCTTGCATATAGAGAATAATAAAGGCGGGCTACACGACTTGCTGTAGTGTAGCAGAGACATCCACTTTCCACTTAAGTGGATGTCTTGTCAACTTCTTAAAAGTACAATAAATCAATAAACTGTTAAAATAAACTTACCTAACAACGGAGCGAATGTCTGAGCATACCATATTAGAACACTTATGGGGCCCTGCATCAAACTCAAACAAATTAAGGGAATTAATAAGGAATGAACCAATATCCATAAAAACAAAAATACAGCCTCTTAAAAACAAAGGTGCACAAGTTTTGACTAGGAATTTGTATGAATAAAAGCTAAGTAAATGAACTCACATGAAAAACACCAACAAAACCACCATCATTGGACCCATAAACCATTACCAATAAAACATCCCCACTTGCCACATGGAATTCTTTTTGATACATCATCATAAACATGTTAAACATGACTGTTAAAAGACATTTTATCAAACACCAAAACAAACATCATATATTGCATCACTGAAGATAAAATGAGTTTGAGACCTGATACCAATGGAAGTATTTGCTTTAAACCATTTAGTTGAAAAACAAACGATCACTTTTTCTAAATATTTATAATAGTTTTAGTTATTTGCAAGAGAAAGACCAACTAAAGTTTGATCACCATATATGCTCAAGATCCGCAAAATTTGAATGTACATAATCATCTCCGCGGAAAATAGTAACCTAGCCAACTTGTCGAATTAAATAACATCATTGATATGATTGTATGATCATAAATATGCAGCAGCTTAGCACGCATTGCAATTTCACATTCTTTTGTAACATATTAATAATCTCACAATCTTACAATTGCATTATTTTTAACTACATATACGAAAAAGAGAACCTAGAATGATACAAATGTTGCTTTTCTAAAATCACTAATAACAATCATATAGTTTGCTCAATATCTGCATACAACAGAAACTGTCAAGATATTATCTTTGAACCAATGACAATATCATGTAATTTCAAACATAATGTGATACCTTCAGTCTTAACGCAATCCAAAAATCTCTTCTGGGGGTCGTAAATATTCCGTTCAGGAAAAATCTCCTCAAAGTCTTGTTTGACCTTGTTCCTCAATAAGGGATGTGGCAGAAGCCCCTTCATAATACTCTGAATGGCAACTCATCAGGTGGATCTGGAGACTGTTTCATGTCTTCATATATTTCATAGCATCACCAGGAGATCCAAACTTCAGAAACCCACGAATTACTTCTGTATATGTTTTGTGCATCGGGATACAATTTTCCTTTTTCATGCTTTCCCATAGCTTCATTGCCTCGTCCATCTTTTTTGATTTAGATAGTGCAATAATTAAATCTTTATATAGATATACATCCGGTTGATACCAGTCTTGCCTTTGATCACCCAAAACATCTGAAATTCCAAAAAAGCTATAAGACTTGTAATAGATTAAAACCAAGAAGTTCATTCCTATATCCACACATGGGTGTGCTACATAAACTTTAAGAAAGAACTGGAAAGCTTTTAAGTAACCATATACGATTTCTATGGATAAAATGCGTCTAAAAAGAGTAATTGCATATGGACCACCAACAAACTTTTTGTGGGAAAAGGCAGTATAGAGTGGTGTCAAGCGTGCGTGTGTGTGTAAGTGATGTGAAGAGAGGGGGGTTCAAGCGGGTTAGCAAAGGTCAAAACAACAAACTTTTTTAGTACATGTTAAGCAGGTCAGCCTAGGTTGACCCAAAGCACATCTCGTCCATTTTTTTCATAATTTGTATAACACTTGATGCATTATATATTATTAGAAAAAGTTTGTTGTTATAATAATAACTAGTTTTTAAATAAAGTGTCCATTAAGCAAGAAGCATAATAGGATTGATTACCTTGCAGGAACAGAGGCAGTCGGAACTCGATCGGAGAGCGTTGCGGCTACGTATATGTTATTTGCTTGTTAAAAAAAATTACATAATAAGTAAATTACATGAATTAAGTAAAATATTATTTTCGTTTTTAATATTTTGTTGAATTTATTATATTAATCTAAAAAAAATCATTTTAGTCACTTTAGTTAAGCAATATTAACTTTTTGGTTTGTGGTGATTGAATGCTAGGCATCTTCAAAACTTTGACCATGCCAGGTAAGCAAATATCATTTTAGTCACTTTAGGGCCTCAAATATCTATAAGACTGTTGTTGACCATGCCAGGCATCTTCAAAACTTTGAGTTGAGTGATTGAATGCTAATTGTGTTGTATAAAAAGTATAAGAAAAAGAAATGTAATCATTCAAGATAGTGGCTTTTGTTATGCCATGGTAGACCCTAACAAATTGATATAAAACATAAAATTAGGGCTTTCAGTTGGAGATATTACCTTGATAATCTCTTTATTCAATATGTAAGACCGATGCCTCCTCGTTCTTCCCAAACTCTTAACAAGCTCTGAAAAAACAGCTGTATAATCATTGGGTATGCTCGAGAAGACACAGAAAAAAGTGAATCCAGAGAGTAATTTTCACCATTTGCAGCTAATAATCGTCAAGAACTTCAAAACGGCGATTGAAAAGTGAAAAAAGCGGATTCAACCCTAAAAGGTTAAAAAGGAAACGAATCAAAATTGAAAATTTAAGAAAACGAAGTTATGGCTTAAGGAATTTATGTTAAATATAAAAAGTTCAGATTAGATGTGAGAAAATGTTATTAATTTCCATTAAGCAAGAAGCATAATAGGATTGGATTACCTTGCAGGAACAGAGGCAGTCGAAACTCGATCGGAGAGCGTTGCGGCTACGTATATGTTATTTGCTTGTTAAAAAAATTACATAATAAGTAAATTACATGAATTAAAGTATATTATTTTCGTTTTTAATATTTGTTGAATTTATTATATTAATCTAAAAAAAATCATTTTAGTCACTTTAGTTAAGCAAATATTAACTTTTTGGTTTGTGGTGATTGAATGCTAGGCATCTTCAAAACTTTGACCATGCCAGGTAAGCAAATATCATTTTAGTCACTTTAGGGCCTCAAATATCTATAAGACTGTTGTTGACCATGCCAGGCATCTTCAAAACTTTGAGTTGAGTGATTGAATGCTAATTGTGTTGTATAAAAGTATAAGAAAAAGAAATGTAATCATTCAAGATAGGTGCTTTTGTTATGCCATGGTAGACCCTAACAAATTGATATAAAACATAAAATTAGGGCTTTCAGTTGGAGATATTACCTTGATAATCTCTTTAATTCAATATGTAAGACCGATGCCTCCTCGTTAATCTTCACAAACTCTTAACAAAGCTCTGAAAAACAGCTGTATAATCATTTGGTATGCTCGAGAAGACACAGAAAAAAAAGTGAATCCAGAGAGTAAATTTTCACCATTTGCAGCTAATAATCGTCAAGAACTTCAAAACGGCGATTGAAAAGTGAAAAAATGCGGATTCAACCCTAAAAGGTTAAAAAGGAAACGAAATCAAAATTGAAATTTAAGAAAACGAAGTTATGGCTTAAGGAATTTATGTTAATATAAAAAGTTCAGATTAGATGTGAGAAAATGTTATTATTTCCATTAAGCAAGAAGCATAATAGGATGGATTACCTTGTAGGAACAGAGGCAGTCGGAACTCGATCGGAGAGCGTTGCGGCTACGTATATGTTATTTGCTTGTTAAAAAAAATTACATAATAAGTAAATTACATGAATTAAAGTAAAATATTATTTTCGTTTTTAATATTTTGTTGAATTTATTATATTAATCTAAAAAAAATCATTTTAGTCACTTTAGTTAAGCAAATATTAACTTTTTGGTTTGTGGTGATTGAATGCTAGGCATCTTCAAAACTTTGACCATGCCAGGTAAGCAAATATCATTTTAGTCACTTTAGGGCCTCAAATATCTAAAGACTGTTGTTGACCATGCCAGGCATCTTCAAAACTTTGAGTTGAGTGATTGAATGCTAATTGTGTTGTATAAAAAGTATAAGAAAAGAAATGTAATCATTCAAGATAGGTGCTTTTGTTATGCCATGGTAGACCCTAACAAATTGATATAAAACATAAAATTAGGGCTTTCAGTTGGAGATATTACCTTGATAATCTCTTTAATTCAATATGTAAGACCGATGCCTCCTCGTTAATCTTCACAAACTCTTAACAAAGCTCTGAAAAAAACAGCTGTATAATCATTTGGTATGCTCGAGAAGACACAGAAAAAAAGTGAATCCAGAGAGTAAATTTTCACCATTTGCAGCTAATAATCGTCAAAACTTCAAAACGGCGATTGAAAAGTGAAAAAATGCGGATTCAACCCTAAAAGGTTAAAAGGAAACGAAATCAAAATTGAAAATTTAAGAAAACGAAGTTATGGCTTAAGGAATTTATGTTAAATATAAAAGTTCAGATTAGATGTGAGAAAATGTTATTAATTTCCATTAAGCAAGACATAATAGGATTGGATTACCTTGCAGGAACAGAGGCAGTCGGAACTCGATCGGAGAGCGTTGCGGCTACGTATATGTTATTTGCTTGTTAAAAAAAATTACATAATAAGTAATTACATGAATTAAAGTAAATATTATTTTCGTTTTTAATATTTTGTTGAATTTATTATATTATCTAAAAAAAATCATTTTAGTCACTTTAGTTAAGCAAATATTAACTTTTTGGTTTGTGGTGATTGAATGCTAGGCATCTTCAAACTTTGACCATGCCAGGTAAGCAAATATCATTTTAGTCACTTTAGGGCCTCAAATATCTATAAGACTGTTGTTGACCATGCCAGGCATCTTCAAAACTTTGAGTTGAGTGATTGAATGCTAATTGTGTTGTATAAAAAGTATAAGAAAAAGAAATGTAATCATTCAAGATAGGTGCTTTTGTTATGCCATGGTAGACCCTAACAAATTGATATAAAACATAAAATTAGGGCTTTCAGTTGGAGATATTACCTTGATAATCTCTTTAATTCAATATGTAAGACCGATGCCTCCTCGTTAATCTTCACAAACTCTTAACAAAGCTCTGAAAAAACAGCTGTATAATCATTTGGTATGCTCGAGAAGACACAGAAAAAAAGTGAATCCAGAGAGTAAATTTTCACCATTTGCAGCTAATAATCGTCAAGAACTTCAAAACGGCGATTGAAAAGTGAAAAAATGCGGATTCAACCCTAAAAGGTTAAAAAGGAAACGAAATCAAAATTGAAAATTTAAGAAAACGAAGTTATGGCTTAAGGAATTTATGTTAAATATAAAAAGTTCAGATTAGATGTGAGAAAATGTTATTAATTTCCATTAAGCAAGAAGCATAATAGGATTGGATTACCTTGCAGGAACAGAGGCAGTCGGAACTCGATCGGAGAGCGTTGCGGCTACGTATATGTTATTTGCTTGTTAAAAAAAATTACATAATAAGTAAATTACATGAATTAAAGTAAAATATTATTTTCGTTTTTAATATTTTGTTGAATTTATTATATTAATCTAAAAAAATCATTTTAGTCACTTTAGTTAAGCAAATATTAACTTTTTGGTTTGTGGTGATTGAATGCTAGGCATCTTCAAAACTTTGACCATGCCAGGTAAGCAAATATCATTTTAGTCACTTTAGGGCCTCAAATATCTATAAGACTGTTGTTGACCATGCCAGGCATCTTCAAAACTTTGAGTTGAGTGATTGAATGCTAATTGTGTTGTATAAAAAGTATAAGAAAAAGAAATGTAATCATTCAAGATAGGTGCTTTTGTTATGCCATGGTAGACCCTAACAAATTGATATAAAACATAAAATTAGGGCTTTCAGTTGGAGATATTACCTTGATAATCTCTTTAATTCAATATGTAAGACCGATGCCTCCTCGTTAATCTTCACAAACTCTTAACAAAGCTCTGAAAAAACAGCTGTATAATCATTTGGTATGCTCGAGAAGACACAGAAAAAAAGTGAATCCAGAGAGTAAATTTTCACCATTTGCAGCTAATAATCGTCAAGAACTTCAAAACGGCGATTGAAAAGTGAAAAAATGCGGATTCAACCCTAAAAGGTTAAAAAGGAAACGAAATCAAAATTGAAAATTTAAGAAAACGAAGTTATGGCTTAAGGAATTTATGTTAAATATAAAAAGTTCAGATTAGATGTGAGAAAATGTTATTAATTTCCATTAAGCAAGAAGCATAATAGGATTGGATTACCTTGCAGGAACAGAGGCAGTCGGAACTCGATCGGAGAGCGTTGCGGCTACGTATATGTTATTTGCTTGTTAAAAAAAATTACATAATAAGTAAATTACATGAATTAAAGTAAAATATTATTTTCGTTTTTAATATTTTGTTGAATTTATTATATTAATCTAAAAAAAATCATTTTAGTCACTTTAGTTAAGCAAATATTAACTTTTTGGTTTGTGGTGATTGAATGCTAGGCATCTTCAAAACTTTGACCATGCCAGGTAAGCAAATATCATTTTAGTCACTTTAGGGCCTCAAATATCTATAAGACTGTTGTTGACCATGCCAGGCATCTTCAAAACTTTGAGTTGAGTGATTGAATGCTAATTGTGTTGTATAAAAAGTATAAGAAAAAGAAATGTAATCATTCAAGATAGGTGCTTTTGTTATGCCATGGTAGACCCTAACAAATTGATATAAAACATAAAATTAGGGCTTTCAGTTGGAGATATTACCTTGATAATCTCTTTAATTCAATATGTAAGACCGATGCCTCCTCGTTAATCTTCACAAACTCTTAACAAAGCTCTGAAAAAACAGCTGTATAATCATTTGGTATGCTCGAGAAGACACAGAAAAAAAGTGAATCCAGAGAGTAAATTTTCACCATTTGCAGCTAATAATCGTCAAGAACTTCAAAACGGCGATTGAAAAGTGAAAAAATGCGGATTCAACCCTAAAAGGTTAAAAAGGAAACGAAATCAAAATTGAAAATTTAAGAAAACGAAGTTATGGCTTAAGGAATTTATGTTAAATATAAAAAGTTCAGATTAGATGTGAGAAAATGTTATTAATTTCCATTAAGCAAGAAGCATAATAGGATTGGATTACCTTGCAGGAACAGAGGCAGTCGGAACTCGATCGGAGAGCGTTGCGGCTACGTATATGTTATTTGCTTGTTAAAAAAAATTACATAATAAGTAAATTACATGAATTAAAGTAAAATATTATTTTCGTTTTTAATATTTTGTTGAATTTATTATATTAATCTAAAAAAAATCATTTTAGTCACTTTAGTTAAGCAAATATTAACTTTTTGGTTTGTGGTGATTGAATGCTAGGCATCTTCAAAACTTTGACCATGCCAGGTAAGCAAATATCATTTTAGTCACTTTAGGGCCTCAAATATCTATAAGACTGTTGTTGACCATGCCAGGCATCTTCAAAACTTTGAGTTGAGTGATTGAATGCTAATTGTGTTGTATAAAAAGTATAAGAAAAAGAAATGTAATCATTCAAGATAGGTGCTTTTGTTATGCCATGGTAGACCCTAACAAATTGATATAAAACATAAAATTAGGGCTTTCAGTTGGAGATATTACCTTGATAATCTCTTTAATTCAATATGTAAGACCGATGCCTCCTCGTTAATCTTCACAAACTCTTAACAAAGCTCTGAAAAAACAGCTGTATAATCATTTGGTATGCTCGAGAAGACACAGAAAAAAAGTGAATCCAGAGAGTAAATTTTCACCATTTGCAGCTAATAATCGTCAAGAACTTCAAAACGGCGATTGAAAAGTGAAAAAATGCGGATTCAACCCTAAAAGGTTAAAAAGGAAACGAAATCAAAATTGAAAATTTAAGAAAACGAAGTTATGGCTTAAGGAATTTATGTTAAATATAAAAAGTTCAGATTAGATGTGAGAAAATGTTATTAATTTCCATTAAGCAAGAAGCATAATAGGATTGGATTACCTTGCAGGAACAGAGGCAGTCGGAACTCGATCGGAGAGCGTTGCGGCTACGTATATGTTATTTGCTTGTTAAAAAAAATTACATAATAAGTAAATTACATGAATTAAAGTAAAATATTATTTTCGTTTTTAATATTTTGTTGAATTTATTATATTAATCTAAAAAAAATCATTTTAGTCACTTTAGTTAAGCAAATATTAACTTTTTGGTTTGTGGTGATTGAATGCTAGGCATCTTCAAAACTTTGACCATGCCAGGTAAGCAAATATCATTTTAGTCACTTTAGGGCCTCAAATATCTATAAGACTGTTGTTGACCATGCCAGGCATCTTCAAAACTTTGAGTTGAGTGATTGAATGCTAATTGTGTTGTATAAAAAGTATAAGAAAAAGAAATGTAATCATTCAAGATAGGTGCTTTTGTTATGCCATGGTAGACCCTAACAAATTGATATAAAACATAAAATTAGGGCTTTCAGTTGGAGATATTACCTTGATAATCTCTTTAATTCAATATGTAAGACCGATGCCTCCTCGTTAATCTTCACAAACTCTTAACAAAGCTCTGAAAAAACAGCTGTATAATCATTTGGTATGCTCGAGAAGACACAGAAAAAAAGTGAATCCAGAGAGTAAATTTTCACCATTTGCAGCTAATAATCGTCAAGAACTTCAAAACGGCGATTGAAAAGTGAAAAAATGCGGATTCAACCCTAAAAGGTTAAAAAGGAAACGAAATCAAAATTGAAAATTTAAGAAAACGAAGTTATGGCTTAAGGAATTTATGTTAAATATAAAAAGTTCAGATTAGATGTGAGAAAATGTTATTAATTTCCATTAAGCAAGAAGCATAATAGGATTGGATTACCTTGCAGGAACAGAGGCAGTCGGAACTCGATCGGAGAGCGTTGCGGCTACGTATATGTTATTTGCTTGTTAAAAAAAATTACATAATAAGTAAATTACATGAATTAAAGTAAAATATTATTTTCGTTTTTAATATTTTGTTGAATTTATTATATTAATCTAAAAAAAATCATTTTAGTCACTTTAGTTAAGCAAATATTAACTTTTTGGTTTGTGGTGATTGAATGCTAGGCATCTTCAAAACTTTGACCATGCCAGGTAAGCAAATATCATTTTAGTCACTTTAGGGCCTCAAATATCTATAAGACTGTTGTTGACCATGCCAGGCATCTTCAAAACTTTGAGTTGAGTGATTGAATGCTAATTGTGTTGTATAAAAAGTATAAGAAAAAGAAATGTAATCATTCAAGATAGGTGCTTTTGTTATGCCATGGTAGACCCTAACAAATTGATATAAAACATAAAATTAGGGCTTTCAGTTGGAGATATTACCTTGATAATCTCTTTAATTCAATATGTAAGACCGATGCCTCCTCGTTAATCTTCACAAACTCTTAACAAAGCTCTGAAAAAACAGCTGTATAATCATTTGGTATGCTCGAGAAGACACAGAAAAAAAGTGAATCCAGAGAGTAAATTTTCACCATTTGCAGCTAATAATCGTCAAGAACTTCAAAACGGCGATTGAAAAGTGAAAAAATGCGGATTCAACCCTAAAAGGTTAAAAAGGAAACGAAATCAAAATTGAAAATTTAAGAAAACGAAGTTATGGCTTAAGGAATTTATGTTAAATATAAAAAGTTCAGATTAGATGTGAGAAAATGTTATTAATTTCCATTAAGCAAGAAGCATAATAGGATTGGATTACCTTGCAGGAACAGAGGCAGTCGGAACTCGATCGGAGAGCGTTGCGGCTACGTATATGTTATTTGCTTGTTAAAAAAAATTACATAATAAGTAAATTACATGAATTAAAGTAAAATATTATTTTCGTTTTTAATATTTTGTTGAATTTATTATATTAATCTAAAAAAAATCATTTTAGTCACTTTAGTTAAGCAAATATTAACTTTTTGGTTTGTGGTGATTGAATGCTAGGCATCTTCAAAACTTTGACCATGCCAGGTAAGCAAATATCATTTTAGTCACTTTAGGGCCTCAAATATCTATAAGACTGTTGTTGACCATGCCAGGCATCTTCAAAACTTTGAGTTGAGTGATTGAATGCTAATTGTGTTGTATAAAAAGTATAAGAAAAAGAAATGTAATCATTCAAGATAGGTGCTTTTGTTATGCCATGGTAGACCCTAACAAATTGATATAAAACATAAAATTAGGGCTTTCAGTTGGAGATATTACCTTGATAATCTCTTTAATTCAATATGTAAGACCGATGCCTCCTCGTTAATCTTCACAAACTCTTAACAAAGCTCTGAAAAAACAGCTGTATAATCATTTGGTATGCTCGAGAAGACACAGAAAAAAAGTGAATCCAGAGAGTAAATTTTCACCATTTGCAGCTAATAATCGTCAAGAACTTCAAAACGGCGATTGAAAAGTGAAAAAATGCGGATTCAACCCTAAAAGGTTAAAAAGGAAACGAAATCAAAATTGAAAATTTAAGAAAACGAAGTTATGGCTTAAGGAATTTATGTTAAATATAAAAAGTTCAGATTAGATGTGAGAAAATGTTATTAATTTCCATTAAGCAAGAAGCATAATAGGATTGGATTACCTTGCAGGAACAGAGGCAGTCGGAACTCGATCGGAGAGCGTTGCGGCTACGTATATGTTATTTGCTTGTTAAAAAAAATTACATAATAAGTAAATTACATGAATTAAAGTAAAATATTATTTTCGTTTTTAATATTTTGTTGAATTTATTATATTAATCTAAAAAAAATCATTTTAGTCACTTTAGTTAAGCAAATATTAACTTTTTGGTTTGTGGTGATTGAATGCTAGGCATCTTCAAAACTTTGACCATGCCAGGTAAGCAAATATCATTTTAGTCACTTTAGGGCCTCAAATATCTATAAGACTGTTGTTGACCATGCCAGGCATCTTCAAAACTTTGAGTTGAGTGATTGAATGCTAATTGTGTTGTATAAAAAGTATAAGAAAAAGAAATGTAATCATTCAAGATAGGTGCTTTTGTTATGCCATGGTAGACCCTAACAAATTGATATAAAACATAAAATTAGGGCTTTCAGTTGGAGATATTACCTTGATAATCTCTTTAATTCAATATGTAAGACCGATGCCTCCTCGTTAATCTTCACAAACTCTTAACAAAGCTCTGAAAAAACAGCTGTATAATCATTTGGTATGCTCGAGAAGACACAGAAAAAAAGTGAATCCAGAGAGTAAATTTTCACCATTTGCAGCTAATAATCGTCAAGAACTTCAAAACGGCGATTGAAAAGTGAAAAAATGCGGATTCAACCCTAAAAGGTTAAAAAGGAAACGAAATCAAAATTGAAAATTTAAGAAAACGAAGTTATGGCTTAAGGAATTTATGTTAAATATAAAAAGTTCAGATTAGATGTGAGAAAATGTTATTAATTTCCATTAAGCAAGAAGCATAATAGGATTGGATTACCTTGCAGGAACAGAGGCAGTCGGAACTCGATCGGAGAGCGTTGCGGCTACGTATATGTTATTTGCTTGTTAAAAAAATTACATAATAAGTAAATTACATGAATTAAAGTAAAATATTATTTTCGTTTTTAATATTTTGTTGAATTTATTATATTAATCTAAAAAAAATCATTTTAGTCACTTTAGTTAAGCAAATATTAACTTTTTGGTTTGTGGTGATTGAATGCTAGGCATCTTCAAAACTTTGACCATGCCAGGTAAGCAAATATCATTTTAGTCACTTTAGGGCCTCAAATATCTATAAGACTGTTGTTGACCATGCCAGGCATCTTCAAAACTTTGAGTTGAGTGATTGAATGCTAATTGTGTTGTATAAAAAGTATAAGAAAAAGAAATGTAATCATTCAAGATAGGTGCTTTTGTTATGCCATGGTAGACCCTAACAAATTGATATAAAACATAAAATTAGGGCTTTCAGTTGGAGATATTACCTTGATAATCTCTTTAATTCAATATGTAAGACCGATGCCTCCTCGTTAATCTTCACAAACTCTTAACAAAGCTCTGAAAAAACAGCTGTATAATCATTTGGTATGCTCGAGAAGACACAGAAAAAAAGTGAATCCAGAGAGTAAATTTTCACCATTTGCAGCTAATAATCGTCAAGAACTTCAAAACGGCGATTGAAAAGTGAAAAAATGCGGATTCAACCCTAAAAGGTTAAAAAGGAAACGAAATCAAAATTGAAAATTTAAGAAAACGAAGTTATGGCTTAAGGAATTTATGTTAAATATAAAAAGTTCAGATTAGATGTGAGAAAATGTTATTAATTTCCATTAAGCAAGAAGCATAATAGGATTGGATTACCTTGCAGGAACAGAGGCAGTCGGAACTCGATCGGAGAGCGTTGCGGCTACGTATATGTTATTTGCTTGTTAAAAAAAATTACATAATAAGTAAATTACATGAATTAAAGTAAAATATTATTTTCGTTTTTAATATTTTGTTGAATTTATTATATTAATCTAAAAAAAATCATTTTAGTCACTTTAGTTAAGCAAATATTAACTTTTTGGTTTGTGGTGATTGAATGCTAGGCATCTTCAAAACTTTGACCATGCCAGGTAAGCAAATATCATTTTAGTCACTTTAGGGCCTCAAATATCTATAAGACTGTTGTTGACCATGCCAGGCATCTTCAAAACTTTGAGTTGAGTGATTGAATGCTAATTGTGTTGTATAAAAAGTATAAGAAAAAGAAATGTAATCATTCAAGATAGGTGCTTTTGTTATGCCATGGTAGACCCTAACAAATTGATATAAAACATAAAATTAGGGCTTTCAGTTGGAGATATTACCTTGATAATCTCTTTAATTCAATATGTAAGACCGATGCCTCCTCGTTAATCTTCACAAACTCTTAACAAAGCTCTGAAAAAACAGCTGTATAATCATTTGGTATGCTCGAGAAGACACAGAAAAAAAGTGAATCCAGAGAGTAAATTTTCACCATTTGCAGCTAATAATCGTCAAGAACTTCAAAACGGCGATTGAAAAGTGAAAAAATGCGGATTCAACCCTAAAAGGTTAAAAAGGAAACGAAATCAAAATTGAAAATTTAAGAAAACGAAGTTATGGCTTAAGGAATTTATGTTAAATATAAAAAGTTCAGATTAGATGTGAGAAAATGTTATTAATTTCCATTAAGCAAGAAGCATAATAGGATTGGATTACCTTGCAGGAACAGAGGCAGTCGGAACTCGATCGGAGAGCGTTGCGGCTACGTATATGTTATTTGCTTGTTAAAAAAAATTACATAATAAGTAAATTACATGAATTAAAGTAAAATATTATTTTCGTTTTTAATATTTTGTTGAATTTATTATATTAATCTAAAAAAAATCATTTTAGTCACTTTAGTTAAGCAAATATTAACTTTTTGGTTTGTGGTGATTGAATGCTAGGCATCTTCAAAACTTTGACCATGCCAGGTAAGCAAATATCATTTTAGTCACTTTAGGGCCTCAAATATCTATAAGACTGTTGTTGACCATGCCAGGCATCTTCAAAACTTTGAGTTGAGTGATTGAATGCTAATTGTGTTGTATAAAAAGTATAAGAAAAAGAAATGTAATCATTCAAGATAGGTGCTTTTGTTATGCCATGGTAGACCCTAACAAATTGATATAAAACATAAAATTAGGGCTTTCAGTTGGAGATATTACCTTGATAATCTCTTTAATTCAATATGTAAGACCGATGCCTCCTCGTTAATCTTCACAAACTCTTAACAAAGCTCTGAAAAAACAGCTGTATAATCATTTGGTATGCTCGAGAAGACACAGAAAAAAAGTGAATCCAGAGAGTAAATTTTCACCATTTGCAGCTAATAATCGTCAAGAACTTCAAAACGGCGATTGAAAAGTGAAAAAATGCGGATTCAACCCTAAAAGGTTAAAAAGGAAACGAAATCAAAATTGAAAATTTAAGAAAACGAAGTTATGGCTTAAGGAATTTATGTTAAATATAAAAAGTTCAGATTAGATGTGAGAAAATGTTATTAATTTCCATTAAGCAAGAAGCATAATAGGATTGGATTACCTTGCAGGAACAGAGGCAGTCGGAACTCGATCGGAGAGCGTTGCGGCTACGTATATGTTATTTGCTTGTTAAAAAAAATTACATAATAAGTAAATTACATGAATTAAAGTAAAATATTATTTTCGTTTTTAATATTTTGTTGAATTTATTATATTAATCTAAAAAAAATCATTTTAGTCACTTTAGTTAAGCAAATATTAACTTTTTGGTTTGTGGTGATTGAATGCTAGGCATCTTCAAAACTTTGACCATGCCAGGTAAGCAAATATCATTTTAGTCACTTTAGGGCCTCAAATATCTATAAGACTGTTGTTGACCATGCCAGGCATCTTCAAAACTTTGAGTTGAGTGATTGAATGCTAATTGTGTTGTATAAAAAGTATAAGAAAAAGAAATGTAATCATTCAAGATAGGTGCTTTTGTTATGCCATGGTAGACCCTAACAAATTGATATAAAACATAAAATTAGGGCTTTCAGTTGGAGATATTACCTTGATAATCTCTTTAATTCAATATGTAAGACCGATGCCTCCTCGTTAATCTTCACAAACTCTTAACAAAGCTCTGAAAAAACAGCTGTATAATCATTTGGTATGCTCGAGAAGACACAGAAAAAAAGTGAATCCAGAGAGTAAATTTTCACCATTTGCAGCTAATAATCGTCAAGAACTTCAAAACGGCGATTGAAAAGTGAAAAAATGCGGATTCAACCCTAAAAGGTTAAAAAGGAAACGAAATCAAAATTGAAAATTTAAGAAAACGAAGTTATGGCTTAAGGAATTTATGTTAAATATAAAAAGTTCAGATTAGATGTGAGAAAATGTTATTAATTTCCATTAAGCAAGAAGCATAATAGGATTGGATTACCTTGCAGGAACAGAGGCAGTCGGAACTCGATCGGAGAGCGTTGCGGCTACGTATATGTTATTTGCTTGTTAAAAAAAATTACATAATAAGTAAATTACATGAATTAAAGTAAAATATTATTTTCGTTTTTAATATTTTGTTGAATTTATTATATTAATCTAAAAAAAATCATTTTAGTCACTTTAGTTAAGCAAATATTAACTTTTTGGTTTGTGGTGATTGAATGCTAGGCATCTTCAAAACTTTGACCATGCCAGGTAAGCAAATATCATTTTAGTCACTTTAGGGCCTCAAATATCTATAAGACTGTTGTTGACCATGCCAGGCATCTTCAAAACTTTGAGTTGAGTGATTGAATGCTAATTGTGTTGTATAAAAAGTATAAGAAAAAGAAATGTAATCATTCAAGATAGGTGCTTTTGTTATGCCATGGTAGACCCTAACAAATTGATATAAAACATAAAATTAGGGCTTTCAGTTGGAGATATTACCTTGATAATCTCTTTAATTCAATATGTAAGACCGATGCCTCCTCGTTAATCTTCACAAACTCTTAACAAAGCTCTGAAAAAACAGCTGTATAATCATTTGGTATGCTCGAGAAGACACAGAAAAAAAGTGAATCCAGAGAGTAAATTTTCACCATTTGCAGCTAATAATCGTCAAGAACTTCAAAACGGCGATTGAAAAGTGAAAAAATGCGGATTCAACCCTAAAAGGTTAAAAAGGAAACGAAATCAAAATTGAAAATTTAAGAAAACGAAGTTATGGCTTAAGGAATTTATGTTAAATATAAAAAGTTCAGATTAGATGTGAGAAAATGTTATTAATTTCCATTAAGCAAGAAGCATAATAGGATTGGATTACCTTGCAGGAACAGAGGCAGTCGGAACTCGATCGGAGAGCGTTGCGGCTACGTATATGTTATTTGCTTGTTAAAAAAAATTACATAATAAGTAAATTACATGAATTAAAGTAAAATATTATTTTCGTTTTTAATATTTTGTTGAATTTATTATATTAATCTAAAAAAAATCATTTTAGTCACTTTAGTTAAGCAAATATTAACTTTTTGGTTTGTGGTGATTGAATGCTAGGCATCTTCAAAACTTTGACCATGCCAGGTAAGCAAATATCATTTTAGTCACTTTAGGGCCTCAAATATCTATAAGACTGTTGTTGACCATGCCAGGCATCTTCAAAACTTTGAGTTGAGTGATTGAATGCTAATTGTGTTGTATAAAAAGTATAAGAAAAAGAAATGTAATCATTCAAGATAGGTGCTTTTGTTATGCCATGGTAGACCCTAACAAATTGATATAAAACATAAAATTAGGGCTTTCAGTTGGAGATATTACCTTGATAATCTCTTTAATTCAATATGTAAGACCGATGCCTCCTCGTTAATCTTCACAAACTCTTAACAAAGCTCTGAAAAAACAGCTGTATAATCATTTGGTATGCTCGAGAAGACACAGAAAAAAAGTGAATCCAGAGAGTAAATTTTCACCATTTGCAGCTAATAATCGTCAAGAACTTCAAAACGGCGATTGAAAAGTGAAAAAATGCGGATTCAACCCTAAAAGGTTAAAAAGGAAACGAAATCAAAATTGAAAATTTAAGAAAACGAAGTTATGGCTTAAGGAATTTATGTTAAATATAAAAAGTTCAGATTAGATGTGAGAAAATGTTATTAATTTCCATTAAGCAAGAAGCATAATAGGATTGGATTACCTTGCAGGAACAGAGGCAGTCGGAACTCGATCGGAGAGCGTTGCGGCTACGTATATGTTATTTGCTTGTTAAAAAAAATTACATAATAAGTAAATTACATGAATTAAAGTAAAATATTATTTTCGTTTTTAATATTTTGTTGAATTTATTATATTAATCTAAAAAAAATCATTTTAGTCACTTTAGTTAAGCAAATATTAACTTTTTGGTTTGTGGTGATTGAATGCTAGGCATCTTCAAAACTTTGACCATGCCAGGTAAGCAAATATCATTTTAGTCACTTTAGGGCCTCAAATATCTATAAGACTGTTGTTGACCATGCCAGGCATCTTCAAAACTTTGAGTTGAGTGATTGAATGCTAATTGTGTTGTATAAAAAGTATAAGAAAAAGAAATGTAATCATTCAAGATAGGTGCTTTTGTTATGCCATGGTAGACCCTAACAAATTGATATAAAACATAAAATTAGGGCTTTCAGTTGGAGATATTACCTTGATAATCTCTTTAATTCAATATGTAAGACCGATGCCTCCTCGTTAATCTTCACAAACTCTTAACAAAGCTCTGAAAAAACAGCTGTATAATCATTTGGTATGCTCGAGAAGACACAGAAAAAAAGTGAATCCAGAGAGTAAATTTTCACCATTTGCAGCTAATAATCGTCAAGAACTTCAAAACGGCGATTGAAAAGTGAAAAAATGCGGATTCAACCCTAAAAGGTTAAAAAGGAAACGAAATCAAAATTGAAAATTTAAGAAAACGAAGTTATGGCTTAAGGAATTTATGTTAAATATAAAAAGTTCAGATTAGATGTGAGAAAATGTTATTAATTTCCATTAAGCAAGAAGCATAATAGGATTGGATTACCTTGCAGGAACAGAGGCAGTCGGAACTCGATCGGAGAGCGTTGCGGCTACGTATATGTTATTTGCTTGTTAAAAAAAATTACATAATAAGTAAATTACATGAATTAAAGTAAAATATTATTTTCGTTTTTAATATTTTGTTGAATTTATTATATTAATCTAAAAAAAATCATTTTAGTCACTTTAGTTAAGCAAATATTAACTTTTTGGTTTGTGGTGATTGAATGCTAGGCATCTTCAAAACTTTGACCATGCCAGGTAAGCAAATATCATTTTAGTCACTTTAGGGCCTCAAATATCTATAAGACTGTTGTTGACCATGCCAGGCATCTTCAAAACTTTGAGTTGAGTGATTGAATGCTAATTGTGTTGTATAAAAAGTATAAGAAAAAGAAATGTAATCATTCAAGATAGGTGCTTTTGTTATGCCATGGTAGACCCTAACAAATTGATATAAAACATAAAATTAGGGCTTTCAGTTGGAGATATTACCTTGATAATCTCTTTAATTCAATATGTAAGACCGATGCCTCCTCGTTAATCTTCACAAACTCTTAACAAAGCTCTGAAAAAACAGCTGTATAATCATTTGGTATGCTCGAGAAGACACAGAAAAAAAGTGAATCCAGAGAGTAAATTTTCACCATTTGCAGCTAATAATCGTCAAGAACTTCAAAACGGCGATTGAAAAGTGAAAAAATGCGGATTCAACCCTAAAAGGTTAAAAAGGAAACGAAATCAAAATTGAAAATTTAAGAAAACGAAGTTATGGCTTAAGGAATTTATGTTAAATATAAAAAGTTCAGATTAGATGTGAGAAAATGTTATTAATTTCCATTAAGCAAGAAGCATAATAGGATTGGATTACCTTGCAGGAACAGAGGCAGTCGGAACTCGATCGGAGAGCGTTGCGGCTACGTATATGTTATTTGCTTGTTAAAAAAAATTACATAATAAGTAAATTACATGAATTAAAGTAAAATATTATTTTCGTTTTTAATATTTTGTTGAATTTATTATATTAATCTAAAAAAAATCATTTTAGTCACTTTAGTTAAGCAAATATTAACTTTTTGGTTTGTGGTGATTGAATGCTAGGCATCTTCAAAACTTTGACCATGCCAGGTAAGCAAATATCATTTTAGTCACTTTAGGGCCTCAAATATCTATAAGACTGTTGTTGACCATGCCAGGCATCTTCAAAACTTTGAGTTGAGTGATTGAATGCTAATTGTGTTGTATAAAAAGTATAAGAAAAAGAAATGTAATCATTCAAGATAGGTGCTTTTGTTATGCCATGGTAGACCCTAACAAATTGATATAAAACATAAAATTAGGGCTTTCAGTTGGAGATATTACCTTGATAATCTCTTTAATTCAATATGTAAGACCGATGCCTCCTCGTTAATCTTCACAAACTCTTAACAAAGCTCTGAAAAAACAGCTGTATAATCATTTGGTATGCTCGAGAAGACACAGAAAAAAAGTGAATCCAGAGAGTAAATTTTCACCATTTGCAGCTAATAATCGTCAAGAACTTCAAAACGGCGATTGAAAAGTGAAAAAATGCGGATTCAACCCTAAAAGGTTAAAAAGGAAACGAAATCAAAATTGAAAATTTAAGAAAACGAAGTTATGGCTTAAGGAATTTATGTTAAATATAAAAAGTTCAGATTAGATGTGAGAAAATGTTATTAATTTCCATTAAGCAAGAAGCATAATAGGATTGGATTACCTTGCAGGAACAGAGGCAGTCGGAACTCGATCGGAGAGCGTTGCGGCTACGTATATGTTATTTGCTTGTTAAAAAAATTACATAATAAGTAAATTACATGAATTAAAGTAAAATATTATTTTCGTTTTTAATATTTTGTTGAATTTATTATATTAATCTAAAAAAAATCATTTTAGTCACTTTAGTTAAGCAAATATTAACTTTTTGGTTTGTGGTGATTGAATGCTAGGCATCTTCAAAACTTTGACCATGCCAGGTAAGCAAATATCATTTTAGTCACTTTAGGGCCTCAAATATCTATAAGACTGTTGTTGACCATGCCAGGCATCTTCAAAACTTTGAGTTGAGTGATTGAATGCTAATTGTGTTGTATAAAAAGTATAAGAAAAAGAAATGTAATCATTCAAGATAGGTGCTTTTGTTATGCCATGGTAGACCCTAACAAATTGATATAAAACATAAAATTAGGGCTTTCAGTTGGAGATATTACCTTGATAATCTCTTTAATTCAATATGTAAGACCGATGCCTCCTCGTTAATCTTCACAAACTCTTAACAAAGCTCTGAAAAAACAGCTGTATAATCATTTGGTATGCTCGAGAAGACACAGAAAAAAAGTGAATCCAGAGAGTAAATTTTCACCATTTGCAGCTAATAATCGTCAAGAACTTCAAAACGGCGATTGAAAAGTGAAAAAATGCGGATTCAACCCTAAAAGGTTAAAAAGGAAACGAAATCAAAATTGAAAATTTAAGAAAACGAAGTTATGGCTTAAGGAATTTATGTTAAATATAAAAAGTTCAGATTAGATGTGAGAAAATGTTATTAATTTCCATTAAGCAAGAAGCATAATAGGATTGGATTACCTTGCAGGAACAGAGGCAGTCGGAACTCGATCGGAGAGCGTTGCGGCTACGTATATGTTATTTGCTTGTTAAAAAAAATTACATAATAAGTAAATTACATGAATTAAAGTAAAATATTATTTTCGTTTTTAATATTTTGTTGAATTTATTATATTAATCTAAAAAAAATCATTTTAGTCACTTTAGTTAAGCAAATATTAACTTTTTGGTTTGTGGTGATTGAATGCTAGGCATCTTCAAAACTTTGACCATGCCAGGTAAGCAAATATCATTTTAGTCACTTTAGGGCCTCAAATATCTATAAGACTGTTGTTGACCATGCCAGGCATCTTCAAAACTTTGAGTTGAGTGATTGAATGCTAATTGTGTTGTATAAAAAGTATAAGAAAAAGAAATGTAATCATTCAAGATAGGTGCTTTTGTTATGCCATGGTAGACCCTAACAAATTGATATAAAACATAAAATTAGGGCTTTCAGTTGGAGATATTACCTTGATAATCTCTTTAATTCAATATGTAAGACCGATGCCTCCTCGTTAATCTTCACAAACTCTTAACAAAGCTCTGAAAAAACAGCTGTATAATCATTTGGTATGCTCGAGAAGACACAGAAAAAAAGTGAATCCAGAGAGTAAATTTTCACCATTTGCAGCTAATAATCGTCAAGAACTTCAAAACGGCGATTGAAAAGTGAAAAAATGCGGATTCAACCCTAAAAGGTTAAAAAGGAAACGAAATCAAAATTGAAAATTTAAGAAAACGAAGTTATGGCTTAAGGAATTTATGTTAAATATAAAAAGTTCAGATTAGATGTGAGAAAATGTTATTAATTTCCATTAAGCAAGAAGCATAATAGGATTGGATTACCTTGCAGGAACAGAGGCAGTCGGAACTCGATCGGAGAGCGTTGCGGCTACGTATATGTTATTTGCTTGTTAAAAAAATTACATAATAAGTAAATTACATGAATTAAAGTAAAATATTATTTTCGTTTTTAATATTTTGTTGAATTTATTATATTAATCTAAAAAAAATCATTTTAGTCACTTTAGTTAAGCAAATATTAACTTTTTGGTTTGTGGTGATTGAATGCTAGGCATCTTCAAAACTTTGACCATGCCAGGTAAGCAAATATCATTTTAGTCACTTTAGGGCCTCAAATATCTATAAGACTGTTGTTGACCATGCCAGGCATCTTCAAAACTTTGAGTTGAGTGATTGAATGCTAATTGTGTTGTATAAAAAGTATAAGAAAAAGAAATGTAATCATTCAAGATAGGTGCTTTTGTTATGCCATGGTAGACCCTAACAAATTGATATAAAACATAAAATTAGGGCTTTCAGTTGGAGATATTACCTTGATAATCTCTTTAATTCAATATGTAAGACCGATGCCTCCTCGTTAATCTTCACAAACTCTTAACAAAGCTCTGAAAAAACAGCTGTATAATCATTTGGTATGCTCGAGAAGACACAGAAAAAAAGTGAATCCAGAGAGTAAATTTTCACCATTTGCAGCTAATAATCGTCAAGAACTTCAAAACGGCGATTGAAAAGTGAAAAAATGCGGATTCAACCCTAAAAGGTTAAAAAGGAAACGAAATCAAAATTGAAAATTTAAGAAAACGAAGTTATGGCTTAAGGAATTTATGTTAAATATAAAAAGTTCAGATTAGATGTGAGAAAATGTTATTAATTTCCATTAAGCAAGAAGCATAATAGGATTGGATTACCTTGCAGGAACAGAGGCAGTCGGAACTCGATCGGAGAGCGTTGCGGCTACGTATATGTTATTTGCTTGTTAAAAAAATTACATAATAAGTAAATTACATGAATTAAAGTAAAATATTATTTTCGTTTTTAATATTTTGTTGAATTTATTATATTAATCTAAAAAAAATCATTTTAGTCACTTTAGTTAAGCAAATATTAACTTTTTGGTTTGTGGTGATTGAATGCTAGGCATCTTCAAAACTTTGACCATGCCAGGTAAGCAAATATCATTTTAGTCACTTTAGGGCCTCAAATATCTATAAGACTGTTGTTGACCATGCCAGGCATCTTCAAAACTTTGAGTTGAGTGATTGAATGCTAATTGTGTTGTATAAAAAGTATAAGAAAAAGAAATGTAATCATTCAAGATAGGTGCTTTTGTTATGCCATGGTAGACCCTAACAAATTGATATAAAACATAAAATTAGGGCTTTCAGTTGGAGATATTACCTTGATAATCTCTTTAATTCAATATGTAAGACCGATGCCTCCTCGTTAATCTTCACAAACTCTTAACAAAGCTCTGAAAAAACAGCTGTATAATCATTTGGTATGCTCGAGAAGACACAGAAAAAAAGTGAATCCAGAGAGTAAATTTTCACCATTTGCAGCTAATAATCGTCAAGAACTTCAAAACGGCGATTGAAAAGTGAAAAAATGCGGATTCAACCCTAAAAGGTTAAAAAGGAAACGAAATCAAAATTGAAAATTTAAGAAAACGAAGTTATGGCTTAAGGAATTTATGTTAAATATAAAAAGTTCAGATTAGATGTGAGAAAATGTTATTAATTTCCATTAAGCAAGAAGCATAATAGGATTGGATTACCTTGCAGGAACAGAGGCAGTCGGAACTCGATCGGAGAGCGTTGCGGCTACGTATATGTTATTTGCTTGTTAAAAAAAATTACATAATAAGTAAATTACATGAATTAAAGTAAAATATTATTTTCGTTTTTAATATTTTGTTGAATTTATTATATTAATCTAAAAAAAATCATTTTAGTCACTTTAGTTAAGCAAATATTAACTTTTTGGTTTGTGGTGATTGAATGCTAGGCATCTTCAAAACTTTGACCATGCCAGGTAAGCAAATATCATTTTAGTCACTTTAGGGCCTCAAATATCTATAAGACTGTTGTTGACCATGCCAGGCATCTTCAAAACTTTGAGTTGAGTGATTGAATGCTAATTGTGTTGTATAAAAAGTATAAGAAAAAGAAATGTAATCATTCAAGATAGGTGCTTTTGTTATGCCATGGTAGACCCTAACAAATTGATATAAAACATAAAATTAGGGCTTTCAGTTGGAGATATTACCTTGATAATCTCTTTAATTCAATATGTAAGACCGATGCCTCCTCGTTAATCTTCACAAACTCTTAACAAAGCTCTGAAAAAACAGCTGTATAATCATTTGGTATGCTCGAGAAGACACAGAAAAAAAGTGAATCCAGAGAGTAAATTTTCACCATTTGCAGCTAATAATCGTCAAGAACTTCAAAACGGCGATTGAAAAGTGAAAAAATGCGGATTCAACCCTAAAAGGTTAAAAAGGAAACGAAATCAAAATTGAAAATTTAAGAAAACGAAGTTATGGCTTAAGGAATTTATGTTAAATATAAAAAGTTCAGATTAGATGTGAGAAAATGTTATTAATTTCCATTAAGCAAGAAGCATAATAGGATTGGATTACCTTGCAGGAACAGAGGCAGTCGGAACTCGATCGGAGAGCGTTGCGGCTACGTATATGTTATTTGCTTGTTAAAAAAAATTACATAATAAGTAAATTACATGAATTAAAGTAAAATATTATTTTCGTTTTTAATATTTTGTTGAATTTATTATATTAATCTAAAAAAAATCATTTTAGTCACTTTAGTTAAGCAAATATTAACTTTTTGGTTTGTGGTGATTGAATGCTAGGCATCTTCAAAACTTTGACCATGCCAGGTAAGCAAATATCATTTTAGTCACTTTAGGGCCTCAAATATCTATAAGACTGTTGTTGACCATGCCAGGCATCTTCAAAACTTTGAGTTGAGTGATTGAATGCTAATTGTGTTGTATAAAAAGTATAAGAAAAAGAAATGTAATCATTCAAGATAGGTGCTTTTGTTATGCCATGGTAGACCCTAACAAATTGATATAAAACATAAAATTAGGGCTTTCAGTTGGAGATATTACCTTGATAATCTCTTTAATTCAATATGTAAGACCGATGCCTCCTCGTTAATCTTCACAAACTCTTAACAAAGCTCTGAAAAAACAGCTGTATAATCATTTGGTATGCTCGAGAAGACACAGAAAAAAAGTGAATCCAGAGAGTAAATTTTCACCATTTGCAGCTAATAATCGTCAAGAACTTCAAAACGGCGATTGAAAAGTGAAAAAATGCGGATTCAACCCTAAAAGGTTAAAAAGGAAACGAAATCAAAATTGAAAATTTAAGAAAACGAAGTTATGGCTTAAGGAATTTATGTTAAATATAAAAAGTTCAGATTAGATGTGAGAAAATGTTATTAATTTCCATTAAGCAAGAAGCATAATAGGATTGGATTACCTTGCAGGAACAGAGGCAGTCGGAACTCGATCGGAGAGCGTTGCGGCTACGTATATGTTATTTGCTTGTTAAAAAAATTACATAATAAGTAAATTACATGAATTAAAGTAAAATATTATTTTCGTTTTTAATATTTTGTTGAATTTATTATATTAATCTAAAAAAAATCATTTTAGTCACTTTAGTTAAGCAAATATTAACTTTTTGGTTTGTGGTGATTGAATGCTAGGCATCTTCAAAACTTTGACCATGCCAGGTAAGCAAATATCATTTTAGTCACTTTAGGGCCTCAAATATCTATAAGACTGTTGTTGACCATGCCAGGCATCTTCAAAACTTTGAGTTGAGTGATTGAATGCTAATTGTGTTGTATAAAAAGTATAAGAAAAAGAAATGTAATCATTCAAGATAGGTGCTTTTGTTATGCCATGGTAGACCCTAACAAATTGATATAAAACATAAAATTAGGGCTTTCAGTTGGAGATATTACCTTGATAATCTCTTTAATTCAATATGTAAGACCGATGCCTCCTCGTTAATCTTCACAAACTCTTAACAAAGCTCTGAAAAAACAGCTGTATAATCATTTGGTATGCTCGAGAAGACACAGAAAAAAAGTGAATCCAGAGAGTAAATTTTCACCATTTGCAGCTAATAATCGTCAAGAACTTCAAAACGGCGATTGAAAAGTGAAAAAATGCGGATTCAACCCTAAAAGGTTAAAAAGGAAACGAAATCAAAATTGAAAATTTAAGAAAACGAAGTTATGGCTTAAGGAATTTATGTTAAATATAAAAAGTTCAGATTAGATGTGAGAAAATGTTATTAATTTCCATTAAGCAAGAAGCATAATAGGATTGGATTACCTTGCAGGAACAGAGGCAGTCGGAACTCGATCGGAGAGCGTTGCGGCTACGTATATGTTATTTGCTTGTTAAAAAAAATTACATAATAAGTAAATTACATGAATTAAAGTAAAATATTATTTTCGTTTTTAATATTTTGTTGAATTTATTATATTAATCTAAAAAAAATCATTTTAGTCACTTTAGTTAAGCAAATATTAACTTTTTGGTTTGTGGTGATTGAATGCTAGGCATCTTCAAAACTTTGACCATGCCAGGTAAGCAAATATCATTTTAGTCACTTTAGGGCCTCAAATATCTATAAGACTGTTGTTGACCATGCCAGGCATCTTCAAAACTTTGAGTTGAGTGATTGAATGCTAATTGTGTTGTATAAAAAGTATAAGAAAAAGAAATGTAATCATTCAAGATAGGTGCTTTTGTTATGCCATGGTAGACCCTAACAAATTGATATAAAACATAAAATTAGGGCTTTCAGTTGGAGATATTACCTTGATAATCTCTTTAATTCAATATGTAAGACCGATGCCTCCTCGTTAATCTTCACAAACTCTTAACAAAGCTCTGAAAAAACAGCTGTATAATCATTTGGTATGCTCGAGAAGACACAGAAAAAAAGTGAATCCAGAGAGTAAATTTTCACCATTTGCAGCTAATAATCGTCAAGAACTTCAAAACGGCGATTGAAAAGTGAAAAAATGCGGATTCAACCCTAAAAGGTTAAAAAGGAAACGAAATCAAAATTGAAAATTTAAGAAAACGAAGTTATGGCTTAAGGAATTTATGTTAAATATAAAAAGTTCAGATTAGATGTGAGAAAATGTTATTAATTTCCATTAAGCAAGAAGCATAATAGGATTGGATTACCTTGCAGGAACAGAGGCAGTCGGAACTCGATCGGAGAGCGTTGCGGCTACGTATATGTTATTTGCTTGTTAAAAAAATTACATAATAAGTAAATTACATGAATTAAAGTAAAATATTATTTTCGTTTTTAATATTTTGTTGAATTTATTATATTAATCTAAAAAAAATCATTTTAGTCACTTTAGTTAAGCAAATATTAACTTTTTGGTTTGTGGTGATTGAATGCTAGGCATCTTCAAAACTTTGACCATGCCAGGTAAGCAAATATCATTTTAGTCACTTTAGGGCCTCAAATATCTATAAGACTGTTGTTGACCATGCCAGGCATCTTCAAAACTTTGAGTTGAGTGATTGAATGCTAATTGTGTTGTATAAAAAGTATAAGAAAAAGAAATGTAATCATTCAAGATAGGTGCTTTTGTTATGCCATGGTAGACCCTAACAAATTGATATAAAACATAAAATTAGGGCTTTCAGTTGGAGATATTACCTTGATAATCTCTTTAATTCAATATGTAAGACCGATGCCTCCTCGTTAATCTTCACAAACTCTTAACAAAGCTCTGAAAAAACAGCTGTATAATCATTTGGTATGCTCGAGAAGACACAGAAAAAAAGTGAATCCAGAGAGTAAATTTTCACCATTTGCAGCTAATAATCGTCAAGAACTTCAAAACGGCGATTGAAAAGTGAAAAAATGCGGATTCAACCCTAAAAGGTTAAAAAGGAAACGAAATCAAAATTGAAAATTTAAGAAAACGAAGTTATGGCTTAAGGAATTTATGTTAAATATAAAAAGTTCAGATTAGATGTGAGAAAATGTTATTAATTTCCATTAAGCAAGAAGCATAATAGGATTGGATTACCTTGCAGGAACAGAGGCAGTCGGAACTCGATCGGAGAGCGTTGCGGCTACGTATATGTTATTTGCTTGTTAAAAAAAATTACATAATAAGTAAATTACATGAATTAAAGTAAAATATTATTTTCGTTTTTAATATTTTGTTGAATTTATTATATTAATCTAAAAAAAATCATTTTAGTCACTTTAGTTAAGCAAATATTAACTTTTTGGTTTGTGGTGATTGAATGCTAGGCATCTTCAAAACTTTGACCATGCCAGGTAAGCAAATATCATTTTAGTCACTTTAGGGCCTCAAATATCTATAAGACTGTTGTTGACCATGCCAGGCATCTTCAAAACTTTGAGTTGAGTGATTGAATGCTAATTGTGTTGTATAAAAAGTATAAGAAAAAGAAATGTAATCATTCAAGATAGGTGCTTTTGTTATGCCATGGTAGACCCTAACAAATTGATATAAAACATAAAATTAGGGCTTTCAGTTGGAGATATTACCTTGATAATCTCTTTAATTCAATATGTAAGACCGATGCCTCCTCGTTAATCTTCACAAACTCTTAACAAAGCTCTGAAAAAACAGCTGTATAATCATTTGGTATGCTCGAGAAGACACAGAAAAAAAGTGAATCCAGAGAGTAAATTTTCACCATTTGCAGCTAATAATCGTCAAGAACTTCAAAACGGCGATTGAAAAGTGAAAAAATGCGGATTCAACCCTAAAAGGTTAAAAAGGAAACGAAATCAAAATTGAAAATTTAAGAAAACGAAGTTATGGCTTAAGGAATTTATGTTAAATATAAAAAGTTCAGATTAGATGTGAGAAAATGTTATTAATTTCCATTAAGCAAGAAGCATAATAGGATTGGATTACCTTGCAGGAAAGAGGCAGTCGGAACTCGATCGGAGAGCGTTGCGGCTACGTATATGTTATTTGCTTGTTAAAAAAATTACATAATAAGTAAATTACATGAATTAAAGTAAAATATTATTTTCGTTTTTAATATTTTGTTGAATTTATTATATTAATCTAAAAAAAATCATTTTAGTCACTTTAGTTAAGCAAATATTAACTTTTTGGTTTGTGGTGATTGAATGCTAGGCATCTTCAAAACTTTGACCATGCCAGGTAAGCAAATATCATTTTAGTCACTTTAGGGCCTCAAATATCTATAAGACTGTTGTTGACCATGCCAGGCATCTTCAAAACTTTGAGTTGAGTGATTGAATGCTAATTGTGTTGTATAAAAAGTATAAGAAAAAGAAATGTAATCATTCAAGATAGGTGCTTTTGTTATGCCATGGTAGACCCTAACAAATTGATATAAAACATAAAATTAGGGCTTTCAGTTGGAGATATTACCTTGATAATCTCTTTAATTCAATATGTAAGACCGATGCCTCCTCGTTAATCTTCACAAACTCTTAACAAAGCTCTGAAAAAACAGCTGTATAATCATTTGGTATGCTCGAGAAGACACAGAAAAAAAGTGAATCCAGAGAGTAAATTTTCACCATTTGCAGCTAATAATCGTCAAGAACTTCAAAACGGCGATTGAAAAGTGAAAAAATGCGGATTCAACCCTAAAAGGTTAAAAAGGAAACGAAATCAAAATTGAAAATTTAAGAAAACGAAGTTATGGCTTAAGGAATTTATGTTAAATATAAAAAGTTCAGATTAGATGTGAGAAAATGTTATTAATTTCCATTAAGCAAGAAGCATAATAGGATTGGATTACCTTGCAGGAACAGAGGCAGTCGGAACTCGATCGGAGAGCGTTGCGGCTACGTATATGTTATTTGCTTGTTAAAAAAAATTACATAATAAGTAAATTACATGAATTAAAGTAAAATATTATTTTTGTTTTTAATATTTTGTTGAATTTATTATATTAATCTAAAAAAAATCATTTTAGTCACTTTAGTTAAGCAAATATTAACTTTTTGGTTTGTGGTGATTGAATGCTAGGCATCTTCAAAACTTTGACCATGCCAGGTAAGCAAATATCATTTTAGTCACTTTAGGGCCTCAAATATCTATAAGACTGTTGTTGACCATGCCAGGCATCTTCAAAACTTTGAGTTGAGTGATTGAATGCTAATTGTGTTGTATAAAAAGTATAAGAAAAAGAAATGTAATCATTCAAGATAGGTGCTTTTGTTATGCCATGGTAGACCCTAACAAATTGATATAAAACATAAAATTAGGGCTTTCAGTTGGAGATATTACCTTGATAATCTCTTTAATTCAATATGTAAGACCGATGCCTCCTCGTTAATCTTCACAAACTCTTAACAAAGCTCTGAAAAAACAGCTGTATAATCATTTGGTATGCTCGAGAAGACACAGAAAAAAAGTGAATCCAGAGAGTAAATTTTCACCATTTGCAGCTAATAATCGTCAAGAACTTCAAAACGGCGATTGAAAAGTGAAAAAATGCGGATTCAACCCTAAAAGGTTAAAAAGGAAACGAAATCAAAATTGAAAATTTAAGAAAACGAAGTTATGGCTTAAGGAATTTATGTTAAATATAAAAAGTTCAGATTAGATGTGAGAAAATGTTATTAATTTCCATTAAGCAAGAAGCATAATAGGATTGGATTACCTTGCAGGAACAGAGGCAGTCGGAACTCGATCGGAGAGCGTTGCGGCTACGTATATGTTATTTGCTTGTTAAAAAAAATTACATAATAAGTAAATTACATGAATTAAAGTAAAATATTATTTTCGTTTTTAATATTTTGTTGAATTTATTATATTAATCTAAAAAAAATCATTTTAGTCACTTTAGTTAAGCAAATATTAACTTTTTGGTTTGTGGTGATTGAATGCTAGGCATCTTCAAAACTTTGACCATGCCAGGTAAGCAAATATCATTTTAGTCACTTTAGGGCCTCAAATATCTATAAGACTGTTGTTGACCATGCCAGGCATCTTCAAAACTTTGAGTTGAGTGATTGAATGCTAATTGTGTTGTATAAAAAGTATAAGAAAAAGAAATGTAATCATTCAAGATAGGTGCTTTTGTTATGCCATGGTAGACCCTAACAAATTGATATAAAACATAAAATTAGGGCTTTCAGTTGGAGATATTACCTTGATAATCTCTTTAATTCAATATGTAAGACCGATGCCTCCTCGTTAATCTTCACAAACTCTTAACAAAGCTCTGAAAAAACAGCTGTATAATCATTTGGTATGCTCGAGAAGACACAGAAAAAAAGTGAATCCAGAGAGTAAATTTTCACCATTTGCAGCTAATAATCGTCAAGAACTTCAAAACGGCGATTGAAAAGTGAAAAAATGCGGATTCAACCCTAAAAGGTTAAAAAGGAAACGAAATCAAAATTGAAAATTTAAGAAAACGAAGTTATGGCTTAAGGAATTTATGTTAAATATAAAAAGTTCAGATTAGATGTGAGAAAATGTTATTAATTTCCATTAAGCAAGAAGCATAATAGGATTGGATTACCTTGCAGGAACAGAGGCAGTCGGAACTCGATCGGAGAGCGTTGCGGCTACGTATATGTTATTTGCTTGTTAAAAAAAATTACATAATAAGTAAATTACATGAATTAAAGTAAAATATTATTTTCGTTTTTAATATTTTGTTGAATTTATTATATTAATCTAAAAAAAATCATTTTAGTCACTTTAGTTAAGCAAATATTAACTTTTTGGTTTGTGGTGATTGAATGCTAGGCATCTTCAAAACTTTGACCATGCCAGGTAAGCAAATATCATTTTAGTCACTTTAGGGCCTCAAATATCTATAAGACTGTTGTTGACCATGCCAGGCATCTTCAAAACTTTGAGTTGAGTGATTGAATGCTAATTGTGTTGTATAAAAAGTATAAGAAAAAGAAATGTAATCATTCAAGATAGGTGCTTTTGTTATGCCATGGTAGACCCTAACAAATTGATATAAAACATAAAATTAGGGCTTTCAGTTGGAGATATTACCTTGATAATCTCTTTAATTCAATATGTAAGACCGATGCCTCCTCGTTAATCTTCACAAACTCTTAACAAAGCTCTGAAAAAACAGCTGTATAATCATTTGGTATGCTCGAGAAGACATAGAAAAAAAGTGAATCCAGAGAGTAAATTTTCACCATTTGCAGCTAATAATCGTCAAGAACTTCAAAACGGCGATTGAAAAGTGAAAAAATGCGGATTCAACCCTAAAAGGTTAAAAAGGAAACGAAATCAAAATTGAAAATTTAAGAAAACGAAGTTATGGCTTAAGGAATTTATGTTAAATATAAAAAGTTCAGATTAGATGTGAGAAAATGTTATTAATTTCCATTAAGCAAGAACCATAATAGGATTGGATTACCTTGCAGGAACAGAGGCAGTCGGAACTCGATCGGAGAGCGTTGCGGCTACGTATATGTTATTTGCTTGTTAAAAAAATTACATAATAAGTAAATTACATGAATTAAAGTAAAATATTATTTTCGTTTTTAATATTTTGTTGAATTTATTATATTAATCTAAAAAAAATCATTTTAGTCACTTTAGTTAAGCAAATATTAACTTTTTGGTTTGTGGTGATTGAATGCTAGGCATCTTCAAAACTTTGACCATGCCAGGTAAGCAAATATCATTTTAGTCACTTTAGGGCCTCAAATATCTATAAGACTGTTGTTGACCATGCCAGGCATCTTCAAAACTTTGAGTTGAGTGATTGAATGCTAATTGTGTTGTATAAAAAGTATAAGAAAAAGAAATGTAATCATTCAAGATAGGTGCTTTTGTTATGCCATGGTAGACCCTAACAAATTGATATAAAACATAAAATTAGGGCTTTCAGTTGGAGATATTACCTTGATAATCTCTTTAATTCAATATGTAAGACCGATGCCTCCTCGTTAATCTTCACAAACTCTTAACAAAGCTCTGAAAAAACAGCTGTATAATCATTTGGTATGCTCGAGAAGACACAGAAAAAAAGTGAATCCAGAGAGTAAATTTTCACCATTTGCAGCTAATAATCGTCAAGAACTTCAAAACGGCGATTGAAAAGTGAAAAAATGCGTATTCAACCCTAAAAGGTTAAAAAGGAAACGAAATCAAAATTGAAAATTTAAGAAAACGAAGTTATGGCTTAAGGAATTTATGTTAAATATAAAAAGTTCAGATTAGATGTGAGAAAATGTTATTAATTTCCATTAAGCAAGAAGCATAATAGGATTGGATTACCTTGCAGGAACAGAGGCAGTCGGAACTCGATCGGAGAGCGTTGCGGCTACGTATATGTTATTTGCTTGTTAAAAAAAATTACATAATAAGTAAATTACATGAATTAAAGTAAAATATTATTTTCGTTTTTAATATTTTGTTGAATTTATTATATTAATCTAAAAAAAATCATTTTAGTCACTTTAGTTAAGCAAATATTAACTTTTTGGTTTGTGGTGATTGAATGCTAGGCATCTTCAAAACTTTGACCATGCCAGGTAAGCAAATATCATTTTAGTCACTTTAGGGCCTCAAATATCTATAAGACTGTTGTTGACCATGCCAGGCATCTTCAAAACTTTGAGTTGAGTGATTGAATGCTAATTGTGTTGTATAAAAAGTATAAGAAAAAGAAATGTAATCATTCAAGATAGGTGCTTTTGTTATGCCATGGTAGACCCTAACAAATTGATATAAAACATAAAATTAGGGCTTTCAGTTGGAGATATTACCTTGATAATCTCTTTAATTCAATATGTAAGACCGATGCCTCCTCGTTAATCTTCACAAACTCTTAACAAAGCTCTGAAAAAACAGCTGTATAATCATTTGGTATGCTCGAGAAGACACAGAAAAAAAGTGAATCCAGAGAGTAAATTTTCACCATTTGCAGCTAATAATCGTCAAGAACTTCAAAACGGCGATTGAAAAGTGAAAAAATGCGGATTCAACCCTAAAAGGTTAAAAAGGAAACGAAATCGAAATTGAAAATTTAAGAAAACGAAGTTATGGCTTAAGGAATTTATGTTAAATATAAAAAGTTCAGATTAGATGTGAGAAAATGTTATTAATTTCCATTAAGCAAGAAGCATAATAGGATTGGATTACCTTGCAGGAACAGAGGCAGTCGGAACTCGATCGGAGAGCGTTGCGGCTACGTATATGTTATTTGCTTGTTAAAAAAAATTACATAATAAGTAAATTACATGAATTAAAGTAAAATATTATTTTCGTTTTTAATATTTTGTTGAATTTATTATATTAATCTAAAAAAAATCATTTTAGTCACTTTAGTTAAGCAAATATTAACTTTTTGGTTTGTGGTGATTGAATGCTAGGCATCTTCAAAACTTTGACCATGCCAGGTAAGCAAATATCATTTTAGTCACTTTAGGGCCTCAAATATCTATAAGACTGTTGTTGACCATGCCAGGCATCTTCAAAACTTTGAGTTGAGTGATTGAATGCTAATTGTGTTGTATAAAAAGTATAAGAAAAAGAAATGTAATCATTCAAGATAGGTGCTTTTGTTATGCCATGGTAGACCCTAACAAATTGATATAAAACATAAAATTAGGGCTTTCAGTTGGAGATATTACCTTGATAATCTCTTTAATTCAATATGTAAGACCGATGCCTCCTCGTTAATCTTCACAAACTCTTAACAAAGCTCTGAAAAAACAGCTGTATAATCATTTGGTATGCTCGAGAAGACACAGAAAAAAAGTGAATCCAGAGAGTAAATTTTCACCATTTGCAGCTAATAATCGTCAAGAACTTCAAAACGGCGATTGAAAAGTGAAAAAATGCGGATTCAACCCTAAAAGGTTAAAAAGGAAACGAAATCAAAATTGAAAATTTAAGAAAACGAAGTTATGGCTTAAGGAATTTATGTTAAATATAAAAAGTTCAGATTAGATGTGAGAAAATGTTATTAATTTCCATTAAGCAAGAAGCATAATAGGATTGGATTACCTTGCAGGAACAGAGGCAGTCGGAACTCGATCGGAGAGCGTTGCGGCTACGTATATGTTATTTGCTTGTTAAAAAAAATTACATAATAAGTAAATTACATGAATTGAAGTAAAATATTATTTTCGTTTTTAATATTTTGTTGAATTTATTATATTAATCTAAAAAAAATCATTTTAGTCACTTTAGTTAAGCAAATATTAACTTTTTGGTTTGTGGTGATTGAATGCTAGGCATCTTCAAAACTTTGACCATGCCAGGTAAGCAAATATCATTTTAGTCACTTTAGGGCCTCAAATATCTATAAGACTGTTGTTGACCATGCCAGGCATCTTCAAAACTTTGAGTTGAGTGATTGAATGCTAATTGTGTTGTATAAAAAGTATAAGAAAAAGAAATGTAATCATTCAAGATAGGTGCTTTTGTTATGCCATGGTAGACCCTAACAAATTGATATAAAACATAAAATTAGGGCTTTCAGTTGGAGATATTACCTTGATAATCTCTTTAATTCAATATGTAAGACCGATGCCTCCTCGTTAATCTTCACAAACTCTTAACAAAGCTCTGAAAAAACAGCTGTATAATCATTTGGTATGCTCGAGAAGACACAGAAAAAAAGTGAATCCAGAGAGTAAATTTTCACCATTTGCAGCTAATAATCGTCAAGAACTTCAAAACGGCGATTGAAAAGTGAAAAAATGCGGATTCAACCCTAAAAGGTTAAAAAGGAAACGAAATCAAAATTGAAAATTTAAGAAAACGAAGTTATGGCTTAAGGAATTTATGTTAAATATAAAAAGTTCAGATTAGATGTGAGAAAATGTTATTAATTTCCATTAAGCAAGAAGCATAATAGGATTGGATTACCTTGCAGGAACAGAGGCAGTCGGAACTCGATCGGAGAGCGTTGCGGCTACGTATATGTTATTTGCTTGTTAAAAAAAATTACATAATAAGTAAATTACATGAATTAAAGTAAAATATTATTTTCGTTTTTAATATTTTGTTGAATTTATTATATTAATCTAAAAAAAATCATTTTAGTCACTTTAGTTAAGCAAATATTAACTTTTTGGTTTGTGGTGATTGAATGCTAGGCATCTTCAAAACTTTGACCATGCCAGGTAAGCAAATATCATTTTAGTCACTTTAGGGCCTCAAATATCTATAAGACTGTTGTTGACCATGCCAGGCATCTTCAAAACTTTGAGTTGAGTGATTGAATGCTAATTGTGTTGTATAAAAAGTATAAGAAAAAGAAATGTAATCATTCAAGATAGGTGCTTTTGTTATGCCATGGTAGACCCTACCAATTTAATATAAAACATAAAATTAGGGCTTTCAGTTGGAGATATTACCTTGATAATCTCTTTAATTCAATATGTAAGACCGATGCCTCCTCGTTAATCTTCACAAACTCTTAACAAAGCTCTGAAAAAACAGCTGTATAATCATTTGGTATGCTCGAGAAGACACAGAAAAAAAGTGAATCCAGAGAGTAAATTTTCACCATTTGCAGCTAATAATCGTCAAGAACTTCAAAACGGCGATTGAAAAGTGAAAAAATGCGGATTCAACCCTAAAAGGTTAAAAAGGAAACGAAATCAAAATTGAAAATTTAAGAAAACGAAGTTATGGCTTAAGGAATTTATGTTAAATATAAAAAGTTCAGATTAGATGTGAGAAAATGTTATTAATTTCCATTAAGCAAGAAGCATAATAGGATTGGATTACCTTGCAGGAACAGAGGCAGTCGGAACTCGATCGGAGAGCGTTGCGGCTACGTATATGTTATTTGCTTGTTAAAAAAAATTACATAATAAGTAAATTACATGAATTAAAGTAAAATATTATTTTCGTTTTTAATATTTTGTTGAATTTATTATATTAATCTAAAAAAAATCATTTTAGTCACTTTAGTTAAGCAAATATTAACTTTTTGGTTTGTGGTGATTGAATGCTAGGCATATTCAAAACTTTGACCATGCCAGGTAAGCAAATATCATTTTAGTCACTTTAGGGCCTCAAATATCTATAAGACTGTTGTTGACCATGCCAGGCATCTTCAAAACTTTGAGTTGAGTGATTGAATGCTAATTGTGTTGTATAAAAAGTATAAGAAAAAGAAATGTAATCATTCAAGATAGGTGCTTTTGTTATGCCATGGTAGACCCTAACAAATTGATATAAAACATAAAATTAGGGCTTTCAGTTGGAGATATTACCTTGATAATCTCTTTAATTCAATATGTAAGACCGATGCCTCCTCGTTAATCTTTACAAACTCTTAACAAAGCTCTGAAAAAACAGCTGTATAATCATTTGGTATGCTCGAGAAGACACAGAAAAAAAGTGAATCCAGAGAGTAAATTTTCACCATTTGCAGCTAATAATCGTCAAGAACTTCAAAACGGCGATTGAAAAGTGAAAAAATGCGGATTCAACCCTAAAAGGTTAAAAAGGAAACGAAATCAAAATTGAAAATTTAAGAAAACGAAGTTATGGCTTAAGGAATTTATGTTAAATATAAAAAGTTCAGATTAGATGTGAGAAAATGTTATTAATTTCCATTAAGCAAGAAGCATAATAGGATTGGATTACCTTGCAGGAACAGAGGCAGTCGGAACTCGATCGGAGAGCGTTGCGGCTACGTATATGTTATTTGCTTGTTAAAAAAATTACATAATAAGTAAATTACATGAATTAAAGTAAAATATTATTTTCGTTTTTAATATTTTGTTGAATTTATTATATTAATCTAAAAAAAATCATTTTAGTCACTTTAGTTAAGCAAATATTAACTTTTTCATCTACTTCACTAACTCTGTTAACATTCTCGTTAAATATGAGAGTATTTTAGTCTTTTTAACTCTCTAATTATGCAACTAATTTTGACATAATCGTTGTCCTCACCCACCATGGCGCTCCACAACTGCACATCACCATCTCATCCGCCATTGTTGTTAATCGAGTGAAGAGGGTTGGATCTGCACTTCTGCAATCGTTGTTTAGGGATGAAATGAGAAAGAGGAAGAGTGAAGAAAGAGGCACTTCTGCAATCGTTGTTTATGGATGCAATCGTTGGATCTGCACATCACCCTCTTAATCCGCCATTGTTGAACTTCTGCGATCGAGTGAAGAGTGAAATCGTTGGTTTGGATGGAGTGTATGGATGAAATGAGAAAGAGGGATTCTTTTAAAACCCTAAGTTGATTAAGATGGCAAATGACCAAAATAACCCTTGAAATTGAAAAGACAAAAATGCCCCTCACGTGAGGGGCACATGGGTGACACTTAACAGATTATTTGGATGGAGTTAGGGTCGGGGAGCAAAATCGAAAAACAAAGATAACCACAAGGAGGAAAAAAGTCATTTTTAAACTATTGGAGTAAAATGGTTATTTTGTACAAACCACAGGGAGCAAAAACGATATTTACTCTAAAATAAATTAATCAATTAATATTTAATTAAAAATAAAAAACATATGAAGCGACTAGTAAGACATGACGCGTCAATTTAAAAGCTTCGATTAACCCTAACTCATATTGTTCGATTGAGGTGTACTATGGGATTTTAATTGAAATTCAGGTTTAGTTTTAACGTGCACTATTGTTCAATTGAGATGTACGGTTGTCACATTTTGTTTGATTGAGCTTTGTTTTTTTCATGTTCGAACAAATGTGACAACAATAGAATTCAAACAATAGGTGCTCTACATTTATGATCATACAATAATTCGAAAGGTGTCATGCCAATGCTAGCTTGCTAACTATTGTTATAAGCAAACTCGACCAAACACAAGTACTTATCCCAGTTCCAGTCCACTCTAAGGCATAAGCTCGAAACATGTCCTTAAGTGTCTGAATAGTACGTTCCGACTGACCGTCAGTCTGAGGATGAAACGTCGTACTAAATCTCAACTTAGTACCCCATGCGGTTTGCAAACCCTTCCAAAAACGAGAAGTGAACCTCGGGTCTCGATCAAACATGATAGAGATCGAAGTGCCATGAAGTATGATAATCTCTTGTGTAAACATTTTAGATAGTTTGCTAACCGAAAATCCTTGCTGAATTGGAAGAAAATGAGCCGACTTTGACAATCTGTCGACTACAACTCATATTGCATCATTCTTCTTGAATGTTCTTGGCAACCCTGTCACAAAATCCATGGAAATATCATCCCATTTCCATACAGGAATAAGTAGTGGCTGAAGCAACCCACTGGATCTCTGATGCTTAATCTTAACTTCCTGACAAGTAAGACATCTGCTAACATACTTAGCCATGTCTTCTTTCATTCCATTCCACCAAAAGCTCTAATGAAGATCCTGATACATCTTAGTAGATCCAGGGTGGATAGAGAATGATGAATTATAAGCTTCGGCTAATAAAGATTCTCCAAGAGCAGAATCACTAGGCACATACAAACATTTTCCACACCAAACTACTCCATGCTCATCCACTCTGAATTCTGATTGTTTCTCATTCATCACATCTATAAGATTGCCCACAGTTCACCATTGTTTTTATGCGTTCTTAATCTGGGATATTAAGCCTGACTCAATTTGAAGTCTAGAGAGATGCCCGTCGCTCTTGCTAATATGTAGTCCAGTACCCAATCTGTCAAGATCTGTAATAATCTGAGGCTGTAGCTGTAGGGAGGCTACTGTTCCTGAGCTCTTCCTGCTAAGAGCGTTGGCTACCACATTGGCCTTTTCCGGATGATACTGAATGTTGGCATCATAGTCTTTTAACAGCTCTAACCATCTCCTTTGCCTCATCCTTAGTTCCTTTTGTGTGAAGATATATTTCAAGCTCTTGTGATTCGTAAAAATATCACAAGTCTCTCCGTAAAGATAGTGACGCCATATCTTCAATGCGAAAATAACAGCAACAAGTTTAAGGTCACATGTAGGATATTTAACCTCGTAAGGTTTCAACTGCCATGGAGCATAAGCAATAACCTTACCATGTTGCATTAGCACACATTCGAGTCCCTTTGTTGAGGCATCGCTGTAAATCTGGTATCCACCCGTTCCCAATGGAAGTGTGAGAATTGGAGCAGACACCAATATTTTCTTGAGCTCTTCAAAAGTTTTCTCTCGTTCATTGTTCCAAGAGTACTTAGCCCTTTTCCTCAACAGTTGTGTAAGGGTAAAGCTATAACAGAAAAACTTGCGATAGTAACCAGCAAGGCTAAGAAAATTACGGACTTCTGTGGTTGAGGTAGGTCTAGGCCACTTAGTGATCGCTCTATCTTAGCAGGATCCATTATAATACCATCCGCAGAAACGACGTGACCCAAAAAGGCTACTTGACTCAGTCAAAATTCACACTTTGAAAATTTAGCATAAAGCGTCTTTTCACGTAGTGTTTCGAGCACGATACGAAGATGATTCTCATGCTCCTTCTTACTTTTAGATTAAATTAAATTGTCGTCAATAAAGACAATGACGAACTTATCAAGGAACTTGCAAAAAACTTGGTTCATTAGGTCCATGAATACGGCTAAGGCATTAGTTAACCCATATGTCTAGGGCATTAGTTAACCCTAACGATATAACCAGAAACTCATAGTGACCATACTGAGTACGAAAAGCCAATTTAGGGACGTTAGAATCCTTGATCTTTAGCTGATGGTAACCGGACCTCAAATCGATTTTATAGAAACACGTTGCGCCCTAAAGCTGATCAAATAAATCATCGATACAAGGTAGAGGGTAACGATTACGGATAGTGTTCTTGTTGACTTCCATGTAGTCAATGCAGAGTCGCATAGAACCATCTTTCTTTTTCACGAATAAGACTAGTGCACCCTAAGGTGAGATGCTTGGTCTAATAAATCCCAACTTTAGTAACTCTTGTAATTCCTCCTTTGACTCCTTAAGCTCCATAGGTGCCATATGATATGGTGCCTTAGAAATTGGCTCGACACCAGGAATAAGATCAATAGTGAACTCTACCTCTTGATCTAGTGGAAGTCCGGGTAGCTCCTTAGGAAATACTTTCGGAAAGTCACATGCAATCGGATAATCAGATATGTCATGCTCATCAGAAGATGTAGCTTTCACTGAAGCTAGGAATCCAATGCAACCAAACGATAGGAACTTCCGAGCCTTAAGTGCGGAGATGATTTTTAATGATTATCGAGGATGAGTCCCTTGATAAACGACTTCAGGACATTGAGGATTTCCAAATAGAACATGACGAGTCTTGCATTCAATACTAACTTGATATCGGGATAACCCCTCCATACCAAGAATGACATTAAAGTCACTAATTTGCATAGGAAACAAATCGACTTCATGAATATTAGACTCGATTCTGATCGGACAATCCCTATAAGCATGAGAGATAATAGTCGCATCTCCTAAGGGAGTAGAAATAGTTAAAGTGTGCTCTAAAGCAGTCGATGCAGTCATCAAGTACTTAGCAAACAAAAGAGATACGACTGAATGTGTAGCGTCCGTATCAAATAAGACATAAATATCCCGCTTCCCTATGCAAAGGGTACCGGAGACCATACTTAGGGTGTTAACTATCAGTATCAGATAAGACATGTATATATATAATACTTCCCTAAATAAAGAGGGCTAGAATTAAACCTAGTGCATTAGCTGCTTCATTTGCAGTGAGTGCAAAAACTCGTCCTCCAGTTACAGGTTTAGCCTGATTCTCTCCAGCATCAGTACGAGGGTCACGCTTAGGGTAATCCCTAATCATGTGTCCTGCATGCCCAAATCTAAAACATAATCCCCCAACCAGACGGCAAGCTCCTTTATGAAGTTTCCCGCAGGTGTTACACTTAGGGTTAGCATTCCGATCCTGATTAGGGTGTTGCTGATTCAATGGTTGAGCATGAGTAGGGGCCTGTTGAGTCTGATTACGAGCTGATTTCTGGTTCTGGTTTTGATTCTTCCATGATCGAGAGTTATTGTTGTTGTTGCGATCAAAATGGTTTCGACGGTCTCGTGGTGGTGAAGACTGATTCTTATTCGTGTGAGAGGAAGACTGATCCTGGTTAGCTCCCTAGGTCGCTTATGGTTATCATCATACGACTTCATTCCATTTTTTATCATTATATAAGTTTTTAACAGCATCAACCACTTTATTAATATCTCTAAACCGATGATTCAATATAAACTTTCGATCTCTTTCACATATGACCCACTAAAAATTTTCTATCTGCTCATATGGTGGACCTGCAGATGCACCAAGGAAACTCACTAACCGTGTAAATCGTGTCTTGAAATCTATTATGTGTTCATCATCCCTCTGTCTAATATTAGCATACTGTCTATAATACTCAGTGCAATCAGCAGCAGTGAAGCAGTCCTTATAAAATAATCCTTGAAATTCATCCTAAGGAAGTGAAGTTGCATATTCATTTCCTCCTCTAGCTTGTTTCACAGTCGTCCACCATCTATGAGCATCATCCTCTAACTTGTATGTAGCCAGCCTTAATTTGTATATGTCCTCAACACCAAGTACCTCAAACAATTTCTCAATATGACTGATCCAATTTTGCACCTCGACCGGATCATTGGAAGTACTAAAGGATTTAGGCCTTTGCTTCTGAAAACATTCCAACCAAACATGAATACCATCACGGGGTGGTGGTGTATTACTACCACAAGGTGCTCCTGTATTGTTTCCACAAGGTGGTGCCCCTGTGGCATTACCACCGAATGATACCCCTGTGGCGTTTTCGCTAGGTGGTGCCCCTGTGGTGTTTCCTCCAGGTGATGCGCTAGTGGGGTTCCTGGATCGTGGTGCACCAGTGGTGTTCCCGGTTGGTGGTGCGCCAGTGACGTTACAGGCAGGTGGTGCTCCGGTGACATTTCTAACAGATGGTGTTCTAGTAGCATTGCTAGTAGGTGGTGTTCCTTGGTTTATAACCATATTAGCTTGCTGCATTTGCTGGAAAACAGTTTGAGCAGTCTGAGCCATCATGTTAGGGAGCATCACCGAAATAACAGTGTTAACAGCATCAGCAGCCAGTGCTTCCAAGGTTGCATAAGATAAGGAGCCATTTGAGTTAGTGCGGTTGTTCACAAGTTTCTTAGGAGCCATCTGAAATAAAGATATACGTGTGAGCACTAGAATCTAGATTGGCAAAAGGTTAGATCCTAACCCAATGTCTACCCATTACTTCACAAGTTTAATATTAACATTTAAGTTTTCTACAAGAAGGAGCCTTTACTCTAATACCATAACTGAAACACCCCAACCCGGAGAGGCTGGTGTGTCACTATTATAGATATCAAATCAAAAACCAAATTCATGATATTAAAGAGAAGGTTAGAGTTAATAAATTCAAACAAACCAAATAATCCGAATGAACCTAATTAAGGTGTTCATTACATCAATTAAGGTAAAAGATAATCCTGATCTTCAATTCACTCTTCACTGGTTTCCCAGATTACCTACAAATAAATATGAAAACACAACAAAAGAAAATACGACCAAAAGTTGCTCAATCACGGAATGAACAATAGTAGTGACGATGTAACTATAAAATGTATTATCAAACTTCTACACACGAAACTGATACAAAACTGATCATATGATACTGAGAACTGAAATATGATTCTAAACGTATACTACTTATGTTTGTTACTAAACTGAACATGTAATATTGAAACTGAACTGATCTACACGACGAGGATACACAAATAAAATAAGTCATGTGAGATAAGAGTACCTAGAATTTAAATTGAACTGATAAGTACATAGCTAGCCAGACTATGCATGCAGGATCGATTTCGGGTGGTTTTTCTCTCAACTCACTCGTGAATCAACACTCGGCAAGCAGTCTTTAAGAAGAGTTGATCACAATATAACAAGTAACAAGCAGTAGGAAAATTAACACAGTAACTAATTTTCAAGGTACTTTTATATATTGCTTCTCAACTCAAAGGATTACAAGACACTTGGACTCAAAATCGCTTGTCTAAAGAGTTACAGGGAGAAGATATATATAATACTACCTACAGCCGGGAATACTTTGATTCCAGCTGGACACCTCTAACCTTACATCTATACTACAAGACTCTAGGTGAGGTCTTTCAGACATTTTGCCTGAGAGTTGGTAGTCAGGACATGTCCCTGACTTACCTTGTCACCAACTAAAGTTGGTAACATGTACTATCATAAAAAGGTGAACAGTAGAATAAAGTATGGTCAACAATATGGCTCTTTAGGAAGACGCCATACTGTATCAGAGGTCTGCAGCGGACTGACAGGGACCATACTTTTATCTGCTGGACATAGCAGTGTCTTCCGAAGGATAAAGTGCTTCGGAAGTATAACTTCTTCCGAAGGCACTTATACTTCGGAAGACTGCTTCTTCCGAAGCTTGGAGTCTTCTTTGTCTTCGGAAGCAGACTTTGTCTTCAGCTATTTCATCAGACTTTGTCTTTGGAAGCTTTCAGACTTTGTCTTCAGCTCTTTCATCAGACTTTGTCTTCGGAAGCTTTCATACTTTGTCTTCAGCTCTTTCATCAGACTTTGTCCTCGGAAGATATCTTCAGCTGTTGGCTTCAGTTGTTGTCTTCAGTAGTTGACTTCAGCTTTTGCCTTCGGAAGATGTCTTCAGCTGTTGTTCCTTAGACTCTTGGAAGATCTCTTGCTTGACTTCGGAAGCCCTTTGATGTAGTACCAAAAGTGACTATGAAGTGAATTTGGTTGCACCAGCCTTATCATGATCCAACAAACTCCCCCTAGGCTGATGCTACCAAAACTTCACTTCTCTCTTCTTCTCAAAGTTCTCAGCACCAAGGAAAGGAGATGTTTATCAGTATCTGCATTCTTTCCTGAAGCGGTGCTGAGAATCTTGTACAAATCCTTGGTGGACAGCACCTCGACCCTGTGTCCTTGGATTATGTGTACCCTCTGTTGTGGCCCTCTGAAAAGAGTTAGTTGATGGGAAGTATAGTCATATTCCCATCGAACTATTGGTTCCAATTCAGGACCTTCCACCATCTGTAGAAAGGCTGTGCCTTTGGTGGTTGATCTTTCCTTGTCTTCCACTCTTTTCAGCTTCAACTCTTCTTCAATCTTGGCTCTTCTACTTCGTTCAGCCAAGTGGAGACCGCTGATGTGATTTCTGATGTGTGCAGCAGTCTCAGAGTTGGAGGGGTTGGAGAATGGCTTCTCTGCAAGCTCAGCAAGATCAAATCTGCTGAGATACAGTAGAGAGGTGGCATTAAGCCTGTTGGTTTCGCCATTCTCCCTTTCCACAATAAAGTTGTGAGAAGGTTCATCGAACCCCCACTGGATTATAGCATTTCTAGGTCCAGGAGATTGACCAGAAATCCTGTCCTCTTTCCTGGTATCCAGTAGAGTCACCAGCCTTCTTCTTAGCCTCTTCTCCTCAGCATTGAGGGTATCGGAGTTGAGACCAAGAAGTCTTGCAGCCTGGCCCAAAGTGTCTCTAGGCAGTTCAAGAAATCTGCCTAGAGTGAGGGAGCTTGAAGAGTTATCAACATAGGTGATGTTGATAAGCTCTCCCTCACAGGAGATGCTGCTCAGATTAGTGCAATTAATGAGCCTCGTCTTGAACTCCTTTATCTCCTCAAAGGAGAGATGTTGAGGAGGCTGAGGGGATGGTCTTGGTTGTTGTTGGGTAGGCTTAGGTTTAGTGGTTTTAGGTTGAGTCTTGGGTTTTAGGATGGGTAGTTTGGGTGGTTGAGGAGATGTGGTAGGTTTGTGTATAGTTGTAGGTTGAGGGGTGAAGGTTTCATAAGTAGGTTCGGCTTTGATGGGAAAAGGAGTTGGTTCTGGTGTGGGTTGTGGTTGTGGTTGAGTGGCTGTGGTTGAGACTGTCCCCTGTACCCTCCTATACATCTCCCTTCTCTTCCCCAAACGGATGTCAGCTTTGATTTCACTGACTATCCGCTGGAGTGTCCTTTCGGACATAGGTCCCACTTGCCTACCAGAGAAGCCATGTGCCCGGAGATAGTCCTTCATCCAGGCTTTGTCAGTTGACTTCTTGGTGGCAGTGACCTCCTTCTCTTCCTCCCTCTTCCTCTTCACCTTCAACTTCTCCCTAGCAGCCTTCTTCCTTTCCTTCTCCATTTGATCCTGCTCTTTACTGTGGAGCAGCAGGATCATGTCATTGTCATGTGGAGACAGTTCAGAAAGACTGAAGCCTCTTGAGAGTAGGAATTTGATCCTCTCCTCTCTCAGCTTCAGGGCTGCCTCCCTCTGCTCTTCTTCTTCCTTCTCCAAGGTCAACCTGGCTTCCCTTTCTTGTTATAGCCTGGTTGACCTTTCCAATGTCACCAACTCCTCTAGTGGTAGCAGGAGTATCTCCTCATTGACAGCTCCTAGGCTGATGAGCTGGTCAATGAGTGTTGTTCTTCTCTTCAGGTTGATTTCTTCCTGATTGGCTGCAGCTGCCTTAGAACTAGCAGCTAGCAGCTTTTCAGTAGGAAACCTCCCTTTCTTCTTAGCCTTCTCAATCCTCTCCTCCTCCTGAAGCTCTTCCGCAGTCAATTTCCTTTTGCCTTTGTCTTTGATAGTGCTTGACTGTGGTGGTTCTTGGATGGAGGGTTGTGGTTGAGAGAGAAGTTCAGCTGGTGCTTGGGTTGGAGGAATGTCAGAAGTGTCCTCCCTGCTCACCTCAGATGCTATTTCAGCAATGACATCTGTGATGGTCAGCTCCTCGGACATCTGAAACAAGCCTTCCGCAGCTTCTATTTCGGCTTCGGAAGATTTTTCTTGTTCTTCCGAGGCTTCCATATAGGCTTCGGAAGCTTCAGCTTGAGCTTCGGAAGATGAGACTGCTGCAAGTTCTGTCCCATCTGTTTCAGTTGCTGGGCCATCAGTCCCCATTTCCCCTTCGAAGCTAATCTCAGGTTCCATGAAGACCTTAGGTTGACCAACTTCTTCCACAGTGGTAGAAGGTGCAGTCAGTCTTTGAAGCTCCTCAGCCCCAAAGTAAGCAAGTGTGGTGTCGGGGCTGGGCTGTTCTAGGGATGATCTCAATACAAACTTTGTGAAAAGTCTGTAGAGATCTTGAAGCATCCTTGAGTCAATCTCCAGAAAGGATTGAGATGACTCGGGTAGTGTAATGATTTGGGAAGAAATGAATTTGGTCTGTGGTTCCTGTGGTGTTTGTCTCTGAACTTTCTCCCCCTTTTTGGTAGCATCATCTTGAGAGCTAGATGAGCTAGAGGAAGAAGTTATTGAGACCTAGATTGGTACATGCCTAACAGACCTCTCCGTCTGTTTCTCAGCTAGTTGAGCCTTGAGAGAGTTAATCTCAAGTTGCTGAGTGGCAGTCCTTGATTCTAAGATCCTCACCTGTGATTCCAGGTTGGAGACCTTAGAAAGCAAGTACTGAAGTGTTAGTTGCATACTACCCTCATCTTCATAAGAAGAATCACGGGGAGATGAGATAACATACCTAGTATGCTCACTCTCACCACCAGATGTGGTTTCTTGGCACCCTGGTTTCCCTTGCTCAGAGTCATCTCGTTCAGAGATGTCAATGGACAAAGTTGCCGTAGACTCAGTCCTAATGATGTTACCACTGTCCTGCGAGCTCAGTGAGAGACTCTGAGTAGTGGCAGCTGAGTCTACATGAGTCCCCTCCACATCAGTGGGACTCACCTCAGTAGCAGGCTGCTGATGGGGGCTAGAGAAAAGGGATCCCTCCTGGCTCTGTTGATCTTTCAGAGGGTGTTGTAGATCAACTTCATGGCAATGGAGAGATGTTATCTCTTCATCAGTACGGAGTAAAAGGTCAGTGAAAGAGAGGGTGGTTAGTCCTACTGACCCGGGACTTTGATCAATGTCTACAGGCATTGAGCCTTTGGTGGGGCTGTCCCTAGAAGGCTTCACAGGGGAGTGTGAAGACTCACCCTGTTGGCTTAAGGCTTGGGGTTTGGGCTCAGGGGTTTGAGACTGAGGAGGCTCAAAACCCACATTGAGGTCAAATGTGAAGGATGGTGTGACCTCGGACTGAGTGGGAGCCCATGATTCCACTCTAGTCCTTTCGGTGTGAACAGGAGGAGCTTGTTCAATCAGAGTAGATTGAACAAGGGTTCGTTTGGGGCGTCTCTGATATGTAGATTTGATGGGTAAAGAAGGCTTTGGTATTGTGGTGGATGTTGCTGGTGTGGGTTCATCACCTGTGGGGATAACAGGGATGTCACCAGGAGCTATGCGCTCAGTCATCACTGGAGGTAATGGTGTGTACCGTCCAGTGAAGTTGGTGGACATCTTCTTCAGGATTTTGAAGATGGTAGGCCTCATATGTGGAACAGGAAGAGCAGCTGCGCAGACAAGCTTGCTTGGTTCCATCTCACAGTTGATTATGTGTTGAAGAAATCGGGGATACATGAAGAATGTATCCCTGCTCAAATTGGCGATTAGGTTGTTCAACACAAATCGTGAGTAGTTGAATCTGAGACCTCTCACCAACCCATGAACTAGGCATCCTAGTTCATATGGGATTTGATCCCAACCCCCTGATTTGTTGGAGAGGCAGTGTAGAACAATGTGCAGCAGGAATTTCCAATGGTATGAGAAGTTGAACTTGTATACTGTGGACCTGCTGACATCGCCTCCATATCCCATGAGGATATAGGTGCCTTCCAAGTCTTCCTTGGGGAACTCAGTAGGAGCCCCATCATCATGAATCTCGAGATGCTCCCTGATGATCTGTTCATTGATGACCAACTCTTGGCCACAAACTCGGGTTCTCAGGACTCGAACCCCATTCAGTACTGCAGTTTCACCATTGCTCCAAAATTTTGACATATGGTTGGAGTATACGGTGGGGTTAACTGTTAGTGCAGTGAGATAGGTGGATTCGGTGAGAAAGGTGATGATTTGGGTGAAGTCGGCATCCCTTGACGAATCAAGTAATGCGACTTGGTTGTGCTGAGGGTTTAGCGCCATTGAAGAAAAGGTAAGCTTGAAATTTGGATGAATTTGAGGGTTTTACAGTGAAGGGAATAGTTAGGGCTGTAAAGTGGTAAAAGAAGATGAAATTGATCAGTTAAGATTATTTAAAAGGGGATGAACAGTGGTAGAGGCGGTAATAGGGTAACTGTTTTGGGGTTACTGTGAGTGGTATGGTGGTTTACGGCGGAGAAATGATGTTGGCGGCAAGGATAATTTTAAATAATCTGACCATCAAGTACAAAAATTTTTACTTTTTACAGAGTGGGGCCCAAAAATATCCATTACAGATAAAACCTTAACTTCCGAAGGTAAAACATTTCCGAAGGTAATTTTCTTCTGAAGGCAATTTCTCTTCCGAAGCAGGATATTGCTTCCGAAGGTAAGATTGTCCTTTGAAGGAACTTTATCTTCTGAAGCAAGGCATTGCTTCCTAAGGTAAAGTTGTCTTTCCGAATGGAGAGTTGTATAAGTTTTGGAAGTAGATCTGATATAAAATCAATCGCTTCTTCCGAGACCAAAAACTCTTCCGAGAAGAAAATTTCCATTGAGGAATTTGGCTTCGGAAGATATTCAAGAATATCTTCCGAGAGTTAATTCCTCTTCGGAAGGAATTTACACTTGGAATAATTTAAAGATCTTTTGTAACAGGGCTTAAATTGTATTGACACAAGACATTACTCATTAAAAAGGTTTTCAAAAGAGGTAGTTATTCAATGTTTATCATCCCAATTGCTGATATGAGATACTTAAATCTTTGTTCATCAAATGCCTTTGTGAACAAATCAGCATATTGTTCATTTGAGTCAACTTTGATTAACTTTATCAGCTGTTTCTCATGAATATCTCTAATGAAATGATACCTGATATCAATGTGTTTTGTCTTGGAGTGCTTCACTCGATTCTCAGTAATGGAGATAGCACTGTTGTTGTCAATATGGATAGGAGTAGTCATGAAGTTGAACCCATAGTCTAACATCTGATTTTGAATCCATAGCAGTTGAGCACAGCAGCTAGCAGCAGCGATGTATTCAGCTTCAGCAGTTGATGTAGAGACACAGGATTGCTTCTTGCATTGCCATGAGATAATCCTTCCACCAAGAAATTGACATCCTCCTGATGTTGATTTCTTGTCAATGTTGCAGCCACCATAGTCACTGTCAGAGTATCCATAGAGATTGAAATTACTATTTCTTGGATACCAGAGACCTAGTTTAGGTGCTCCTTTGAGGTATCTGAGGATTCTCTTTGCAGCAGCTAGGTGAGACACCTTTGGAGCAGCCTGATATCTTGCACAAATGCATGTGGCAAATATGATATCTGGTCTACTTGCAGTAAGATACATCAGAGAACCAATAATTGCTCTATACTGATGTTGATCAGTATCCTCCCCCTCAAGGTCAGGGCAAAGATTATGGTTTCTGGGTATGGGTGTCTTGGCTGGTTTACAGTCCTTCATTTCAAATCTTTCTAAGATGTCTGAGACATACTTAGATTGACTTATGAAGAACCCTTCCTTCATCTGTTTCACCTGGATTCCAAGGAAAAAGTCCATTTTTCCCATGGAACTCATCTCAAACTTCTGCTTCATAATGCTTTCAAAGTCCTTGCACATTTGGTCGTTTGAAGAGCCAAATATGATGTCATCAACATAGACTTGTACAAGCAGAATGTCTTCTCCACTCTTTCTGATGAAAAGAGTCTTGTCAATGGTACCTCTAGTGTATCCATTCTTCAGGAGAAACTGAGACAAGGTCTCATACCACAGCCTAGGTGCTTGGTGCAGCCCATATAGAGCTTTATCCAGTTTGCACACATAGTTGGGGTGCTGTGGGTCTTCAAATCCTGGAGGTTGACACACATAGATTTCCCTATCTATATCCCCATATAGAAAAGCACACTTGACATCAAGTTGGTAGACTGTGAAGTTCTTGGATGCAGCATAAGCAAGGAAGATCCTAACTGCCTCAAGTCTTGCAACAGGTGCAAAGACATCAGTATAATCGATTCCTTCCTCCTGGGTGTACCCTTGAACTACTAGTCTTGCCTTATTCTTGATAATCAAGCCTCTATCATCTTTCTTGTTCCTGAATACCCATTTAGTGCCTATGGGTACTTGACCAGATGGTAGTGGGCATAGATTCCAGACCTTTTGTCTTCTGAATTGAAGCAGCTCCTCCTGCATCGATTCAACCCAACTACTATCCTTTAAGGCATCTTCTACCTTCTTTGGTTCCATCTGAGACAAAAAGCATGAGTACAAGCAGACATTCCCATGATGAGTCTGTCCTCTTGTTCTCACACCCTCAGAGACATTCCCTATGATGTTCTCAGTTGGATGAGTGTTGTGAATTCTAAGACAAGGAATCACTTCCAATTGCAGAGATAAGTCTAGGTTAGACATATTCTGATCAGGAACTGGATCACTCTGTCCAACTGCTGTTTCAGAGTCATTCAATGAGGACTGATTGAATGATTGAGAAACATCATCAATGGTTGGTTGTGAAGTAGCATTAACAGTTGCCTGTTCCTTCAGAATACTACTTCCATCAACCTGGTGTTGTAATGGATCACCTGAAGAACTTTGAGGTTGATCAAGTGATTCACTTGTTGAAGCTTCACTATTTCTTGAGATAGTTACACTGTCAGATCTGTGAATAGTTGAAGCTTGTTGCCTTTCAGCTCTTGGAGAATTTGGAAGAGGTCTGGGAAGCTCATATAGTTGTCCTGCATCAGTTTGAGCACCTGTTCCAGCTGAAACATTCTCACAAGATGGTTTAGAATAGTTTGGAAACAATTCTAAATCAAATATATACTCAGGTCCGTTCCCCGTAACACAAGGAGTGTGCTCATTAACAACTATGTTGGATGACTCCTCAAATTGTTGATTCTTGATATTGTATACTCTATAAGCTTTGGAGCTAGAAGAGTATCCAATAAAGATGGCATCATCCGACTTCTCAGCAAACTTTGCCAAGTTGTCCTTTGTGTTAAGTATGGTACACCTGCAGCCAAAGGACCTTAGAAAGCCAATGAACGGTGGCCTCTTGTTCCATAACTCATAAGGGGTTTTTCCATGGGGCTTCACTACAAGAACCCTGTTCTGCACATAGCATGCAGTGCTGACTGCCTCTGCCCAGAATGTTAGAGGCAGCTTTGAATCAGCTAACATGGTCCGAGCAGCCTCAATAAGTGTCCTGTTCCTCCTCTCAGCAACACCGTTTTGTTGAGGAGTTCTGGGAGCACTATATTGTCTGGCAATCCCTTTTGAGTCACAGAATGAGTCAAGAATGAAGTTCTTAAACTTAGTCCCTTGATCACTTCTAATAATCTTAACCTTGTGATCAATTTGATTTTCTATTTTAAGAATAAAAGATTTTAAAGTTTCAGCAGTTTCATCTTTACTTCTTAAAAAGAATACCCATGTAAATCTTGTAAAATCATCAACGATCACAAGGCAGTATGATTTCCTTCCAATGCTCATTATACTTGTGGGACCAAAAAGATCCATGTGCAATAAGTGTAATGGAGTAGTGATAGAGTTAACACATTTGGATTTATGAGATGATCTGTGTTGTTTCCCTTTCAGGCATGCAACACAGTTATCTTTGCAGAAAAATTCCTTTTTAGGCAAACCATGTACCAAGTTATTTTTAACCAATTTATTCATTGTTTTAAAATTCACATGACACATGCGTTTATGCCATAGTGTTGACTCATCACTATCAGCTTTGGAAAGAAAGCATGATACTTCACCCATAGGAGAAGCCTTGTTCATATCTAGCTTGTACATATCCCCTTTCCTGGGAGATCTGAGAAGCACCAATTCCGGAGGAATTGTCATCCCTGGTCTGAGGATAATGCACTCATGTTCTGTGAAAAGCATCTGATGCTTCTGGTCACAGAATTGAGAAACACTTAACAGATTGTGTTCAAGCTGTTTGACAAAGTGAACTTTGTCAATGTTTATTCTGCCATTGGATATACTTCCTCTGCCCGAAATATATCCTCCGGCCTCACCTCCAAATTGGACAGGCCCTCCATCAAAGTTCTGGAATTGTTGAAGGAGAGATCTGCTCCCTGTCATATGCCTGGAGCATCCACTATCTACAATCCAGATATTGTTGTTCTTGTCAAATGGATGTCCCTGCACATAAGATGAGATGGTTAGTTTTGTTTGGAAGCCCAATCCTTGCAGGTCTTGGGCTCTTCCAAAGATAGTGACATAATTGAACCAAAAGATATGCAATGGGGTTCAATAGAGGTCGTTGATGAAGAAGAGGTTTGGGCTGCAGCATCTTCCTTGATCTTCCAATCCATCCTTTGGTTGATCTTTGAGGATGAGCTTGTTGAAGCTTTTGCGGCATGGTCTTCTTCCGAAGCTTCTCTCTTTTCGGAAGAAGACTTCACCACCTTTTCTTCCGAAGTAGTCTTCTTCTGAGATGGTTTCAAGGGAGCCTTCTTGTTCTTCCGAACCTTAGAAGGTTTGGCTTCCGAAGCCATTTTCGCTTTGGAAGAAGTAGTTTCTTCCGAAAGCAACTTGGCTTCCGAGACCAACTTTCCCTTTTTCATCATTTGGACCTTTTGAAGTGGTCCAACTGAGAAACCTTCTCTGACTCCTTCTTTTCTAACATTATTTGCATAATGTGTGCTTGCTGGATTGTAGTAACAATCTTTAGCCATGTGGTTGTGCAGACCACACATTATGCATGCAATGTTAGTCTTCTGGGAACTTGCAGGTTGCTGTTTCTTTGGTTTCTTCTCTTCATCAGCAACTTTCCTTTTAACTTCTGATCCTTCAGTAGGACAGGAGTGCTGGTACTACACTCCTTTCCTGAATCAGGAGTACCTACCACTTGAAATCCGGCAGAAATGAAGACACCCTTTTGCTTAGGGTCAATCTTAAGCTTGGACTCTGCAACCTTCTTAGCAGTCCTTCTAGCAGCCTTAGCTCTGCTTCTTCTTGCCTTGGTGGTCAGGATTTGGTCATCACAGGTGGAGATGGGTGTTTCCTCCTGTTTCTCCCCTGTGGAGGCCACTATTTTTGCTCCATCCTCTAGTTCCAATGGAGAAGGGTCAGCAGTTGGAACCTCTTGCTCTTCAGTACCACATCTAGGTAGTCTAATAGACTCATAAGAGTGTGGTGGAGCTATTTCACTGGTTCCCAACCCTTCTTTGTTTTGATAAAACATTTTGGAATGAGAGGTTGATGCAAGAATAGTTTGGAAGCTTTGCTCAGCAATAGCTTGCTTCCTGGCCTGAGCCTCAGCTGTGACTAACTGGGCTTGAACTTCAGAAAGTTTGGAGATCAGATCTTTGATTTGAGTCTTATAATTAGTCTTTTCATGTTTTAAAAGAGACACAGTTTTCTCTAACTCATCAATCTTCCTTTGATAGTCAGATTCAGCTCTCTTAAAGTCAGATTTTAGCACATTTAAAGACTCAACCTCAGATCTGATTTCCGAAATGTAATCATTATAAAGTTTAACTTTAGCAATACAGGCAGCAGTACAAAGATGTTCATATACCTGATCATCATCTGTTCCGGCCATGAGTGCTTGAGCGGGAGTCACATCCTGTACCATGAAGCTCCAGTCAACTTCCTAAGCAACAGCAGCTGTTTCAGTTGACTTTTCTTCATGCTTGGGAGCAGTGGGATGTGTGGAGGCCTGTGGGGTTCCCGGATTGTTCTTGGGAGCCTTGCATTCCCTAGCAAAGTGACCAAGTTGGTTGCAGTTGTAGCACCTTGCTTTGCTCTTATCAAACCCAAACTTGCTGTTGACTGGGTTTTGAGGGAATTGCCTTCCAGTTCTCTTGAAGAACTTCTTCGCTCTGTAAGTTAAAAGAGCCATCTGCTGAACAATATCCATGTACTCCACATCATCTGGACTGAAGCACTCAAGATCATCAAAGCAGTATTGAAAATCACCAGAGTGTCCACTTCCAGAGACAAAGGCACAACCGTCCTGAAAGGAGTTGTGTTGAACCTTTTGAGACTTTGGAGTCTCAGGTAGAGTAATGAAGGGTCCAGTATGTGAGTTGTCAGGGTAACATAGCAACTGATGCTGTGGTTCTATGCTTTCCCTTTCAACCACATGAAGGGCTGAACTCAGTTGGTTATTGGAGTGGTCAGAGGAGTTTTGCATGTTCATCTCCATCTGAAATGCACTTAGGATACCATACAACTCTGTAAGAGAAAGAGTCTTAAGGTCCGAAGTTCTCTTGATGACAACACAGTAGTGAGTCCATAGTTTAGGAAGAGAAGACATAAACTTCCTAACTATGTCTCTGTTCTCAAGAGCTACTCCAATATCCGCCAGAGTATCTACTAGCTCAACATACCTGAAGTATTGTTGAGTCAAGGTCTCACCAGCCTTGTAAGTAAAGTTCTCAAACTGCTGCTTCAAGAGATCTTTCTTGTTCTCTTGAGTTTCCTTGGATCCCTCATACATCAGCTTCAAAGCTTCCCATAAATCTTTAGCAGTCTTGCACTTCTTGAAGCGTATGTAGACGGAGTTGGGGAGAGCAGTTTGGAGACAAGTCATAGCCCTTTGATCTAGCTCTATTCTCTTCCTATCTTCCTCTGAGTAATCATCAACATCTTTTGGAATGATGCGATTACCAGTGGCAGATGTAGTGCTTGGTATGAAAGGACCATTGACAATGGAGTCCCACATCCTTGAATCTTGACACTTGATGAAGCCTTCCATCCTGATGCACCATGTGTCAAAATCTTCAGGGGTGATCATGGGGGACTTGGTCAAGGTACCGGTTTCCATATCAGCCTTGGAGAGAGCAGCCATTTGAGTGAGTGGATTGTGGTGAGGAGTGAAAAACAGGTTGATTAGGATGGTAAGATCTCACAATCAAGAGCCTGGCGCTCTGATACCAATTGCAGGATCGATTTCGGGTGGTTTTTCTCTCAACTCACTCGTGAATCAACACTCGGCAAGCAGTCTTTAAGAAGAGTTGATCACAATATAACAAGTAACAAGCAGTAGGAAAATTAACACAACAAGTAATTTTCAAGGTACTTTTATATATTGCTTCTCAACTCAAAGGATTACAAGACACTTGGACTCAAAATCGCTTGTCTAAAGAGTTACAGGGAGAAGATATATATAATACTACCTACAGCCGGGAATACTTTGATTCCAGCTGGACACCTCTAACCTTACATCTATACTACAAGACTCTAGGTGAGGTCTTTCAGACATTTTGCCTGAGAGTTGGTAGTCAGGACATGTCTCTGACTTACCTTGTCACCAACTAAAGTTGGTAACATGTACTATCATAAAAAGGTGAACAGTAGAATAAAGTATGGTCAACAATATGGCTCTTTAGGAAGACGCCATACTGTATCAGAGGTCTGCAGCAGACTGACAGGGACCATACTTTTATCTGCTGGACATAGCAGTGTCTTCCGAAGGATAAAGTGCTTCGGAAGTATAACTTCTTCCGAAGGCACTTATAATTCGGAAGACTGCTTCTTCCGAAGCTTGGAGTCTTCTTTGTCTTCGGAAGCAGACTTTGTCTTCAGCTATTTCATCAGACTTTGTCTTCGGAAGCTTTCAGACTTTGTCTTCAGCTCTTTCATCAGACTTTGTCTTCGGAAGCTTTCAGACTTTGTCTTCAGCTCTTTCATCAGACTTTGTCCTCGGAAGATATCTTCAGCTGCTGGCTTCAGTTGTTGTCTTCAGTAGTTGACTTCAGCTTTTGCCTTCGGAAGATGTCTTCAGCTGTTGTTCCTTAGACTCTCGGAAGATCTCTTGCTTGACTTCGGAAGCCCTTTGATGTAGTACCAAAAGTGACTATGAAGTGAATTTGGTTGCACCAGCCTTATCATGATCCAACAATGCACCAATGAGATGGTGTGTGGGCGTATATACATGACTCCATCCCTCGAAACTAAACTTATCTGAACTGAATTATGATCGATCCATCCGCCTCCCATATAAGTGTGGCCAAAGTACTACTTAAGTACTAACGTGTTAAAGGAGACAGCGTGAACTATTTATAAACACTTTCATGAAAAGTGTCATGTCATTAACGCCACAATCACATGTCGGACAAGCTCGGGAAACAAAATGCTAAATCAAATAGTAGTATAGCTACCAACATATAGCGTATCTATAAAATGTTTATGGAAACATGAAATAAAGAGCACAAATTTATAAAATATATATTGCATGCTACAAGTCTCAATAAGTAAGACTAATAAGTTGAAAGAGTCAAAGCATAACTAAATAAATAATGCTAGACGACTAGTAAAATGTCGAAGGCCAAACGAGTCATATCAACGGAAACAAGGTATCAAAAATCCGTACTACAAAGTAACGAGACATATTATTTATACTAAGATATAAAGAATCAGAAATCCGTACCTGAACTTAAATGCAAAAAATAAGCAATGTCGACGTCATCTCAATTCCTATTAAAACCTACACCTTAATTAGGATTCCAAATCAGATCTATAGACCAAATTCCCTTTTGTAACACTTAGTTGGTTTCTGGCAACAAAACTACTTAGATTTCTTAACTATTTAATAATATTTGTAACATTTAGTACTAGACTTAAATGGTTTTTTTACCAATAATTTATGTTTGCTTAAATGAGTTAGTTAAAATAAATAACAATCAAAAGTTATGTGATGGGTAGATTATATTTATCTAAAATTTAGTATTTTATGAGATGGGATTACTACACCAGGTCAATTTGTTTCGATGAAGTAATTAAAAGGACAATTAGTTAACGACCAACTCAAAATTTTACAGCCATGTTTTATTTGCAAAATCTAGTAGAGGCTATTTTACCAATAAACTATTTTCATAATTAAGCTTAGTATATAACCTCTTGAATTGCAATATAAATATCAATTATTTTTAGAGAATTTTAAACTAATATTACACATAAGATGCAAATCAATATAAAGAAATCAATATATTCAAGCCTTGTTTTGAGTTCACTTTATCTATTATAAGGTTTTGTACATTTGAGCTACAAATTACATATTTAAACACCTAACCTATTAGAGAAATACTTTGCATCTGGTTCATATCAAAATATTAATGATCCAAAAGGAAACATTTTATCAACATGGGTGAAATATTCAAAATATTAATGATCCAAAATGAAACATTTTATCAACATGGGTGAAATATACATCAGGAGCTAAATGAGCAACAACAAGAGAAACAACCAAGCATGCTTTCAATTTAACTATATGGTTAGAAATTTTTAGGTTATATTCTAGTCGCTAGAACCAAAGTTTATCCCAACTGATTTTACAAACACCCATGTCGGGGAGGGACAATTGATAGAACAGTTTAGTACCTTGATTAATAGCTAAAGAACCCAATTAATTAAGAATGCGTAAACTGTTTGGTCCAACGCTGAATAGATGTGAATCAGAACAGGTAAAGCTATGGTCCACTACGTGCGACAGAGGTTGCGCAGATTGTTGGTATGGATTAATAAAGTTTCTGATCAACATTACATAGAGGTTGAAATACGAAGCGGAGGGAAACATTAAATTATGTACATGCCGTAAATTAGAGATGAATTAGGCGATTCAACACCTATGATTGCCAAAAGTCACGTTGTGGTCCTTGGCGGTTATAAATGGTGGTACGTCGGCAAGGTCTACCTAGTGGTAGGACTGAGCTGATGATTCATGATGGTGTTTTCCAGCAGTTTAGAGATCAACGACAAGTTTCAATCATTGGTGCGACTCAAATGGAATTGCAACAATGAGAGGTTTAACCAAGGAGATAAAGGAAAACGTCGATGGTTTTGTGCGGTGAAATTAGGGGGTTTTTGCGAGTAAAATCGTAGTTCGAAGAGGTTTATATCGTGGTCGATCATCATGGATTGGAACGAGTGTCATCATCATCCCAAATCCCCAGGAGTTTCTTGAAGAAAAACTGATTTTGAAAAATTTTTAGATGATTTCAACCGGAAGATTAGGTTAAAATTTCAAGTCAAACTTACATTGGGCTTTGGGTCGGACAAAGGGTACGACTAGGTCATGAAACGAACCATCTGATTTCATCTAGATTCTTTTATACTTATATATTATTTCCTTAATTAATGTTTCTTTAAGCACATTTCATAATCATTTTTTTATTAAACAATTATTTTATATGTATTTATTTTAGGTATTATAATCCTACATCGGTTGGGAAAAGAAACGAAAGTCTCTTTATAAGGAGCTAGATACCTTCCCCTATCGAACGCTTTTTAAACTCGTGATGGTGTTATTCTCCCCAAGTAGCAGACGATATCTGGTGCGGTTTTCTGCTTCTTACAGTTGGTATCAGAGCCAGGGCCGGGCCGGTGTGCCAGCAATGGCATTGGTCTCCCAAGTAGGGGAGGATGTAATGTCCCACATTGGTTGGGAAGGGGAACGAAAGTCTCTTTATAAGGGGCTGGATACCTTCCCTATTAGACGTGTCTTAAACCCGTGATAGGGGTATTCTTCCCAAGTAGCGGACAATGTCCGGTGCGGTTTTCTTCTTGTTAAAGTTGGTATCAGAGCCAGGGCGGGACCAGTGTGCCAGCGAGGACGTTGGTATCCCAAGTGGGGGAGGATGTAATATCCTACATCGATTGGAAAGGGGAAAAATTCTCTTTATAAGGGGCTAGATACCTTCCCCTATGGGACGACCCGTAATAGGGGTATTCTCCCCAAGTAGCAGACAATATCTGGTGCGGTTTCCTGCTTGTTACAAAGGATCCGCCCCGTGCTCTTTACCTTGCTAAATAAAGGTTACCAAAAAGGGGAAGTTCTAGAAAAGAGAGAGAGAGAGAGAGAGAGGTGCCTTTAGAGAGAGAAAGTGAAGAAATCGACTAAATATATGAAATCTTATACATTGTTGGATATATCTAAGATACATCTATAAAAATAATGAAATATATTAGTTATGCATTGATTGGGTAGATAAAATTGTTCCACTTTGAATATTTATGTAGATCTTCGTATTTTTTCTTCTCATTTGGGTTCCTATGATTTCTCCATAAAAGGTGAGTTCTAATTTTTCAGTTTTATTTGTTAATATTGTTTTGGGTCTAGTATGCATACCATGATAGTATAAGGGATATTTTTATGGGTTTTTACTAATAAGTTAGTGTTATTATTCCAAAACCCTAGACTGCATGTTAATGTATTCGATAATAGGGGTATACGGTGTGATATAGTTCTCGGCCCATAGTATTCGATAAAGTTCACCACCTTTTACAATTTCCAGTTAACTGAATAGTTTCAGCCTAATATTATAGTTCTTGGCTTATATAAGAGTGTTCAACTTACTTATAGTACTCATCTTGTTTAAGTTATCAATCATATTATTTGTTTATAATACTCACCCCTTGTTACAGTACCAAGTATTGTATAGTTTTCGTGCATATATAGTTCTCGGTATAACAAAGTACTCAGATATAGCAAAGTACTAAGCTTGGTAAAGTTCTTGGATATAGTAAAGTATTCATTCTTGTTTAAATAAGGACCTGAAGTAATCATAGTAAAGAAAGTTAAAGTATAATAAAGTGTTAAAGAAGATCATACTCAAAGTAGCTAAAAAGATAAAGATAATCATAGTTAAAGAAGTTTAAGTAGGTAAAGAGATAATAGTAATCAAAATTCAAGAAGTTAAAGATCTAAAGAATATTACAAATAAAGAAAACTAAAATTGACACATGAAATAATAAAGAATTTGAATACTAATTCAAGGACAGGTACACCACTAAAGCACAACTTCAAAACGTAAAAGTTGGTAAAGAAGTCTTACAAGCATAAAGGTCTTGATGTATTTCAAGCCTCAACATAAGAGTATGCATAATGGAAAAGGAAAAAAAGTCTTGTAGTCATTGCAAGCGATAAGAGTCTTACACAATACCATATAGGAGTGTTGCGTAATGACAAACGATTGTAAAGTCTTGTGTATCACATAATCAATGTCTAAAAAGGTTTGTATGAGTACATGCTCATTATGAAAATCAATATTTATGGATCGAATATTGCAATCATATTGTTGTTGTTTATCAGATCTGTGATGCGGAATCTCACAGACCCGTTGATGATTTCAAGTGAGGATCTGTTACAAGATTTAATATATGATGATGAATGAATGATTAATAATCAAGAAGACATATTCATAAATATTTCATTCATTCATATGTATAATGATGCTAGGAGATTACATGGGAGTTTGCAAGAGGTTTCTCTCACACACACACTTAATCTAATTGTTTCTCTCACTAGACATTGTTAGTGCTTACAATACTTAGAGTATAAATAACTACACCTAGTCTTTTATACTCTTTACATAAATAAACAAAATGACATTTAAGCCCTATTGATTACAAACATATTGTTCTAAGTCTAATAAATTCTCGGTTGTTGATGCGTGACTGCTGGGTGCTGACGTCATTAGGGACCACCGCTGATGTTGACTGTTGACTTTGACCATGGTTGACCAAGTTTGACTTTGGTGAATTTTCTTTGTTTTTATCATATTTTTAGCATAGCTTCACCGTGTCGGTTTTGATAATCATCATGAGATTTGGCACTTAGGTTTTGGTAATTATCATCTTCAAATAGTATAACAGTACTCCCCTTAAGATGAAGCTGCCAAAACCTCAAGATTATAAAAAATTTGGATGTTTGTTGATGTGCAGTCTTGGAGTGCAGTCTTCTCCTCCTTTTTGGTAGCATCTTCTTAGAAGCTTTAGAAGAAAAGGCATTAAGAAAAAGACTTGTTTTGGCATATACAGACTTTGTTTTGACACTTAATAGATGTTTCATCAGCTTGATCTTCTAGTCTTATTTTGAAGACTTTAAGATACACCCATTTGCACACACTTTGGATTGCACAGGTAGCAATATTAACAGCTTTATCTCAACTTCAGAAGTGAAGGAGAAGTATCAAACAATCTTTAGAGTTGACATATACTCTCCCTCAACAAAAGCTTTAGAGGGTGAGGAACTTTTGTGTATGAGACACCAAGAGGAGGATTCTTAGTTCTCAGCAACTAGCAGGAGATCTTTGAAGAAAGCAGGAGTGTTCACTTGACATCTTGAATTGAATGACAAACTCATGCATGTTATGGATTTCATCATCTGTAAAAGTCTGAATCCTCTCGTTAGAGGTATTGCATAGAAGTTTCACTCTTAAATCAATAACACATGTAATTCTGCCAAAACTAAGAAAAATACTAAAAAAGACAAATATATTTGGAATTTTGAATATTTTTAAGTTATGATATTTACAAGCATGAATCCTTCAATTGCAATAAGTTCATACTAATCCAAAATCGTCTACATCTAATAATATTTAAAGATTAAATAGACATAGACAAAGAACAAAAGTTGACTGTAAGTATGTTTGCCCACTTAAACTCATGCAAGGATCTATTTTCAATAGTTTGTGATATTTATCATGTTTAGGTTTGATTAAATATGCTAATTAAGTACCCCCATATCAGAATAATAGAAGAATAACCCTCCTCATAAGATACAAGGTGGCAATTTATCATAACTTGAACCAGGCTACTTAGAGTATAAATTCTCATGATATGATCCACTTTGGGATTCTTTTGGATTTGATCCACATTGGGATTCTTTTAGCTTTGATCTACATTAGGATTCTTTTCTTTGCCTTTTTGGCATGCATCAGCACTTTTAGTGCAAGGTCAACTAGGTCTGTGCTCAGCACAATAGAAGTTGTCCTTATGTTTACTCCAGGTTTGTATTTACATATAACAAAGAAGAAACAAATGCTTTTATCAATTAGAAATTTATAAACCATTTTTGCATGGTGTGTTTAGGTAACCACACAAGCAAACACTTGAAAAAGACATTGCTTACTAATACCCTAAGATGGTTTGGTCCATAATGCATATTTGTTAGGATCGTGTATGTATGGAGTACTAACTGATTCTGCGTGAAACCAGATCAAATAACGTAGAATTCTATTTAATTGGTGATCCAATCAGTGAGAACGAACAACCTGATCGATCTAACAATGAAACAAACGTTAAGAACGAGTTGGAATCGATCAGGAACGAACTATGAAGTTGGATTGGCAACTTAGAATTGTAAGGCCCCCTTTCCAGGGAAGCCTCACAGTTGGTCATTCACAGCAAAAACATAGATTTAAAGCAATCATTTACTCGTATATATATAAATACGTATTGCAGCGGAAAAATATACTGTAATTCAACCCATTACAACGTAGTTAAATTAAACTATAAACATTTTCTTTAAACATTAAAACTATTCAAAAGTCCTTTTAAACTTTTCTTCATCGGGGATGCCATTCTTCTAGTACCAAGAAGCTTCAGTCCCATGCCTCTATTCCATAACTCTATCTCTTACCTGTCAACTGATATGCATACAAAAGTCAGCTTCGCTGAGTGAATTCTAAGTTTACTTTGTTAAATAACTTTCGTAAGAGATATTAGCTTTATCAGTTGAAAATAATCATTGTCTATCAAAGTATAAATACACACAGGCTATCACTTTATCAATACTTTGTCATTTATTGTTATTTATTACTCTTCTTTATCCGTCAATTCTCTGTCACTATCGGTGCCCAGGCTCGCCTAGGACTTTACCGACATGCCAATTAAGGACTTACTGTCGTACCCGATCAGGCCATTATTGTCATGCCAATTTAGGACTTACTGACCTGCCTGTTCGAGCATACTTTATCACTTTATCACTGGTGAGGGCACAACGAATGCAAATTGCTTGCAAGGCTTTACTTTATCACTTTATCAAGGTACATGTTATGGGCCTCATAACCTTTATTTATGTTCCACTTTCTGATTTAAGTTATACATAATATAACTCAACACGCTACAAGGCAATTCATCACTATAAAGATTCTATCCCAATAAGTAAAACACGTCCTCAATTCCTTAGAAGAACCCTATTCCGTATAATATAGAGTATAAAACTTTACTTTAAAATAACTGTTAATAAAGATATATATTTAGTATGCACACCGCCCCAAAACATTTAAAACACGTATAAAATAGGGGATCCAGAACTCACCTGAACTTGTCCAATAGCTTAAATTGTAAGCCACTTAATCTATAGCCTGAACACTCTAACTGCACGAAAGTTAATATGCAAAAACATCATTTTCTTCATAGTTTCGCCCACAGTTTCGCTGCAGCGAAACTGCAGTTTCGCTACCAGTTTCGCTGGGCAGCATTTCTGCTAGTTTCGCTAGACAGATTCGCTGCCTTGAGCGCCCAACTTTCGTTGGAATTTCCTACTTTCGCGAAGTCTATAGGTCAGTCTGGGTCTTAGCGAGATTCCCGGCGAAACTGTAGTTTCGCTGGAATTTCTCCTAGTCTCGCTGAATGAGTGCACAGTTTCGCTGGATTAACTCACAGTTTCGCTGGATCGGGGCCAAGTTTCGCTGGATGAATAAAAACTAAGAACCAGCCCGTTTTTAACCTAAAATCATAACTTTTTACGTCCAAATCATTGGTTTAACTTCCATGAAACCAAATCTAAGCTTTTTACACGTTTTCATACGTAAAAATTTGACCTTTATGTGTTTATTTGAACTTTTCAAAACCCCAAAACTCTAGAATCTGGGTTTGATCTACAGAAGGTCTTAGAGGTTGATTCTTACCTTGTTTTGTTGCTATTTCCTTAGTTTTTGATGCTCCAAACACCCAGCTCTTCAATCCTTCAACCTTCCAAGCTTAAATCTTGAGTTCTTCCCACTTTCTCTCTCTACTTTCTCTCTCTACGAAATTGGTGGCTAGGGTTTGAAATGGTGGAATAGATCTGATAATGCATGGTTTAAGAGCTGATTAGGGCCCTTAAACCTACCAAGCCTAGCCCATTAATGCTAATTTTACCCATAGCCCACTAATTTACCCCTTTATTTCTTAAATTAACCCTTAAAAGCCCATTATTATTAAATAGCTTATTTCGGGAAATTTCAGGGTGTTACAAGAATGATCTGGATGGCTAAGGTATGAAAGTATTCGAAGTGTTATGTTTTTCCACGAATTATGTGGTATTTATAGGTTTTCAATATCCATTCATATGATTGAACCATTAGCATGGTTCAGTCATGCGACTGAATCATGCGTCTGACTCATACGCACGATTGAAGGTTTAGTCGTGTTACTGAATCAATCTTATGTATCAATCATACGATTGATCTAGTCACCTGGTTCAATCGTGCGACTGGTCCATAAGTATGGTTCATTCGTGCGTATGGTCCATAACTATGGTCCATTAGCATGAATAATCACTTGACTAAGTTGAATACATTTCTGAATCATTATTGACTCAGAACTATGTACAACATCCTCAAACCTATATATAATGTTCATGAATATAAATAATACCAATTACAATAAGAATATGATATAAACAAAGACAATTAAACATCAAAACTCACATCATATTTCATTAAACATGTTCATTACATATGTGTAAGAAATGAAAGACATTTACATTGAAGAACATAAATTAGGTACAATGTATCAACAAACTCCCCCTTTGACCTAGTTTATCCTATTGTCTAACATTATTCACATATTCTTGGAATTTCTTGTGCTTCTCCTCTTTTGTGACTCCTGTGTATATCTTAAAAGCAAAGCAGAGTCTTATGACGTGTTTGAATTGGAGAGCTTGTACAATATCCTGCATGTCATAGAACAGTGTCCACTTGTACAATGTGTAAACATCTTTAGCAGACAAGTTAGTGAGCCACATTGGGTCAAATACCCTGATAGTCTCTATTTTACCCTCTCTGTTTTGGACTATGACCGCTTCACCCGTCCTCCAGTCGTAATACCACCATTTGAAGTGTGGAGTGAAGTCTTGAGGCATCTCCCGCAATGGGATCTTAGACATTGTGCGTGGGGGACTCCACTTCAGCACTACCTTCGGCTTCCCAGTGTTAGGGTCAACTTCAGTCTTACGAATAAACCTCTTCGGTTGTTGAGGTCTGAAGTTTACCCATCTAGTATGGTATTCTCTCTTAAGTGCCATCTCAAACCAGCCTGACATCTTCCTCAGGTTGGTATACAAAAGGTCTAAACAGGCTAACCTGTTCAGCTCAAAACCAGGAAGAGTCTTCAGATCATATGGGTATCTAAAGTACTCAATCCCCTTCTGCTGCTTAACAACATATGCCTCCAAATATTCAAAATATGCCTAACTGATGATTTTGCCTGACACCTTCTGATGTGTCTTAACCTTGTACAGTTTGGTGTAGGGGTTTGGCTTTGGAGGTTCACGTTGGGCTCTCATCTCTTTCAAATAAGCTGCCCATTCAGCCTTCTTTAAATCAACATCAGCGTCTGTGGCTTGGGCTTTCCCTTCCTCTGTCTCTTTCTCCTTCTCCGTCTCATCCAACTTCTTGAAAGTAGCATTGCCAAATGTTTCACCCAAGTTGGGGGATAACATTGCCCTGTTGGTCAGTGTACTGAGGATACTCTTCGGAAGTGATATCCTCTATCTCAATCTCATCTACATCCTGCAGCGCCTCATCACTCATAATATCGACCTTGGGAGCATCTTTGACTAGCTCATTAGGATTGAGTCTAAACATGTCAGTGATGATCTAGATAGGTTGGACTCACCTAGATTAGATTAGCTTATTTTGTCTTTTATGTAATAGGACTAATGTTAGATAATTTACATTTATGTAAGTAATGTTTAGTTTGTTTTATCTTTGTTTCGCACTGACGCAGCGAAACTACGAGCGAATCTATAGATTCGCTTGTAGTCAGCTGATAAAGGTCACCCGACGAAACTGTTGTTCGCTGCCGGGTGAACTTACTTTCTGGTCAGGGTAGTTTCGCTCCAGCGAAACTACCAACGAATTTATTACTATTTATATATTTGCAACTCTTGTAACTTTGGGAGCAAGTTTTGCCAAACCTAATCGAAATACACTTTTGCATTACTGTTTTCATAGCACTTTAGGGCTGGAATTGCATTTGTTTCACATCATTGAGCCTTATTTGTTAGTATTGTTTGAGTTTGGATCATATGGCTTTATTTTGAAACTCATTTCTGTATTTTGCTCTATTGATTCAATTTCTATGGGATATCACTATGATTATTATTCATTAGCACTGAAATCGATCACCAATGGACCAACAATATGGTATCAGAGCCTTTGTGCTCTTGATTTGTTGAGTTTTTGGGGTTTTTGAGGTGGTTTGAAGAAAAAGTTACTGTTCCATTCGATTTTGATCACCAAAGTGTGTTTTTCTTTAAGAAATTTATAGAAAAACCTTTGTTCTAGTTGTAAGGAGATATCCCAATCATCCAATCACTAATTCATAGCGATTTAGATGAGTTCAGATTGATTTTTTGACCGAACAAGAGTGTTTGTTCATTGGGCGAATCTATCGATTTTCCAGCGAATCTAAATCTATTTGTCCCTGTGGTTCTAGCGAATCTGGACTCACTGAACGAAAGTTCACCTTTCTTGCCTAATTCTCAAGCGAAGATGCTGTCGAATTTACCACTAGAACGAAAGTTGTACTAGTTCTGCGAACTTGTTGAGCGAACTAGAGCTTCCATAGCACTGATTCGAGCGAATCTGTTGCTAGTTTGTCAAGCGAATCTACAAGCGAATTTACGGGCGAACTTACCAGCGAATTTACAGAAAGTCAGCGAATTTAGTGATTTTGAGCGAACTTACCACTTGAAAAATGATGACTTCAACAAATATCACCATGACTGATTTGGAGAGTATTCAACCTAACAAGCCACCGAGGTTTGTAAATGGTGAGAATTTTGAGGACTGGAAAAGATGTTTGAGGGCTTTCTTCTTCTACACAGATCAAAGTCAGTGGGAATCAATTGTAAATGGACCTCACAAACTGACAACTACTGTTGGTGCTGTCACCTCACTAAACAATGACCCAAGTACTTATACTGAGACTGACATTAAGTTACTTGACCGGGACAAGAAAGCTCTTGGAGCACTCACTCTTTGTTTGCATCAGGACATTTACAACAGATTTGCCGAACACTCAACAGCTAAGGATCTGTATGATGCCTTGTGTGAGTTTTATGATGGTAATGAAGATTTGAAGAAGGACAAGAAAGCCCAAGCCGAGAAGGTGTTTAATTCATTTGTGGGATACAGGCATGAGAACCTCACTGATATAACAAACCATTTCTTATCAGTTTCAAGCACTCTTAAGAAGTACGATGAGCAGTTGGGAAACCATGAGCAAGTTACTAAGCTACTTGATTCACTTCCTCCAGAGTGGAGTATCCAAATCAAGTTGCTCAAGCAAGAAAGGAACTTTGCTGATTACAAGCTCATGGATGTAATCAACAAACTTAAGTCATTTGATCTTGATCTCAAAAGAAGAGAATATAACCAGGGAATGATGCCGGGGATAACTCAACCTCAGAATGCTGCATTGATTTCATCCGCTGCAAACTCTCAGTATTATGGTGCAGCCTGTGGAGGTTATGGAGGATCAGTTGGTGTAAGTTCAGATAAGTTGGTTGGTGGTACATCACATGTGGGTTCGAGCTCAAAGGCATTAGTCAATAATTAGATTTCATCTGACACTATGTCGTTGTTCGGGTTGTTTGTTCAAAGCTATGAAGCTCTTGTTACAGGTGAATTGAAAGGTAAAGGTATGACTGTTGAAGACATGTATCAGGTGGATCCTGATGATCTTGAGGAGACAGACATTCAGTGGCAAATGGCTATGCTAACTCTTCGTGCTAGACGGTTTATGGAGAGAACCGGAAGAAGAAATTTTGGGAATCAGGGTCAGAACAACAAGCTTGGGTATGATAAATCTTAGCTCAGATGTTTCAACTGCAAACAGTTAGGTCACTTCAAGAGAGAATGTCCCTCTCCAGTTGTCTCAGAACCAGTCAATTCTGGAAACTCTAAGGTCATTCCAATCACGAAAAAGGTTGAAGAGGTCAAGCCAAAGAAAGAAACTGCTCTACTCACAAACTTTGACTGGAGTGCTGAAATTGAAGAATCAAAGAAAGAAATTAACTAGGCTTTAATTGCAGAGGTAGTGGAGGTGCCTGATACTGATAATGACTATATTGATTGTTTTGATCCTTTTAGAGAATTCAGAAATGAAGCTTGTGATGATATTATTAATGGTGATTCAAGTGAAGAAACTTGTGTTAGTATGATTCAAGAGAATGATGACGATGCTGTTGATAACAAAGCCGGTGAAGACAAAAAGGTAAAGGAAAGTGAAGCTGAAGTTCAAGAGGGAGTAAATTTGATTCAGGAGGAAGTCGTTCATGAAGGACTGGTTTGCAAAACTGTGGATGTCAATGATAAAGTCGAGGAGGTGCTAGGGAAAGTTGATGAGGAGCAGGTTGATGCTATGGAAATTAGGAGAGCTGCTGATGATTCAAAGACTGCAGATGTTGAAGTTAATCAATTAGGGAAATCAGAACCAAACATGGAAGAAATGATTCAAGCAGCCAAGCAAGCAGCTGTAGAGGAATACAAAAGAACCATTCCTGCATGCCAATGTGATCGTGCTCTCGCGACTGAAAAACTGGTAATGGGTCTTCCTTATGATATTGTAGAAGATATGTGTTCCTTTGCTTGTAAAATATGTTTAATTGGCATATACAAAGCTAATAGATTATTAATGAATAATGAAAATGAATTAAAAAGGCTAAACAAGGAACTTAAGGTGAATGAATCAAAATATTTTGTTAAATTAAGAGAAGCTTTAAAAGAAAATGAACATTTAAAAAGAACTCTTTTGGAAAAGAACTGTGAAGTCAATTACTTGACTGAACAAGTTACACTTGCTGTGTTTGAAACAAGAAAGCTTAAAAATAAGTTGGAAAAATGGACTATTTCGGGTATGAAACAGGAGGAATTATGCAAAAGACAAAGGGGGGCTAAAAGCAAGACCGGGTTGGGTCATGAGGATAATGTATGTGTCTATCCTCCACCTAGTACTTTCTGTTATTCTACTACACCCACTCCTCATCCTTCTAATGAGTTGGTACAAGAGATTATACAGAATGATACTAACAGTCTCTTTGTAGGTCTAGTTGGAGTAAGCCATAAGGAGGTGCGAGAGGAATATGATTATGGTGGCAGTAGTGGTCTTGGCAGCTCTAGTAACTCTAGTTTAAATTCTAAGAAGTCTTTTGTAGACAATAGTTTAAGTAGATTTGTCATGTCAAGTACTGTTTTAAATTTAGACAATAGTTCATGTAATAGTAATTCAGGATGTTCTGTTTCTGACTGTGATGATTCAAGTGATGATGTTGCTAATGATGTTTGTGTGGATGATAAACCTCAACTTTCAGGTCATGTCTCTGAAAGTCAAACGAAAACAAACTGCTTTAACAATTTCTTCTCTCATCCAATTCCATCTTTTACACCGATAAGGATTTCAAAACCAAAAGATAAAGAAATGTCTTCTTCAACTGAGAATAACAAGGATAAAATTGAACAAAAATCAGTTAAAGTGGAAGTCATCACAGGGAAGTCAAAAGAGCCATATGACTCGTACAGTGATTCAGATTTGAAATTGTCTGAATGTGATGAAGAAATATCTATTGATAGAATTCCTTCATCAAACTGTTCCAAAACAAGGTTGAGATCTCATTGTTTTAGATGTGGAAAGGATGATCACTTAATAAAGCAATTCTGAATCAGGTGGTAGTAGTATGCAGACTAAACTTTTTGGAACTAGATTGACAGATTTTGTGAATGGTTTCTTTTGTAGAAGATCTGTTACTCCAAGACCTAAGTACACTAAGACTTGGGTCCCAATTTCTAAAGTCTAACCATTTTTTTAAATGTCAGGAATCATCCAGAGCCGCTGTAAATAGTGTTTGGCATATAGATAGTGGATGTTCCAGACATATGACTGGATTGAAGGATCTGTTGTCAAATTACAGAATTATTAATGGAGGATATATGGCTTTTGCTAAAGACAAGTAGGGTGGAAAGATGATTGGCCAAGGAGATTCTCAAATGGATCACTGACCGTAGAGAAAGTTAACTATGTTCCTGAGTTGGCGTTCAATCTTCTTAGTGTATCACAAATCTGTGATAAGGATATTCCAGTGCTATTTCTTGCAAACGAATGCCTATTCATGAAGCCCGAGTTTTCTATCCCTGAGGAGTTGGTGATAATGCGAGCTCTAAGGCGAAATGATACATATCTGCTGAATATGGGATCAAATGAATCAACTTCTACCGTGACTTGTTTCTATCTAAAGCTTCATCTCCTTGAATCTTTTCAGTGGCATAGACGTTTAGGACATATTAACTTTAAAATTTTAAATAAGTTGGTTAAGAACAATTTAATAAGAGGACTACCACTGAAAGATTATTCAGTGGTAGAGAAGTGCATGGCTTGTGCTAAAGGGAAACAACACAAAAAGCCACACAAAATTAAATTTCAAAACTCAATTTCTCATCCCCTTGAATTATTACACACTGAGTTATTTGGCCCAATAAGTGTAAAGTCAATTGCTAAGAAATCTTATTGTTTGGTTGTCACAGATGATAATTCAAGATACTCATGGGTGAGATTTCTTGCCCAAAAAAATGAAACAGCTGAAGAGTTAATGAAGTTGATTCCATTGATTGAGGTTCTGGGGAAGAGGAAGGTTCAAGCCATCAGAAGTGAAAACGGAACTGAGTTCTGAAATCATATCTTCAATTCTTTCTGTGAGCAAAGAGGTATTCTGAGACAGTTCAGCGCTGCAAGACACCACAACATAATGGTGTCACCGAAAGGAAAAAAACAGAACTCTCGTGGAAGTAGCCAGGACTATGCTGATTGAGTCAAAGCTTCCAATTATCTTCTGGGCAGAAACAGTAAATTGTGCAGCTTATGTTTTAAATCGAGTACTAATCGTCAAAGACAAGATGAAGACATCATATCAGCTGTTTCGCGGTCTCAAACGCTTGATTGATTTTATGCGCCCATTTGGATGCTCTTGTACTCTGCTGAATACTCAAGATCAGAAGATGAAGTTTGGAGCAGTTTCTGATGAATGCTTCTTTGTGGGGTACTCAGAAACACAAAAAGCATATCATGTGTACAATAAATGGACGCGGATTGTGCAAGAATCATATTATGTTGATTGGTAGGAATCTAACTCCACGAGTATTGGCAGTGAACCAGCATGGTTTTTTGATTCTACCACCGTCTTCAAATCATTCAATTTCCTAAATCCTGATGATGATGACATCACTCCTCACACATCTGTTAATCCAATTCCACCACAACCACAGCCATACATCACTTCATTACCTCACGTATCATTTGATATTCCATCCTCTCCACCACCACCACCTAATCCCTCATCTTCATCCAACCCAATCTCTCCATCAGATGTTCCATCCTTATCAAATTCCAATCCAATTCCTATTACCAACCCAATTCCACTTTCTGATTCCATCTCCTAGACAAGCTCATCCATTCCATCTCAACCATCCAATCCCACAACTACACCCCAATCCAATCCATCAACACTTAACACAAACTTTAAGACCTTGAAAGACCATCCACATGATTACATCATTGGATCAATTACTGATGGTATGAGGACTCGAAGTCAAAGTGGGTTGATTAATGAGTGTCTCTATTCTGCTTTCTTATCTCAAATCGTTCCAAAGAATTATAAACAGGCACTTGAAGATTCAAGTTGGGTCGAGTCTATGCAAATGGAGTTACAACAATTCAGAAAGCTAAAGGTTTGGGAATTAGTTGACCTTCCTCCAAACAAATGTCCGTTGGTACCAAATGGGTGTTTCGGAACAAGCCGGACGATCGTGGTATAGTTATTAGAAACAAGACTCGTTTAGTCGTTCAAGGTTTTGCTCAAGAGGAAGGAATAGACTATACTGAAGTGTTCGCTCTAGTTGCGCGCATTCAAGCCATCAGAATCTTTCTGGCACACGCAACCCACAAGAACTTCAAAGTTTTTTAGATGGATGTTAAATGTGCCTTTCTATATGGAGACATTGATGAGGAGATCTATGTATGTCAACCACCGGGTTTCGAGGATCCAGACCATCCAGACAAAGTGTACAAATTAGACAAATCATTGTATGGGTTGCATCAAGCTCCCCGTATCTGGTATGAAACTCTGACCCAGCATCTGCTCAGCAAAGGTTTCTCTCATGGGACTATAGATATGACACTGTTCAAGAAAGAGGTTGATAGTGAAATGCTCATAGTTCAGGTGTATGTTGATGATATTATCTTTGGATCATCAAATGAGAAGCTATGTAGAGACTTTGAAGAAATGATGAAGGATCGATTCGAAATGAGCATGATGGGGAGATGTGCTTCTTCTTAGGATTACAGGTGGAACAGAAATCTGAAGGCATTCTTATTCACCAAGAGAAGTACATCAAAGAAATCCTCACGAAGTTCCAAATGGACAACTCAGCCACAGAACTGACCCCCTTCACTGCTCAGACATGCTTGACACCTGATGAAAATGGGAAGTCCGTGGATGCTCATCGTTACCGCTCGATGATCGGATCTCTCATGTACCTTACCGCCAGTTGTCCAGACATTGCATTCGCAGTGTGCTACTGTGCTCGTTTCCAGGCTAACCCTAAAGAATCTCATGAAAAAGCTGTTAAACGCATTTTTCGTTACCTTAAGGGTTCCTCCCGCTTGGGTCTTTGGTACCCAAAAGGTGGGAACTTTGATTTATATGCTTTTTCTGATAGTGATCATGTTGGTTGCAGGATAAACAGAAAATCAGTCACTGGTGGATGTCAATATCTGGGTGATTGTCTTGTTTCATGGCAAAGCAAGAAGCAAACAACAGTCTCCTTATCCACAGGGGAAGCTGAATACATCGCTGCATCAAGCTGCTGCTGCCAAGTGCTCTGGATCCAACATCAGATGATGGATTATGGCATCAACTTCCTTCACACATCATTGTTTTATGATAATGAAGCTGCAGTCGGAATTGCCAAGAATCCTATTCATCATACTCGAACCAAGCATATCGAAACAAGAATTCATGCCATTCATGACGCCCAGGAAATGGGATTTTGTTGGAGCATATATTGTCATATATAGTGTGTCCGTCGCTTGACGAATAGTCTAGGCTTAATGTAATACACCTGATATGTTGTAAACACATGAAACTGGGTCATTCGTAGGAGCATATGCGAATGAGACTCAGTCGTACGACTAAGGCAGGCTAATGGGCCAGTCGTGCGACTGAAAGATGCGATTGGGGCATTCGTAAGACTGAACCATAAGAATGGTCCAGTCGTACGATTGGACCATACGCATGGTCCAATCGCACGAATGGGCCCAGTCGCATCTAATATGGGCCGAGGCCTATATATACCAGTTTCAATGTGTAGAAACCTAAGGGTTTTGAGAGGGTTCCTAGCACCCAGGTGCAGCCGGATGAGAGGGGAGATATGCTCGATCTCCCCTTGCCAAAAGTTGTAATTCTTAAGTTGTAACGAGCTTAAAATCGTTATGTTTTATCAATGAAATCATTCGATTACTGTTCGTATCATTGTTTATCTTTTGGTTTTGATCCTTCCGTCAAGAACACGCTTGGATGTTCATCGATCCAGTGACTTCACAATTGGTATCAGAGCCGGTTTCTGCTAGAATGATCTAACAATCACTCTAGCAACCCGAGCTCTTGATCTCTGGATCTATTTCAGGTTCTTTGACGTTAAACCGCCTTTGTGTTCTTCGTGTTTTGCTCAGATCAGGTTACGTGTGGTGCTTCTATGTTAAAATCGAACTTGAAACCACGTTCCCATCACCCCTGCGAATCTTATGATGTCTATTTCGGTTCGGTTCATGTAAAATTCATCAGATTAGGGTTTTTGGCGGCCATGGCGGCTGCAGATCTGAAAATCTGCATGCAGACCCGCTCGTACGACTGGAGCATGCGACTGGACCATTCGTACGACTGGACCATACGACTGGACCATTCGTACGACTGGACCATGCGACTGGACCATCCGTACGACTGGACCATACGACTGGACCATCCGTACGACTGGACCATGCGACTGGACCAGTCTTATGACCAGTCATAAGACTGGACCAGTCTTATGACCATTCATGCTACTGGACCAGTCTTATACCATTCATGCTACTGGACCAGTCTCACGAAGATATCATTCGTATTATCCAATCACACGAATGTGATAATTGTACTCCATGTCATACGAATGAACGGCGTTCCAAAAAAAAAAAAAAAAAAAAAATCTAGAACTACCGTTTGCACAGATTTGAGGATGAGCAAAGCACATTCACCCTGAGGTTCTTATGTCAAACAAGTTTGATGGATACCCCATTATTCGTTGGACTTCCAGAATAGGTGAATGTTATGAGAACAAGAAAGAGAGAAGAGAAGATATCAGCTGTCGGTGCTGATTTTGTGGGGTAGTCAGGAGCATCTGACTATTTATGGGCCAATCAAGTTATATTTATATCCGCACAGAGAGGATTCTCATTCTTAGGGGGAATCCATATATAGAGAAATTAAAGACGCAATCAGAAAGTGATGATGTGAGCAGGTTTCTGATGATGAATCTACGTGCATGATGATTTGTTTGATATTGTCAGCTGTGGATTGGAACCTTCAACCTTTTGCCCAATACACCGTATGAAGACGCAAGGAGAGCACAACGTTTATATATTGGGATATGCTGAATGTGAGGGGGAATTTCTACAGGTGTTAATGTTAATCAGGTTAGCCTGTGTGAAGATAGAAGCAATGGAAAACTGTTCATGTCATTATCTGGAAAAATCAGTCATATGGGGAATCTTGCTGCTATGATGGTGTTCTGCAAAGTAAACGAAAGCTATTGTGCCTAAATTCATTTTCAGGGATATTGTGGTAACCTGACGGATCGGCAACGTTGGCTAATATGGCTGTTCGTTTGATTATATTGGAAACCAGAGCAAAGATTGACTGAAGATTGTAAGAGGTGTTATCTACTATTCGCAAGCAACGTCCAAGAGGGAATTTGTTGGAGCATATATTGTCATATATAGTGTGTCCGTCGCTTGACGAATAGTCTAGGCTTAATGTAATACACCTGATATGTTGTAAACACATGAAACTGGGTCATTCGCAGGAGCATATACGAATGAGACTCAGTCGTACGACTAAGCCAGGCTAATGGGCCAGTCGTGCGACTGAAAGATGCGATTGGGGCATTCGTAAGACTGAACCATAAGAATGGTCCAGTCGTACGATTGGACCATACACATGGTCCAATCGCACGAATGGGCCCAGTCGCATCTAATATGGGCCGAGGCCTATATATACCAGTTTCAATGTGTAGAAACCTAAGGGTTTTGAGAGGGTTCCTGGCGCCCAGGTGCAGCCGGATGAGAGGGGAGATCATGCTCGATCTCCCCTTGCCAAAAGTTGTAATTCTTAAGTTGTAACGAGCTTAAAATCGTTATGTTTTATCAATGAAATCATTCGATTACTGTTCGTATCATTGTTTATCTTTTGGTTTTGATCCTTCCGTCAAGAACACGCTCGGATGTTCATCGATCCAGTGCTTCACAGATTTATTGATATCATTCCTATTGAAACAAGAAAAAAGGCTGATCTTTTCACAAAAACTTTTGATAAACCATGTTTTTATGATCTGATCTCCATGTTGGGATTGATATCTTTCTGACAAATCTTTTCCCGAAAATAAAATCTGTTTAACCTGTATATATGTACATATTTTCTTTCTTGTCTTGTTTTTGTTGTCTGCCTTGAGAATTCTTATGTCCCGTATCTCTTTACTCTTCCTTTTTTTTCTTTTTCTTTTACTTTATTTGTCAAGAAATCATGAAAAACAGAAATTTTCTATTAGATTAGCTATCAAATGAAAATTTCGGGGGAGATTAATGATAATAATAAGTTTTTTTATATTTTTATTCTCTCAAGAATTCAAGAAAATGAAGTAAGAAAGAGGGGAACATCTTATGCTGGGATATGCATGGTAGACTCAGCCCGAAAACGAAGTAAACAAGTGATCATGCAGCCAAATTAAAGATCATAACTCAGTAATTAGGATTATCCTCATGGTATTTTGGTTTGCACAAAGATACAAGTCTTGTGTAAAACTTGGTTGAGAGTTGCTAATTGCTATCTTGCCCCTGTACTGAGTTTACTCTTTGAATTAGGGTATCGATGTGAAGCTTATGGTGTTTCCCACTAGGATGGTGACTCGGTGATAATGCCCTCTAAGTCAAACATTAGATAATCTCAATAGCCCATTATTGTATATACATTCATACATTAGATAGGAAAAGATGTGTGTTTATCTCCTCTGCTATGTGAAAGCATTGACCTGGAGTGATGATCTTCTCTGCTATGCGGTGGCATTGACCTGAAGCTCTCATCAACACGCCTAGATGATCTTCTCTGCTATGCTAAAGCATTGACCTGAAGCTCTCATTAATTAGTTGTAGGTCGAGTCTGCGTCTTATGTGTATACCTTGCATATATGTGTGTCTGCATCTGTACATTATAGTGTCCTATATGTATATTATACTAGTCATTGTGGTTGCATTTAAGTAGATTCAGTATAGTGATCAGGCAAAATCAATGATTATGCTCAATAAACCTTGATTACGAGACTAGTTCTTTATCAAATATCAGTGGGGACCAAGTTGCTGAGTTTCTAAGACAATTCAGAATATGATAAACAGTTGCAGATCACGAGTTGAAAATAACAGGGAATGAGTTTAAGCGGACAAACATATCAGCAATCTCGCTAAGTCATGAACCTCTGAAAAACTTCGAGAAAAAGATGATATTATATCCTCTTTTTTTTAATTTTTTTATTTTTTTATTATTTTAATTTTATTCTTATTTAATTTTCATGAGTATTGATATCATGGGGCAATAAAGTATTCAAAAGGCAATTTTTTATTTTATTTTATTCTATTTTCTTTATTTTATTTTTCTTTATTATTTTATTTTATTTTATTTTATTTTAATTTTTAATTTTATTTTAAAATTTGTCTTTGAGTCGGGTGAAATTAAGATTCGCCTTAACGAACCTATAACTTCGCTGGTAAGCTCGACCAGTTGCAAGTCAAGCGAACATGTTGATTTTACCGGGCGAATCTATAGATTCGCTACAGCGAATCTATGTCTTATAAAACGCACAGTGAACGGGTAATTTCACACAGTAACTTTCAACTCATAACTCGTGTTCTTTGTGCGAATTTCAGATTATATTTTCAGTGTTGATTTCAGTTCGTGTTGTGTGTTATAAAGGGTTTAGGTAGGTGTCACGAACCATTCTAAACACTTTAATCGGTGTATTTTACTTCGCATTGTGAGATTTAGCAGGTTCGCTTGGGTTAGGGTTCGGGAACGCTCATCCAGCGAACTTGCTGATTTTCAGGCGAAACTGAACGAAAGTTCATCTGAAATGAGCGAATTTGTAAATTCACCCAGCAACTTTGCTCATTCACTTGAACCGAGCGAAATTATAGATTCACCCTAGCGAACTTAATGTTTTCCAGCGAATTTGAACTAAAAGTCACTTAAGTCAAGCGAATCTATAAAATCAACCCTGTAAATTTGCTGATGTTCAGGCGAAATTGAATGAAAGTTCACATGAACCGAGCGAATCTATAGATTCACCCCAGCGAAAGTATTGATCTTCTGGCGAATCTATAGATTCACCTCAGCGAATTTATAGATTCTCCTCAGCGAATCTATAGATTCTCTTCAGCGAATTTATTTATTTATTTTTTGTTTTGTTTTTACATACTTTCATATATTTACTATGTTGTATACTTACAGTTTTCTAATTTGTTTTCAGTGATCATGGCTAACCTCAAGTTTGATGAAAAGAACAACACTGTAGCACTTCTAGGCGAAGATAGTCCTAAAGCTGCAGGGTTCAGAGATTGCATCAAGTGGCTGAAACAGTCTCCAATTCACTACGCTATCACTCACTCACCGTCTATCTACATCTTACACATTCAAGACTTCTGGAGATCAGCCAAGCTGGATGTTAAAGCCAATCCAAACTACATTCGAGCAAGAATAGGAGGGAATGATATGGTCATTACTGAAGAAACCATAGCCAGAGTGCTTCGACTAGAAGGTGATCAGGGAGGCGAAGTAGAGCTTTTTGACAATCAAGTCATGGAAGGATTCGGAAGTATGGGGTATGAAGGACCATCCTTCGGCTCGAAGAAAGAGATAAAGAAGTCCATGTTGTCCAAAGAGTGGAGATACATTGCTCACGTATTCATCATGTGTCTAGACGACAGGAAGGGAGGATCAGATGGTCTCAATTTGAGATGGGCCAAAGCAATGGTGATATTTTGCAGAGGTCAGAAAGCAAATATAGCCCGATTGATTATTGAGTGCATGTGCGATAACATCATGGCATTAAAGAAAGAGAAATGGCTACTGTATCCTAGATTTATCCAAATGCTAATTGATGATTTGATTCCTGACATCCCAAAGCATGGAGAGATAAAGAGACTCGCCCTGATGAGCTGTAGGATATTTGTAGACTGTGCTTCTATAAGACATGACTTCAGTGGGAAGATCACCCATTTATGGGAAAACATGTATTCTGCTGAAAGATGGGCATACATCAAGAAAGTGATAGAAACAGAAGAGAAGAGAGCTGTGGAGAACAAGTAAAAACAGGAGGAAATGGTTAAAAAGAGAAAAATGTATGCCAAAAAAAAGAGTATAACTTTAAGGAGGAGATAGAGGAAGCCATGCAGGAAGTGAGAGCTGAGAAAGAGAGGAGAACAAAGAAAAGAGCTGAAGAAAGTAGTCATACTGAAGCCTCAGAGAGGAGAACAAAACACAAGCATCAGGCATTCACTGAAAATCCACCAAGAAAAGATGCCAGATCAGAACTTGATCAAGACGTGATTAGAAACGTCAGTGCTTCTGTGGCCAATGAACTGAGCATGATGAAAACCAAACTGATAAACCAAAAGTTAAGGGAGAGAACAAAGGATGAAATGATTGAAGGCTTAACAAAGATGGTGTTGGATTAACAAGAGCTGATCAAGACATTGTTCAAGGAGGTAATTCTCTAAAGGAAGCGGATGGCCTGCCAAATGTAAGATCTGAAGAGGAAATCAATGACCTCTCCGATACCTCCAAATATGCATTTCTGAAGGTGGGAAAATTTTCTGCGGCAGGAGAGGGCCTATGCTCAGCAGCTGGTACTAGTAATGCTGCAGGATCAAGTCAAAGGAAGGACAAAAATAAAGAAACTATTGATGTTGAAGGAGTACATGGAGAGGATGATGATGTGGAGGTTGTGGATGCAGCTTTTGTGGATTTGGGGCTTGACACTGAGAAGGATTTAACGGGAGAGGAGGTTGTGGGGGAGAAACAGAGAATGGAAAAAGAAAAAGAAAAAGAGATGAAGTTAGTGGATGAAGAGGAGGAAGTTGAAGAACAGCTGGTGGATTACAGCACAGAGCCTGAATTTTATGAGGTAGATGAACGTCCAGTGACCTATGTGGCTGAAACTGGGTCATCTGAAACTGGAACGGTAGAGTTAGATAAATCTGACTGGTTTGTTAAAGAAAAGGAGGCTGAAGAGATAACTCCACTATTCCAGAACATCAGAAACCCAACAAGAAAAGAGAGTGATAAGAAGATCTTCAGCTGGAAATACAACTCCGAGCTCAAGTTGTTTATGATCAAAAGAAGGGGAGGAGGAATCTCTTATGTACACAAGAGAAAAGCTTTTAAAACCCTCCCAAGATGGGATTTGAGGAGATTAGCAGAGATTCCTTTACTTTGAGCTGAACAGAGTGAAAGGGCTAAATTGCTGGAGAAAGAAATTAAAAGGGTTTGAAAGATAACTTCAAAGCTTTTGGTTTCATGAAGATGGAAAGGAAAAGGTCAAAGAAAGATGTTGATTGGGTGACTGGTAAAGGGAAAATCGTCCTGCAACTAAAACCAGCAAAGACTATTGATCGCATTAGGATACCTGATCCTCTTCCCCCAAGACTGCAAGCATTCGAAAAATGGTTCTATGATAACAACATAAGGGAAGCAGTGATTAGAGTGAAAGGTGCCCCTAAAATCAGACTGTTTGATCTAATGGAAGTATTTTCTTTTTGTGATGATGATTTGGTGATTCTGTGCGAGAATCATATTAAAGTTGGTGCTGGAGCGGAAACCTTGGAAGAAGCTATCCTCTATATGAGGGTAGCTAACAAGGCCAGGGGATCTAGAGCTGAAGTTCGGGAGCTGTCGAGAAAAATCATTCAAGCGGACGAAACAAGGATGGATATGGATGACTTAAGCAAACAGTTGGATTAATCCATTTCAAGAAGATTTGAAAAGCCTGCGGTAGATGAGGCTAGTGTGTCTGGGGCTCATACTAAGGAGCAAACCGTCCAAGATCAGGAGGAGGTTATAGTTATAAATTCACCTGATGGAGAAGTCAATAAAGCGGGGTTTGTTGAGAACTTTATTGTTGATAGTAAATAAGAGGCAGGATCTGAAGATGTTACTAATCCATTGGCCGGGATTGAGTCAAGGGCAGGAGCTTTCATTGAGAATTTCGAGGCCGAAGTTGATGCTGAAGATGGAGCTGACTGAGAAGACCCATCTAGATAGGTTGGACTCACCTAGATTAGATTAGCTTATTTTGTCTTTTATGTAATAGGACTAATGTTAGATGATTTACATTTATGTAAGTAACGTTTAGTTTGTTTTATCTTTGTTTCGCACTGACCCAGCGAAACTACGAGCGAATCTATAGATTCGCTCGTAGTTAGCTGATAAAGGTCACCCGACAAAACTGTTGTTCGCTGCCGGGTGAACTTACTTTTTGGTCAGGGTAGTTTCGTTCCAGCGAAACTACCAGCGAATTTATTACTGTTTATATATTTGCAACTCTTGTAACTTTGGGAGCAAGTTTTGCCAAACCTAATCGAAATACACTTTTGCATTACTGTTTTCATAGCACTTTGGGGCTGGAATTGCATTTGTTTCACATCATTGAGCCTTATTTGTTAGTATTGTTTGAGTTTGGATCATATGGCTTTATTTTGAAACTCATTTCTGTATTTTGCTCTATTGATTCAATTTCTATGGGATATCACTGTGATTATTATTCATTAGCACTGAAATCAATGACCAATGGACCAACAGTCAGCTAGCTGCTCGTCGTAAGATCATGGATGATCTCTCCCTCCTCAGGGGTGTAGCTCACAGATCACCTTACGATCCCTTGCAAATCAAGAATCATGGGAAGCTGAGTCTTGATTTGTTGAGAGGGCGACGTTATAGTCCTTTGTCTGTTGAGCTTCATCTATTTGATTAAACATTCAAAACATAATCACACACAAACTAGTAATCAAGACATTAATAATCTTTAATTACATTAATGTAATACGTAATTTAAGTACAAAAGTTTTCAAATACAAAGACCTCTAATAATTACTTTTGCCTTGTTCGCTCGCTTCTTCAGCTTCCGAAGCTGAGGAAGAGGGTCTCTGATCTTGATTTCTTTTTGTACGCCTCTCCCAAGTAGTTGGATTTGACGCTGATGCAGATGCATCACCTTCCTGATCATGCTCATCATCATCATCTCCTTCTTTATCTTTTTACACTTCCTCCCGCCTCAACCTCATCTTCATCATCATCATCCGATTCATCATCGGAGGAATCATCATCATCATCATCATCTCCATCATCAGCATCACCCTTTATCTTCAAGGGCTCACCCTTCGTCCCTTTCAATCTTAGCATAAGCTTCTTGTTCTTCTTCTCCACCTCCTCAATCCTTTTAACCGAAGCCATCAGTAACTCATTCTATGCAGTAAGGGCACGATGAGCTCTAGCTAATGCTCTCTCGTGAGCAGTATCTCTCTCAGTCAGATGGGCTATTTGTTTGCCCTGAGCAGTATTGACTGCCATCAACTGATTTAGCTGGTTAGCTCTCATATCATTTGTCACGAGCAGCTTGAGCACTAGTTTGTTGAGGCTAGCCAATTGCTCCTCTAACCCATTAGTGGGTAGAGAAGATCCCAGTGAAGGTGTAAATGAGGTGGAAGGGCCTGGTTTGAGTATGGTAGGTGTGGTGGTAGATGTGGTATAGATGGGAGTAGGGATGAAAGTAGGATGTGGTGGAGCTGATGTGGGTATGGGAGGTATGGTGGCGGGTGTAGTGGTGGCTGTAGTGGTGGCTATAGTGGTGGTTGTGGTGGTAGTAGTAGTGGTGGGAGTGGTGGTAGTGGTGGTGGGAGTAGTAGCTGTAGTGGTGGAAGTAGTAGCTGTGGTGGTGGAAGAGGTAATCAGAACTATCCTTCGCCTCTTGCCATTTTTGCCGTGAGTCTGGGACATTCTCTTCCTCTTTGAGCCCTTACAATATGGACTCCCCCTAGGCTAATAGGCTAGTAGGGTGTATAAGTAGGATCAGTGACATCATCATCACCACCCTCTGAACCAGCCTGGCGTCCCCTAACCGCCTCTTTGCCCCTTTCGGTAGCCACGACTCGGCTACCGACAGTCCTCGTCAGAGGATGTTGGACCAAAAGAACCAATAAGCCAGATCAGAAAAACCTTTAAGTCCTACAGACATCATAACAACTGCTGAAGGCTTCATCATCCGAATACATCAGCTGAAGACAAGAACTGAAGACAACATTTGAAGTACAAGTGCTGAAGACAACATCTGAAGTACAAATACTGAAGATAACATCTGAAGTACAAGTACTGAAGATAACATCTGAAGTACAAGTACTGAAGATAACAACTGAAGTACAAGTGCTGAAGATAACATCTGAAGTACAAGTGCTGAAGATAACATCTGAAGTACAAGTACTGAAGACAAAGACTGAAGACTTCTACTGAAGATAAAGTCTGAAGATCAAGTCATCAGAGGTTGTCACAACAGCTGAAGAAGTATTCTTCAGTTGCTGTGATGGTTTTCCTTTCAGTAGTTTTCTTTTCTGTTTTTAGTAGTTTTCTTTCAGTAGTTAATATAAAACGTCTGAAGAGCCTATTCTTCAGACGTTGTAGCTTCAGTAGTTTTCTTTCAGTAGTTATAGTGTTAGTTTACACTTAGCTCTTTTGTAAGAAGATGTCAGCTGTTAGACATCTTCAGTAGTTTTGTTACTTTCAGTAGTTTGTTGTAATAACGGTTAGATGTCACTGTCAAGTGACATCAAGTGACGTCATTCTTTCCTATAAAAGGACAAATGACCTAATTGTAAACTTTCCGAAGCGTGTGTTGAATGAATATACACCTTTTTGCAGAAATATCTTCTCTCTCTATAACCATACTGTTTCATTGCTTTATCATTTGTGTTCTTGCTTGAATTTGGTCTGATTCGTATACTATTCCGCTGTGAATCAAATCTAATTGATCAAACTAGATGCTGAGATCCTTTCAAATGGTATCAGAGCTGGTTAATCATTGATCGATTTAACAATTGACCATTGAAACTACTCTTTTGATATCTACGTTTGATCGAATTAGCAAATCCTCATGAATCGGTTATAGAGTTTGAATTTCTGCTGCTTCTGGCCAATCAATTTGAGGTTCTACATGGTTTTGAGCTAGATTTACTGAAATTACTTTGAATTTGCTTGAATATGCGAAATGGCGACACCAACTAATGATCCTCACAATATGGCTCCTCAACAAAGCCTCCGATGCTTGTTAGGAGTGAGTATAACATATGGCAACGACGTATGCTCCATCACCTATCTATCAACAGCACTGGTTGTTGGAAATCTGTGGTGCATGGACCATACAAGCCTATGGTGAGTCTTCCGGAGACAAATGAGAGAGTTCCGAAGAAACCTGATCAATATTCGGATGAGGATCTAAAGCTGTTCGAGATTGATGCTAAAGCCCATGGAATTCTGGCCATGACACTGCCTAATGAAATCTATTCAGGGCTTATGCATCATGAAACTGCTCATGACCTCTAGGTTGCTTTGAAAGAACAATTTGGAGGAACTGATGAGGTCTTAGAAAATACTAGGGAAATCCTTGCCCAGCAATATGAGACATTCTCTCATAGGAAGGGTGAGTTTCTGACTCAACAGTTTGAGCTATTCTTCTGTTTGATTTCTGAGCTGAAAATGGTCAAACAAGAATACACAAACAGCCAGATGAACAACAGATTCCTCAGATCCCTGCCTGAGAGATGGGACACATACACTATTGTCCTACCCTCCAGTGCAAATCTGGACATTCTATCTCTCACCCAACTTCATGGGAAACTGCTGACATTTAAAAGAGAGATAGAATAGAAAAGGAAGTTGTCATCATCTGGAAAGCTCACTGATGACTTTGTATCAGGCAATACTGCCTTGATAGGTCAGGAGTCAGAGTATGCTGCATCAGAAGGTTCCTACGATGAGCATATAGATTTCTCTACAAACATAGAACATGCTGTTGTTGGTGTAGATAGTAATTCAGGTGGTAGTAGTGATAATTTGTGCTTTTTGATGGAGGATTTGAAGGGCATTCCAGATGATGATCTGGAAGAGATGGATATTTTGAGCCAAATGGCAATGATCAATATCAGATCTCAAAAGTTCTACAAAAGAACTAGTAGGAAATTCCCTGGTCTCTCTGGCAAAACCAAAGTTGGTTTTGACAAGAGCAAGTTAAGGTGTCATAAGTGCCATAGGCTTGGACACTTTGCAAGAGAGTGTAGATCATCTGGATCTAACTCCCTTGCACCCTTTGTGACCTTCCCAAGCAATAGTTCACAAAACAAAGGGCAACATTCCACCAGTTTGGTCATCCATCACAAGCTCAATCATCACCTGCATATTTTGTTCCTCAAGGTCATATGCCATATCCTTACCCCTGCTTTTACATGCCTCAGACAAGCCAAGTTCAAGCACCCATGGCTCAACAACCATATGCTCTTCCTGAGCCTCAACCATCTTAATCTCATCAACAATCTCAACCTCAACAACAGCACAACTTTTTCACCCCAGGAGTTGTTGACTGGAGCAGTTTACCAGATGATATGTCTGGTCATAAACAACTGGTTCCTGGTGTTGGTTAACATGGTGGTGACAATCCTTTTGGAAATCTTGCTCTTATGGAGTCTGCTGATGGATCATCCTCCAATGCTTCATCATCACAGGTATCAAAGGTATCTTCAGAGGCCAAGGCCAAGTTATGTTCTGAATCATGCATAGCCATATTTGCATCTATTAGAGAAGCAAATGCAACTTTAATCAATAAGAATCTTGAGCTAGAGAAAATGATTTCCAAAAGAAAAGCTGAGTTTGAGTCTGTGCTTAATGAAAAGAATGATGAGATTTACAAATTAAAATGCCAAATCACTGATGATAAGGCAAAGGAAGAGGTACTTCTAGAGAAGTATAAGGACCTCAAAGAAACACTTGCAGCTACCCAGGTAGAGTGTGAAAGCTGGGTAACTTCCTGCAAGGGTTTTGAAATGCTTCTCAGCAAGCAATCAGCTTCCAATGTGAAGTTTGGAATTGGTTATAATCACACTACTCCTCCTACATATTTTACTCCCAGGTCAGAAGTAGAATCTGAAGGAGAAACCAATAACCAATCCACCTCATCATGTGATTCATCCTCTGATAAAGCACCAAAATCAGAGGATGAAGTCAGCATTTATATCTTTGAGAACCAATCAGCTGATTTTGATGGCTCAAATGCTGACAGTCACATGATCAAGAAAGAGTTGATCACTTCTGGTGTTGTCTCACAAAGTACTGAAAGTACTGAAGAGCAAGTTACAATACCTGAAGAACAAACCCAAACTACTGAAAGTAGAAAGGGTTTGAAAACTGCTGAAGAATATATCAGGAATGCAAGTACTGAAAGGATGAAAACTGCAAGTACTGATAGAAAACTGCTGAAGAACAAATCTTCAGTAGTTAAGAATCCTTCAGTACTTACCACAAGAACCGAAAGGAAGAAAGTAATGAAGAACAAATCTTCAGTAGTTTCATCTTCTTCAGCAGTTGATCAACCAAAGATGAAGAAAAAGCCATGTGAAATATATGGCTTATTCAATCATCTCACTGATGATTGCTGGTATAGAAAGGGTTCCAAACTCAATCAAAATAAGAACATAAAAAAGAAAATTAACAAAATGAAAGATGAGTTTGAAACCAAGTTTGTACCAGCAACATCTCAACCTAAAAACCCAAAATCCTTGAAGAAATCCAAAAACAAGGAAGGGGTAAATCAGGAAACAGCTGAGGGTGTTCAAAGGAAGATGGTGCAACACAGGAATCCATCACAGTCAAGAACTGATGTGTCTGATGAGCTGAAGGCTTTAGCAAACAATCAGACACAAATTTTCATGATGGTTCAACATCTATTGGGGAGAGTCAACCAAATAGATGTGCCTGTTATTAAGCCACAGAAAAGGAAGCCCAAGCCAAAGGAGTCCTTTTCTACACCATCTCCATCACCTTACACTGTTACTCATGACAAACCAGTTAGTGTAACATCTGTTGATGAAAGCAGACCCAAAACCAAAATGGTTTGGGTCTAAAAAACTAACTAGTTTCTTGTGATGAATGCAGGGTTCTTCAGCATGCCAAAGAAGCATCTGGTATGTAGACAGTGGAGGATCCATACATATGACATGGAGCAGCTCTCTTCTTAATGGCTACTCTCAAGGAAAGAAGGGGTTTGTTTCTTTTGGCAATGATGCTAAAGGTTACATCATCGGCAAAGGCTTTGTTTCCAATGGTGAAATAAGGTTTGATGATGTTAACCATGTGGAGAATCTCAAGTACAACCTCTTGAGTGTCAGTCAAATGTGTGATAAAGGTCATGTTGCCCTTTTCACCAGTCAGAAGTGCAGGATTCTGTCTTCCAAGGTTTTGAGTTTGATTGACAAGGTGTTGGATGAACATACTCTCCTGAAGGCCAACAGGACAGGAAGAGTATATGCCTTAGATCTATCAAAGAAAATTGATCTAAAAGGCCATCCTTGCATATTCTCCAAGGCTTCTCCTCAGGAATCTACTCTATGGCTTAGAAGGCTTGGTCATGTGAATCTCAAAAACATGAACCAGCTGATCCACCATGGTTTAATAAGAGGATTGCCAATGAAGGAGTTCAAATGTGATGACAACTGTTCTGCCTACTTAAAAGGGAAGCAACACAAGGTTTCATTTCCTCTAATATAAGAGCCAAAGTCCACTGCCTGCTTGTAATTATTGCATATGGATCTTTTTGGTCCTGTTAGAGTGATGAGCATGGCAAAGAAGAAATACTGTCTGGTAATTGTGGATGATTACTCCAGATTTGTATGGACTTTCTTCTTGCACTCCAAAGATGAAGCTGCACAAGCTATTATGAACTTTGTGTTGTATGTTGAGAAACAGTATTCCCTTCTAGTCAAGTGTGTGAGGAGTGATAATGGCACAGAATTTAGAAATCATACACTTGATGAATTCTACTTGTCAAAGGGAATCAAGCGGCAGTTCAGCATTCCAAGAACTTCTGAACAAAATGGAGTGGTGGAGAGAAAGAACATGACTCTTATTGAAGCTGCCAGGTCAATGTTGGCTGATTCAGGTTTGCCACTAACCTTTTGGGCTGAAGCTGTCAACACAGCTTGCTATGTGCAAAATAGAGTATTAGTGAATCAAAGGTTGATGAGGACTCCTTATGAAGTACTACATCATTTGGCCCCTTTGATTTCATTCTTTAGAGGCTTTGGGTGTCCTTGTTACATTCTCAACACAAAGAATCCACTCCAGTGGTTTGAATCAAAGGTGGATGCAGGGTATTTTGTTGGTTATTCATTTACTTGCAAGTCATACAGAGTTTTCAACTGCAGAACAAAGATAGTTTAAGAGACTTTGCATGTGAAGTTTAATGAATATCCAAAGGACAAGATTCCACAAAACCCTATAGAGTTATTTGATTTGGACATACTGCAATAAGTTCCTTATCAGGCTCCCGCTGTTGCTCCTGTAAACAGTTTTCCACCTGGTGGTACTGATGATGATGCTGACAGTACTCACCTTTTCAGGTTTAGTGACCAACTGCCTGAGTCATCTAAACCTCACGCTCTTGTAGCTTCAGCAGCTCCATCCACAACAAATGCTGATGAGATTTCTGAATCTTCTACTTCATTTGAGTTGCCATCTCCTCTATGGTTTCAAGAATCTCCATCAACATCTGTTACTACTGAATCCCCTACAAACACTTGCACAGACCTCATTGTTTATCAAGAGTTGAAGGATCACCCGATGTCTCAAATCATTGGTGATATCAATGCTGGAGTCTCAACCAAAAGTCAATTGTCCAATTTCTGCTTCTATGCTCTCTTCATCAGTCAGCAAGAGCCAAAGAACTATCATGTTGCACTAAGAGACAATGGATGGGTTGAAGCCATGCAGCTTGAGCTTCTTCAGTTCAAAAAGCAGCAATTGTGGGAGGTAGTTCCTTTACCCCAAGGTAAGTGTGCAATAGGCACTAAATGGGTGTTTAGGAATAAAACAGATGAAAAGGGCCAAATTGTTAAGAACAAAGCCAGACTGGTTATACAGGGGTTTGCACAAGAAGAAGGTATTGATTATGATGAAACCTTTGCCCCTGTAGCCAGACTGGAGGCAATCAGATTGTTCTTAGCTTATGCTGCTTTCCATAATCTTAAAGTTTTTCAAATGGATGTCAAAAGTGCATTTTTATATGGTAAAATAAAAGAAGAGGTTTATGTGTGTCAACCACCAGGTTTTGAGGATAATAAACATCCAGATTGGGTGTATAAGCTTGATAAGGCTCTATATGGGTTGAAACAAGCTCCTAGAGCCTGGTATGAAACATTATCAAATTTTCTTCTTTAAAATAATTTCAGTAGAGGCTCCATTGATAAAACTTTATTCATAAAGAAAGTGGGACAACATAAGCTACTTGTTCAAATTTATGTTGATGATATTATTTTTGCATCCTCTGATCCACAGTTGTCTGATGAATTTACAAAGTTGATGCAAAAAAAGTTTGAAATGAGTGCCATGGGAGAATTACAGTTCTTTCTGAGTTTGCAAATCAAACAAAGAACTGATAGAACTTTCATTCATCAGTCCAAATATACAAAAGATCTTTTGAATAAGTTTGATTTACAAATCTGTAAGCCCTGTTCTACTCCCATGAGCAGCACCACACAACTGGATGTTGATCAGAAAGGTAAAGCAGTTGATGAAACCCTTTACAAATGTATGATTGGTTCCTTGATGTACCATACAGCTTCTAGACCAGATATTATGTTTGCAACTTATGTCTGTGCTAGATTTCAGGCTGCACCTAAAGAATCCCATTTGATTGCAGTCAAAAGGATCTTTAGATACTTGCAAGGAACTCAATCTCTAGGACTTTGGTATTCCACTGGGCACTCATGTAAATTAGTTGCCTTCTCTGATAGTGACTATGCAGGGTGAAAAGTAACCAGAAAATCAACTTCTGGTGGATGCCAATTTTTAGGCAATTGTTTAGTTTCTTGACAGAGTAAGAAACAAACTTCAATTGCTACATCAACTGCTGAAGCAGAGTACATTGCTGCTGCAAGTTATACATCATAGGTACTCTGGCTTCAGAATCAATTATTGGATTATGGCATTACGGAGACTAAGACTCCATTACTAATGGATAGTGCTTCAGCTCTTTGTATTGTTAAGAATCCAGTCCAACATTCTAGGACCAAACATATTGAGATCAGACATCATTTTATTAGGGATTGTTATGAAAAAGGTCTGATTGATCCAAAGTTTGTTCCTAGTGCTGATGAGCTTGCAGATATATTTACTAAGCCTTTGGATAGTGCAACTTTTCAAAATCTTGTGCTAAGGCTTGGTATGCTGCAGCTGGAATAAATTGACTAATACTGATGCTCTCAGATCACAAGTACTGATGAGCATTAGTATACAAAGGTAAAAAAATAAGTACTGATGAGTTATTTTGTCTTCAGTATTTTTCATAACTACTGAAGACTAAAATACTTAAAAGTACTGAAGTACATTATTTGTTGCAAAGAACTAATGAAGTTACAACTACTGATGTGGTTATAACTCCTGATGCCTATTTTACACAAATAAGTACTGAAGAACAAATTTTTTTCACAAGTACTGATGTGTAATCTTACACATAAGTACTGAAGACAATATTTGTTCACAAGTTCTGAAGAATAATTTATTTCATCAGATCTTCTGAACATCTGTTCACAAGAGCTGAATAATAAATATTTCAAAGAGCTGATGGCCAATGAAACGTCTGAAAATCAGACAAAGTCTGATGAGTAAATGTTGAGGTCAGAATGAAACAACTGAATTGATGACAATAGCTGATGAGTAAATTTATTCTTCAGCTAATTCCAACTTCTGCTGTTTCATATCAAAACAACTGAAGGACAAAACCATGTTATCAGTAGTTTCAACTACTGATGACTAACACCAAGTCCTCAGTCGTTTACAACAACTGAAGCCAAAACCATGTCTTCAGTAGTTTACAACTACTAATGACTAACACCAAGTCTTCAGTTGTTTACAACCTCTGAAGATGAAAACCATATCTTCAGTAGTTCTCAACTACTGATGATTAACAACAAGTCTTCAGTCGTTTACAACCTCTGAAGGACAAAACCATGTCATCAGTTGTTTCAAACACCTGATGACTAACACCAAAACCTTCAGTCGTTTTCTATCAACCGTTTCATAACCATACCCTATAAATACCTAACCCTAACTTTAGAGTTTTTCATTCTCACAAAACCTAACATTCAAAAACTCTGAAACTTCCCTCCTCACATTAATGGCGACCATGCAGCTTAGACCACGCCACAACTGTGTTGCCTACCTCACTTAATCAACCTTTTTGACCAAGTTTGATAATGCCATCGATCTGATGGCTGAATCTCCATACAAAACAACATTTCTTCTGAATCCTACCATCTACGCCGAATCCCTTAACCAGTTCTGGACAAACGTCACCCTTTCAACTGGGGAGAATGACACCGAGGTCTCTCTCCAGTCGTTTGTCAACCAACAAAAGGTGGTGTCACTTCGGACATCATTCGACAAACCTTAAATCTGAATGATGCCACCTTCGTCACTGAATATCCAAAGGGCACAACCGACCTATCTTTTGCTCACCATGGATACCAAGGTGACCTTCGTGCTTCTACCATCCTCAAAAAGCACTTCCATGACCCTGAATGACTTATCTTTCACATGGTCAATGTCTGCCTTGCCCCCAAGACTTCTTCATGGGATCAAATGTCATCAAGGTGGCAGCAGGTATTGTATTCTATCCTTAAGAAACAAAATCTAAATTTTTCTAAAATAATCTTTTTGGAACTTGAAGATATGGCTTTGAAACCTCTGGCTAACCGATGGATACTATATCCAAGGTTCATTATGGCCATTATTGAAAATCTGCTCAAGCTGAGGGACTTGTTGGCCTAGGAGTCCCTGCTCTGGCTGTATTGCCTGAAGTATACTCCAGGCACAACTCAGACCAACACCTCAAACAGGCTGCCAAGCTGCTAAAACCAAGCAGCAGGAACCCACAGCCTCCCCCTCAAAATCCATAGTCCCCACCAAACCCAAAACCAAAAATCCCTAAAAGGCTACTCAGGGAGACGAGTCCCCTGAGGATGCCCTTACACCACCAATGCAGGAAGTAACTACTGGAAGTAATCCCCCAGTAGTTACCAAGACTCAACCAGCCACAACCGCTCAGGAATCCTCTCAACAGGATCCTGAAGCAACCACTTTAGAGGCACCCATATCTCTGGAACCTTTCTCACTTGAGAAGGTTACCATTGAAGAGCACCATTCTCCCCAGGTGCAAACTGCTTCACCCCTATCTCCCACTGCAACCGCCCCACAAAGTCCAACACTTATAGTTGCTAAAGTGCTGACTCAGCTCAACACTCCACCCTCTCCCCAGGCACCTATCACAACTGGGAAAACCCCAACCAATGAGAGGGAGGATCCAAGTGTTGCTGATAACCCACAGTACAGGCATTACAATGTTCTATCTCCCAGTGTGGAAGAGGAGATAAGAACATCTGGTGAGGCTGCCACTTCTCCTGCTTCAGCGCATGAACATGATGAAGTTGGTAACATCTCTAAGTCCTCACCAGAGGTAACTGCTGATGAAGGATTTCATCCTGAGGCAGGAAGTCCCTAGTTCCAAGACAAAGGGGCACATGTGACTACTGATCCACACTCAGCACATGTTCATCCTGATACAATCAGGAGGTTAGTTGATTCAGCTAATACTGATGATGACCTGGGCTTTTTCTACGATGTATTAGCCCATAATACTATTCTTGAGGATGAGGTGAGTAGACTCAAAGAGCTACTTGCTAAAATGACTTAAGAATCCAGTCCATCTGCCAACATTCACCCACAGATGGCCTTCTCCTGAAGGTCTCCCACACACAGAGCCACTCCTAAATACTCAGCCACCAGCCTCTGCTTCTAGCACCATCTCTCAAGGACAACACCCCCCTGAGCAAATGGTTGCTATCTTTAAATCTTCCTTGCCTCTCATCACTCCCATCATCACTAACATTGTGAATAAAACTCTTGATGAGAGGCTTTCCTTAACCATACAACCCCTGGTGGATGATGCTGTGTCAAAGAAACTTTCTGACATTCAAACCCCTGCAACTAATGCAACCAAAAAGGGGGAGTCTAAGTTAGTAAAAGTATTGAAGAGGAAGAGAGTTGAGGAGGAGAAAGAGAAAGAGAAAGAGGTAGAGAAGGAGGTGGAAATTGAGAAAGAGATGGAAAAGGGGATTGAGGGGGAGAAGGAGAGTGAGAAGGGACTGAAAAAGAAAAAGACTTTCATGTGACATATAAGAAGAAGAAGGGTGAGAATGAGAAGTCTCCTTAAGAAAAGGTACTACCTGACCTTGTCAAAGAAGCTGATGACCAACACAGCAGGTCAATGGATAAAATCATTGACAAGTTGTTTAGGCAAGGCTTTGACACTGCTAAGCTTGATGCTGAAGTAAGGAAATTGGAGATTCAGGAGATTGAAAACCGATGGTCTGGCTATAGTGAGAAGGAGAAGGAGAGACTAGAAGCTATGGCCAGATTCATTTTGAAGTATCTGGGGAGATCAGTCCTTGAAGTTAAATCATGGTCCAGGCACAGCATCTTGGAAATAACCAACAAGATCTGTTCATCTGAGACATTCTCTAAAGGGCTGATCATAGAAGCCCTAAATGAAGCTGGTGCTGGGAGCAGGACTGAACTAGCCAAGCATACCAAAGCTTCTCTCAAATCAAAAATACTAGAACAGCCTGTGCAATCTCCCACACCAAAACAACCCACATCACAACCCACAAAACCAACTCCCTTACCCAAGAAACCAATAGCCGATGATGCACCCATGAAGAGGAAGAGAAGGGTATTAAGGCTTTTAGAAGAAGAAGAAGAAGAGGATGATGAAGAAGACAGTCTGCCCATTTCAGCTTTCATTACTATGCCTAAGGCAAAGAGTCAACCAATAACAATTACTCCTGCCTTCCAGATGCAAACCGTGAAAGTCAAAATTAAGGAAGAGCAAATGCACAAACAACATGATGAGGAGCTGTTGAGAAGGGTTGACAAAGTTTATGATCAATTATAAACATGAAGAAACATGCTCAGAGATTATATGCTCTCAAACATACTTTTCAATATCAGAAGGAGAGAGTAAGGATTTTGCCTGATCCAAGGGTGTCTCATAGAATTCATAAGAAAAACATTCCACAGATATACAGAAGATCGTATATGAAGTGATCATGCTGGCCACTGTAGTATCACCCTGGGAAATCCTAGAAGACTTCAAGAAAGCCTATACAGCTAATCTGCCCCCACAAAAGATGCTGGAAAACAAAATGGTGAAAAAGGGGTTAGTGTATAAGAGGCTTGAAAAAGTCAGAAAGAATGAGCTCCACTTGTTACTTGAGGGTAATCACCCGGATGAATTTGCTTATAGAGAAATAACAATAGTGGAGCTCAAGAATGAGAAACAGGTCAAATACCTGTCTGAGTTCTATGGGCCTGAATTCTTTTTTGAGGGAGAAGCTGAAGATCTTACCATGGAGGAACAAATAGTTCTCCTTGAGGCCTATGTGAGAGAGTCTTACAGACTCATAGTTGGGAAGTAGGTTCCATGGATGGGGTAACAGCTCTGTGTCCAATTCCCCAAGACAGAGTTCCCATCCATCCTTTGCCAATCAGATCTTTGAAACCTCTTCCCTGGCCTGTGCTTACTTTGGTCATTTCTGAGCTGATCCAGAAGAAAAAGACAACTTTTCTGCCAAATAAGTGGGACTCAAAGAAGCTTAAAGGTTTTGGCTGCATTGGTTCAGGGGGAGTTTGTTAGACCAAAAGAACCAATGTGCCAGATCAGAAAAACCTTTAAGTCCTACAAACATCATAACAACTGCTGAAGGCTTCATCAACTGAAGACATCAGCTGAAGACAAGAACTGAAGACAACATCTGAAGTACAAGTGCTGAAGACAATATCTGAAGTACAAGTACTGAAGACAACATCTGAAGTACAAGTACTGAAGATAACATCTGAAGTACAAGTACTGAAGATAACAACTGAAGTACAAGTGCTGAAGATAACATCTGAAGTATAAGTACTGAAGACAAAGACTGAAGACTTCTACTGAAGATAAAGTCTGAAGATCAAGTCATCAGAGGTTGTCACAACAGCTAAAGTGTCACAACAGCTGAAGAAGTATTATTCAGTTATTGTGATGGTTTTCCTTTCAGTAGTTTTCTTTTCTGTTTCAGTAGTTTTCTTTCAGTAGTTAATGTAAAACGTCTGAAGAACCTGTTCTTCAGACGTTGTAGCTTCAGTAGTTTTTTTTCAGTAGTTATAGTGTTAGTTTACACTTAGCTCTTTTGTAAGAAGATGTCAGCTGTTAGACATCTTCAGTAGTTTTGTTACTTTCAGTAGTTTGTTGTAATAATGGTTAGATGTCCCTGTCAAGTGACATCAGCAGACGTCATTCTTTCCTATAAAAGGAAAGATGACCTAATTGTAAACTTGTCAAAGCGTGTGTGATGTGTTGAAAACACATCTCTTATTTATCCCATTTTAGAGTCGGTTTTGTTTAATTTAGTAGTTAAAAGTGTTGTTTTTACTTAGTTTTGGTTGTTTTATGGTTTTACAGGTGTTTGAGGACCAAAAAGTGGTTTAGAAGCCTCGGAAATAAAGAAACGGAGTCAAAAGATGAAGAGTTGAGACTTGGAGGATTTTTCAAGTCACAAAATGAAGGAAACTCTCTAGAAATTGAGTTCTTCGAGTGGCTCGAGAGGGTTTTTGCACCTTCCGAGCCACGCGAAGAGTAGCAGAATTGGCCCCCGACTATTTTGTCCTTTCGAGTGGCTCGAGAGGTAATGTTTTGGTCTCTCGAGCCACGCGAAGAGGTGGTTTCTCCGGAAAAAATTAGGTTTTGGTATAAAAACCGCTTTTACACCCTCATTCGAGAGAATTCGACCGGGAGCGGCTGAAGACGAACCATAAGGGCGATTTGGAGCATTTTGGAGCAATTGGAGCATGGAATCGAAACTTGGATCACTCGTGTACTTGATTTCGGGTTCTACTTACTTTCTTCATCGATTGTTAACTTGAATACGATGTTTTGGACCATGAATTCTAAGTTTTGTTTCTGTTTAGAACTGGTTATGAGTAGCTAATTCAATAGACATTATCTAGATGATGATTAGTTGATGATTGTGAATTTTTAGAATGGTTGAATTGATAGACTTGATTTTGGTTGAATTGAATGAGTATTATGTATTGATTTCTGTTCTTGGATGCATGTTTATCCTATATGATTAGCCTACGAATGTCTTTCAATTGTGGTTATCATATCCAACACGTAACTTAGTGTTCGTGGTTTACTAGGGATTTTGCTAGACGTAGTAAAGTCTTAGGATTGCATGTGTAAATGGATAAGAAATCAATGTGTATCTTAACTGGAAATTGAAAGATAAAGGTTAGTTGATTGATCTTGGTTATTAGATTCTAGGTAAATTGATAACTGGTAAACAATTCAAATCTGGTAATTTGATAATCTTGTTAATCATGTTTAATTGAACCATGATCAAGTCACCTCTTGCATGTTAAATGTTTGTGGTATGTTAGATTAGATTATCCGACACCTATCTGGTACTTTAATATCGCTAGGTTAACTGAAAGGAAAGCTTAGCCATTGGTGAACTTAACACATGTCTTTAGGGGTCATTTTGGTCACACCCGGTGAATGGTCTGGGATCCACTAAGTCTTCCTTAGGATATGTATCTTTAGAAAACTAATCTATTCACAAGTCTGAACCATTCTTACATTCATGCATCTCAACTAGGATGCTATCTAGATAGTGTTGTCTCTAATTAATCAGTATCTCTAAATCATCTTCTTTGTGTTCATTTCTGCATTTCTTAGTTTAATTACTTTTAATTTGTTCAATTTAGTTTCTAGTTGTTAAACAAACCCCCCCAATCCTATAATCAGTTGTTAGTCCTTTAGTGAGTCCAATCTTTCTATTCTAGTGTCTCGTGGGTTCGATTCCCGTTCTTCCTTAATCTGTTCTACACACGATAGGTACACTTGCCTATTTTGTGTACTAGGTCTAGGTCGTTTTAGGGTAAAATTTGAGTGTCTAGTTTAAGTCTAGGTTAGTTAATTTAGTTTATTTTTATAGACTTTTTCTCACACATCAGTGTGTTGAATGAATATACACCTTTTTGCATAAATATCTTCTCTCTCTAAAACCATACTGTTTCATTGTTTTATCATTTGTGTTCTTGATTGAATTTGGTCTAATTCGTATACTATTCCGCTGCGAATCAAATCTAATTGATCAAACTAGATGCTGAGATCCTTTTAGAAGCTCCTCATTTGACTCCTCATCTCCTTCGTCAACTAGGAAGTCCCGGTGGATAGAAGCCTGCTCAGATCCACCAGGAGCAGAAGCACTACTATATGGAGGTGGTGGAGATTTAGTAGACGTGCCAGCATCTCCACCATCCTGACCATTGTCATGGTCATCGTCATTGTCGTCCACATCAGCAGTAGGACCCATGATGGGCTCAAAGTCTGATTCACTATCGTCGTGACGCCACTTCTTTCGAGCTGGCGCCACGTATCCCTCGTTGGCCAGATAGCCGAAGAGTCTCCTCACTGGGGGCTTCACCTTCTTCCCCCGGTATACCTTCATCTTGCCTAACGTGGTGTCATCCATCACCTCTAAGCCCACTGCATCGTCCTTCTCCTTGCCCTTGGCCTCTATGTTCTCTGTTAAGTATGTGAAGAAAATGAGGGAGAAATAAACGGGTGGTTCAGCACCAGCGCAACATATGCGTTCTGGCTTTGGTCCGACATCTCGTTGAATCCTCCATGCCTGGAGGCAATGCACTTAAGGATCACATGTGCCAAATACTTAATGTGACACCCTGTATTTTCAGGTTAACGTCGTTTCTTTTACCTAAATTCCTTCCGTCATTTGATATTATTAAATCAAATTTTAATGAATGTAAATAATACTTGTTATTATTATTATATTATTATTATTATTATTATTATTATTATTATTATTATTATTATTATTATTATTATTATTATTATTATTATTATTATTATTATTATTACTACTACTACTACTATTACTACTTCTACCAATATTATGATTAGTTAGTTTAACCTAACCTAAAACTAACCAAAACTAACAAAACTCAATTAACCTAAGAAGCAAGATAAATTAATTAAAGGGACGAAAAGTGGCAATGGCAAAACTTGATCCCATAATATAAACTAACCCCCACCCACGGTTTCCCTTACATTCGCATCACCTGCAACCATAAACCCTCTTAACCCTAGCAACCCATTGACGGCAACCTCATTCTTCTCAGCCTCGGCAACTTTGTGCTCGCTAGTGTCGGAGACCTCCGGCAACCAGGAGGGTCGGCCAAGACAACTCCAAGTGGTATGTTCTCTTCCCGTTATGTTTTGCATTCATATCGGTACGGTTCGTCTCGGTTACTAGTTCGCGATTATGGTTTTCAATCTGATTCTGTTGTTGCCCCGGTTAGTCCTGTAAAGAGGGTTTGCAGGCTGTTGTGTGTTGTGGTCTTTGGTCAGTTCGTGACTTCATATTTACATGTATCTACGTGCTAGGAATGTACGTATATATGCAATGGGGAGTGTGCATGTGGCTGTAATGGAGGGGGTACGTAGGTGGTCTGTTGATCATCATATAAGGGTGCTTAATCATGTTTGAGTAGGCGTATGATCTTGTGGTGTGTGAGTGTTGCGTAATCGGGGGTGTATATACGGCTAAGTAAGGGAGGTTCTTGTGTGCTTTTTGTGTATGTGCGGGTATATATGTGTATGTACAATTTGGTGGTTGAATGCTTCTTCATGATGGGTGTGTGCGTCTGCATGTGTGCAAATCATAGTGCATTTATATATGTCTCATGGTTGTTACATGTTGTTGCTATGTATATATGTGGGTGTCGCAAATATGTATGTATATATGGATGTTATGCATGTGGGGTTTCACCCGTGGACTTTTGGATTGGATATTCCAAGTGGGTTTTGCTAAAGAGGGGTAAGTATAATTGAGTGGGTGTGTTGGCTCATGGGTTCGGATACTTGGCTTTCAATCTTAGGGTTAGCATATTGTGTGCATGGGTATCGACGTATATGTGGGTTTAGTTATAGGGGGCGCCTAGGTTGTTGGTTACTTGTATGTAGTCCAATAAATTAATTGAGAAGATTTCTTAGATTGTGAATTTAGCCCTTAAAACTAACATTTAAAGTGCCATAGTTATTTGTACAATCTTATCTCAATTATCTTTATGGATCTACTTTGACCTGGCTGGTATCATTCTTGTATTTAATCTCAATTAAGTTATCGTATGAGACCTGAGATAACCTTCAATATCTTTATCTACTTACTTTGTATTTATTTTATTTATAATTGTTTTTCTTCAACAAATAAATATTTTATTATTCAATAAAGATGACAATTTATACAAAACTTATAACATCGACCTAAGCTCTAGCTTAATGATTTCATGACTTACAATGGTTTGGTCTTTTATTTATATCAATTTACAAAAGGTGTGCACAAACTCTCTTAATTAAGGGTATAAATATATATATTAGGTATATACATGTGTTATATGTTATATGCTCTATTTATAACATGCATATTGTGTGTGGGTTGCGTTGATCGTGCTTGCATGTGTTGGGGATACAATCGAAAACCTGCATCCTAACCGAACCGTAGAACGCGAATCCGTATAATTTTTACTTTAAACATTTAATAATTAATGTTAATTATTTATTAAATGAAATCCAGGTTAATTTGAACTCTAATCATTTGTGATTGCATTTACTCGTTGCTGTGCATACAAGATGAGTTTACAGCCCCACTTTTATAATATTCACTCTTTTTGGGGGAGAGAAACATGCTGCTTTTTTTATAAATGATACATTTCCTTAGATTTTGTAATACTGCATATACTTGATACTATGGTGTTATACTACTCCTCTTTAGACCGTTAATATGTTACTAGCGAGGTGATTGTTAGTAGATCTATTGGGTTTGACAAACACCGCCCGGGCTAGTCGCGCTAGCTTGATTGGAGGTCAAACGGGTGAATGGTTAGCTTGTTTTATAGTGTTGTGGTTGACAATTCCACAACCGGGGCATACATTATTATTATTATTGCTGTCAGCTCGGTCACGACTTCATACCCATAGTGACTTGCTATAGGCTAGACCTACTTATATGCTTTGATTACTAAATCTGTAATTTCATAACTATTGATTATTATTTTCTGATAAACCTGTGATCTCACCAGTCTTTGTACTGATTTTAGCATGTTTTCTCTCAGGTCGTTGATATGGCATGTCTAGGACCACTGCATCCATTGCATATCATTCTGCTTTCACTTTAAAACTAATTTATGGTTTAATTACGTTTACATTACTTATATTGGTTTGGGCGGGTGTTGCGCAGTTTTAACACTTGTTTAAATGTTTTCTAATTTCGCTTCCGCAATACTTAAACATGTTTGGTTTGTTTCAATATAATTAAGCAACTTATATGTTTTGTAATTATCGAGTTGTTTGGTCTAACTGATGCTTATCTGAGATCATAGTTATGTCACACGCCTAATGGTAAAACCCCGTTCGTGGAAATTGAGGGTGTGACAGAGTGGTATCAGAGCATTAGTTATAGCGAACTAAAATGAACTTTTGCATCTCATTTGCATTGCATTTTAGACTATAGTTGGATTTGCATTAGTTACACACATGTAGACTGTTATGTTTGCTTGCTATTTACTGGCTTCGGCTTATTTCTATAAGGGTTTACTACAGGAATGGTGTCTTCATCATCTGCTCCTTCATCTTCATCTCGGGGCAAAAGGCCTATCTACTACGATCATGTTCCTTCCTCTGAGAACCCATGCGTTTGGCCATTACATTATAATAATAATGAGAGACTCGATTACGATCAGCCTTTTGCTTTACCTGAGTACCACCGGTTCATAGGTGGGAGTGTTACACTCAGTACATAACCGATCTCATCCTAGAGAAGAATGTACCCCCACCTCCCGAGAACCGACCTGGTACTAGGTCTACTTCTAGTAGGGACCCTAATGCCCCTACGTTACCACCGCTTCCTTGCCCTCCAGAGCAGGCCATAGTTGCTTTGGCCTACTTCTGGTACTAGGTCTACTTCTGGTAGGGACCCTAATGCCCCTACGTTACCACCACTTCCTTGCCCTCTAGAGCAGGCCATAGTTGCTTTGGCAGCCACAACACATTTGGAACGTAAGCAACTATAGTTGCTTTGGTACTAGGTCTACTTCTGGTAGGGACCCTAATGCCCCTACGTTACCACCACTTCCTTGCCCTCCAGAGCAGGCCATAGTTGCTTTGGTACTAGGTCTACTTCTGCTAGGGACCCTAATACCCCTACGTTACCACCACTTCCTTGCCCTCCAGAGCAGGCCATAGTTGCTTTGGCAGCCACAACACATTTGGAACGTAAGCGCATAGCCGAACTTGAGAAGGAAAACAAAGAGCTGAAGAAGACATCGAGTGAAACTACAAAGGAACTCGAACGACTCAGGACTCGATTTGATAACTTCGTGGGTTACTACAACGACCTGGTGGATCGTTTTAATGGATTGGTCGGGCGGGCTGATAGCGGCGACCAACGACTTGAAAATCTGGAATCCCACGTCTTCGCTCAGAACGCAGTACCCGAACCAGAAGTGGCACCCGAAGAAGAAGAAGACCCGAGGAAGAACAAGAAGAGGCACCAGAAGAAGAAGAAGACCCCAAGGAAGAACCAGAAGAGGCACCTAAAAAAGAAGAAGACCCCGAGGAAGAACCGGAAGAGGCACCTGAAGAGGAGGAAGAACCTGAAGAAGAACCGGAAGAAGCACTAGAGTAGGAAGAACCAGAAGAACCCGAGGAACAGCCTGATGACGAAGCGAAAAACAGCGACGGATCTGTCGATTCTCACTGATTTTCTTGCTTATTATTTTCCTTTTATTATTTCTCTTATTACATTGGACTTTATTCTTTTCACACCTAGATGGGAAGGGTTGTTTCCATCCGACTTATGTTTCTGAATTTTGATATTTGGTTTTATTAATTGTAGACGTATTTACAATTTATTTTGCCAGAAATTATTATTTGAATATTTAGTTGTGTGTGTTAAATTCTTTAATTGCTTATACTAGAATAAAGTTAAATATGTTGAAATATTTACTTATTTATGTATGTTATGATTTTTAAAGAATGTCTGGAAGAGGTCGTGGACGTGGCGTAGGTAACATTACTATAACGGCTGCGGAATTGGTGGCACTGATAAATCAGAATGTCACCGCGGCATTGGCAAGCCAACACCCTCCACAGCAGAACCCTATTGGTAAGTAAAGGTTTCTTTACCCCTTATCCTGATCCACGTGATAGCTTTTCATGACCTAATCTCAATTCCAATATCTAATCATTATACTCGATCCAATTTCAAGACAACCAGCTTGCACCTACAAGTCCTTTATGGATTACAAGCCTAACCCCTTTAAGGGAACTGATGGAGCAGTGGGACTGCTCTGTTGGTTTGAAAAGATGGAGTCGGTGTTTGACATCTGCAACTGCCATGCCGAGAGTAGGGTGAAATATGCTGCTGGCTCAATGGATGGTGCTACTCTGAGCTGGTGGAACACGTAAGTCCAGATGTTGGGTGTTAAAGCTGCAAATGCCATGACATGGGAAGAATTCAAGAACCTTCTGAAAGAGGAATACTATTCCAGGGATGAAGTACAAAAACTGGAAACCGAATTTCGGAACCTGAAGATGGCAGGTTCTGAAATTGAAGCCTACACAACTCGTTCTCATTAGTTGGCTAATCTGTGTCATACTATGATCAACCCGGCTTACAAATGAGTTGAGAGTTACATCGATGGGCTAGTTCCAGAAATACAGATCATGGTCACCACTGCTAGACCAACTACCATTCAGGAGGCTATCCGACTGTCATACAAGCTGACAGATCAGGCCGTCGCGCAGGGCAAGCTGCCCCCGCGTGGTGCTGCATTTGGTTCTAATGATAACAAGAGGAAATAGGAACCATCTGTTAGTGGGAAGCAATCTTCATCCTCCACTTATCAACAACAGTAACACAAGAAGTTCAACTAGTCACAACAGTCTCAAGACATGGGCAATTCGGGCGGCTACCATGGCAATCTTCCGAAGTGCAATAAATGTAAGTTCCATCATACTAGGCAGTGCATAAGGAACACTTGTGAGAGGTGTAGAAAGTTCGGACACGTTGCCAAAAATTACAGGGTTAACCTCTCAGGAAAAGCACCTCAGCAGCAATAGAACTGTTAGGACCGTGTACATACGGAGTACTAACAAATTCTGCATGAAACCAAATCAAATAGCGTGGAATTCTATTTGATTGGCGATCCAATCGGTGAGAATGAATAACCCGATCGATCTAACGATGTAACAAACGTTGAGCACAGATTGAAATCGATCAGAAACGAACTATGAACTTGGATTTGTGACTTGGGACGCTCTAGACGGCTATGGTACAAAGTATTATGAAGTGTCAAGTCTTCTATTTTTCCATGAATTATGTGGTATTTATAGGTAATCAGTGTTCATTCGTATGACTGAACCATTAGCATGCGATTGACTCATAAGCACGACTGAAGATTCAGTCATGTGATTGAACCAATCTTATGTCTCAATCATACGACTGATCCAGTCACCTGGTTCAGTCGTGCGGCTAGTCCATAAGCATGGTTCAGTCATGTGTATGGGCCATAAGTATGGTCCATTAGCATGAATGTCCACATGACTAAATTAAACACATTTCTATGTTCTTATTGACTTGGAACTATGTAAAACCAACATCAAACCTATATATTTAGTTCATACATGTGGATCACATTTAATATAGAGATAACATGACATAATCAATCACATATAAACATCACAATGCATTTAATATATCATTCAATCATTTAATTACATTGGATTACATAAGTGTAAGACATGAAAGACTTTTACATTTGAGAATGTAAACTAGGTAGATCAATATGTATCTACAAACTCCCCCTGGACCTAGTTTAGCTTAATACTAACATTCTTCATGTGCTCCTGAAACTTCTTATACTTCTCTTCACTTGTGACTCCCGCATGAATCTCAAATGCGAAGCAGAGTCATATGACATGTTGGAATTGAAGAGCTTGTACAATGTCTTGCGAGTCATAGATTAGTGGCCACTTGTAGAGAGTGTAAACATCTTTAGCCGACAAGTTAGTTAGCCACATCAGGTCAAATACCCTGATAGTCTTGATCTTGCTCTCTTTGTGCAAAACTATGACTGCTTCTCCCGTCCGCCAGTCATAATACCACCATTTGAAGTGTGGAGTGAAGTCTTGAGGCATTTCTCGTAATGGTATCTTTGACATTGTGCGCGGAGGACTCCACTTCAATACTACTTTAGGCTTTCCAGTGTGAGGATCAACTTCGGTCTTATTTATGAACCATTTAGGCTGTTGAGGCCTGAAGTTAACCCACTTGTTATGGTATTCCCTCTTTAACGCCATCTCAAACCACCCCGACATCTTTCTGGGGTTGGCATACAAAAGGTCTAAACAGGTAAGCCTGTTTAGCTTAAAACCGGGAAGAGTCTTCAGTTCATGAGGGAATCTGAAGTACTCTATCCCCTTTTCCCTCTTCATAGCATACACATCCAAGTCTTCAAAATAAGCCCAACTAATAATCTTGCCAGACACCTTCTGATGTTTCTTCACTCGATAGAGTTTGGTATAGGAGTTAGACTTTGGCGGTTGTCGTTAGGCTCTCATTTCTGCTAGACACACTGCCCACTTAGCCTTCTTGATATCGACACAAGTGTCCGTAGCTTGGGCTTTCCATTCTTCTTTCTCTTTCACTTTCTCTTTTGCGTCAAGAGCTCCAAACGTTTCACTGCCAAATGTTTCACCCAGATCGGGGATAACATTTCCCTGTTGGTTAGTGTATTGTGGATACTCTTCTGCAATGATATCCTGGATATCAATCTCATCGACGTCTTGCAGCTCTTCATCAATGATGACATCAACCTCGGGAGCATCCTTGAATAGCTCACCCGGGTTGAGTCTAAACATGTCAGCCAGCTGCTCGTCTGTGAGATCATGAATGATCTCTCCCTCTTCGGGGGTGTAGCTCACAGATCATTGCACGATCCCTTGCAAATCAAGAATCATGGTTAGCTGAGTCTTGATTTGCTGAAGGGGTCTGATATCGTAGTCGTCTGTTTGTTCAGCTTCATCTGTTTGATTAAACATTTAAGACACAATCACACACACATCAGTAATCAAGATAATTAAATATTAATAAACATTAATTACATTAGTGTAATAAATAATTCTAGTACAAAATTTTTCCAAATACATAGACATTTAATCATTACTTTTGCCTTTGTCGCTCGACTCTTCAGCTCGGGAAGCTGAGGAGGAGGGTTGCTGATCCTGATTCCTCTTGGTGCGCCTCTCCCGAGCCGATGGATTTGAGGCTGATGTAGATACATCACCTTCATGCTTTGGCTCATCATCATCTCCCCTATCTTTGTCTTTCCTACCGCCTTCAGCCTCACCCACATCATCATCATCATCCTCCGATTCATCATCGGATGGATCGTCATCATCATCATCTCCGTCATCACCGTCACCCTTAATCATTAATGACTCACCCTTCGTTCCTTTAAGTCTGAGAAGAAGCTTCTTATTCTTCTTCTCAACCTCTTCTATCCTCTTCTTTGAGGCCATCAGCAGCTCATTCTTTGCAATGAGAGCATGATGAGCTCTGGCCAATGCTCTCTCGTGAGTAGCATCTCTCTGTCAGATGGGCGATCGGCTTTCCCTGTGCAACGTTGACTGCCATCAACTGGTTCATCTGGTTAGCTCATATGTCATCAGTAGCGAGCAGTTTGAGAACCAGACGGTTGAGGCTAGCCAGCTGCTCCTTTAGCCCAACAGTGGGTAAAGGAGATCCCTGTGGAGGGATCGATGATATAGAAGGGCCGGTTTGGTGTATGGTAGATGTGGTGGTGGATGTGGTGTATGATGGAGTGGGAATAAAGGTGAATGGTGGTGGTATAGATGTCGGTATGGTATGTGTGGTGATGAGAATGGTGGTGGCTGTGGTGGTGGCAGTAGTGGTGGCTGTGGAGGTATGTGTGGTGGTAGCAGGAGTGGTGGTAGTGGTGGTGGTAGGAGTGGTGGTAGTGGTGGCTGCGGTAGCTGTGGTTGTGGAGGTAGTAATAAGTACAATCCTCCGTCTCTTGCCCTTCTTGCCGTGGTCCTGGACCATTCTTTTTAGCCTCTACCCCTTAATAAGCTGGGCTCCCCCTGGGCTAGTTGGCTGGGGAGGTGTATAAATGGGATCTGCAGTCTCAGCACCTTCAGCCCCAGCCTGGCGTCCCCCAACCGCCTCCTTGCCCCTTTCGGTAGCCACTACACGGCTACCGACTGTCCTCATGAGGGGCTCCTCATTAGACTCATCCTCCTCCTCGTCAATCAAGAAGTCCCGGTGGATGGCAGCCTGCTCCGATCCACCGGGAGCAGAGGTACTTTTGTGTGGAGGTGGTGGAGATATAGTAGATGTGTCTGTGGCCCGTGATTGACTGGGGCCTGCATCTCCACCACCTGGACCATCATCATGGTCATCATCGTCATCGTCGTCGTCAGCAGGAGCCACAATCGGCTTGACATTGGAAACACTGTCGTCGTGACGCCACTTCTTCCGAGCTGGCGCCACGTATCCCTCATTGGACAAATGGCCAAAGAGTCTCCTCACCGGGGGCTTCACCTGCTTCCCCCGGTATACCTTCATCCTTCCTAGGGTGGTATCATCCATCACCTCTAGGGTCACTTCATCGTCCTTCTCCTTAGGCAGCATAGGAAGCTTCTCGTCGATAGTCATCTGCAAGAATTTTGGGTACATGCAGAAGCCTTCCTTGCCTTTGGCCTCAATGTTCTTCGTCAGGTAGGAGAAGAACATGCTTGAAAAACTGAACAGGTGGTTCAGCACCAGCGCAACATATGCGTTCTGGATTTGATCTAACAGCTTGTCAAATCCTCCTCTCCTGGAGGCTATGCATTTCAGGATCACATGTGCTAGATACTTGAATTGCTGGCACATGTTGCTCTTGTTTAGCACGCCGGCATTGATGTCGCCGGCGTACTTGATCCTGAGAAAGCATCCCCGTACCGTTAGGGGATGCAGCTTGGTTGGGTGGGTTCCATCATCACCCAAATCCAAGACTCGCCATAGGTTTCTAGATGCAGAATGGCTCAGTAGACTGATTGACACTGGCATTCTCCCAGAATGATTGTTGGATCGACCAATACGGTGTGCATGGAGTGGAGATAGCCTTGAAAATCATCGATCTGTGTAGGAAAGCTATAATCCGGGTGAACTCAGAAGCGTTCCGGGACGTGGTATCCAGATGAGCACATATGTTATGCTTGGTGCTCATCGTCCATCTCTCAGCCATTTTTGCTGCAATACAAGAAACAAACACGTTAGTTCCGTTCATAAGATATAAACAACTGACTTGGAATAGATTTAGACAAACTGGTTCAATCGTGCGATTGAACCATACGACTGAGTTTAGTTGTACGATTGAACCTGCGACTGAACTTAGTCGTATGCTATACCAATGTGGTTAAGTCAGTCATGCGACTGAGTCACCGATTGATTCAATCTTGCGATTGAATCATACGTCTGGCTCAACCGTGCGACTGAGTCATACTTCTGGCTCATCGTGCGACTGAAGTTCATCAGCCTGTCCATTCATGTCTTGCACTGTTCGAACCATTTAAATTTGAATCTTCATCAAAACGATAAATTACACTTCGTGTTTAGATTCTTTAGGTTCGCAATGACTCGAAATAGCACTTGATGTCATTAAAATCAACTTTATTGTTCATTTAAGTGGCCTATTTTAGGTTATTTGTCCCGATTGTTTGTTTTATCAATTACGATCATTTTAAATTAAATTTAATGTTATTTGTCTCAATTTCCTAGCTTTATTGCTTTTGTTATCGAGCCGGGGGTCTCTTTGGAAGCGGTCTCTCTACCTATCTGGATAGAGGAAAGACTTGCCACCACCTACCCCCCCCAGACCCTACTCTTGAGTGGGATATACTGGGTTTGTTTGTTTGTTTGTTTGTTTGTTTGTCTCAATTTCGTCCGAAAAGTACCTGAAGATGAACACTAAGTGGTTAGAAATCGAATCAAAGTGTAATCGCAAATATTGGAAATTTTAGCAGAGTGTCTGGGTAATGGGCGGTTTTTGAGAATTTTTGAAGTGGTAGGGTTTACGACCGATTGAGTCTCTATTTATACTGTTTTAGGGTTCAGTCGTGCGACTGGACCCATGCTCATGCCTTAATCGTGCGACTGGACCCAAGCGCACAACTCAATCGTGCGACTGGGGTTCAGTTGTGTGACTGACTCAGACTCCTTTATTCATCGTACGATTGGTTCATTCTTATGATCCAATTGCATGGTTTCCACCATACTCATGGTCCATTCATGTGATTTACTCATACTTATGGTCTAATCGTACGACTGGTCCATACTTATGGTCCAATCGTGCGATTGGTCCATACTTATGGTTCAATCGTGCGATTGGCTCATACTTATGAGTTTGACTTCATTTCCACACACTCAAATTTAACTTTTGATAAATAAACGTTATGCCCGGTGATCATCTCAGACATGATCCTTTAATAGAAATCCTTTGATCACATCAGACGTGATCCTTTTAAATTAAAACTGATTGATCACCTCAGACGTGATCCTTTTAATTAAAACAGTTTGGTCACCTCAAACGTGACCCTTTGAAATTATGATTCACAGAGTTCATCTAGTTACATAGTCCGACATTGACACCTAATTGATAGATAAAACAGAAAACAACTTGGATTGAAATAAAACAAAACATATTTTTGTGGTTTTGTTTGAGGTGGGTTGAAAACATTATAATTTTCCTTAGTAGATTTCTTCCCTGAACAGAACAACATTATGCGCTTACATCTTATCTGGAAGGACTCTTATGGAATCATATAGGCATAACCATAATCATTTGGGACCCTTTAGCATATGTTTGATTAACTTATTCTTATTTATCTGAGAGTCAAAAGCCCTTACAAGAAATCATACTAGAGCTGTAAGAAGCATATAATGATTTTGACTGTCGAGAATCGCTGCCACGATGATTGTAAGTATATTTGACCACGTAAATCCATACACAGATTTTTGACTCACATTGGTGATTAGTTAGGTTTGTTATTTCAACAAGCATTTGTGGATGCCACTCTTATATGGTAATCAACATTCCTCAGGAGATTTTTGAGCGGTCTACGGGTTTAGTCAAGAACAAACTATTCTAAGAGCTTTCAAAGAGATGCCAAGCCTCAGGTCAGTGCCATCGCACAGCAGAGAGGCGCAAACAACAATGAATTCTTGAATATTTAGGTTATGCTTATCCTCAGGTCAGTGCCATTGCACAGCAGAGAGGCACACAACCTATCTTCTTTTTTGAGCACTTTTCTTTTACACATTACGAACTAACAACATTCGTCATTAGCTTGATAGCATTTAACATTTTTTTTCATGTGCTTTGCTCATTTTTTAAGGTCATCGGCACACATTTGTGGCGCTTATTTTGCTTGTCACCCCTATTGGAAATGCATTGATTGTGTTAACCAGGGATAAGGTGGAAGCCCACAGCTAGTAGAACTATTTAGTTTTAATTTGTTTCACCAATGAGGTCTACTCGTCTATTGTGTTGAATCTACCGACATATCATATAATGTACTCACAACCTCTAGGCCTACTTTCTCTATGTAACCTCAGTAACAGACTAGTTCACTATCATTTTTCCTTTATTTGACTTATCCTTCTTAGACTTGTAGTTTTAATGTAACATTTTGAACCTTTACGTTCTTTTGATGTCCCAAACAATTAGTTCCCTGTGTACTATCATATTTCATAGTTTTGAATCAATCTCACAGATTTGATGTCCTTGCTTTTCAACTTTTCTACCCGCCCTCGTTTTTTTAGTAATTTAAATACTAACTACTGAAACTAAACCTATTCTCCCTCTAAAATTTAAAACTTAAAATCTTTTTGTGTTTTTGGATTTTTAAAGACAGAAAAATAAAATAAAGAAAAATAAAAATGAAAATTAAAACATAAAGACAAACTAAGAACTAGATTCTTCTAGAATGACATCACTTTTATTTTTGACGCCATTGACCTCTAAGAGATATAAAAACCGAGGTTTATCAATGCTTTTGTGTAGAGGTCGGCGCGTTGAAAATCCGTATTAATTTTGACAACATCGATTAATTGTTTTTCAAAACAGTCACGTATGAAGTGATATTTTATACTGATGTGTTTAGTCTTTGGGTGTTGGACCGGATTTTTAGTGACAGCGATTGCAGCAGAATTATCAACATAAATATGGGTGTTAGAAAATTGAAAACCGTAGTCTCACATTTGCTGTTGAATCCAGATGACTTGAGAATAGCAACTTACAGTGGCAATGTATTCGACTTCACATGTCGATAGAGCAACCGACGTCTGATTCTTACACTGCCATATGACTAAGCGTCTTCCAAAGAACTAACATCCCGCTGATGTTGACTTGTAGTTCATCTTGCAACCACCATAATCTGAGTCACTACACACTGTAAGCTCAAAGTCATCATCATGAGGATACCACAACCCAAGTGTTGGAGTACCCTTCTGATAACGAAATATCCTTTTTATCCTAATTAGATGATTTAATTTAGGTTTTTCCTGATATCTGGAACGATGACACGTGGCGCACATAATATCAAGACGAGAAGCTGTGAGGTATATGAGAGATCCGATCATTCCTCGATACATGGTGGCATCGACCAGATCACCATTTTCATCCGGTGCCACATCGTGGTTCGTGGCAAGTGGAGTCCCAGCAACCGTTGCATTCTCCATGTCAAACTGACTAAGGATATCTCCTACATATTTGGTCTGATGCAGGAAGATACCATTTGGTGTCTGTTCTACTTCTAAACCAAGAAAGAACTTCATTTCTCCCATGGCGCTCATTTCGAACTCAGCTTTCATCGCAGACTCAAATTCTTTACACAATGCTTCGTTCTTGGAACCGAAGATTATGTCATCCACCTATATCTGCACCAGTAGTAAATCACTGTCCTTTTCTTTGATGAACAGTGTACAGTCGATGACCCCTCTGCGAAAACCATGTTTCAGCAGGTGAGTAGAGAGTTTCTCGTACCAGGCTCGAGGGGCTTGATGAAGCCTGTACAAAGGCTTATCCAGTTTGTACACTCTATCCCGATGATAAGGATCCTCAAATCATTCGGGTTGACTGACGAACACTGTTTCTTGGATTTCACCATGCAGGAATGCACTTTTCACATCTAGTTGATAGACATTAATCTGCATGTAGGATGCATAGGCTAAGAAGATACGAATAGCTTCCATCCTTTCCACCGGTGCAAACACTTCATTGTAGTCAATGCCTTTGACTTGTCTAAACCCTTGGACAACAAGCCAAGCCTTGTTCCTGATTATGACCCCTTGGTTATCTTTCTTACACCGAAGAACCCATTTTCTACCAATCACCTTTACACCTTTTGGTCTGTCCACAAGTGTCCAAGCTCCTAACTTCTTGAATTGAGGAAGTTCTTCTTGCATAGCACTTACCCATGCTTTATCTTTTAAAGCCTCGCTGACGTGCTTTGGCTCAACTTGAGAAACAAAGCATCGATAAGCACCATCGTGTAAGTATCCCTTTTCCATGACTGCAGCATAATCAGCTGAGTATAGCTGATTTCTTATTTGAACTCCCGATAGAATATCCCCAATTATGTTATGTAGGGGATGATGTACATTAACTCGAGTTCCTGGAGTGGTGGGTACTACGAATTCAATATCCAGATTCTGAACTATTGGAGTATGCGGTTTAGAAATGTCGGCTGCATAATGATCAGAGACTGGAGTGCTTTCAGTAGTAGGAACCTGCTCTTCCTGTTCCATATTTATTGGTTCAACCGCTACATCATCAGAAGAAGGATCACTTACCCAAAGCTCTCCCCTTGAAGGGCTATAAGTATCAGCTAATAGAACAGATGATGTTGAGTCAGGTGTGGGAGCATTCAGAACATCATACATCATTTGTGCAGCTAAGTCATCATCAGAATGGGAAGGAGGTAGATTGAAGGATTTGAAAAATCCATCATAGTCGAAGAAAAAGAAAGGTCCTTTTCCTATAGGGCGTGGTGTATCTTTGAACATCAATATTGCACCACACTTCTACCTGGCCAGTTGAGTTATTGTAAACCCGTTTGTCTAGTATACTGTATCCAAGGAAGATACCTTCTTCTGCCTTCTTGTAGAACTTCCCAGTCTGATTCTTCTTTAGTAGCATGCAGAGTGCACCAAATGGTTCCAGATACTCGAAATTGGGTTTACGTTGTTAGAGCAACCCATAACAAGTTTTTCCATGACGTTTGACTACCAAGACCCGATTTAGAGTGTAACAAGCATTAGCTACCGCCTCGTTCCAGAATTGAACTGGCAGTTTGGAGTCAGCTAGCATAGTCCTTGCTGTCTCTATCAAGCTCCGATTCTTCCTTTCAGCAACACCATTCATTTTGGGTCATGTACTATAAATAGATAGGATAACCCCCGTCTCATTGATAACTTTCATAATGCAATCATTTGGTGAGCTTGATGTGTGTGCAACCTCTATGGAGATGTCATCCATGGAGGTTGTATTTTGATTAATGCAATTCCTTCTTTCTTCTAGTTTCTCTTGTTTCTACAATAAATTTCCCTTTGTTTACTCAATGATTATACATCACCTACCCTTTGAGTGTTCATATCTAATTGATTTCATCAAACATGGTGTTCTTGGATCTTACAAGTGGTATCAGAGCTAGGCTCTGAATTGACCGATCTCACAATCGATGATTCTCCTATGCTCTTTTCCTGTTTGTTAAATCAATTTGGAGATACATTTTGCTTCTACTGCGGGGCTTTTGCCTGTGAAGAAATTTATTGAGTTTTGATACTCCCCTTCTTATCAAAACTTAGTTACAAATTTTGGTGAATTGTTCATGGGTCTGTGGTGCTTATGACTTAATTGTTGGATATTCTGTATGAGCTCAGACCACATAAGATGAACCCAGGTAAATTTTATAGCTCAAATTTGATGGGTTTCTTGTACTGATGAACTGAATATGGTGGTGCAAATCTAGTTCTACACCTTCTTTTTCTTGCTGATTATGCGTTTGGGCAACTTGAATTTTCAAGTTTCATGTACAAATTTGTTGCTCAAAGTCTGCACACCAACTGTTCGATGAAATGCCCAAAGAAGTTTTCTCATCAGTAGTTGAGATTTTTATTCATCAGTAGTTAGGAACTTTGATCTTCAGTAGTTATTCATTTTGTTCATCAGCAGTTAGAAGGATTTTGTTCTTCAGCACTTGTCAGTTCTTCACATCAGTAGTTATGAATGTTGGTCTTCAGTAGTTACAAATCGTTCTCATCAGTCGTTATGGAGACATTTGTTCTTCAGTACTTGTGAACATTTGTTCTTCAGTACTTGTGAACATTTGTTCTTTAGTACTTGTGAACATTTGTTCTTCAGTACTTGTGAACATTTGTTCTTCAGTACTTGTAAACATTTGTTCTTTAGTACCTGTGAACACTTGTTCTTCAGTACTTACGAACATTTGTTCATCAGTAGTTGTAAAAATTGTTCATCAGTTCTTGAGACTTTCAAACATTAGTAGTTGGATGTTTTCACATCAGCAGTTGGGATATGTTATTCATGAGTAGTTTCACAAATTTTTCCCATGAGCAGCTGTGTTTCTGATCATCAGCAGACACTGACAAACCATGTCAAATTAGCAGATACCTAGATCTAATGCTTTGAAACATCATCAGAAAAGGTTTCAAATTATCTCAACAGTGTTTAGTACTTCAGCAGAAGCCAGAGCCTGATTTTTATCTGAAGTTGGAATTCGTATTCTCTTATTATTAGGTATCTTTCTTGCTGAAGACATGGTCCTATTATATATAGTTTGGGATGATTTTGCTTGTATTAGTATGCTATGCTGAGTTAGACCAGAAGAAAGTCAAGAGCAGTAAAAAGGGTGGTTACTCTCATCTGTTTTGCATCCTTCAGCACATGCTTGTCAATCTACCTCTAGCAGCTAGCAGTAGAAACAAAGGGAAAACAATGAATAAAGGCATGAGTCAATTTGATTCTAGTGGGTGCACAAAAAGAACCAATTGAGGAGGAGACTATGCCTTCATAAAACAACCAGTGGTAACACTCAAAATCAATGGTTTCTCAATCTAATTCATTTTCTATGATTTTGAGTGGGTTGGTGGGATCTCTTCAAAGATTAACACTTCTAAGCATGTTGATGATTGTTCCTTGGGTTTCCTCAAGCTTTGATCACTATTTGAAGATGTCATTCATTGTAGAGGTTGGGTTACCCTTTACAATGAAAAGACACCCTATGCTCTTACATTCCTTGGGTTTGGGAATAAAAGACTCTTTTGGTTCCTTGGGTAAGAATCAAAAGAAAGTGGATGCTACATCTTAGGGGGAGTTACATAGAAGTGTGAAAGGTTTGATTAAAGTCTTGGAATAGTTTGATGCTTGCTTTGAAGATAATCTGTAAAACAAGAACCTACTACAGAGAGTGTTGCAAGTGAAAGGAACATGATCTCCATGATTCCATCATATGCTATTGCATCTTCATGGATTTGATTTCATCTTACCAAATAGGGGGAGTTTGTTGGGTTGTGTTTTTACCAAAACGACAAAGATTTGGAAAGATGAAATATATTCTAATTTGATCATAAAAGAAATGTAAAGCATCTTTTGAGAGGGAGCAGAAGATAAAGATTTCCTTGCAAACGCCCACCGGGATCAAGTTCACCAAATTAGAAGACTCAAGACCCAAGTTATAGAAATAGGAACAACTTTATTATTTCGTTTTATTTATGATGTAATATTTAGTTTTTCTATCATCATCCTAGGGTTTTGGGTCATGTACTATAAATAGATAGGATAGCCCCCGTCTCATTGGTAACTTTCACAATGTAATCATTTGGTGAGCTTGATGTGTGTGCAGCCTCCATGGAGATGTCATCCATGGAGGTTGTATTTTGATTAATGCAATTCCTTTTTTCTTCTAGTTTCTCTTGTTTCTACAATAAATTTCCCTTTGTTTACTCAATGATTATACATCTCCTACCCTTTGAGTGTTCATATCTAATTGATTTCATCAAACATGGTGTTCTTGGATCTTACACCTTGCGTGGTGATGTAACCTCCTTTGTTCCCAGCGAATGACACGTGTCCCCCTTTAATTTGCTTGACGTTGAAAAGGAGGGACGAATCCCCGGTCATGTGCCTGGACGTCCCACTATCAATAATCCAGGTATTAGTGATAGCGCTGTAGCAGACACCCTGCACATACAATGGAAATGATTAGTTCAGGTTTGGGACCCAAGCCTTAACTGGCTTGGGTGTCCTAGAGGTATCACACATCATGAACTCAACCCACTGAACTTCAGAGGATGAGGGCACATCTTTCTCTTTCTTATCTTCACTATCAGACACAAAACTTGATTTTTCTTTCCATAAACCAGTTCTGTGTAAGGTACGTTTGTGATAAACAGACAACTGGCTTATGGTTTGAACTTTAGGTTCACTAATAATCTTTGATTTAACCTTAGGTGACACAGCTTCTCTTTTAGCTTGTTTGTGTTAACTTTGGTGTTTTGAAGGAGTATTATATCTGATTTTAGAAAATTTTGATTTTTCATCATCAAAAAGTTCTATTTTCCTTTTAGGTGTCTGATAGTAAGGACAATTTGGAGAGATATGTCCTCGTTTTCCATAACTGTAGCAGGATCTCCCTTTGACAGTGTCAGGAAAGCGTTGACGAGGGGTTGAGTTTGGTTGGGGGCTGGGTAGTTTCTTTTTCACTTTTAGATGTTTCTCCTTCTTTAACAAAATTAATTATTTTGACATTTACAACATCTTTTGCTTTTGTTTTATTTAAATTTTGATGACTTGCTGGTTTAGAGTTTGTTGACTTAGATTATTTAGGTTCTAAAATTGACGTTATTGAACCCGACCCTAAGTTAACTTTCGTAATTTTATCAGTCAAGTCTTCAACAAGCATCTTATTTGTTGATCTCAAGGTAGTATTCTTCTGTTCGATGACTGACTTTTCATGGGTTTACCTGAAGAATCTGGATCACTGACCAGATGAGTAGACACCACATGATCCTTTACTGGATTATTATTGATTGGTCTACATTTAGTGTTTAGAAGGATAGCATGTGGTGGCGGTACTTCTTTATAACCCAGACCTTCCCTGCCATTTCGTTCTTTCACTAAGTTTTGAACTATGTGTGAAGAACTTGCCAAACTTTGTAGTTTTTGTTTTAAGGATTCAACTTCTACTTGCAAAACTGCTTTTTCCTTTTTAGTTTCTTCTAAAGAATTTAAAAAGAACTTAATATCATTAGATTGATTTAAAGCAACAACCTCGGTTTCCCTTAGTTGTTTCCCTAACAGCTCTATCTTTTCTTTGAAGCTGCACTGATTTTGTTTTAACACACGATTTGCTTCCGTGCAGATTTGTAAATCATTTACTAGATTATCATTGTGTTCTAATAACCTAGAAAACTTTAAATCAATGCTTTCCCTAAATTTATCACATTCAAAACAAGCATGTTTATCAAATAATTCATCTTTAGAATATACCTGTGTAGAACTAGACGAATTAGCCATAAGTGCAGTGTCAGATTCTTCAGCGACTTGAGATTCTGAATTTGTAGCACTTAACACTTCTTCAACCAAGTGATCAACGACATCCCTAGCTTCTTCGACATCTAAACTTGAATGATCAGCTATGATGTCTCCTTCACTTGCAGATCCATCATCCAAGGTATCAACAAAAAAAACATTGGATTCACCCTCGGATACGAATCGGAAGGACCAATCTTGTCCTTCATCACCTTGTGCAACCAAAGCCTTAGAGTCTTTACTTGACGATGCTCCAACCTTCTCCTTTTCTTGACGGTTGAGTGGATCGTATGACTCAGTCGCACGACTGAGCCATACTCATGGCTCAGTCGTACGAATGAAGACTTTAACCTATAAATACCACTTAATTTGTGGAAAAACACAACACTTCGAGAATTCACAACCCTAGCCGTCACAGAACGTCCAAGCCATCCCTTCCAACATCATAGAGCGTTCCTGATCATTGCTAATCAATTCTTAACGTTTTCTAATCGTTAGTTTTGATCAGATTAACGTTCTCCCTGATTGGATCGCCAATCAAATAGGATTCCGCACTATTTGATCTGGTTTCACGTAGTTTCGGTTAGTACCAGTTCGTACACGGTCCTGACAATTGGTATCAGAGCTTTGGCTCTCGATTCTACGTGGATTCAATCACATTTTTGCAAAAGTCAACGTTTTTCAATCAAAGATCCGTTCCGTTTGCATTAAAAATTTGATTTTTATGAGTGCATGTGTTCAAAAGTTCGTATTTTTCGAGTTCTAGCCGACTAGGGTTTTCAAAATCGTGTTTTTGGTCGAATCGAGTGAAAATTTTGAGAAATTTCGAAGTCAGACCTCTCAGTCGCATGATTGATCCAATCGCATGACTGAACTTCATACGCATATCTCAGTCGCATGATTGATCTAATCGTCTGTTCATTCGCACGTCTAAGCTCATTCGTTCGGTTCAGCTCAGTCGTATAGTTCATTCGTACGACTGAACTCATACGTATAGGTGCATATGCACGATTGACCTCAATCGCAAGTGTGAACTCAGTCGCATACTTAAATCATCTGATTGACTTCAATCGCACGGTTAAGTCTCATTCGCACTCCCAAGTCGCATCAGTCAGTTATTTTGTCAAGTTTTCAGACTAAGTCATCATGGACGAACAGCACTTTGCTTTCTCAGCCGGGAAGGACTCCAGAATTCAGAATCTCCTACTTTTGGAAAATGAGATCGGAAATCACAACAAACCACTAAAGCTTCTGTCACTTGACGAATATCCTCAATTGAAGCAACGGTTTGAGATTCATTTAAATGGAGTGGACACCAACTTATGGAGCACTATTGAGACTGGCTACACTATGCCAGTTGGAGCTGACGGTGTTCCACTGACTCTAAGTGATTTGAATAAGGCACAAAAGGTTGCGTACAATGCGGAGAAGAAGTCTTATGCATTGTTTACACAATCCATCCCAAAGGATATTTTCCATCATTTCTTAGAGCACAAGCAGTGCAAGAAGTTATGGAAGGCTCTAGAGAAGCGGTATGAAGGAAATGCAACTCTTAAGTCTCTAAAGGCAAAAGACTTGAAGAAGGAATTTGACAACTTCTCGTCAATTGAAATGAGAGTTTGGACGACGTTATCAATCGCTTCTATCATTTGATGAGTGAACTGCACACTCATAGGGTTAAAACGTCTATGGAAGATAAAGTGTCGAGTCTGGCTGATGGTTTACCTGATAAGTGGGATTCATTCGTTTCTACTTTAAGACGTAATGAAGTACTGGAAACATTGGATATAAATGATTTTATTCTGAAATTGAGAGAGGAAGAGCTACGACATAAGTACAAGTCTAAAAAGGGAACCTACACTCAGAATCCTTCTCTAAACAATGTGACTCCTACTACTGCATTTTTAGTGCACCCTTGCAGACTGCTTTCGTGTCTAACACATCTACAAATGTCCAAAGTGCATCTTCAGGTGGTGAGTCAGGTGTTTCATCGTGTTCAATACAGTTCTACAAAAGCTTAATCGACGAAGTTAACAACAGAGAATCTGGGCAACGTAACTGTGAAAGTTGCTAAGAAGTATATGGATTTACTTGCTGATGTGGTTCATTCGTATAATGGGTTAGTAGCAGGGAAGATTAGTAACTGTCACTTGGCAGATGAAGATTACGAGCAGGTTGATGAAACAGAGCTTAAACGGGATGGATATCATGTGGGCTCTCGTTAGTGTTGTGCGTAGAGCAAAGAAGTTTGTTAAGAAGACGAGACAGAACATGGTGGCTACAAAGGATACAACTTTTGGATTTGACAAGTCAAAAGTCACCTGTTTCAACTGCGGTGAGCAAGGCCATTTCAATAGATAGTGTCAAACCTAAGAAGACAGGAAATGACAACCCGTTTTCTTCAACCAACAGGCAGGATAAGGACGAAAAGGTAGCTTCAACCAGCCATGACTCCAAAGCCATGGTAACACAGGGTGATGAAGGACAAGACTGGTCCTTCCGTTTCTTATCTGACGGTGAAGCTAACATTGCATTGGTTGATGATCTGAACGACGACTCAGCGAGTGAGGAGGAGAACTCGGCTGAGTTTGATACTGCTGATGTGAATGAGACTATGGCTGCTGTTGATCACCTGGTGGAGGATGAACTGAATGCAGGATCTGCAACTCACAAAGAACCCCAGGCTGCTTTCATGGCCGGTACCTCTACATCTGCGCAGGTAGAATCAAAAGAAGCTTTCTTTGATAAACATGCTTGTGCTGATTGTAATAAATTTAGAGAAAGCATAGATTTAAAATTTGCTAGGTTGTTAGATCATAATGACAATTTGGTAAAAGACTTAAAACTGTGCACTGAGGCTAATCGGGTGTTAAAACAAAATGAGAGCAGTTATAAAGAGAAAATCGAAGTTTTGAGAAAACAACTAAGGGAAACCGAAGTTGTAGCATTTAACCAAGAAAATAACATAAGGTTTTACATAAAGACAATTGAGGAAACTAAAAAGGAAAGAGCTGTTTTACAAGTTGAAAATGAGTCCTTAACGTAAAAACTACATAGTTTAGCTAGTTACTCTCACATCTTGCAAAACTTGGTTAAAGAAAGAAACAATAAAGTTGTGCCCCCACCACATGAGATCCTTCTAAACACCAAACAGAGACCTGTTAACAATAACCCCATCAAGGACCATGTGGTGACTACTCCTTTGGTCAGTGATCCGGACACTGAAGTTAAACCTGCACCTCCGATTGCTGATCAGAAGGCTTCAACATCGGGCACAAAGGATAAAATCATCATTAAGGACTGGGTGGAAGAGAATGATAACGTACCTCTTGGGTTGGTTTCACAATATGCTGTTACACAACCAAAGACTTCAAAACCTACTCAGTCTAAACCGGTTAAGAAAGATCTCAATCATTTGAAAAGACAAATTAATCATAACGTTAAACAAATCAAATTTGTCAAATAAGATGAAAAACCAAAAGTTGAGACCAAAAAGCCCATGCCTGAAGTGTACTCCCCACCCCACAAGAGATCTCCTAGTCCTGTTGAGAGGAGATCATGCTATACTTATGGACAAAGTGGCCACATTTCTTCACACTGTCCTCACTATCAGACACCTAGGCGTAAAGTCGAACTAGATCCGGATGTTAAACCTAATTTCACAAAACCAAGGTCTAAAACATCTGCAAGGTCTAATACCCCTCCCCAACACCACATACAACATAGACAAGCCACTGGCAAGTCTGTGATACTTGAGGTAAAACCGGTTTTTGAAAATAGACCTAAAGTTCAAACTGTAAATCAGTCATCGGTTTACCACAAACAAGCCTTACACAAGGATGGTCTGTGGAAAGCTAAAACATTTGATGTGTCTGATAGTGATGATAAGCCGAAAAATAAGGTTTCTTCAACTCCAAATGGACAGTGGGTGGAGTTTGTGATATGCGATGCATCTGGGAAACCCGAGCCAGTAAAGGCTTGGGTCCCCCTCCTTAACTAATTATTTTCTATGTTGTGCAGGTTGTCCGCTGCAGCGCTTCTACCAACACATGGATTGTAGATAGCGGAGCATCCAGGCACATGACAGGAAATTAGTCTCTCCTTTTCAACGTCAAACAAATTAAAGGGGGACATGTTTCGTTCGCTGAAAACAAAGGAGGCTACATTACACCGCAAGGAGAAATAGGTAATGGAAAGGTAAAGTTTGATAAAGTATATTTTGTCCAGCAGTTAGAGAACAATTTACTTTCAGTTTCTCAGATATGTGACAAGGGCTTCAAAGTAATGTTTGATAATAGGAAACGTTATATTCTAAAGAAGGAGATGGATATTCCAGAGGAGCAGGTATTAATGTCAGCGTCAAGGTACAACGATTTGTATGTCTTGGACATGTCAAATGCTTCTACTAGTGAGTCCACTGCTCAGTGCTTTTTGTCAAAAGCAACGGAGAAGGAGTCCATCTTATGGCACAGGAGAATGGGACACATAAATCCCAAGAAGATGAATCATCTGATTCTTAACAACTTAGTTAAGGGAGTTACTATTAAGAACTTCAAACTTCCAGATTTTTGTGTCTCGTGCAAGAAGGGAAAGCAAACCAGGAAGTCTCACAAGTCTAAGCACGTTAACTCTATTAAGATGTCCCTGGAGCTTCTGCATATGGATCTGTTCGGTCCTGTAAGCACGAAGAGTATCGCTGGAGACCGGTACTGCTTTGTAGTCACAGATGACTACTCACGATTCTCTTGGGTGATGTTTCTGAAAGCAAAGTCAGAAACATTTGAATCGTTCAAAGTGCTCGTCACAACACTGGAGTCCCTTTACAATCTGAAGGTGAGGAAGGTTCGTTCAGATAATGGAACTGTATTTAAGAATTAGTGGATGGATGCTTTCTGCAAAGAAAAGGGAATTGTTCATCAGTTCTCCTCTTCATACACGCCACAGATGAATGGGGTTGTTGAATGCTAGAAGAGGAGCTTGATCGAGACTGTAAGGACTATGTTGGCAGATTCAAAGCTGCTAATACAGTTCTGGAATGAAGCAGTGGCCAATGCGTGCTACACGCTTAATCGTGTGTTGGTAGTCAAGCGGCATGGGAAGACTTGCTATGAGTTACTTCAGAAGCGCAAACCGAACCTGGAGTATCTAGAACCATTCGGAGCTCCATGTATGTTACTGAAGAAAACTCCGAAGGGAAAGTTCAGTGAGAAAGCAGATAAGGGGATCTTTCTAGAATACAGCATACCAGACAAATGGGTTTATAACAACTCGACATGTCTGGTAGAAGTGTGGTGCAACGTAGATGTGCAAAGATACACCACCCCCTGCTAGAAAAGCTCCGTTGTCATTCTTCGATTACGATGGCTTTTTCAAATCATTCAACCTTCCTCCGACATGTTCAGATGACGAGATTGCTGCTCAGATGATGTTTGATGTCTTGAATACACCGAATCTGGATGTCAGCAATATAGTACCAGCTAGTGGTGCTTCGGGATCTTCAGCAACTGCTCAGGACGAGAGTGATGATTCATCAGAAGATGAAGAAGCAGTTGAAACAAGCAATGAGAATAACGTTAATTAAGATTGAAGCTCAGCAGATGCTAGGAATGCATCAGGGAATCCGGATACTGAACTTGCCATCACAAATCTGGATACTGAAGTTGTCCTTCCTACGACACCTGTGACTAGGATCAGTGTGAATCATCCCCCAGAGACTATCATTAAAGATCTTCACTCCGGTGTGCAGACGAGAAATCAGCTATACTCTGCTGATTATGCTGCGATTATGGAAAGGGCTACGTGAATGATAGGGCTTTCAAATGTTTTGTTTCTCAAGTCGAGCCCAAACACGTAAGTGATGCCCTGAATGATGAGGCCTGGGTCAACGCTATGAAGGAAGAGCTGCTACAGTTCAAGAAACTTGGAGTGTGGACACTTATTGACAGGCCCAAAGGAATGAAAGTAATAGGCACCAAATGGGTGCTACGCTGCAAGAAGGACGACCAAGGTGTTGTAATCAGAGACAAGGCAAGATTGGTCATTCAAGGCTTCAGACAAGTCAAGGGAGTCGACTACAACAAAGTGTTTGCACCTGTGGCAAGGATGGAAGCTACTCATATCTTTCTGGCCTATGCATCCTACATGAAAATCAAGGTTTATCAGCTGGATGTTAAAAGTGCATTCCTTCATGGAGAAATCCGTGAAACTGTATACATCAGTCAACCCGAGTGATTTGAATACCCTTACCATCAGGACAGAGTCTACAAGCTGGACAAGGCTCTGTATGGGCTACATCAATCTCCTCAAGCTTGGTATAAGAAGCTCTCCACCCACCTATTAAAACATGGTTTTCGTAGGGGTGTGATTGACTGCACGTTGTTTATCAAAGAGAAAGATGGAGATTTACTAATGGTGCAGATTTATGTGGATGACATAATCTTTGGTTCCCGAAACGAAGAATTATGTAAAGAATTCGAATCCGTGATGAAGGCAGAATTTGAAATAAGTGCTATGGGACTAATGAAGTTTTTCCTAGGTTTACAGGTAGATCGGACACCTACCGGTATTTTTCTGCATCAGACTAAGTATGTTGGAGACATTCTAAGTCGATTTGATATGAAAAATATCACTTCTGCCAGTACCCCACTTCCCACAAACCATGATGTGGCTCCAGATGATAATGAAGATTTGGTGGATGCCACTATGTATCGTAGGATGATCAGATCTCTTATGTATCTCACTGCCTCACGTCCAGATATCATGTATGCCACATGTCTATGCTCCAGATATCAAGCCAAACCAAAAGTAAATCATCTCATCAGGGTGAAAAGGATTTTTCGTTATCTGAAGGGTACTCTAACACTAGGGTTGTGGTATCCTAATGATGATGACTTTGAGCTAACTGCGTATAGTGATTCAGACTACAGTGGCTGTAAGATGAACTTCTAGTCAACATCCGCAGGGTGTCAGTTCTTTGTAAGGCGTTTAGTCACCTTGCAATGCAAGAAGCAGACATTTGTTGCCTTGTCAACATGTGAAGCTGAATACGTTGTTGTTGCAAGTTGCTGCTCTCAGATCATTTGGATTCAAAAGCAAATGCGGGACTACGGTTTGCAATTTTCTAATACCCCAATCTTTGTTGATAATTCTGCTGCCAAAGCTGTAACTAAAAATCCTGTTCAACACCCTAAAACAAAACACATCGGCATAAAGTATCATTTCATACGCGACTGCTATGAAAAACAGTTAATTGATGTGATTAAAATAAACATGGATTTTCAGCGCGCCGACCTCTACACTAAACCGTTTGATAAACCCAGATTTTTCTATCTGTTGGAGGTCAATGGCGTGAAAAAGAAAGAAGATGTGTTTCCAGAGGAATCAAGTGCTAAGTCCGATCGTGTCTAGCTTTTAATTTTGTTTTTACTGTTTCTGTTTATTTCTTGCTTTAGAAAATTTCAAAAATCCAAAATGATTTTTGGCTTTTAAAATTTTAGGGGGAGAGTTAGTTAGTTTGTTACTTACATAAAAAAAAAGAGGGGGAGGGCAGATAAGCTCAAAAGGCAAAAACAACAAATTTAAGAATGTGATTCAACACTATGGAAAGTGATGGTACACAGGCGTCATGTTACTTGGAACACCAAAAAGATTTTCCATTTTTGCAATGTTTAATTTAAATCATAGAAAATCAATAGTCTGATAGCTCTAAGTCTAACATATTGGAAAATGATAGTACGCTTATCTGTTACTGTAATTACACGGATAAAGTAGATCTAGGGAGGTGCTAGTTCATTATACGATGTGTTGGTAGATTCAACACAATAGACTAGTAGACACCATTGGTGATTCAACTTAAAATTAAATCAATCAACAAGTTATGGGTTCCTATAGTATCCCTGGCTTGCACAATCAATCAATTTCCAATAAGGGGTGAGTAGCAATTGAATGCCACAAGTGTGTGCAAAGACCCAAAAAACATAGAGCAAAAAGATGACAAACGTCACTGCTTAATTGTATATTAAATAATATTGCTCTAAGAAGAAGATAGGTCTTGCGCCTCTCTGCTGTGCGATGGAACTGACCTGAGGCTTGGCATAACCTATCCGTTCTAGGAATTCATTGTTATTTGCGCCTCTCTGCTGTGCGATGGCACTGACCTGAGGCTTTCATCTCTTTGAAAGATCTTAGAACCAAAATCTTCTTATTCCCCGGACCACTCAAAAATATCCTAAGCAAGATTGATTACCATATACCTATGGGACACACAAATACTGTTGATCTAATTCACCTAATTAATCACTGATGTGTGTCAAAAATCTGTGTATGGATTTAAGTGGACAAGTATACTAACAATCATCGTGGCTGCACTACCTGATGTTCAAAATCAATGTGTGTTACATAACAGATCAAGCATGATTTCCAGTTAGCGCTTAGAAGTCTTAGATGAATGAGAAACTGTGATATGTAAATATGTTTGTTTCCATTTCAATATATCTATAAAAGTTCCAAGTAATTGCATTTATGCCTGTCTGATTCCATATGAATCCTGTCTTAGAAATGACGTTAATGCTAATAGGCTGTTCTGCTCAGGGGGAGAATAATTTTAAAATGATTGTTAAAGTGTTTTTAAACGCTACCCTAACAAAATCACAAAAACATGTTCATTTTATTACTTAGTTTAGTTTTCTAGTTTTTCAAGTTTTATGTATAGTGTGTCAGTATCGGACTGTGCTACGAGATTCATCTCTGTGAATGTCACAAAATGAACGTAACGTAAATCTTGAATCACTTGTTACTGAAAAAAAATAAAAGGATCACGTCTGAGGTGATCGGGTGGATAAATGGATCACGTCTGAGGTGATCGGGTGGATAAATGGATCACGTCTGAGGTGATCGGGTGGATAAATGGATCACGTCTGAGGTGATCGGGTGGATAAATGGATCACGTCTGAGGTGATCAAAGGTTCTTTAAGTTAAAATGGTCATGTCTGAGATGATCGAGTGCTTAAAATGTTTTATCAACTGTTAAAAAGGGGCTAAGTGTCAAATGGTCATAAAGTAAAAAATTCATAAGTATGAGCCATTCGCATGACTGGACCATGAGTATGGACCAGTCGTATAATTGGACCATAAGTATGAACCCAATCGCACGATTGGAGGTGACCGACTGTGAAAGTTGCACGAATGACCCTCAATCGCACGATTGGAGGTGATCGACTGTGACAGTCGCACGAATGACCCTCAATCGCACGATTGGAGGTGACCGAATGGGCATGTCGCACGACTGACCCTCAGTCGCACGAATCGATTATGCGACTAGGTTCAATCACACGACTGGAGGAAACCCTAGTATAAATAGAGGGGGAGTCGGTCGTAGTTGTTCATTCACTCCAATCGCCCTCTCAAACGCACGACCTAAAACTCACTCTGCCAAAATTCCGTTTGATCACTATAGACCTTCGTGTGACTTATTCTGACGATTTGTACTGACTGTACATGTATTGCGCGAAGATGTTCAACCTCAAAGATCAGTAATACACGTCCAAATGATCGAACTTAATATTTAAATAGAACCAAGACTTAGTTTGACAAATAAACCTTTAAAACTAAGTATCTTGATAAAATAAAAGTTATTAGGAGTTTAGTCTCACATGTGTGAACCTAATGAGCCAAGCCACAACGTCTAACATCATGATTTGCTCAAAATCTGAATTTGAATGGACAAACAGTCTGTCATGTGAATGGACACCCTGATGAACTTCAATCGCACGACTGGCTATGCAAATGGTTCAATCACACGACTGAGATGGACGAATTGCTCAATCGCACGACTGAACCATGCGTATGAGTTTAGTCGCACGACTGAGGTAACCGCATGAGAAAACATACGTCTAAGCCCAGTCGCATGACTCAGTCATACGTATGAACTCATTCACATGACTAGATCTCAGTCGCGCAGTCTATTCGCACGACTAGATCTCAGTCGCATAGTTCATTCGCACGACTGAACAAAAGTTTTCAAGTTCATTGAATCAAACAGTTACTCCTTGACACTTACTAATGTTTATTTACTTTGTGTCACAGATGGCGAGTCGGTGGACGATGAGCACAAAGCACAACATTTGTGCTCATCTTGATCTATCATCTCGCAACATAGCTAAGTTCGTCGATATCATTACCTTTCTACGAAGATAGATGATCTTCCATGCGATCTCAACACCGTGCACACCGTATAGATCAGTTCAGCAAGCTTTCTGGGAAAGCGCTGTAGTTGACAGGTCCTCCGAGCCCCATCGTATCAGGTGTTCCATCTTTGGGGAGGCTATAGAGATCACAGAGGAGGATCTCAGGACTGTCTTAGAGTTTGGGGATGATGCTGACTGCCCCACACGACTGCATCCCCTTACTGTTTGAGGATGTTTCCTGAGGGCTAAGTACTCGGGGGACATCAACGCAGGTGTGCTCAACAAGAGCAACATGTGCCCCCAACTCAAGTACTTAGCCCACGTACTGTTGAGATGCATCGCCTCACGGAAGGGAGGCTTCGACGAGTTATCAGATCAGATGCAGAACGCCTACGTGGCGTTGGTGCTGAATCACCCATTCAGCTTCTCAAGGATGATCTTTACCTATCTAGTGGAGAACATTGAGGCGAAGGGCAAAGAGAGCTTCTGCATGTACCCATGCTTTATGTAGATGATTATCAATTAGAAGCTCCCTTCGCTGCCCAAGGAGAAGGAGGACGCCGTGGTCCTAGAGGTGATAGATGATACCACCCTCGGACAGATGAAGGTGTACCGGGGCAAGTAGGTGAAGCCCCCGGTAAGGCGAATGTTTGGGCATCTGCCCTGGGAGGATTATGTGGCGCCAGCTAGGCGAAAGTGGTGCCATGAGGACAGCGATTCGGATACCGAGCAGATAGTTCTCCCGGTTGACGACTAAGATGATGATGACAGTGGTGATGGTGGAGATACTGGCCCCTCTCAAACTCAGGCCACTGCTGCTGATGTTACATCTCCACCATCTACCCAAGGAGGTATAGAGACTGCTGGATTCCATCAGGAGTTTTAGCCTGATGAGGAGGAGGAGTCAGACGAAGAGCCTCTGGTACGAACGGTGGGAAGCCGGGTCGTAACTACTGAGAAAGGCGTGAGGGCGGTTGGTGGACACCAGGGTGAGTCTGGGGAGGCTACTTCTGATCCACCTTACTCCCCAGACCAACCCAGCAGCCAAGGGGGAGCCTTCGTGTCGAAGGGGACACGGAAGAAGAGGATGGCTCAGCCCTATGGCAAGAAGGGGAAGAGGCCGAGGTTCACGTTGATTACCACCACCTCTACCACTACAGCCACCACCTCTACCAATACAGCCACCACCACTACTACCACACCACCCACTACTACTACCACACCTCCACCTTCCACAACTACACCCCATACTTCTCCACCCATTCATTCACCACCACCCATATTCACCACAGCCACCACTACCACCACCAGCCACCAAGCAGGACCATCCTCACACCCTATATTCCTTACTGGATCATCTCTTCCTCCTATTAGAGTGGAGGAACAGTTGTCAGCACTGAATCGTATGGTGCTGAAGTTGTTGGCTACAGATGAGGAGAAGACTGTGCAAATACGTCAGCTTGAGGAGCTCAATGCTACCCAAGCCCAACAGATCTCACAGCAAGCCTAGCATATTGCCTAATTTCAAGAGCATAAGGAGGAATCAGGTAAGAAGTTGGAGGAGTTGGAGGCTGCTAATAAGACGATCATGCTCAAACTCAAAGGATCTAAGGATGAGCCTCTTAAGATCGGTGAAGGAGATGATGATGAGGATGATGGAGAAGATGATAAGAGTGATGATGATGATGAAGTCAGTGGTGGGGGAGAAGCAAGAGGAAGGCGAGAAGATGATGATGAAGAAGGAGGTGATGTAGCTGCATCTGCCTTAGCTCCGGGTCAAGAGCGAAGAATGAAGAGAAAACAAGACCAAGGAGCATCATCTTCTGCCCCACCCTCTTCTTCAACTGCAGAAGACCCTGACATGATTCAAGAGAAAAGTAAAGCCTAGATATCTATGTTTATAAAATTTTTGTACTTGAAATCATGTATTAATGTTATGTAATTAATGTTTATATATTGTTATTCAGTGTTTGATTATCTTGATCACTTACTAACTATTGATGTGTTTACATGTTTAATTCAAGCAGATCAAACATCTCAGCAAGATGAATATGATGTTGCTCCCCTACAGCAAATCAAGTCTAAGTTAACAATGATACTTGATTTGCAAGGGATTGTCAGGAGGTCTGTGAGTTATACTCCCGAAGAAGGAGAAATAATTCATAACCTTACTGATGAGCAACTTGCTGAGATATTCCGGCTGAACCCGGATGAGATTGTCAAGGACGCTCCTACCTTTGATGTGGCTAGTGACGATGAGCTTAACGACATGGATGAAATAGAGATCGAGGACGTCACAGGCTAGTATTATCTAGAGTAGACTGACCGAGAGGGAAATGTGGTTCCCAACTTGGGAAGTACTCTCGGCATTGATACATTGGAGAAGCTGAATCAGATGGAAAAGGAGGCAGAGAATCAACAAGCCAAGTCCAAGCCTCGGACACCGATGTGGACATCAGAAAGGCTGAATGGGCGGCTAGTTTTGTAGAGATCCGAGCCAAGCGCGCTGCACCAAAGCCAAGTACCTACACCAAGCTCTACAAAGTGAAGAAGCATCTCAGGGTGTCAGGCAAGATCATAGCATGGGCATACTTTGAGGAACTGAGTGTTTACGCAGTGAAGAGGGAGAGGGGAATAGAGTGCTTTAGATTTCCACATGATCTAAAGACTCTTCCCGGTTTTGAGCTCAACCATCAGGCATGCCTAAAGCTGCTATATGCTAACCTAAAGAAGATGTCAGGCTGGTTTGAGGCTACGTTGAAAAGAGAGTACCGCACCAGGCGGGTTAACTTCAGACCTTAACAACCGACGAGGTATATCAAAAGGTCTGAAGTTAATCCCATTACTGGAAGGCCGACAGTTGTCTTGAAATGGAAACATCCTCGCACGATTTCTCGTATACCTATGAGGGAGATGCCACAAGACTTTACATCCTATTTTAAATGGTGGTACTATGACTGGCGTACTGGAGAAGCCGTAATTATGTTGGATAGAAAGGGGTCTTTGGAGACAATAAGGGTGTTCTACCCAATGTGGGTCATAAACTTGTCAGCAGCTGATGTATACACTTTGTACAAGTGGTCACTATTTTTTGATACGCAGGATATCATGCAAGCACTTCAGTTTCAACATGTCATACGCTTATGCTTCACATTTGATATTCATGTCGGGTTTCGAAAGAGGAAAGATTCAAGAAATATGAAGAGTTTTCAAAGAAAGTCAAAGAATAGATAGAACTAGGTCCAAGGGGGAGTTTGTTGGTACACATGTCCCTAGTTCTAGTTCTAGTGTGGTTAAATGTAAATAACTTTTATTTTGATTACACTGATGTAATGGTTTGATATATGTAATGAAAACTCTTTATTGAATGGTTATTGGTTATTGAATGTCATATCTATTTATATTATTGTTTATTACATGCTTATATGAACACGTTATATGGGTTTACAGTTGTTAGACAAAGTTCTGTATCGTTAAAGGTTCAGGAATGTGTTTAACTAAGGCTTATGATCCGGTCGCACGACTAGACCATACTAATGGGCCAGTCGCACGACTGAACCATGTGATTGATCCAAACACACGAATGAGTCATCAGACTGGCTCAGTCGTACGAATGAATCAATCGTGTGGGTCAGTCGTACGTATGAGTGGATCATATGACTCAGTCGCACGACTGAGCCATTCTCATGGCTCAGTCGTACGAATGAAGACTGTAACCTATAAATACCACTTAATTCATGTAAAAACACAACACTTCGAGAATTCACAACCCTAGCCGTCCCAGAACGTCCAAGTCGTCCCTTCCAACTTCATAGAGCGTTCCTGATCATTGCTAATCAATTCTTAACGTTTTCTAATCGATAGTTTTGATCATATTAACGTTCTCCCTGATTGGATCGCCAATCAAATAGGATTCCGCACTATTTGATCTGGTTTCACGTAGTTTTGGTTAGTACCAGTTCGTACACGGTCCTGACAGAAGTGGTGCACCTAATATAGAAGGGGTTGGAACTGAGTTGTATAGTGCAGGATTCTGAGCATAGGATCCCTTCTAAAGTGGCAAGAATGTTGTTTTGCCTCAAATTAGACACAAATGGATCCCATTTGTCTGGCAGACCATCAGCAAAGCTAGAGACTTTATCTTCCATGGATGTGGTCACGCCATGAATATGCAACTCACTAATCAGATGATAGAATCTATCAATGATGTTATCCAAGCTCTCTTTTCTAATTGGTAAGAAATTATCGAATTCCTTTTTCAGAGCTTTTGCCTTTAGTGCTTTCAGAGTTGCATTTCCTTCATATATCTTTTCCAAGGATTCCCATAATTTCATAGACTGCTTGTTCTTAGAAAATTGATGAAATATGTCCTTAGGTATAGACTGAGTCAACAAGGCATATGCTTTCTTTTCAGCATTATGCATAGTCTTCTGGGATTCACTCATACCTCCTAAAGTCAGCTTTACCCCATTAGCACTGACTGGTGTCACATAATTAGTCTCAATAGACGTCCACAGATTAGGGTCAACTCTATTCAGGTAGATTTCAAACCGTTGTTTCCACTGTGGGTATTCATCCAACGTTAACAACTTTGGCGGTTTGTTATGGCTCCGGATCTCACTTTCCAGAAGTAAAAGATTCTGGATGCGTGAGTCCTTTCTAGCAGTAAAAGCAAAGAACTGATCTTCCATTTCTATAAAACTTGATGAACTAAGAACATGACAGATTGACTTATGCGATTGGACCAGCCGAGTGGTTCAACCATGTGATTGAAGGATGCGAATGGATTCAATCGTGCGATTGGATTCAGTCATACGAATGAACAAGAGGAATGAGGTCAACTGTGTGGAATACCTCAACCGTATAGATGAACCGTGCGCATGAGTCCAGTCCTGCTATTGAACTATGCGAATAGGAGTCAGTCGCGCGATTGGGCCAGTCATGCGACTGAAGCTGCTGCTGCTGGAAAAAATCGAATTTTTGAACACTTGACTTAAAATCACGAATTTTCATGAACCCTAATCTGTTGTATGGGAAAAGGTCGAAACTTTTAACACAGAGACTCATCAAAAACAAGTTATGAAGAGAAAAAGTGTATCTTTTGAATGAAAACGTTAGTTTTGACACCAAAACCAATTGAATCCACAAAAAATCACGAGCCTATGCTCTGATACCACTTGTTAGGACCATGTACATACAGAGTACTAATAGCATCTGCATGAAACCAAATCAAATAGCGTGGAATTCTATTTGATTGGTGATCCAATCAGTGAGAACGAATAACCCGATCGATCTAACGATGTAAAAACGTTAAGAACAGATTGAAATCGATCAGGAACGAACTATGAACTTGGATTTGCGACTTGGGACGCTCTAGACGGCTAGGGTACGAAGTATTACGAAGTACGACTGAACCATTAGCGTGGTTCAATCGTGCGACTGAAGCATGCGATTGACTCATACGCACGACTTATGTCTCAATCATACGACTGATCCAGTCACCTGGTTCAGTCGTGTGACTAGTCCATAAGCATGGTTAATTCATGCGTATGGGTCATAAGTATGGTCCATTAGTATGAATGTCCACATGACTAAGTTAAACACATTTCTAAGTTCTTATTGACTTGGAACTGTGTAAAACCAACATCAAACCTATATATTTAGTTCATTCATGTGAATCACATTTAATATAAAGATAACATGACAAAATAAATCATATATAAACATCACAATGCATTTAATATATCATTCAATCATTTCATTACATTGGATTATATAGGTGTAAGACATGAAAGACTTTTACATTTGAGAACGTAAACTAGGTACATCAATATGTATCTACAAGAACTACAATCAGATTGGGGGTTATGAATGTGGTCAACCTGGTCACTTTAAAAGGGAATGTCCGAAACTGAAAAGAAATGGTAACAATGGTGCTGCTGATAAGCCAAAGGATAACAACAATAGAGGCGGTGGTGGTAGAGGTAGAGCTTTCATCATGGGTTCAGGTGAGACTTGAAATGACCCTACTGTAGTGTTTGGTAGATTCACTATTAATGGACGTTATGCCTCTATTCTATTTGACTCTGGTGTAGATAAGAGTTATATGTCCACTAAGTTTAGTAAAGTACTAGGAATGGTACATACTGACTTGAGTTCTGAGTATGTCATAGAAATAGCTGATGGTAGGACGATAATGGCAACCTAAGTGTTTAGAAACTGTAAGCTAGGTTTGTCTGGTCACACCTTCCACATAGACCTTGTTCCTGTCACACTCGGTAGCTTCGATGTAGTAGTCGGAATGGATTGGTTATCCAAGAACAGCGCTGAGATCATTTGCCAGGAGAAGCTGATCAAGTTACCCATTTCAGGTGATGAGATTCTTACAGTTGAAGGTGATAAGGTTGGCGCTGTGGTAGGAATCATTTCATATCTAAAGGTTCAGAAATGTCTCAGGAAAGGGCACTTCACTTTATTGGCACTTGTTACTGAAAAAAAGGTGGATGAAAAGCGTATCGAAGATATTCCGGTTGTCAGAGACTTTCCCGAGGTATTTCCTGAAGACCTACCTGGTCTTCCTCCACACAGACAGGTAGAATTCCATATTGAGTTAGCACCTGGAGCAGCTCCGATCGCTCGGGCGCCGTACCGTCTGGCACCGAACGAACTACAACAGTCGTCTAAGCAATTGCAGGAATTGTTAGACAAGGGATTTATACATCCCAACTCTTCACCCTAGGGAGCTCCAGTTTTTTTCGTTAGAAAGAAAGATGGAATTTTCAGGATGTGTTTAGATTATCGGGAGTTGAACAAGGTGACGATCAAGAACAGATATCCACTTCCACGCATCAATGACTTGTTTGACCAGTTACAGGGATCAGGCTACTATTCCAAGATTGATTTGAGATTGGGTTATCATCATTTGAGGGTTCGAGAGGAAGACATCTCGAAGACAGCATTCCGGACTCGCTATGGGCATTACGAGTTCACTATAATGTCTTTTGGACTGACCAATACACAAGCAGTTTTCATGGACCTCATGAACCGTGTCTGCAAGCCTTATTTGGATAAGTTTGTCATTGTCTTCATTGATGACATACTGATCTACTCTCAGAATAAGGAAGATCATGAGGAACATTTAAGAACCATTCTGGACTTGTTGAGGAGTGAACAACTTATGTAAAGTTCTCAAAATGCGACTTCTGGACGCGGGAAGTGCAATTTCTTGGGCATGTGGTGAATGAAAAGGGTATACATGTAGATCCTTCAAAGATTGAAGCAATCAAGGATTGGCCGGCACCAAAGACGCCTACTGAGGTGCGACGATTCCTTGGCTTGGTAGGCTATTAAAGACGGTTTATAGAGGGATTCTCAAAGTTAGCACAACCTTTGACTGCCCTAACTCATAAGGGAACAGTTTACAAGTGGGGAAGCAAAGAGGAAACAATGTTTCAGGTGCTTAAAGACAAACTCTGCAGCACACCAATCCTAGCCTTACTAGAAGGAACTTATGACTTTGTTGTTTACTATGATGCATCCATCCAGTGTTTGGGATGTGTACTGATGCAACGTGACAAAGTCATAGCTTATGCATCTAGACAGCTTAAGATGCATGAAAAGAACTACACAACACATGATCTGGAACTGGGAGCTGTAGTGTTTTCCTTGAAGATCTGGAGGCACTACTTATATGGAACCAAGTGCACGATCTATACGGATCACAAGAGTCTTTAGCACATATACAATTAGAAGGATGTTGGACCAAAAGAACCAATGAGCCAGATCAGAAAAACCTTTAAGTCCTACAGACATCATAACAACTAAAGAAGGCTACATCAGCTGAAGACATCAGCTGAAGACAAGTACTGAAGACAAAGTCTGAAGTCATCTACTGAAGACAAAGTCTGAAGTTCAAGTACTGAAGACAAAGTCTGAAGTCGTCTACTGAAGACAAAGTCTGAAGTTCAAGTACTGAAGCCAAAGTCTGAAGTCATCTACTGATGACAAAGTCAGAAGTTCAAGTACTGAAGATGAAGTCTGAAGTTCAAGTACTGAAGACAAAGTCTGAAGTTCAAGTACTGAAGACAAAGTCTGAAGATCAAGTCTTCAGAGGTTGTCACAATAGCTGAAGTAGCACTCTTCAGTAGTTGTGATGGTTTTATTTCAGTAGTTTTCTTTTGTGTTTTTAGTAGTTTGTTTTCAGTAGTTTGGTTAATGTAAAACGACTGAAGAGCTTATTCTTCAGACGTTTTAGTTTCAGTAGTTATAGTACTAGTCTACATTTAGCTTTTATTGTAAGAAGATGTCAGCTGTTGTAGACATCTTCAGTAGTTTTGTTTATTTTCAATAGTTGATGTATAACGGTTAGATGTCACTATCAAGTGACATCAGCTGACGTCAACTTTTCCTATAAAAGGAAAGATGACCTAATTCTAACGTGCCGAAGCTTGTGTTGAATGAAAACATTCTCTTTTGCAGAAATACTTTCTCTCTCTATAACCGTACTGTTTTATTGAATATCATTTGTGTTCTTGCTTGAATTTTGTATAATTCTTATACTATTCCGCTGCAAATCACAATCTAATTGATCAACTAGATCTGAGATCCTTTCGAACGGTATCAGAGCCGGTTAATCATTGATCGATTTAACAATTGATCATTGAAACTGCTCTTTTGATATCTACGTTTGATCAAATTAGCAAATTTGCAAGAATTGGTTATAGAGTTTGAGTTTCTGTTACTTCCGGTGAATTAATTTGAGGTTATACGTGTTTTAAATAGAGTTGTTGAGTTTTTGAGCTAGATTTGTTGGAATCGCATTGAATTTGCTTGAAATTGTGAAAATGGCTACACCAACCAATGATCCTCATAATACTGGCTCCTCAACAAAGCCTCCGATGCTTGTTAGGAGTGAGTATAACATATGGTAACGACGTATGCTCCATCACCTATCTATCAACAGCACAGGATGTTGGAAATCTATGGTGCATGGACCATACAAGCCTATGGTGAGTCTTCCGGAAACAAATGAGATGGTTTCGAAGAAACCTGATCAGTATTCGGATGAAGATCTAAAGCTATTCGAAATTGATGCTAAAGCTCATGGAATTCTGGCCATGGCACTGCCAAATGAAATATATTCAGGGCTTATGCATCATGAAACTGCTCATGATCTCTGGGTTGCTCTGAAAGAACAATTTGGAGGAACTGATGAGGTTTTGGCAAACACTAGAGAAATCCTTGCCCAGCAATATGAGACATTCTCTCATAGAAAGGGTGAGTCTCTGACCCAGCAGTTTGAGTGATTTTCTTGTTTGATATCTGAGCTGAAAATGGTTAAACAAGAATATACAAACAGCCAGATGAACAACCGATTCCTCAGATCCCTGCCTGAGAGATGGAATACATACACTATTGTCCTACACTCCAGCGCAAATCTGGACACTCTATCTCTCACCTAACTTCATGGGAAACTGTTGACATTTGAACAAGAGATAGAACAGAAAAGGAAGTTGTCTTCATCTGGAAAGCTCACTGATGACTTTGTACCAGAAAACACTGCACTGGTTGGTCAGGAGTTAGAGTATGCTGCATTAGAAGGTTCCTATGATGAGCATATAGATTTCTCTACAAACATTGGAGAACATGCTTTTGTTGGTGTGGATTGTAATTCAGGTGGTAGCAGTGATAATTTGTTCTTTTTGATGGAGGATTTGAAAGGAATTCTGGATGATGATCTGGAAGAGATGGATATTTTGAGCCAAATGGCAATGATCAATATCAGATCACAAAAGTTTTACAAAAGAACTGGTAGGAAATTCCCAAGTCTCTCTGGCAAAACCAAGGTTGGTTTTGACAAGAGCAAGTTGAGTTGTCATAAGTGCCATAGGCTTGGACATTTTGCAAGAGAGTGTAGATCATCTGGATCTAACTCATCTGCACCCTTTGTGACCTTCCCAAGCAATAGCTAACAAAACAAAGGGCAACATTCCACCAGTTCTGGTCATCCTTCACAAGCTCAATCATCACCTGCATATTTTGTCCCTCAAGGTCCTATGCCATATCCTTACCCCTACTTTTACATGCCTCAGACAAGTCAGGTTCAAGCACCCATAGCTCAACAACCACATGCCCTACCTGAGCCTCAACCATCTCAATCTCATCAATAATCTCAATCTCAACCACAACATAGCTTTTTCACCCCTGGAGTTGTTGATTGGAGCAGTTTACCAAATGATATTTCTGGTCATCATGAACAACTGTTTCCTGGTGCTGGTCAACATGGTGGTGAAAATCCTTTTGGAAATCTTGCTCTTATGGCCCTGGAGTCTACTGATGGTTCATCCTCAAATGCTTCATCATCACAGGTATCACAGGTATCTTCAGAGGCTAAGGCCAAGTTATGTTCTGAATCATGCATAGCCACATTTGCATGAATTAGAGAAGCAAATGTAGCTTTAATCAACAAAAATCTTAAGCTAGAGAAAGTAATTTCCAAAAGAAAAGCTGAGTTTCAGTCTGTTTTAAATGAAAAGAATGATTAGATTTACAAATTAAAATGCCAAATCACTCATGACAAGGCAAAGGAAGAGGTAATTTTAGAGAAGTATAAGGACCTCAAAGAAACTCTTGCAGCTACCCAGGTAGAGTGTGAACGTTGGGTAACATCATGCAAGGGTTTTGAAATTCTTCTCAGTAAGCAAACAGCTTCAAATGTGAAGTTTGGGATTGGTTATAATCACACTGCTCCTCCTGCAGATTTTACTCCCAGGTTAGAAGTAGAATCTGAAGGAGAAAGCAATGACCAATCCATCTCATCATGTGATTCACCCTCTGATAATGCACTAAAATCAGAGGATGAAGTCAGCATTAATACCTTAGAAAACTGATCAGCTGATATTGAAATAGTTGATGGTTCCAATGCTGACAGACACATGCTAAGGAGAGAGTTTATCTCTTTAGGTGTTGCCTCACAAAGTACTCAAAGTACTGAAGGGCAAGTCACAACACCTGAAGAACAAACCCAAACTACTGAAAGTAAAAAGGGTTTGAAAACTGCTAAAGAATCTATCAGGAAGTCTAAATGTACTGATAGAAAACTGCTGAAGAACAAATCTTCAGTAGTTCAGAATCCTTCAGTACTTAACATAAGTACTGAAAGGAAGAAAGTACTGAAGAACAAATCTTCAGTAGTTTCATCTTCTTCAGTAGTTGATTAACTGAAGATGAAGAAAAAGCCATGTGAAATATGTGGCTTATTCAATCATCTCACTGATGACTGTTGGTACAGAAAGGGTTCAAAACTCAACAAAGATAAGCACATTAAAAGAAAATTAACAAAATGAAAGATGAGTTTGAAACCAAGTTTGTACGAGCAGCATCTAAACCTGTAAACCCAAAATCCTTAAAGAAATCCAAAAGGAATGAAGGGGTTGATCAGGAAACAGCTGAAGGTGTTCAAAGGATTTCTCATGGAATACCAAAACACCAGACTAAGCCTGTGTTTTCCAAAAATGAGAAAATGGTGCAACATAGGAATCAATTAAAGACAAGAACTGATGTGTCTGATGAACTACAAGCTTTAGCAAACAATCAGACACAACTTGTCATGATGGTTCAACATCTGTTGGGGAGAGTAAACCAAATAGATGTTCCTGTGATTAAACCACAGAAAAGGAAACCCAAGCTAAAATCAAAGGAATCCTTTTCTGCACCATCTCTATCACCACAGGCTGTTACTCATAACAAACCAATTAGTGTAAAATCTGTTGATGAGAACAGACCCAAAACCAAAATGGTTTGGGTCTCAAAAGCTAACTAGTTTCTTGTGATGAATGCAGGGTTCTTCAGCATGCCAAATAAGCATCTGGTATGTGGACAGTGGAGGATCCATGCATATGACAGGGAGCAGCTCTCTTCTTAATGACTACTCTCAAGGAAAGAAGGGGTTTGTTTCTTTTGGTAGTGATGCTAAAGGTTACATCATCGGCAAAGGCTTTGTTTCCAATGGTGAAATAAGGTTTGATGATGTCAACCATGTGGAGAATCTCAAGTATAATCTCTTGAGTGTCAGTCAAATGTGTGATAAAGGTCATGATGCCCTTTTCACCAGCTAGAACTGCAGGATCCTATCTTCCAAAGTTCTGAGTTTGATTGACAAGGTGCTGGATGAACATACTCTCCTGAAGGCCAACAGGACAGGAAGAGTATATGCCTTAGATTTATCAAAGAAAATTTATCTAAAAGGCCATCCTTGCCTATTCTCCAAGGCCTCTCCTCAGGAATCTAAACTATGGCATAGAAGGCTTGGTCATGTGAATCTCAAAAACATGAACCAGCTGATCCACCATGGTTTAATAAGAGGATTGCCAATGAAGGAGTTCAAATATGATGACAACTGCTCTGCTTGTTTAAAAGGGAAGCAACACAAGGTATCATTTCCTCCAATAGAAAAGCCAAAGTCCACTGCCTGCTTACAATTATTGCATATGGATCTTTTTGTCCTGTAAGACTGATGAGCATGACAAAGAAGAAATACTGTCTAGTAAGTGTGGATGATTACTCCAGATTTGTATGGACTTTCTTCTTGCATTCAAAAGATGAAGCTGCACAAGCCATTTTATACTTTGTGTTATATGTTGAAAAACAGTATTCCCTTCTAGTCAAGTGTGTAAGGAGTGATAATGGCATAGAATTTAAAAATCACACACTTGATGAATTCTACTTGTCTAAGGGAATCAAACGGCAGTTTAGCATTTCAAGAACTCCTGAACAAAAAGGAGTGGTGGAAAGAAATAACAGGACACTTATTGGAGCTGCCAGGTCAATGTTGGTTGATTCTGGTTTGCCACTAACCTTTTGGGCTGAAGCTGTCAACACAGATTGTTATGTGCAAAATAGAGTATTAGTAAATCAGAGGCTGATGAATACTCCTTATGAAGTATTACATCATTTGGCCCCTCTGATTTCATTTTTTAGAGCATTTGGGTGTCCCTGTTACATTCTTAACACAAAGAATCCACTTTTAGAGGTTTGAATTAAAGGTGGATGCAGGGTACTTTGTTGGATATTCATCTACTTGCAAGGCATACAGAGTTTTCAACTGCAGAACAAAGATAGTTGAAGAGACTTTTCATGTGAAGTTTAATGAATCTCCAAAGGACAAAATTCGACAAAACCCTGTGGGGCTATTTGATTTGGACATACTGCAATATGTTCCTTATCATTCTCCAGCTATTGCAGTTCCTGAAAATCCATCACCTCCTACAAACAGTTCTCCACCTGGTGGTACTGATAATGATGCTGACAGTACTCACCTTTTCAGGTTTAGTGATCAACCGCCTGAGTCATCTAAACCTGATACTCCTGTAGCTTCAGCAGCTCCATCCACAACAAATGCTGATGAGATTTCTGAATCATCTACTTCGTTTAAGTTGTTATCTCCTTTGTGGTTTCAAGAATCTGAATCAACATCTGTTGTTGCTAAATCTCCTATAAACACTTGCACGGATCTTATTGTCTATCAAGAGCTGAAGAATCACCCAATGTCTCAGATCATTGGTGATATCATTGCTGGAGTCTCAACCAAAAGTCAATTGTCCAATTTTTTCTTCTATGCTCTCTTCATCAGTCAGCAAGAGCCAAAGAACTATCATGTTGCATTAAGAGACAATGGATGGGTTGAAGCCATGCAACTTGAGCTTCTTCAGTTCAAAAAGCAGCAAGTGTGGGAGCTGGTTCCTTTACCCCAAGGTAAGTGTGCAATAGGTACTAAATGGGTGTTAAGGAATAAAACTGATGAAAATGGTTAAATTGTCAAGAACAAGGCCAGACTAGTTGTACAGGGGTTTGCACAAGAAGAAGGTATTGATTATGATGAAACCTTTACACCTGTAGCTAGACTAGAGGCAATCAGATTGTTCTTAGCTTATGCTGCTTTCCACAATCTTAAAGTTTTTCAAATGGATGTCAAAAGTGCATTTTAATATGGTAAAATAAAAGAAGAGGTTTATGTGTGTCAACCACTAGGTTTTGAGGATAATAAACATCCAGATTAGGTGTATAAGCTTGATAAGGCTCTATATGGGTTAAAACAAGCTCCTAGAGCCTGGTATGAAACACTGTCTAATTTTCTTCTTCAAAATAATTTCACTAGAGGCTCTATAGATAAAACTTTATTCATAAAGAAAGTGGGACAGCATAAGCTACTTGTTCAAATTTATGTAGATGATATTATTTTTGCATCCTCTGATCCACAATTATGTGATTAATTTACAAAGTTAATGCAACAAAAGTTTGAAATGAGTGCCATGGGAGAATTACAGTTCTTTCTGGGTTTGCAAATCAAACGAAGAGCTGATGGAACTTTCATTCATCAGTCCAAATATACAAAGGATCTTCTGAAAAAGTTTGATTTACAAAACTGTAAGCCATGTTCTACTCCCATGAGCAACACTACACAAGTTGATATTGATCAGAAAGGTAAAGCGGTTGATGAAACCCTTTACAGATGTATGATTGGTTCCTTGATGTACCTTACAGCTTCTAGACCAGATATTATGTTTGCAACTTGTGTCTGTGCTAGATTTCAGGCTGCACCTAAAGAATCCCATTTGATTACAGTCAAAAGGATCTTTAGATACTTACAAGGAACTCAATCTCTAGCACTTTGGTATTCCACTGGGCACTCTTGCAAATTGGTTGCTTTCTCTGATAGTGACTATGAAGGGTGCAAAGTAAGCAGAAAATCAACTTCTGGTGGATGCCAATTTCTAGGCAATTGTTTGATTTCTTGGCAGAGTAAGAAACAAACTTCAATTGCTACATCAACTGCTGAAGCAGAGTACATTGCTGGTGCAAGTTGTACATCTCAGGTACTCTGGCTTCAGAATCAATTACTGGATTATGGCATTACAGAGACTAACACTCCATTACTAATGGACTTTCTTCTTGCATTCAAAAGATGAAGCTGCACAAGCCATTATATACTTTGTGTTATATGTTGAAAAACAGTATTCCCTTCTAGTCAAGTGTGTAAGGAGTGATAATGGCATAGAATTTAAAAATCACACACTTGATGAATTCTACTTGTCTAAGGGAATCAAACGGCAGTTTAGCATTCCAAGAACTCCTGAACAAAAAGGAGTGGTGGAAAGAAATAATAGGACACTTATTGAAGCTGCCAGGTCAATGTTGGTTGATTCTGGTTTGCCACTAACGTTTTGGGCTGAAGCTGTCAACACAGATTGTTATGTGCAAAATAGAGTATTAGTAAATCAGAGGCTGATGAATACTCCTTATGAAGTATTACATCATTTGGCCCCTCTGATTTCATTTTTTAGAGCATTTGGGTGTCCCTGTTACATTCTTAACACAAAGAATCCACTTCAGAGGCTTGAATTAAAGGTGGATGCAGGGTACTTTGTTGGATATTCATCTACTTGCAAGGCATACAGAGTTTTCAACTGCAGAACAAAGATAGTTGAAGAGACTTTTCATGTGAAGTTTAATGAATCTCCAAAGGACAAAATTCGACAAAACCCTGTGGAGCTATTTGATTTGGACATACTGCAATATGTTCCTTATCATTTTCCAGCTATTGCAGTTCCTGAAAATCCATCACCTCCTGCAAACAGTTCTCCACCTGGTGGTACTGATGATGATGCTGACAGTACTCACCTTTTCAGGTTTAGTGATCAACTGCTTGAGTCATTTAAACCTGATGCTCCTGTAGCTTCAGCAGCTCCATCCACAACAAATGCTGATGAGATTTCTGAATCATCTACTTCGTTTGAGTTGTTATCTCCTTTGTGGTTTCAAGAATCTGAATCAACATCTGTTGTTGCTAAATCTCCTATAAACACTTGCACGGATCTTATTGTCTATCAAGAGCTGAAGAATCACCCAATGTCTCAGATCATTGGTGATATCAATGCTGGTGTCTCAACCAAAAGTCAATTGTCCAATTTTTTCTTCTATGCTCTCTTCATCAGTCAGCAAGAGCCAAAGAACTATCATGTTGCATTAAGAGACAATGGATGGGTTGAAGCCATGCAACTTGAGCTTCTTCAGTTCAAAAAGCAGCAAGTGTGGGAGCTGGTTCCTTTACCCCAAGGTAAGTGTGCAATAGGTACTAAATGGGTGTTAAGGAATAAAACTGATGAAAATGGTCAACTAGTCAAGAACAAGGCCAGACTAGTTGTACAGGGGTTTGCACAAGAAGAAGGTATTGATTATGATGAAACCTTTACACCTGTAGCCAGACTGGAGGCAATCAGATTGTTCTTAGCTTATGCTGCTTTCCACAATCTTAAAGTTTTTCAAATGGATGTCAAAAGTGCATTTTAATATGGTAAAATAAAAGAAGAGGTTTATGTGTGTCAACCACTAGGTTTTGAGGATAATAAACATCCAGATTAGGTGTATAAGCTTGATAAGGCTCTATATGGGTTAAAACAAGCTCCTAGAGCCTGGTATGAAACACTGTCTAATTTTCTTTTTCAAAATAATTTCACTAGAGGCTCCATAGATAAAACTTTATTCATAAAGAAAGTGGGACAGCATAAGCTACTTGTTCAAATTTATGTAGATGATATTATTTTTGCATCCTCTGATCCACAATTGTGTGATTAATTTACAAAGTTAATGCAACAAAAGTTTGAAATGAGTGCCATGGGAGAATTACAGTTCTTTCTGGGTTTGCAAATCAAACAAAGAGCTGATGGAACTTTCATTCATCAGTCCAAATATACAAAGGATTTTCTGAAAAAGTTTGATTTACAAAACTGTAAGCCCTGTTCTACTCCCATGAGCAACACTACACAAGTTGATATTGATCAGAAAGGTAAAGCGGTTGATGAAACCCTTTACAGATGTATGATTGGTTCCTTGATGTACCTTACAGCTTCTAGACCAGATATTATGTTTGCAACTTGTGTCTGTGCTAGATTTCAGGCTGCACCTAAAGAATCCCATTTGATTACAGTCAAAAGGATCTTTAGATACTTACAAGGAACTCAATCTCTAGCACTTTGGTATTCCACTGGGCACTCTTGCAAATTGGTTGCTTTCTCTGATAGTGACTATGAAGGGTGCAAAGTAACCAGAAAATCAACTTCTGGTGGATGCCAATTTCTAGGCAATTGTTTGATTTCTTGGCAGAGTAAGAAACAAACTTCAATTGCTACATCAACTGCTGAAGCAGAGTACATTGCTGCTGCAAGTTGTACATCTCAGGTACTCTGGCTTCAGAATCAATTACTGGATTATGGCATTACAGAGACTAACACTCCATTACTAATGGACAGTGCTTCAGCTCTTTGTATTGTTAAGAATCCAGTCCAGCCTTCTAGGACCAAACACATTGAGATCAGACTTCATTTTATTAGGGATTGTTATGAAAAAGGTCTGATTGATCCAAAGTTTGTTCCTAGTGCTGATGAGCTTGTAGATATCTTTACTAAGCCTTTGGATTGTGCTACTTTTCAAATCTGGTGCTAAGGCTTGGTATGCTGCAGCTGGAATAAATTGACTAATACTGATGCTCTCAGATCACATGTACTAATGAGCGTTAGTATACGAGAGTCAAAAATAAGTACTGATGAGTTATTTTGTCTTCAGCATTTTTCATAACTATTGAAGTGTTATAAAGACTGAAGACTAAAATACTTAAAAGTACAGAAGTACATTATTTGTTGAAAAGAACTGATAAAGTTACAACTACTGATGTGGTTATAACTCCTGATGCCTATTTCTAACAAATAAGTACTGAAGAACAAATTTGTCCAAAAGTTCTGATGTGTAATCTTACACATAAGTACTGCAGACAATATATGTTCACAAGTTCTGAAGGAAATTTATTTTAACAGATCTACTGAACAATTGTTCAAAAGAGTTGACGAATAAATATTCAAAAGAGCTGATGACCAATGAAACGTCTGAAAATCTGACAAAACCTGCTGAGTGAATGTTGAGGTCAGAATGAAACAACTGAAACCTTTGAATTGACGACAACAACTGATGAGTAAATTTACTCTTCAGCTGATTCAAACATCTGTTGTTTCATTTCCAAACAACTGAAGCCAAAACCACATCTTTAGTAGTTCTCAACTACTGATGATTAACACCAAGTCTTCAGTTGTTTACAACATCTGAAGGTTAAAACCATGTTTTCAGTCGTTTTAAACACCTGATGACTAACACCAAAACCTTCAGTCGTTTTCCATCAGTCGTTTCATAACTTTACCCTATAATAAACAAACCCTAACTTCAGAGTTTTTCATCTCTCAGCCCTATTATTCCAAAACTCTGAACATCCCTCCTACATTAATGGCGACCATACAACTCAAACCACGTCATAACTGTGTAGCCTACCTCACTAAATCGGCTTTCTGGAACAAGTTCGATGACGCCATCGATCTGATGGTTGAATCCCCATAACAAACGGCCTTTCTCTTGAATCCCACCATATACGCCGAATCCCTACAACAATTCTGGACAAACGTCACTCTCACAACTGGTGAGAATGATGTCGAGGTCACTCTCCAGTCATTTGTCAATCAGAAGAAGGTGGTCGTCACTTCTACCATTATTCGACAAACCCTAAATCTGAATGATGCCACCTTCGTCATTGAATATCCTAAGGGCACAACCGACTTATCCTTCACCCATTATGGATATGAAGGAGACCTAAGTGCCTCCACAATCTTGAAGAAGCACTTCCATGACCCTGAACGCCTAATCTTTCACATGGTCAATGTCTGCCTTGCCCCTAAGTCCTCCTCATGGGATCAAATGTCTTCAAGGTGGCAGCAGGTATTATATTCTATCCTTGAACAACAAAATCTAAATTTTTCTAAAATTATCTTTTTAGAATTAAAAGATATGGCTTTGAAACCTGTGGCTAACAGATGGATATTATATCCAAGGTTTCTTATGGCTATTATTGAAAATCAATTAAAATCTGAGGGCCTTGTTGGCCTAGGAGTCCCTACTGTGGCAGTCTTGCCTGAAGTATACTCCAGGCACAACTCGAACACACAACTGAAAGAGGCTGCCAAGCTGCTAAAACCCAAGCAACGGGAACCCACAACCTCATCCTCCAAATCCAAAGTCCCCTCCAAGCCAAAATCTAAAAAGCCCAAAAAGGCTACTCAGGGAGTTGAGTCCCCTGAGGATGCCCCTGCACCACCAAGGCAGGAAGTAACTACTGGTAGTAATCCCCCAGTAGTTACCCAGACTCTACCAGCCACAACCGCTCAGGTATCCTCTCAACAGGATCCTGAAGCAACCACTTCTGGGTAGCCACACTACTGAAACCTCTCTCACTTGAGAAGGTTGCCATTGAAGAGCACCACTCTCCCCAGGTGCAATCTGTTTCATCCCTATCTCCTACTGTAACCACCCCACAAAGTCCAACACTTATAATTGCAAAAGTGCTGACTCAACTTAACACTCCACCCTCTCCCCAGGAACCTATCACAACTGGGAAAATCTCAACCATTAAGGGGGAGGATTATAGTGTTGCTGATAACCCACAACACAGGGATTACAAAGTTCTATCTACCCGTGTGGAGGACTAGATAAGAACATCTGGTGAGGCTGACATTTCTTCTGCTTCAGCACATGAACAAGGTGAAGTTGGTATCATCTTTAAGACCTCACCAGAGGCAACTGCCGATGAAGGACATCATCTTGAGGCAGGAAGTCCCCAGTTCCAAGACAAAGGGGCATATGTGAATACTGATATACACTCAGCACATGTTCATCCTGATGTAATCAGGAGGTCAGATGATTCAGCAAACACTGATGATGACCTGGGCTTTTTCTATGATGTTCTAGCCCATAACACCATTCTTGAGGCTGAGGTAAGTAGACTACAAGGACTACTTGCCAAAATGTCTCAAGAATCAAGACCATCTGCCCACATTCACCCACAGATGGCACCTTCTTCTCAAGGTCTCCCATACACCGAGCCACTCCCAACTACTCAGCCACCAGCCTCTACTTCTGGCACCATTTCTCAGGGACAGAACCCCTCTGACCAAATGGTTGCTATCTTTAAATCTTCCCTGCCTCTCATCACTCCCATCATCACTGATATTGTGCATCAAGCCCTTGATGAGAGGCTTCCCTCAAATATACAAACCCCTGGTTGATGATGCAGTTACTAAGAGACTTTCTGACATTCAAACCCCTGAATGTAATACAACCAAAAAGGGGGAGTCTAAGTCAGTGAAAGTAGTCAAAAGGAAGAGAGTTGAAGAGGAGAAGGAGAAAGAGAAGGAGAAGGAGAAGGAGAAGGAGATGGAGAAGGAGAAGGAGATGGAGAAGGAGAAGGAGATGGAGAAGGAAAAGGAGATGGAGAAGGAGAAAGAAAGAGAAAAAGATTTTCATGTCAGATACAAGAAGAGGAAGGGTGAAAGTGAGAAGACTCCTCTGGAGAAAAAGTTAGCAGACCTGGTCAAAGAAGCTGATGAGCAACATAGCAGATCAATGGATAAAATCATTGATCAACTATTTAGGCAAGGATTTGACACTGCTGAACTTGATTCTGAGACCAGGAAGTTGGAGACACAAGAGATTGAATACCGATGGGCTGGCTATAGTGAGAAAGAGAAGGAAAGATTAGAAGCTATGGTCAGATTCATTTCGAAGTATTTCGGGAGGACAATTCTTGAGGTGAAATCATGGTCCAGGGACAGTATCTTGGAGATAACCAACAAGATCTATTCGTCTGAAGTATTCACAAAGGGATTGATCATAGAAGCCCTGGATGAAGCTGGTGCTAGGAGCAGGACTGATCTAGCACAGTGCTCCAAAGCTTCTCTCATAACAAAAATGCTAGAACAGCCTGTACAATCTCTCACACCAAAACAACCAATATCACAACCCACAAAACCAACTCCTTTACCCAAGAAACCAACACAAACAACCAATGATGCACCCAAGAGGAAGAGAAGGATGTTGAGGCTTCAAGAAGAAGAAGAAGATGATGATGAGGATGATAGGCTGCCCATTTAGGGAAGGTGCCTGAAATTTCAAAGAATATTGGCAAGAGCCAACCAACAGTGATCACTCCTGTCATCCAGATGCAAACTGTTAAAGTAAAACTTGAAAAAGAAGAACTACACAAACAACATGATGAGCAGCTGTTGAGTATGGTGGATAAGGACTTTCCTCAGACTACATCTATACAAGCAATGAGGAAACATGCTCAGAGGTTGTATGCTCTCAGATTCACATTTCAATATCAGAAGAAGAGAGTTAGAATTTGGCCTGATCACAGGGTGAGTCATAGAATTCACAAGAAGAACATTCCAAATAGATACAATGGCCAAGTGAAGAAAATTATAGATGCAGTGATCATGCTAGCCATTGTAGTATCACCCTGGGAAATCCTAGAAGACTTCAAGAAAGCCTACAAAGCTAATATTCTTCCACAAAAGTTACTAGAAAACAAAATGGTGAAAAAGGGGTTAATTTATAAGAGGCTTAAAGAAGTCAAACATAATGAGCTCCAGTTGTTACTAGAGGGTAATCACCCTAATGAATTCGCTTATAGAGAAATAACAACTGTGGAGCTAAAGAATGGGAAACAGGTCAAATATCTATCTGAGTATTTTGGGCCTGAGTTCTTCTTTAAAGGAGGAGCTAAAGAACTCACTGTGGAAGAACAAATTGTCTTCCTGGAGGCCTATGTTAGAGAGTCTTACAGACTCATTATAGGGAAGTAGGTTTCATGGATGGGGTAACAACTCTTTGTCTAATTCCCCAAGATAGAGTTCCCATCCGTCCTTTGCCAATCAGATCTGCTGAAACCTCTTCCCAGGCCTGTGCTTACAATGATCCTTTTGAGCTGATCCAAAAGAAAAAGACATCATTTTTCCTAATAAGTGGGACTTAAATAATTTTAAAGGTTTTGGCTGCATTGTTTCAGGGGGAGTTTGTTGGACCAAAAGAACCAATGAGCCAGATCAGAAAAACCTTTAAGTCCCACAGACATCATAACAACTGAAGAAGGCTACATCAGCTGAAGACATCAGCTGAAGACAAGTACTGAAGACAAAGTCTGAAGTCATCTACTGAAGACAAAGTCTGAAGTTCAAGTACTGAAGACAAAGTATGAAGTCATCTACTGAAGACAAAGTTTGAAGTTCAAGTATTGAAGACAAAGTCTGAAGTCATCTACTGAAGACAAAGTCTGAAATTCAAGTACTGAAGACAAAGTCTGAAGTCATCTACTGAAGACAAAGTCTGAAGTTCAAGTACTGAAGACAAATTCTGAAGTTCAAGTACTGAAGACGAAGTCTGAAGTTCAAGTACTGAAGACAAAGTCTGAAGTTTATGTACTGAAGACAAAGTCTGAAGATCAAGTCTTCAGAGGTTGTCACAACAGCTGAAGTAGCACTCTTTAGTAGTTGTGATGGTTTTATTTTAGTAGTTTTCTTTTGTGTTTTCAGTAGTTTGTTTTTAGTAGTTTGGTTAATGTAAAACGACTGAAAAGCTTATTCTTCAGACATTGTAGTTTCAGTAGTTATAGTACTAGTCTACACATAGCTTTTATTGTAAGAAGATGTCAGCTGTTGTAGACATCTTCAGTAGTTTTGTTTATTTTCAGTAGTTGATGTATAACGGTTAGAAGTCACTATCAAGTGATATCAGCTGATGTCATCTTTTCCTATAAAAGGAAAGATGACCTAATTGTAACGTGCCAAAGCTTATGTTGAATGAAAACATTCTCTTTTGTAGAAATACTTTCTCTCTCTATAACCGTACTGTTTTATTGAATATCATTTGTGTTCTTGCTTGAATTTCATCTAATTCTTATACTATTCCGCTGTAAATCACAATCTAATTGATCAAACTAGATCTGAGATCCTTTCAAAGGAACTGAATATGCGACAACGACGGTGGTTAGAATTACTCAATGATTATGACTGTGCGATCAAGTATCATCCGGGTAAGGCTAATGTGGTAGCCGACGCCCTTAGTCGTAAAGAAACCCCAAAACCTCGTCGAGTGCGCGCATTACAGATGACCATACATTCTGATCTGCCTAGGCAAATCAAGGCTGCCCAATCTAAAGCCTTGAAAGCTGAGAACCTAAAAACAGAATCCATGCGAGGCATGGAGAAACAGTTGGATATTAAAGCTGATTTCATGGAACGGATCTGGGTACCACAGTATGGGAATTTGAGAGAGCTGGTACTGGACGAAGCTCATAAGTCACGTTACTCGATTCATCCAGGCTCAGACAAGATGTATCAGGACTTGAAGGAGTTTTACTGGTGGCCGAACATGAAAGTTGAGATAGCCATATACATAAGCAGATGCCTAACTTGTTGCAAGGTTAAGGTGGAATACCAGAGACCATCCGATTTACTCCAACAACTGGAAATTCCAGTGTGGAAATGGGAATAGATCTCAATGGACTTCATCACGAAGTTACCTAGGACTCCCAGCGGATGTGATACCATTTGGATTATAGTAGATCGCTTAACAAAATCCGCACACTTTCTGGCAATCCGAGAGACGAATTGAATGGAGAAGATGAAACGTATCTGTTTAAGGGAAATAGTCTCTCGGCATGGCATGCCGATATCCATCATTTCTGATCGTAACGCTTGGTTCACTTCTCATTTCTTGCAATCATTACAACGATCATTAGGAACGCTACCGGATATGAGTACTGCGTATCATCCGCAAACTGATGGTCAAAGTGAGCGCACGATCCAGACACTAGAAGACATGTTGCGTGCCTGTGTGATCGATTTTGGCAACAGCTAGGAAACTTATTTACCATTGGTTGAGTTCTCCTACAATAACAGTTATCATACCTCGATCAAGGCCACACCATTTGAGGCACTGTATGGATGTAAGTGCCGATCACCTATCTGTTGGGCAGAAGTAGGAGAAAGCCAACTTACAGGACCTGAACTTGTGCACGAAACGACTGAGAAGATCGTGCAAATTCGTAACCGTATGGCAGCAACACGTGATCGACAAAAGAGTTACACTAACAAACGTCGTAAACCATTAGAATTCCAGATTGGTGACAAAGTGCTCTTGAAGGACTCGCCTTGGAAAGGTAACACTTTGGAAAGCGGGGGAAACTAAACCCTAGATACGTTGGGCCATTTGAGATTACCAAATAAGTTGGCCCAGTGGCCTATCAATTGAACTTACCTGAAGAACTCAGTGGAATACACAACGTGTTTCACGTATCAAATCTAAGGAAATGTCCGGCAGATGAATCACTTGTCGTTCTATTAGAGTAACTGGAAATCGATGAACAACTTCGTTTCGTTGAAGAACCAGTGGAGATCATGGATTGAGAAGTTAAAACCCTAAAGCATAGCAAGATTTCCATTGTGCGTGTTAGATGGAACTCTAAGTGTGGACCAGAATTTACCTGGGAACACGAGGACCAGATGAAGTAAAAATACCCACACCTGTTCAAGAATCAGAATTCCATTTCTTGAGGTATCATTCTTTTAAGATATCCTTTCTCTCAATTTCGAGACGAAATTCCCTTCAACAATGGGATGATGTCACAACTATCACGAAACCTAAACCTTTACAAATACTCTCATCTGAACTTGTTTCAGGGTTTCTTGGAAACTGCACTGGATACACAATCGGTTATTGCATCTATCATTATTCGCTAAACAATTCCTTGCAAAACAAGAAGTTCTAATTTTAGGGATGAAAATTCCTCTAACAATGGGATGATGTGACACCCTGTATTTTCAGGTTAACGTCGTTTCTTTTACCTAAATTCCTTCCGTCATTTGATATTATTAAATTAAATTTTAATGAATGTAAATAATACTTGTTGTTGTTATTATTATTATTATTATTATTATTATTATTATTATTATTATTATTATTATTATTATTATTATTATTATTATTAATTAACCTAAAAAGCAAGATAAATTAATTAAAGGGACCAAAAGTGGCAATGGCAAAACTTGATCCCATAATATAAACCAACCCCCACCCACGATTTCCCTTACATTCGCATCACCTGCAACCGTAAACCCTTTCAACCCTAGCAACCCATTGATGGCAGCCTCCTTCTCACCCTCGGCAGCTTTGTGCTTGCTAGTGTCGCAGACCTCTGGCAACCAGGAGCGTCGGCCGAGACAACTCCAGGCGGTACGTTCTCTTCCCGTTATGTTTCGCATTCATATCCATACAGTTCGTCTCGGTTACTAGTTCACGATTATGGTTTTCGATCTAATTTTGTTGTTGCCCCGGTTAGTCCTGTAAAGAGGGTTTGTAGGCTGTTGTGTGTTGTGGTCTTTGGTCGGTTCGTGACTTCATATTTACATGTATCTACATGTTGGGAATGAAAGTATATATGCAATGGGGCATGTGCGTGTGGCTGTAATGGGGGGTACGTAGGTGGTCTGTTGATCATCGTATAAGGGTGCTTAATCATGTTTGAGTAGGCGTATGATCTTGTGGTGTGTGAGTGTTACGTAATTAGGGGTGTATATACAGCTGTCTATGGGTAGTTGTTGTGTGCTTTTTGTGTGTGTGCGGGTATATATATGTGTATGTACAATTTGGTGGTTGAATGCTTCTGCATGATGGGTGTGTGCGTCTGCATGTGTGCAAATCGTAGTGCATGTATATATGTCTCATGGTTGTTACATGTTGTTGCTATGTATATATGTGGGTGTCGTAAATATGTATGTATATATGGATGTTATGCATGTGGGGTATCACCAGTGGACTTTGGATTGGATATTCCAAGTGGGTTTTGCTAAAGAGGGGTAAGTATAATTGAGTGGGTGTGTTGGTTCATGGGTTCGCATACTTGGGTTTCAATCTTTGGGTTAGCATATTGTGTGCATGGGTATCGACGTATATGTGGGTTTAGTTATAGGGGGCGCGAAGGTTGTTGGTTACTTGTATGTAGTCCAATAAATTAATTGAGAAGATTTCTTAGATTATGAATTTAGCCCTTAAAACTAACATTTAAAGTGCCATAATTATTTGTACAATCTTATTTCAATTATCTTTATGGATCTACTTTGACCTGGCTGGTATCATTCTTGTATTTAATCTCAATTAAGTTATCGCATGAGACCTGAGATAACCTTCAATATCTTTATCTACTTACTTTGTATTTATTTTATTTATAATTGTTTTTCTTCAACAAATAAATATTTTATTATTCAATAAAGATGACAATTTATACAAAACTTAAAACATCAACCTAAATATTTATAATTGTTTTTCATGACTGACATTTGTTTGGTCTTTTATTACATAATATGAGATTTGCAAGTTGATGAGCAGCTGTTATTGGTTTGCTAATGATTTGGCCACCAAGTTTTTCAGGTTTTTTCATTTTACCCCCTCCCCCAAATTGAAATGGTTATAAGGGGTATTTGTGTTGGTTTTGGCTGGTGTTTGTCTTGTTGTTGGCCGATGTGACTCGGTTGTTGTTACCGGTGGAGGCGATGACGCCACCGGTGTTTCTACAAGCCGCTTTGTTTGCGGCGGCAAACGCCGATCATCCGGCCGCTCCTTCTACCGCCTATGCGAGAGGGGTTTTGGGTTGTTGTGGAGGGAGAGGGGAGCCGTTGCCGCCTCTTCCGTCTTCGGCTGTCGCAAGGATTGTCGGCGTGCCAACCGACCTCCGTTTCGCTGCTGTCGGTAATGGTTGTACCATAGCCGCAGTGGGTGCGCGGTCGTAGTTTGGGTTTGTGCCGCAGTGTGCGCGGTGGTTGTTAGGGTTTGTTTGAGGAAGGGGAACCTTAGGCTCCGTCATACCGGTGTACCGGTGATGGCTCCGCCGCCACAGTGTCTGCATGGTGGTGTTTGAGGTTTGTTTAACCAAATCGAGCGATCGTTGCTTGGTGTTCCCCTGACCCGACCTATGGCGGTGGTTCTGTATTGTTAAGGTGACCGGAGCAACGGCGGCAGGTAGGCTAAACCTTTTTCCATCCGCATCATTTAAGAATAATACACCATGTTTCGGTGTTCATGAGTCGATGATGATGGTCACCCATCATCTGAGACCCGTTGACCTCTGTTACTTTTGGTTGATTGTTTGAAATTGTTGGGGTCTTACTTTCGTGTGCTTCTGGTTTGTTGATGACCATGTTTTGGTGTTCATGAGTCGATGATGATGGCCACCCATCATCTGAGACCGGTAGACCTCTGTTACTTTTGGTTGATTGTTTGAAATTGTTGGGGTCTTACTTTCGTGTGCTTCTGGTTTGTTGATGATTGTGGTTATGATACGTTAATGACAGTTTCCATTAGTTGGCTCCAAATATCACTGGCTCCAAATATCACTAGCTCCATTATGATTCTCGAATCCATTTGCTACAATCATTGCTATGATGATTGTGGCTGAGTGGTTGATTGGCGTGGCATACTCGGTGACAGCAATTGTGGTTTTCTGCACTTGCAACCCGTGATGCAGCCATGGTAATCGAAAAACCAGATCTGAGCAAAAAAAAGTTTTTTTTTGGGAAACCAAATGTTAAGTTGAGATCAATAATCACGTTCATTTATGTATGTTCTTTGGAACAATTCAGGTTCGTTTAAAAAAAGGTCATGATGGTAAAAACAATATACGTTTATCTGAGCATTGGGTCGTTTTCTTTGCTTCAAAGGGAATCGTGCCTAGTTTATATCAAATTCCAAAAGGTGTGCACAAACTCCCTTAATTGAAGGTGTAAATTTTGATATATATATATATATATTAGGTATATACATGTGTTATATGTTATATGCTCTATTTATAACATGCATATTGTGTGTGGGTTGCGTTGATCGTGCTTGCATGTGTTGGGGATACATTCGAAAACCTGCATCCTAACCGAACCGTAGAACACGAAACCATATAATTTTTACTTTTAATATTTAATAATTAATGTTATTTAGTTATTAAATGAAATCCAGGTTAATTGGAACCCTAATCATTTGTGATTGCATTTACTCGTTGTTGTGCAAACAAGGTGAGTTTACAGCCCACTTTTATAATATTCACTCTTTTTGAGGGAGAGAAACATGCTGCTTTTTTTTATAAACGATACATTACCTTAGATTTTGTAATACTGCATATACCTGATACTATGGTGTTATACTACGCCTCTTCGGACCACTAATATGTTACTAGCGAGGTGATTGTTAGTAGATCTACTGGGTTTGACAAACTCCGCCCGGGCTAGTCGCGCTAGCTTGATTGGAGGTCACACAGGTGAATGGTTAGCTTTTTTTTATAGTGTTGTGGTTGGGATTCCATAATCGGGGCATACATTATTATTATTATTATTATTATTATTATTATTATTATTATCAGCTCGGTCGTGACTTCATACACATAGTGACTTGCTATAAGCTAGCTACCTACTTATATGCTTTGATTACTAGATCTGGAATTTCATAACTATTGATTACTGTTTTCTGATAAATCTGTGAACTCACCAGTCTTTGTACTGATCTTAGTATGTTTTCTCTCAGGTCGTTGATATGGCACGTCTAGGACCACTGCATCCACTGCATATCATTCTGCTTTCACTTTAAAACTGATTTATGGTTTAATTACGTTTACATTACTTAAATTAGTTTGGGCGCGTGTTGCGCAGTTATAACACTTGTTTAAATGTTTTCTAATTTCGCTTCTGCAATACTTAAACATGTTTGGTTTGTTTCATTATACTTAAGCAACTTATATGTTTTGTAATTATCGAGTTGTTTGGTGTAACTAATGCTTATATGAGATTCTGGTTATGTCACACGCCTAACGGTAAAACCCCATTGTAAGGCCCCGTTCCCGGGCACCTCACAGTTAGTCTACCATCGTATGTAAAACATGAAATTTCATTAGAATAGTAAGATCATGCAGTGGAAATTCTAAGGTAAACTTTCAATTTACTATAAATACTTTTGCCAGTTAATACAACATTCGTCGACTACAAAATACATATTGTTGCATTACAAAACATTATGATCGTTGGAGCAGAAACATTAAAACAGAGACATCTCATTTCATCATAAAAGCTTTTACAAAAGATTACATCGTTACTAATTACAAAATGGTCATAAATAGTGACCTCTAGTACAGAAATATTAAAAACTAAATTTAAAGAAGATTCCTTAAGTAATCCCGTTTATCGAGATCCTTAAGGAAGGTTCCTTAAGTAATCCCTTTTATCGGGATCCTCAAGGAACACTTGGCACTTGCATGCAATATAATGTGTTGCATGCATTATGGGCAAAAGAATGTCATCCCAAAAGAGCTGAGTAGTCGCCTCGTGCCATCCCCAGCAACACTACCTGCCAACTGGAAACACATAAAAAGTCAGCGTTGCTGAGTGAGTTCTAGTTTTTATAATTAAACATATTAAAACCAATCTTTTCCTTCATACGATCATACATCATACGTACATACAGATAATAACTATTACTATCCTCGTCATTCGTTCGTTCGTTACCTCTTTGCTTGCACGTTGGATATCATTTGTACCAATACCATAGGCTACACCCCAATCAGCCTTAGCTACTGGGCCAAAGTCAATCCATAGACAACTAAGCGCATGCCACAATACTGGCCCGAAGTCAACAAATGAACAACAAGCGTATGCCACAGTACTGGGTCGAAGTCTATGGAGAGACAGCTAAGCGTATGCCACAGTACTATAGGTTAGCGGTAGAGGTACCGTGCGTATGGTCAATCACAAAGAAGGACCCGTTTTCTTTATCCAATGCTTGCAAGACTTAGTTCGTTCATTTATTAATGCATGTATTCGTCATCATATTTACTTTTCATTCATTCATTAATACATGCATTCATCATCATGTTCCTCTTTCATTATCTTTCACTTTACGTTACATAATACTTTATTCAATCATTTTCGTAATTCGTAAAGTTTCGGAAAGATAAACATACAGTATCATAAGGAACATACACATATCATTAATTCATCATCATGCAAGGCATCATACATATATGGCATACAACAGGTTCAACCATGCAACATCATCATCATCATCATGCCTATGTTACTTGTTTACCCAAATTTATCAAATCTGTTTCTAAGCTTTTATCCGCATTTCCCATTTTAGGTTCATCCGCATTTCCTTGGCCACATTTCATTAATTGTCCGCATTAGTTATAGCAGACGACTGTTTGCCTTAGCCGCATGTTCGGACTGGTCCGCATTAGTCATTGCGGCTGTGAAATGCCTTAGCCGTATTTCCTTCGGTTGTCCGCATTAGTCAATGTGGGTGAGCAATTACCTTAGCCGCATTTTGCTGACTGTCCGCATTAGGTAATGCGGTTGACCAATACCTTAGCCACATTCTCCCTAGTCTTCCGCATTAGATCCATGCGGCTAAGTAAGGTGACCTGCACTTAACCTGTGCCATTTCCATAACTCATTCATCATCTTAACACACCCTTTAGCACAGATTTATCATATTATCCAATTAGAACAAGCTAAACTTCATGCGTATCATAGGAAAGACTTCTAAACATACATCAACAGTATACATACGAACGACATGCTGTAATTCATATATCTGTCCTAGAAATTTTATATGCAGTAGGTATAGCAACCCAAATGAACCATATACACATATACTCGTACATACGTACACGGATTAAGCACCCAACCTCGAAAACAGTTCGTCGATGTGTTCCAGCCCCAAAATTGTTCGAAAATGCGTAAAAGAGGGTTCTTAGAACTCACCTTGTGTTGCTGGGTATGGCTTCTTCAAAATCGTCCGCCGTGACACTTTGTACCTCAAATTAGTCTTCTTCTTCTTCTTGTTCTTCCTTCAAATCTCGTAGTTTGCTCTTCCTCTCTCTAAAACGTTTGCTGATTTGGGGTTGTGAGAAAAGAGTGGGCAGCCATCCCTATGTATATCAGATATTTATCTTTTCTTTGTACTTTTTACATAATACCCCCTCCACTTTTGTTTCCTTCTCCTTTCCTTCCAAGATACATTCTTTTTTTTTCTTTTCTTCTTATTATTTTTCTTTGTCTAATTAAAAATTTCGGGTGTTACAAGTACACCCCCCTTACATAGGTTTCGTCCCCGAAACCTTTTAGTCCTCAAACAGATGTGGGTAATGTTGTCTCATCTCTTCTTCAGTCTCCCATGTAGTCTCAGATCCCTTTCTGTGCTTCCACTGTACACGCACAAGGGGAACCACTTTGTTTCTCAGCATCTTCTCTTTTCGATCAATGATTGCCACCGGTTGCTCCACATAATTGAGCCGTTCATCTACCTCAATATCCCCCAGTGGAACAATCATGTCTTCGTCTGCCAAACACTTTCTCAGATGAGATACGTGGAATGTTGGGTGAATTCCACTTAGCTCATCTGGCAACTCCAACCTATAAGCCACCTCTCCTACTGGAGCAATGATTCGGAAAGGGCCTATATATCACGGGCTCAGTTTGCCCCGCTTTTTGAACCGAGTGATTCCTTTCCAAGGTGAGACCTTTAACATAACCCGGTCACCCACCCGGAACTCAATCGGTCTGCGTCGTTTATCGGCATACGACTTCTGTCTGTCTTTGGCTGCCTTCATGTAGGCCTTGATCCTTTCAAGCTTTTCATTCGTAGCCTTGATCACCTCGACGCTCCCTAATTCCTTCTGACCAATATCACCCCAACATACGGGTGTCCTGCATCTCCTACCGTATAGCATCTCATAAGGTGGCATACCAATGCTGGCATGATAGCTGTTGTTGTATGAGAATTCTGCTAACGGTAAGTGGTCATCCCAACTTCCCCCAAAATCAATCACACATGCCCGGAGCATGTCTTCTAATGTCTGAATGGTCCTCTCTGACTGACCATCAGTTTGGGAATGATAAGCCGTGCTAATGTGTAACCTCGTCCCGATCGCATCGTGGAATTTCTTCCAGAATTTGGATGTAAACCGGGTGTCGCGATCAGACACAATTGACACCAGTACACCATGACGAGTCACAATCTCTTTAATGAAAAGATCGGCCAACCTCTCGGATGAAAATGTCTCGCGTATCAGTAGAAAGTGAGCACTCTTCGTCAAGCGGTCAACAATCACCCATATGGCATCATACCCTTTCGGAGTACGCGACAGCTTCGTAATGAAATCCATGGTGATGTGCTCCCACTTCCATTCCGGTATATCCAAGGGTTGAATCTTCCCATACGGCTTTTGATGCTCTTCCTTTACTTGCAAACAAGTGAGGCATTTACTCACATACTCCACCACATCGCGCTTCATACCCGGCCACCAATAATCTTTCTTCATGTCTTGGTACATCTTGGTAGCACCCGGATGAATGGAGTATCGAGTCTTGTGGGCTTCGTCCATAATCTTCCCTCGTAGATCCCCAAGACGAGGAATCCATATTCGTCCAAACTTGGTTCTAACACCAAATGTGTTTTCACCCAACTCCGCGACCAGCCCTTTCATTCTTTCGGAGTTAAGATGATCTTCCTTTAGTGCCTTTTCTTGAAACTCTTTAACTTGCTTCAACACATCCGAGGTCATAATCAGCTGGTACGCCTTCACCCGTATCGGCTCGAGCCTCTCCTTTCAGCTAAGGGCGTCAGCCACCACATTGGCTTTGCCCGGGTGGTAATGGATTTCACAATCATAATCTTTTATAAGCTCCAACCAACGCCTCTATCTCATATTTAAATCCTGCTGCTCGAATAAGTACTTCAAGCTCTTGTGGTCGGTAAAAATGGTGCACTTCGTCCCGTAGAGATAGTGCCTCCAAATCTTTAATGCGAAGATCACAGCGGCTAGTTCCAAGTCATGAGTGGGGTAGTTGACCTCATGAACTTTCAGCTATCGGGATGCATAGGCTATCACCTTTCCTCTTTGCATTAACACGCACCCTAACCCCGAGTAGGAAGCATCAGAATAACCCATCAAGTCTTCACTTCCATCGGGTAATGCCAATACAGGAGCTTGAGTCAACCTCGTCTTCAATTCTTCGAACGCCTTCTCTTGAGCTTGACCCCATATAAACTTTACATCTTTCCGGGTCAATTTGGTCAGTGGAGAAGCAATCTTGGAGAAGTCTTGAATGAATCTTCTGTAATAGCCCGCCAAACCCAAGAAACTGCAGATCTATGATGGCGTCTTTGAAGACTTCCATTGCATCACCGCCTCCACCTTTGCCGGATCGACCATGATCCCCTCCGGATTCACCACGTGACCCAAGAACTGAACTTCACGCAACCAAAATGCGCACTTGGAGAACTTGGCGTGTAATTTCTCCCTTCTCAACGTTTCCAATACTTCTCGAATGTGACCGGCATGCTCTATCTCGCTCCTTGAATAAATCAGGATATCAACAATAAACACAATCACTGATTTATCCAACATCGGCCGATGCACTCGGTTCATCAGGTCCATAAAAGCAGCTGGCGCATTAGTCAAACCGAAAGACATGACAAGAAACTCGTAGTGACCATAGCGCGTACGAAAAGCCGTTTTAGGGATATCATGTTCTTTCACTTTTAGCTGATGGTACCCCGATCGAAGATCTATTCGTGAAAACCAACTGGCGCCTTGAAGCTGGTCAAACAAATCATCGATTCTCGGTAACGGGGTATCTGTTCTTCACCGTCAACTTATTCAGCTTGCGGTAGTCGATACACATCCTCATACTACCGTCTTTCTTCTTTACAAACAGGACCGGAGCACCCCAAGGTGAGATACTCGGCCTAATGAACCCCTTTTCTAGCAACTCTTGCAACTGCTCCATCAACTCTTTCATTTCCGTCGGAGCCAATCGATACGGTGCTTTGGCGACGGGTTGAGCACCCGGTATCAGGTCAATCTTGAACTCGATCTCTCGGTCAGGTGGCAATCCTGATAAGTCTTCCGGGAACACATCTGGAAAACCACATACAACTGGAACATCGGATAGTTGTGGCGTTGGCGTTTCCACATCCTTCACATAACATAAGTAGGTGCTGCACCCGCGCCTCATACACTTTCCCGCCACAGCCATTAAGATCACTTTTGGAATTGTAGTAACCCGATCACCATAGACCGTCACTGAACTACCGTCGGGTGCTGTCAGATGAATCATCTTCTTGCGACACACAATGTTCGCCTCGAAATCCGCCAACCAATCCATCCCAAGAACCAAATCGAAACCACCCATGGTCATCACAAACGGTCTAACAGGAAACTTATGGCCCTCAAGTTCCATATCACAATCCTCTATCATCTCAGAGATCCTAGTAGACTTACCTATGGCAGTTTCTACATCAAAGGGCACATCAACGCATCTACTACTAACAGGCAGCTTAGTAAAGAAGGCAACAGAAATAAAGCTCCTACTGGCACCCGAATCAAATAATACAGAGGCTAAAGTTTGGTTCACCAGAAACGTATCGGACACAACATCAGGGTCCGTCCTAGCCTCCTCCTGCGTCATTGTGAATGCCCTGGCCTTTGCCCTCGGTTCTTCACTTCCCGTCTTCTTCACCCCTGAGCCCTCAGCCCTCGGCTTCTTGCAGTCTCTGCTCATATGACCACTTTCCCCACAGTTAAAACATTTGCCTGTCTGGCAATCCTTTGACACATGCCCTGCCTTCCTGCATTTGAAACAGATGTTTGATCCCCACTTGCACTCCCCCGAGTGCTCTTTCCCATATTTGCCACACTTCCTCAATCCTGCACCTGGCGTGACCACACGGCGGTCATCCACCCATGCCCTATTGTTACCCGTCGAAGTATCACCTCGACCAAACCTCTTCCCCTGCCAATTTCTCTCACCACTACCCTTCTTACTACCCTCGGCCACCACCACAGCCTGCTCATCATATAACCTCCCTGCCAAATCCACTGCTGACCTAAAGGTACTCGGTTAAGCAGAGATCAAGTGCCTGCGAATATCAGCTGGCAGCCCCTGAATATATCGGTTAATCTTTCGAGACACCGTCGTCACCTGATCCGGCACCATTCTCGCCATCTCGTTAAACTTGGTGGTGTACTATTGGTGGGTCATCGTCCCCGCCTCCAACTGCAGGAACTCTCTCTCAACTTTATCCATTTCCCTACGAGGACTGAACTCCTCGATCACCATCCTTTTCAGCTCGGACCACTTCATCCTTCCAACGGCCCTGCTACCCTCAGCTTGGACTATGTTGTCCCACCAGTATAAAGCTGAACCCATGAAAGAGTGGGTAGCAAACTTCACCTTTTTATCCTCGCGGCACTCGCTGATATCGAGAACAACCCCTATTTCTCTCACCCACTGGTGAGCAGCAGCAGCTGTGCCATTACCGTCAAAAGTAAGGGGCTTGCACCTCATGAACGTTTCGTAGTTACAGCCTTGTGCTTGCTCCTGCACAGGCTCCTCATCTTTCTCCTCTTCATCATCAGAAAGAACCGTTTCCGGCTCTGGTTGCTCCTATCTCCCTGAGGACCGATTCCTCTCTCGCTTTTCATCTTCACGTACAGCCTTTATCACTTCGGTCACCACAGATGGTAAAATCGTCTGCATGACCTGATGTACCTCCTCAACCACTGCCTCTTTTACCGAGGCTCTCAGATTGGTGCTCTCGTCCACACCCTCTGTATGGGAGGTCTCAAGTTCTTCGGGAACCTCTCTCTCTACTCTAGGCCTTCCTCTCATGGCTCGTGGTACCGTACCACGTCTGCCACCACCTCCACCCCGTGAGGCTTTGGATGATCTACCACCGACCATCTTCTATCACACACTGAAAGGTTCAAATACCAACACAGTCATTCAAGGGAATAGCTCAGTTTATGTCAAGTATAGTAAGTCCCTAATTACAGTGGCCAATTGTGATTAGCCACTTACTTTACTCTTCGTACCCCGAGCATTATCTGTCCTGACTACATTAGTATCTAAATCTAACAGTAACACACAAACACATAACATGCGCACATAATGCCAGTTAATCTTAAAGAAAATACCTGATGGCACGCAACTACTCGGATTGGCATTCTTCCCCTTTCTGTCCCATTTTTAGTTTAAGTTAAGGTTTATTTTGAAAAAATTTACCCATTTCACTTAAACTTTTGCTCTGATACCAACTTGTAAGTCCCCGTTCCCGGGCACCTCACAGTTGGTCTACCATCGCATGTAAAACATTTAATTTCATTAGCATAGTAAGATCATGCAGTGGAAATTCTGAGGTAAACTTTCATATTACTATAAATACTTTTTCCAGTTAATACAACGTTCATCGACTACAAAATACATATTGTTGCATTATAAAACATTACGATCGTTGCAGCGGAAACATTAAAACAGAGACATCTCATTTCATCATAAAAGCTTTTACAAAAGATTACATCGTTACTAATTACAAAATGGTCATAAACAGTGACCTCTAGTACAGAAATATTAAAAACTAAATTTAAAGGAGATTCCTTAAGTAATCCTGTTTATCGGGATCCTTAAGGAAGGTTCCTTAAGTAATCCCTTTTATCGGGATCCTCAAGGAACACTTGGCACTTGCATGCAACATAATGTGTTGCATACATTATGGGCAAAAGAATGTCATCCCAAAAGAGCTGAGAAGTCGCTTCGTGCCATCCCCAGCAACACTACCTGCCAACTGGAAACACATAAAAAGTCAGCGTTGCTGAGTGAGTTCTAGTTTTTATAATTAAACATATTAAAACCATTCTTTTCCTTCATGTGATCATACATCATACGTACATACAGATAATAACTATTATTATCTTCATCATTCGTTCGTTCATTACCTCTTTGCTTGCATATTGGATATTATTTGTACCAATACCATAGGGTACACCCCAATCAGTCTTAGCTACTGGGCCGAAGTCAATCCATAGACAACTAAGCGTATGCCACAGTACTGGGCCGAAGTCAACAAATGAACAACAAGCGTATGCCACAGTACTGGGCTGAAGTCTATGGAGAGACAGCTAAGCGTATGCCACAGTACTAGAGGTAAGCGGTAGAGGTACCGTGCGTATGGTCAATCACAAAGAAGGACACGTTTTCCTTATCCAATGCTTGCAAGACTTAGTTCGTTCATTTATTAATGCATGTATTCATCATCATATTTCTTTTTCATTCATTCATTAATACATGCATTCATCATCATGTTCCTCTTTCATTATCTTTCACTTTACGTTACATAATACTTTATTCACTCATTTTCGTAATTCGTAAAGTTTCGGAAAGATAACATACAGTATCATAAGGAACATACACATATCATTCATTCATTATCGTGCAAGGCATCATACATATATGGCATACAACAGGTACAACCATGCAACATCATTATCATCATCATGCCTATGTTACTCGTTTACCCAAATTTATCAGATCTGTTTCTAAGCATTTCCCATTTTAGGTTCATCCGCATTTCCTTGGCCACATTGCATTAATTGTCTGCATTAGTTATAGTGGACGACTGTTTGCCTTAGCCACATGTTCGGACTGGTCCGCATTAGTCATTGTGGCTGTGAAATGCCTTAGCCGCATTTCCTTCGGCCGTCCGCATTAGTCAATACGGGTGAGCAATTTCCTTAGCCGCATTTTGCTGACTGTCCGCATTAGGTATTGCGGTTGACCAATACCTTAGCCACATTCTCCCTAGTCTTCCGCATTTGTCAATGCGGCTGAAGACTGCCTTAGCCGCATTTCACGATCTGTCCACATTAGATCCATGCGGCTAAGTAAGGTGACCTGTACTTAACCTGTGCCATTTCCATAACTCATTCATCATCTTAACACACCCTTTAGCACAGATTTATCATATTATCCAATTAGAACAAGCTAAACTTCATGCATATCATAGGAAAGACTTCTAAACATACATCAACAGTATACATACGAACGACATGTTGTAATTCATATATCTATCCTAGAAGTTTTATATGCAGTAGGTTTAGCAACCCAAATTAACCATATACACATATACACATACGTACACGGATTAAGCACCCAACCTCGAAAACAGTTCGTCGATGTGTTCCAGTCCCAAAATCATTTGAAAATGCGTAAAAGAGGGGTCTTAGAACTCACCTTGTGTTGCTGGGTATGGCTTCTTCAAAATCGGCCATCGTGAGACTTTGTACCTCGAATCAGTCTTCTTCTTCTTCTTGTTATTCCTTCAAATCTCGTAGTTTGCTCTTTCTCTCTCTAAAACGTTTGCTGATTTGGGGTTGTGAGAAAAGAGTGGGCAGCTATCCCTATGTATATCAGATATTTTTCTTTTCTTTGTACTTTTTACATAATACCCCCCTCCACTTTTGTTTCCTTCTCCTTTCCTTCCAAGATACTTTCTTTTTTCTTCTTTTCTTCTTATTATTTTTCTTTGTTTAATCAAAAATTTCGGGCGTTACACCCATTCGTGGAAATTGAGGTTGTGACACTTAAATTGGGGGCACATGTTGCTATTGTTCAGCATGTTGACATTGATGTAGTCAATGTACTTGATCCTTAAGAAGCATCCCCGAACCGTTAGGGGATGCAGCTTGGCTGGGTGGGCTCCGTCCTCACCCAGATCCAAGACTCTCCTCAGGTCATCTTCCCCGATCTTAATATCTTATCTGAAGATAGAACTCCCGATACAGTAGGGCTTAACGGAACGGTCGACGGAGGTATTCTCCCAGAATGCTTGGTGAATCGATCTATATGGTGGGCAGGGAGTCGAGATGGCCTTGTAGATCCTTGATCTACATAGAAAGACAATAATCCTGGTGAACTCAGAAGCGTTCCGAGAAGTAGCATCTACATGAGCACAAATGTTATGCTTGGTGCTCATTGTCCATCTCTCAACCATGTTGCTGCAAACAGGAAACATATACGTTAGATCCGTTCATTAGAAATAACAATTTAATTTGAACATACGTCTGACTCATACGCATGACTGAAGATTCAGTTGTGCGACTGAATCAATCTTATGTCTCAATCATACGACTGATCCAGTCACCTGGTTCAGTCGTGCGACTGGTCCATAAGTATGGTTCATTCGTGCGTATGGTCCATAAGTATGGTCCATTAGCATGAATAACCACTTGACTAAGTTGAACACATTTCTGGATCATTATTGACTCAGAACTATGTACAACATCCTCAAACCTATATATAATGTTCATGAATATAAATAATACCAATTACAATAAGAATATGATATAAATAAATACAATTAAACATCAAAACTCACATCATATTTCATTAATCATGTTCATTACATATGTGTAAGAAATGAAAGACATTTACATTGAATAACATAAACTAGGAACAATGTATTAACAATATTCATCTAGTTCATCACAAACATGCTTATCTTGAATCCAAGCTGAGCCTAGTGACATATCAAACAGAGCCTTGTCAGCCTTTATTGATTTTGATAAATAGATGCAAAAGATAGTAGATGAGTGTAATATCATTTCTCATGTAAATGCAGGAAGATTCAAAAATAATATTTTTTGGACTTTTCTTGATTTTCTAATTTTTAGGATTTTTGGTTTTGAGAAAATACAGAAATTGCATGTGTTATCAATCCAATAGAGATAATAAATCATTATTCCATGTATCAATATACTCAAATTAAGTAGATGGAATGAAATATCAGTTGTTTCTTGCATTGCAATCATAGATTCTATGAATGATTGATGTCCTGCATTGAATCAAAACAACAAGGCTGATTATGAACTTTAAGAACAAGAACATAAAACAAGTTGTTGATGATGATTTCCCCAAGGATCTTTTCTAACCTCTCAATAAATATAACAACAAATTGTGATATCAATTTCAACAGACAATAATCATGTTGCGGAAACCCATGGTGATATGATATCAGTATGTGTATGGGTGTGTGTGATTGCTAGTGATTGAATACTTGAATAATAATAACTGCTTGTTTGTATTGATTGTTCAAAAGCTTGCTTGACTTGGCTTTGTTAAAATTTTAACATGTATGATTGTGCACATGTTTTGCTGATATTGATATTTCCATATTCAATTTCTACCCCTAAATTTTCGCATATTTATAAAAACATTTTATAAAATTACAAAAATTTAAAATAATTTGAAAGGAAATTGTCAAAGTCCAATCTGTTTGCTTGCATGATAAAACTTTAGAAAGATAGTACTTTATCCAACTAATAAATGATTTCTTTCATGTTGTGACATGAATCATTTACACATAACATGAGATCATACTAGTCTTAAATCCTCATTGAGTTGTTTGAAGTAGCTTTTGAGAATAGACATAGACTAATACAATATTTATTATAGTTATTTGGATCCATTTAAACTCATACATGGTATTAATGATTGAGTTAAACAGTGAGTAATTATCATGTTTTAGGTATATTGAGATGATTAGTATGTAACCCACATCTGATTGTATGTTAAAATCAATCCTTCTCAAGATATAGTAAAAAAGCACTTTCAATACTTATGACCTAGTTACTCTGGAGTATAAATGCTCAATTTGATCCTGTTGATCCTCATTGGGATTCTTTTTCACTTCACTTTGGAAGGTGATCCTCTTTGGGATTCTTTTGATTGTTCATCCTTTATGGAGTGTTCCTTATTGGGAATCTTTTTAGATCATGATTTAGGTCATTCAGCTCTGTGCTTAGCGAAACAAAGAATTCCTTGGTGTACTCCAGGTCTATGGTAATCTTAACAAAGGAGACATTTGTATGATTGAGCAATTTATAAACTATTTCACTTGGTGTATTGTAGTTATTTTACTAGTAATCTATATTGGATAGACCAGTACTTACCATAAACTAATATGTGTTATTGACCACATAATCATTAGAATTTTAGTTCATCATTGTTGTATATGATGTTAGGTGTCCCATGTTGAGCCTATCCATATTTCAAACAAAGTATTGTCAGTCTTTATTAGTGGAAAATGACTCTAGTGAAGAAATAGTCTAGTGTATTATCATTTCTCATGAATGGTTATGTGTGATTCTAAAATATTTCTTAATTAAAAAACATGAATGTTTGTATCATATCTTGATTTTGAAAGATGTTTGTTTGATTTAAACTTGCACTTTGACAAAATCAAGCTTGTATGATGTTAATGTTTTAAAAACATTACTCGTGTAATTCATAGTTGATCATACCAAGTGACTGAACCAGAAATTCAAATCTTGTTGAATTAAATGGTTTGGTAAACAGGTCAGCCAATTGACTATCTGTATGGACTTTGATCAACTTTATTAGACCCTTTTCTAAGCAATCTCTCAGAAAGTGATATTTGATATCTATATGCTTTGCTTTTTAATGTTGAACTGGATTGTCAATGATAAACATGGCAGCAGCATTGTTAATGTGTATGGGTGTTTTAAGAGAGTTAAAGCCATAATCAAGCATTGATTTTGAATCCAAAGCACTTAAGAATAGCATGCAGAAGAAGCTATGTATTCTGCTTCAGCTGTTGACATGGAGACATTGGTTTATTTCGTACACTGCCAGGAGATCAATCTAGATCCAAGAAACTGACAACCTCAAGTAGTGGATTTTATGTTGTTATTGCCTCCACCATAATCTCTGTCTGTGTATGCATATAAAGAGAAATCTCCATCTTTGGGATACCATAAACCAAGAGCTGGTTTTCCTTTTAAGTATTTAAAGATTCTCTTTATAGCATTGATATGTGATTCTTTTGGATCTGCTTGGTATCTTGCACATATGCAAACTGCATACATTATGTCTTGTCTACTTGCAGTTAGGTACATCAGGGAGCCTATCATAGATCTGTAGATTTTCTGATCAACTGATATGCCTTCTGAATCTGGTCCAAACTTCAAGCCAGTTGTAAATGGTGTTTTGCTTTATGTACATTCAGACATGTTGTATTTCTTCAATATCTCATGAACATACTTTCTTTGATTGATGAAAATTCCTTCAGCAGATTACTGAACTTGAAGACGAAGGAAGAATGTAAGCTCTCCTATTGAATTCATTTGGAACTTTGATTGCATAAGAGTTTCAAATTCTTTGCAAAGCTGAATGTTAGTGGAACAAAAAATGATGTCATCTACATAGACTTAAACAACTAACAAGTCTTGTTCTAACCACTTTAAGAACAATGTTTGATCTATTTTCCCTTGGGTGTATCCATTTTGTAGTAAAAACTTAGATAAAGTTTCATACCACTTCCTAGGTGCTTGTTGAAGACCATACAGAGCTTTATCTAACTTACAGGCTCTGTGAGGGAATTTTGGGTCTTCAAAACATGGTGGTTGAGCAACATATACCTCTTCATCTATCTTTCCATATAGGAATGCACATTTGACATCCATTTGAAAGACAGTGAAGTTTTTGGATGAGGCATATGCAAGGAACACTCGGATGGCTTCTAATCTAGCTACTGGAGCAAAGACATCATCATAATCAATACCTTCCTCTTGAGTATATCCTTGGGCAATTAGCCTTGCTTTGTTCCTAATGACAATCCCCTTGTCATCTGCTTTGTTTCTGAATAACCATCTTATGCCAATGGCATATTGACCTTCAGGTAGGTCAACCAACTTCCATACCTCTTGCTTTCTGAATTGTTGTAGTTCCTCTTGCATTGCTTCTATCCAACTTTTGTCTGTAAGTGCTTCTGTGATGTTTTTGGGTACAGTTAAGGATAAGAAACAGGAATACAAGGAAATGTTTGTTATGTCTGATTGACTTCTTGTCAGTCTGGTATTAAGGTCAGCTATGATGTTTTCTAAAGGATTATCTTTATGAACTTTGGTTGTTTTAATTTGTTCAACAGGGATTACTGAATCAAGATTGGTGATTGATTGATCTGGTGCTGAAGGTTAGGTAAGGGTATTTAAAGTTATGGGATTATCTAGCTGTGTGGGTTCATTGGATGTTTGTGGAGAATCATGAAAGAAATCTAAAATTTCATCTTCATGATGTGTGTCTGGTAATGAATGATAATCATTATCTTCTTCAACCGTGTTTGGTTGGTATGAATTTGTTTGGTTGGTTGGTTAGGGTTGATTGGTCACAGATGTTGAAGAAAATGGTGTGGTTTTTGATGTTCCTTTTGAGGTGTTTGTTTGATCTAGAGGAGGTGTAACTGTGGTACTTGAAGGAGAAATGATTTTTCTCCTTGGAGGATCAGCAGTTAATGGAACATCAATGGTTGTTGGAGGAGGTACCATTGGATATTCAATATCATCCTTTGTACCTAAAACATCAAAATAAGATATGTCAAATGATTTTGTTAGTGAGTGAATTCAAACAACCAGTCTAATCCAATGACTTTCTTTATGAAACAATGCTCATTAAAAACAACATCTGTTGTTTCTTCCATAATATTTAGCCTTGGATTGTATACTCTATAAGCTTTTGAGCTTCTAGAATATCTAACAAAGAATCCTTCATATGCTTTTGGAGCAAACTTGGATAATTGTTCTCGGGTGTTTAATATTAAAATAGAACATCCAAATGCTTTAAGAAATCCAATGAATGGTTTTCTTTTAAACATTAATTCATATGGAGTTTTGGAATGTTCTTTCATTATTAATGTTCTATTTTCAATGTAACAAGCTATATTGATTGCTTCAGCCTAGAAAGATATGGGCAATAGAGAGTCAGCTAGCATAGATCTGGTTGTAGTTCCTCCATTCAGCTACTCCATTTTGCTAAGGAGTTCATGCTACACGGAAATGATGACTGATTTCTTTTTCTGTTCAAAAAGAAGAAAAAGAGTCATTTTAATTTAGTTCCAATATCACTTCTTAAAGATTTAACTTTAAGATCTAATTGATTCTCAATCTTGGTGATAAATGTTTTGATGATTTCTAATGTTTCTGATTTGTGTAGTTGTTAGTCCAGGAGCTCTTGAATCAATCAAATAATATGAAGATTTGGATCAAACACATAAAATATGATGAACAAATATGAACACCAAGAACAACTCAAAAACCCCTTGTTTGATCCAAAATGTGATTACAATTAATCTGAAAGTTGGAAACCCTAATCACCTAGCTCATTCAAGCTATCTAACCCTAATTGCCATACTTTACTATTTATAGTAAATGACAATTTACTAATTACACTTAGGACCCTAAACTATGACAATTAGAAATTACAATTAAAACCCAAAATGTCTAAAAACACGATTAAATATATTTTGTCGACACAAAATATATTTATTAACAATAAACATCCTAGACAACTATATCTTCAACGTCTTGTCTCTAATCTTCGTCCCGAACGCGTCATGTTGACTTTTCCGTTGACTTTGACCGTTGACGTTGACTTTGTTGACTTTGACTGTGTTGATAATATTAGACTATCTTTCAGACCCAACAGTAGTATAAAGGAAACCCATATGAATCTTAAGTAATCATCTACTATAACAAGACAGTATTGCTTCTTTCCTATGCTTAGGATGTTTGTTGGGCCAAAAAGGTCCATGTGAAGCAATTTGAGTGGTGTGTTATTAGAGTTTACCAATTTAGACTTATGAGACGGTCTATGTTGTTTGCCTTTCAGACATGCAGTGCAATGGTATGTACAGAAGAATTCTTTTTTGTGGTAAACCTATTACTAAGTCACCTTTTATAAGTTGATTCATTCTTTTATATTTAGAGTGTCCCAAACGTCTATGCCATAATTTGGAAACATCTTCTAATGCTTTTGATAGTAAACATATTTCAGGGGTTGAAGTTGAAACAATGTTCATATCAACAATGTATGTATTGTTATGACATGGAGTTTTCAAAAGGATACAAATCCTTAGGTATTTGAAAACTTGTATTGAGGATGTAGCAGTTATTTGAGTCAAATAGGGTGGTATATCCCTTATCACAGATTTGGGATACACTAAGAAGATTGAGCTGAAGGTTGGAGCCGTAGTTGACATTTTCAAAGCTGATCAACCCATTTGATACTTTTCCTTCACCAGTTATCTTTTCATCCGTCTTATCACCTCCAAAAGCTACATTTCCTCCATGTTTGCTTTAAAAATCCTGAAGGAGGGAACAATTTCTTGTCATGTGTCAGGAACATCCACTGTCAACATACCAGATATTGTCAGACCTTCTTTGATATCCCCATAAAAGCAATATAATGAATTAGAAGGTGTAACCCAAGCCAAGATGGTCTTCGATTTTCCGCGTTTTCCTATAATGGAAATTTCTTCTAAAGTAGCATTATCTAATAGTTTAGGAATTCTAGCTACACTAGAGTTTGTTTGATTTATTTTAGCTCTATCAGGAGAAGTACTTTAAGCTCATCTCCTTTTAGAGCTAATAATTGTTTGTTGTCTGCTTTGAGACTTGTGTCTCCTGTTTGATTGTTTAAAGTTGTCATAAAATGTTTTGTCATTGTTTAAAACAACCTTTTGATTAGAAGTTTGTCTTGGTACTCCTACTTTGTTCTTATTAGGAACAATTGTTTGTTTCTTAATTGGTTTCTCAATTTGAGTCTGTATGTTTTGCTTTTTGTTTTTCTTGTTGAAAAAATAGTTATTAGTGCTATTGTTGATACATTGTTCCTAGTTTCCTAGTTTATGTTCTTCAATGTAAATGTCTTTCATTTCTTACACATATGTAATGAAAATGTTGAATGAAATATGATATGCTTTTGATGTTTAATTGTCTTTGTTTATATCCTATTCTTATTGTAATTACTATTACATATATTTATGACCCTTATATATAGGTTTGAGGTTGTTGTACATAGTTCTGAGTCAATAATGATTCAGAAATGTGCTCAACTTAGTTGTGTGGTTATTCATGCTAATGGACCATACTTATGGTCCATACACACGAATGAACCATACTTATGGACCAGTCGCACGACTGACAAGGAGAATGGATCAGTCATATAACTGAGACATAAGATTGACTCAGTCGCACGACTAAACCTTCAGTCGTGCGTATGAGTCAGACGCATGAGTCAGTCGCACGACTGAACCATGCTAATGGTTCAGTCGTATGAATAAACACTTAAAACCTATAAATAACATATAATTCATGGAAAATATAACACTTCAAATACTATCATACCCTAGCCGTCCAGAACGTAAAAATTCATCCATCTAAGTTCATAGTTCATTCCTGATTGATTCTAACTCGTTCTTAACGTTTGCTTAATCCTTAGATCGATCAGGTTGTTCGTTCTCATTGATTGGATCGCCAATTAAATAGAATTCCACGCTATTTGATCTGGTCTAATGCAGAATCCGTTAGTACTCCATACGAAAACGGTCCTAACAAGTGGTATCAGAGCCAGGTTCGTGATTTTGCCTGGATTCGATTAGTTTTGGTGTTAAAATTAACGTTTTAAATCAAAAGATCCACTTTTTGCTTCAAAAACGTGTTTTTGACGAGTGCAGGTGTTAAAGTTTCGATTTTTCAACATACGACAGATTAGGGTTCGTGAAAAATTCGTATTCTGTATCAAAGTGTTCAAGATTCGACTTTTTCAAACCACAACAGCCTCAGTCGTACGATTAGCTCAATCGCACGACTGAATCTCACTCGCATAGTTCAATCGCATGACTGTACTCATTTGCATAGGTCATTCGCACGATTACGCTATTCCAGTCAGTTGACCTCAATCGTACTCTTCATTCACACGACTGAATCCAATCGCACGATTGAAGTCATTCGCATCCTTCAATCGCACGATTGACCTAGTCGTCTTGCTCAATCGCACAAGTGAATTTGTCTTGTCTTAAGTTTGTCAAGTTCTAAGCAATGGAAGATCAGTTTGCTGCTTTTACTGCCGGAAAAGACTCTCGTATCAGGAATCTTCTTCTTCTGGAAAATGAGATAGGGAATCACAACAAACCGCCAAAGTTGTTGACATTGGATGAGTATCGGTGGAAACCGCGGTTTGAGATCTACTTAAATGGTGTTGACCTAAATCTTTGGACGTCTATAGAGACTGGTTATACTGTACCAGTCAGTGCTAATGGGGTGAAGTTGACTTTGGGGGGTATGAATGAAGCTCAGAAAGTTCTATATAACGCTGAAAAGAAACAGTATGCACTGTTGACTCAATCGATACCTAAAGACATATTCTATCAATTCTCTGAAAACAAGCAGTCGAAGAAGCTGTGGGAGGCGCTAAAAAGAGATATGATGGCAATGCAACCCATATAGCGCTAAAGGCTAAAGCTCTTAAAAAGAAGTTTGATAATTTCTCATCAATAGGAAATGAGAGCTTAGATGATATCATTGATCGATTCTATCATTTGATGAGTGAACTGCATACTCATGGTGTGACCACATCTATGGAGGACAAAGTTTCTAGTTTTGCTGATGGTTTGCCAGACAAATGGGATTCATTTGTGTCTAATCTGAGAAAAAATGACACTCTTACCATATTAGACATTAATGATTTCATTTTGAAGTTAAGGGAGGAAGAACTACGGCTAAAATACAAGTCTAAGAAAGGATCCTATGCTTAGAATCCTTCACTGTACAACTCTGTTCTTACTCCAGCTTCATCAGGGGCATCGTTACAAACAGCGTTTGTGTCTAATTCATCTGCTCCTTCCCAAAGCAGTTCCTCGTGAAGCGAAGCGTTAGGTTCATCTGGAACCCAATACATAGTTCCTGATTCCAACCCTACCAAGCTGAAGACCGAGAATCTTGGAAATGTCACTACGGAAGTTGGCAAAGACCACATGGATCTTCTAGCAGAAGTTGTTCAGTGTTATGATGGGTTAGTCGCTGGGAAGATTGGAAACTGTCATCTAGTCGATGAAGATTATAAGCAGGTAGATGAAACTGAGCTGGAAAGAATGGATATCATGTGTGCCTTAGCCAGTGCTGTTAGAAGAGCTAAGAAGTTTGTGAAGAAGATAGGGCAGAACTTGATTGCTACTAAAGATACTACCTTTGGGTTTGATAAAACCAAGGTCACTTTCTTCAACTGTGGAGAAAAGGGACACTTCAAACGGGAATGTGTAAAGCCGAAGAAGACCGGTAATGGAAACCCTTTTCCTTCATTCAGCCGTCAAGACAAAGACAAGATTGGGGCATCATCTAGCGAAGAGTCAAAAGCTATGGTAGCTCAAGGCGATGAAGGACAAGACTGGTCCTTCCGATTCGTATCTGAGGGAGAGTAAAATGTAGCACAGGTTAATGATTTGGATGATGGATCTGCAAGCGAGGGAGACATCATAGTTGAGCATGCACGTTCAGATTTTAAAGAAGCTATGGATGTGGTAGATCATCTTGTGCAAGAAGAGTTGAATGCTGTAAACTCAGAATCTCCAGTTATTGAAGAGTCTAATTCTACTTTTATGGCCGATTCGTCCGGTTCCGCACAGGTATACTCTAAAGACGAATTATTTGATAAACATGGTTGTGCTGAATGTGATAAATTTAGAGAAAGTATTGACTTAAAATTTGCTAGGTTATTAGAACACAATAATAATCTGGTAAATGATTTAAAACTGTGCACTGAAGCAAACAGTGTTTTAATACAAAATGAGTGCAGTTTTAAAGCAAAGATAGAACTGCTATGGAAACAACTAAGGGAAACCGAGGTTATTGCCGTAAATCAATCAAATGACATTAAGTTCTATCTAACTACTTTAGAGGAAATGAAAAAGAAAAAGTAGTGTTGCAAGTCGAAGTTGAATCCTTAAAACAAAAACTGCATAGTTAACAAGTTCCTCTCACATAGTTCAGAATTTAATGAAAGAACATAATGGTGGGGAAGGTCTGGGATATAAAGTAGTACCACCACCACATACAATCCTTTTAAATACTAAATATAAACCAATAAATAATAACTCAGTTAAGGATAATGTGGTGACTACTCCTCTGGTTAGTGATCCAGAGTCCACAGATAAATCTATGCAGTCTGTCACTGAACAGAAGGCTACTTCTTTAGGATTGAAAGATAAGATGCTTAAAGAGGATTTGTGAGATAAAGTTGAACAGGATAGTGTTAGGTCGAGTTCACAAACATCTACGTCAGAATCTAAGAATTATAAACCAACAAACCCTAAATGTGTAAATCATCAAAATCCTAATAAAAAAGAGAAAAATGTGTTCAAAATGTCAAACCAATTAAATTTGTTAAAGAAAGTGAAGTATCTAGGAAGGATGAGAAACAGACAAGCTCCTAACCAGACTTAACCCCTCACAGAAGGTCTCCCCCGCCTATCGAAAGGAGATCCTTCTATAACTGTGGAAAGCGAGAATATATTTCTCCAAATTGTCCTCATTATCAGACACCCAAAAGAAAATTTGAGCTTTTTGATGAAAAACCAAGATTTTTCAAAAATAGATCTAATACTCCTCCAAGACACCAAAGTCAACACAGACAAGCCTAAAGTGAAGTTGTGTTGCCTAAGGTTAAACCAAGGACTATTAGTGGACTAAAAGTTCATACCATAAGTCAGTCGTCTGTTTACCACAAACAGGCCTTGCACAAAACTGGTTTATGGAAAGAAAAATCAAGTAACATCTCTGACAGTGAGGACAAGAAGTAGAAAGATGTGTCCTCGTCCTCTGAAGGTCAGTGGATTGAGTTCATGATGTGTGATATCTATGGGAAACCCGAGCCAGTAAAGGCTTGGGTCCCCAACCTGAACTAATAATTCCATTCTTTGTGCAGGTTGTTCACTACAGCGCTATCACTAGTACCTGAATTATTGATAGTGGGGCTTCCAGGCACATGACCGGGAATTCGTCTCTCCTTTTCAACGTCAAGCAAATTAAAGGAGGACATGTATCGTTCATACGTAACAAAGGAGGTTATATCACCGCTCAAGGTGAAGTGGGAAACAAGAAGGTAAAGTTTGACAAGGTAAACTATGTTTAGCAATTACAAAACAACTTGCTTTCGGTCTCCCAAATTTGTGATAAGGGCTTTAAGGTCGTGTTTGACAATAAGAAGTGTTACATACTTAAGAAGGAGTATGTTATCCCGGAGGGGCAAGTTCTAATGTCGGCTTCAAGATATAATGATCTGTATGTCTTGGACCTTTCAAAAGCCTTCACAACTGAGTCTACTGCTCAGTGCTTCTTGTCAAAAGCAACTAAAAGGGATTCAGTTTCCTGGCACAAGAGAATGGGACACATCAATCCCAAGAAGATAAATCATCTGGTTCAGAACGATCTGGTGGACGGAGTTACTGTCAAGAACTTCCAGCTTCCAGACTTCTGCATAGCATGAAAGAAAGGGAAACATACAAAGAAGTCTCACAAGTCAAAGAAATTTCATTCTATCAAGATTCCTCTTGAGCTTCTACATATGGATCTATTTGGTTGTGTCAGCACAAAGAGCATAGCTGGTGATTGGTACTGCTTTGTGGTGAGGGATGATTACTTAAGATTCTCTTGGGTGATGTTTCTGAAAGCAAAGTTAGAGACATTTGAATCATTCAAACATCGAGTTACCACATAGGAGTCACTCTACAAGCTGAAGGAAAATACGTTCAAAGAACGGGACAAAATTCAAGAATCAGTGGATGGAGGCATTCTGTCATGAGAATGGGATTGTTCATCAATTCTATTCTGCCTACACTCCACAGATGAATGGAGTTGGTGAATGAAAGAATAAGAGCTTGATAGAAACAGCAAGGACAATGCTAGCTGACTCAAAACTGTTGGTTCAATTCTAGAACGAGGCAGTGGCTAATGCATGTTATACTCTAAATCGGGGTTTGGTGGTCAAACATCATGGAAAAACTTGTTATGAGTTGCTACAGCAATGTAAACCCAACTTGGAGTATCTGGAAACATTTGACGCACCCTCCATGCTGTTAAAGAAAAATCAGACTGGGAAGTTCTGCGAGAAGGGAAAAGAAGGATCTTCCTTGGATACAGTATACGAGACAGAAGGGTTTACAATAACTCAACTGGTCAGGTAGAAGTGTGGTGCAATGTTGATGTACAAAGATTCACCAATCCCCCTACGGGAAAAGGACCTTCCTTTTTCTTCAACTATGATGGATTTTTTAAATCCTTCAATCTACCTTCTTCCTATTCTGATGATGTGTGGCCACTCAAATGATGTACGATGTTCTAAACACTCGTACTCAAGACTCGACATCCTCGGCTCCATCAAAAGGTACTACTAGCTCTTAAGGGGGAGAACTAGAGATAAGTGATTCCTCTGATGATGAAGAGGCTGAACCTGAAAATATGAACCAGGAGGAACAAGTACCCACAGATGAAAGTACACCTATAGCTGATCATGAAGTAACGGGAACTTCTGTACCCAGTCCTTTAACAGTCACAGAAACTGAACCTGTGATTCCAAACCTGGATGATAAAGTAGTAGTTCCCACAACTCCCGGAACTAGGATTAATGTAAATCATACCCTGGACAACATCATCGGGGATATTCTCTTGGAAGTTTAGACAAGAAATCAGCTTTACTCAGCTGATTATGTTTCGGTCATGGAAAAGGGGTACATAGACGATGGGGCATATCGATGTTTTATGTCTCAAGTCGAGCCTAAGTATGTAAGCGAGGCCTTAGAGGATGAGGCATGGGTAGCTGCCATGCAAGAAGAACTCCTACAGTTCAAGAAGTTTGGTGTCTGGACACTTGTCGACAGACCAAAAGGTGCAAAAGTGATTGGTACTAAGTGGGTTCTTTGGTGTAAGAAGGATGACCAAGGGGTCATAATCATAAACCAGGCTAGGCTGGTTGTTCAAGGGTTTAGGCAAGTCGAAGGAGTTGACTACAATGAAGTGGTTGCACCAGTGGCCAGGATGGAAGCAATTAGAATCTTCCTAACCTATGCATCCTTTTTACAGATCAAAGTTTATCAATTGGATGTGAAGAGTGCATTTCTTCTTGGTGAGATCCGTGAAACAGTGTACACCAGTCAACACGAAGGATTCGAGGATCCTTACCATCGGGATGGAGTTTATAAACTAGACAAGGCATCGTACGGGCTCCATCAAGCCCCTCAAGCCTGGTATGAGAAACGCTCCACTCATCTACTGAAACATGGATTTCGTAGAGGTGTAATTGACTTCAGGTTGTTCATTAAGGAAAAAGACGGTGATTTACTACTGGTGCAGATATACGTGGATGACATAATCTTCGGTTCCAAAAATGAAGCATTATGTAAAGAATTCAAATCGGTGATAAAAGCTGAGTTTGAAATGAGTGCCATAGGAGAGATGAAGTTCTTTCTTGGTTTACAGGTAGATCAGACACCAAATGGAATCTTCCTGCATCAAACCAAATATGTTGGAGATATCCTTAGTCGGTTCGACATGGAGAATGAAATGGTTACAGGTACTCCACTTGCCACAAACCATGATGTGGCACCTGACGAAAATGGTGATCTGGTTGATGCCACTATGTATCGAGGAATGATCGGGTCTCTCATGTACCTCATAGCTTCTCGTCCTGATATTATGTATGCCATATGTCTTTGTTCCAGATATCAGGCAAAACAAAAAGTAAATTATTTGATTGGGGTAAAAAAGGATATTTCGTTACCTGAAGGGTACTCCAACGCTTGGGTTGTGGTATCCTCATGATGATGACTTTGAGCCAACTGAGTATAGTGACTCAGATTATGGTGGTTGCAAGATGAACTACAAGTCAACATCTGCAGGATGTCAGTTCTTTGGAAAATGATTAGTCACCTGGTAGTGTAAAAAACAAACGTATGTTGCTCTGTCAACATGTGAAGCTGAATACGTTGCTGCGGCAAGTTGCTTTTCATAAATCATCTGGAATCAAAAGCAAATGCAAGACTACAGTTTGAAATTCTCTAACACTCCTATATTTGTTGATAATTCTGCTACTATTGCTGTCACCAAAAATCCGGTCTAACACCCCAAAACTAAACACATCGGTATTAAATATCACTTTATACGTGACTGCTTTTAAAAACAATTAATCGATGTTGTTAAAATAAACACGGATTTTCAATGCGTCGACCTCTACATAAAAGATTTTGATAAACCTTGATTTCATTATCTATTAGATGTCAATGGCATTAAAAAGAAAGATGATGTGATTCCAGACGAATCAAGTTCATAGTCCGTCTCTATGTTTTCTTTTTCAATCTTAATTTTCTTTATTTTATTTTTTTCTGTCTTAAAATTTTAAAAACACAAAAAGATTTTTGGTTTGAGAATTTTAGGGGGAGATTAGTTTTTGTTTCAGTAGTTAGTATTTAATTACTTAAAAAAGGGGCGGGCAGATAAGCTGAAAAGCAAAGACATCAAATCAGCGAAATCGATTCAAGTTTATGGAAAATGATAGTACACAGGCATCGAATTGTTTGGGACACCAAAAAGATTTAAATGTTTTAAAATGTTATATTCAAAGTTACAGAAATTTATAAATCTAAGAAGTCAAAGGCTAATGAGTTGAAAAATGATATCAAGCTAGTCTGCTATTGTGGTTACATAAAGAAAGTAGATCTAGGGGTTGCTAGTCCATCATATGATGTGTCAGTAGATTCAACACAATATACTAGTAGACTTCATTAGTGAACAAATTAAAAGTAAATCATTCAGCAGGCTGTGGGTGTCCATCTCATCCCTGGTTAACACAATCAACTCATTTCCTATAAAGGGTGAAGAGCAAAATGAAAGCCACAAATATGTGCGGATGACCATAAAAAGGAGCAAAGCGCATGAAAAATGTGAAACGCAATCAAGCTAATGACAAATGTTGTTGGTGCATTATATGTAAAATAAAATTGCTCTAACAAGAAGATAGGTTGTGTGCCTATTTGTTGTGCGATGGCACTGACCTGAGGATAAGCACAATCTAAATATTCTAGAATTCAACGTTGTTTGCGCCTCTTTACTATGCGATGGCACTTACCTGAGGCTTGGCATCTCTTTGAAATCTCTTAGAATAGTTTCTTCTTGTCAAAAACCCGTAGAACGCTCAAAATTCTCCTAAGGAAAGTTGATTACCATATAAGTGTGGGATCCACAAATGCTTGTTGAAATAATAAACCTAAACAATCACCAATGTACGTCAAAAATCTGTGTATGGATTTAGGTAGACAAATATATTGACAATCATCGTGGCAGCATTCTCCGATGGTCAAAATCTATGTGTGCTACATAACAGCTTTAGCATAATTTCCTGTTGGTGCTCCTGACTCTTAGATGAATAAAACTCTGTAATTGGTAAATATAACGTTCTCTGTATCTACCTAAATATAAAAGTTCCCAAATGATTATGTTTATGCCTGCATGATTCCATAAGAATCTTTCTAGATAAGATGAGAATGCTTGAAGCTGTTCTGCTCAAGGGGAGAACTCGTTTAAGGAAAGTTAAAATGTTTTCAACCCACCTCAAATGAAAAATACAAAAATATATTTAATTTAGGTTTGTTTAAAGTTTTTCTTAGCTTTAGTTGTGTTTGTATCGAGTCGATGTCGGACTATGTAACAAGAGGAAATCTGTGAATGTCATAAATTGAACCTAATGTTATCTAATAAAAGCTTGTTTCTAAAATGTTAAAAGGATCACGTCTGAGGTGATCACAAGGTTTTAAAGTTAAAAGGATCACGTATGAGGTGATCAAATGGTTTTCAAGTAAAAGGATCATGTCTGAGGTGATCAAACAGTTTTGATTAAAGGATCACGTCTGAGGTGATCAAAAGTTTTCAGTTAAAAGGATCATGTCTGAGATGATCAATGGTCATAATGTCATATATCAAATTCAAGTTTTTGAAAGGTTGGGAAAAGTGAAGTCAAACTCATAAGAATGAGCCAATCGCATGATTGGATCATAAGTATGGACCAATCGCACGATTGGACCATAAGTATGAACCAATCGCACGAATGGACCATGAGTAGCCAATCACACGATTGGACCATGAGTATGGGTCAAAGTATAAGATTGGATCACAAGTATGAACCAATCATATGACTGGCTGAAGAATTGTTTGGACCGTGTACGTACAAAGTACTAACTGATTCTGCTTGAAACCAGATCAAATAGCACGAAATTCTATTTGATTGGCAATCCAATCAGTGAGAACAAATAACCTGATCGATCTAAAGATGAAAGAAACATTAAGAATGAATTGGAATCGATTAGGAACGAACTATGAACATGGATTTGCGACTTGGGATGCTCTAGACGGCTAGGGTACGAAGTATTATGAAGTAATTCAAAGTGTTATGTTTTTCCATGAATTATATGGTATTTATAGGTTATCAGTGTTCAATTGTACGACTAAACCATTAGCATGGTTCAGTCATGCGAATGAAGCATGTGATTGACTCATATGCACGACTGAAGGTTCAGTCATGCAATTGAACCAATCTTATGTCTCAATCATACGGCTGATCCAGTCACCTGGTTCAGTCGTGCGACTGGTCCATAAGCATGGTTCATTCATGCGTATGGGTCATAATATGGGCCATTAGCATGAATGTCCACATGACTAAGTTAAACACATTTCTAAGTTCTTACTGACTTAGAACTATGTAAAACCAACATCAAACCTATATGTTTAGTTAATACATGTGAATCTCATTCAATATAAATATAACATGACATAATCAATCACATATAAACATCACAATGCATTTAATATATCATTCAATCATTTCATTACATTTGATTACACATGTGTAAGACCTGAAAGACTTTTACATTTCAGAACATAAACTAGGTACATGAATATGTATCATCAACAAAGTCCCCCTTGGACATAGTTTAGCTAATATGTAACAGTCTTCACGTGCTCCTGAAACTTCTTGTACTTCTCTTCTCTTGTGACTCACGCATGAATCTAAAATGCTAAGTAGAGTCATATGACATGTTGGAATTGAAGAGCTTGTACAATGTCTTACAAGTCATAGAATAGTGGCCACTTGTAAAGAGTGTAAACATCTTCAACCAACAAGTTGGTTAGCCATATTGGGTCAAATACCCTGATAGTCTCGATCTTGCTCTCTTTGTGCAAAACTATGACTGCTTCTCCCATCCGCCAGTCGTAATACCACCATTTGAAGTGTGGAGTGAAGTCCTGAGGCATTTCCCGTAATGTGACCTTTGACATTGTGCGCGGAGGACTCCACTTCAACACTACCTTAGGATTTCCAGTACGAGGATCAACTTCGGTCTTATTTATGAACCGTTTAGGCTGTTGAGGCCTGAAGTTGACCCACTTGGTGTGGTATTCCCTCTTTAACGCCGTCTCAAACCACCGCGACAAAATGTTTAAACAGGCAAGCCAGTTTAGCTTAAAACCAGGAAGAGTCTTCAAATCATGAGGGAATTTGAAGTACTCTATCCCCTTCTCCCTCTTCACGGCGTAGACATCCAAGTACTCAAAATACGCCCAACTAATAATCTTGCCAGACACCTTTTGATGCTTCTTCACTCTGTAGAGTTTGGTGTAGGCATTAGACTTTGGCGGTTATCGTTGGGCTCTTATTTCTGCTTGACATTCTGCCCACTCAGCCTACTTAATGTTGATATCATTATCCATGGCTTGGGCTTTCCCTTCTTCTTTCTCTTTCTCTTTCTCCATTGCATCAAGAGTTCCAAACGTATCACTGCCAAATGTTTCACCCAGATCAGGGATAACATTTTCCTGTTGGTCAGTGTACTATGGATACTCTTGTGCAGTGATATCCTTGATATCAATCTCATCGACGCCTTGCAGCTCTTCATCACTGATGACATCAACCTCGGGAACGTCCTTAACTAGCTCATCCGGGTTGAGTCTGAACATATCGGCCAGCTGCTCGTCTGTGAGATCATGAATGATCTCTCCCTCTTTGGGGGTGTAACTCATAGATCGTCGTATGATCCCTTGCAAATAAAGAATCATGTTTAATTGAGTCTTGATTTGCTAAAGGGGTGCGACATCATAGTCGTCTGCTTGTTCAGCTTCATCTGTTTGATTAAACATTTAAAACACAATCACACACATATCAGTAATCAAGATAATTAAACATTAATAAACATTAACTATATTAGTGTAATGAATAATTCAAGTAATAAAATTTTTCCAAATACATAGACATCTAATCATTACTTTTGCCTTGGGAGCTCGACTCTTTAGCTTGGGGAGCTGAGGGGGAGGGTCGCGGATCTTCATTCCTCTTGTGCGCCGCTCCCGAGCCTATGGATCTGAGGCTGATGCAGATACATCACCTTCATGCTCTGGCTCATCATCATCTCCCCCATCTTTGTCTTTCCCGCTTCTGTCAGCCTCATCCACATCATCATCATCATCATTTGATTCATCATCGGAGAATCCTCATCATCATCTCCTCCATCATCACCGTCACCCTTGATCTTTAGGGGCTCGCCCTTCGTCCCTTTAAGTCTGAGAAGAAGCTTCTTGTTCTTCTTCTTGACCTCCTCTATCCTCTTGACCGAGGCCATCAGCAGCTTATTCTATGCTGTCAGAGCACTATGAGCTCTGGCCAAGGTTCTCTTGTGGGTAGCATCTCTCTTAGTCAGATGGGCGATCTATTGACTCTGAGCTGCATCCCCCTCTGTCAGTAGGGCTATTTGTTTGCCCTATGTAGCATTGACTGCCATCAACTGGTTCATCTGGTTTGCTCGGATGTCATCAGTAGCGAGCAACTTCAGAACCAGACGGTTGAGGCTAGCCAGTTGCTCCTCTAGCCCGACAGTGGGCAGAGGAGATCCCTGTGGAGGGATCGATGATATAGAACAGTCGGTTTTGGGCATGGTAGATGTGGTGGTGGATGTGGTGTATATGGGATTAGGGATGAATGTGAATGGTGATGGTATAGATGTAGGTATTGTATGTATGGTGGAGGGAATAGTGGTGGCTGTGGTGGTGGCATTAGTGGTGGCTATGGAGGTGGCAGTAATGGTGGCTATGGAGGTGGCAGTAGTGGTGGTTGTTGAGGTGGCAGTATTGGTGGCTGTGGAGGTAGGTATGGTGGTGGTAGGAGTGGTAGTAGTGGTGATAGTAGTGGCTGTAGTGGTGGTAGATGTCATCAGCACTATCCGTCGCCTCTTGGCCTTCTTCTGGTGTGGCTGAGCCATCCTTTTCAGCCTCGAGCCCTTGGTAATCTGAGCTCCCCCTGGACTTGGTTGGGTAGGTGTGTAAGTAAGATCTGAAGTCTCTGCACCTTCAGCCCCAACCTGGCGTCCTCCAACCGCCTCCTTGCCCCTTTCGGTAGCCACTACACGGCTACCGACCGTCCTCGTAAGAGGCTCCTCATCTAACTCCTCCTCTTCTTCATCAATCAAGAAGTCCCAGTGGATGGCAGCCTGCTCTGATCCACCAGGAGCAGAAGTACTACTGTGTGGAGGTGGTGGAGATATGCTAGACGTGTCTGTGGCCCGTCATTGACTAGGGCCTGCATCTCCACCACCTTGACCATCATCATGGTCTTCATCATCGTCATCGTCCGGAGTCATAATCGGCTTGACATCTGAGTCATTGTCGTCGTGATGCCACTTTTTATGAGTTGGCGCCATGTAACCCTCATTGGCCAGATGGCCGAAGAGTCTCCTCACCGGGGGCTTCACCTGCTTCCCCCGGTATACCTTCATCCTTCCTAGGGTGGTATCATCCATCACCTCTAGGGACACCGCATCGTCCTCCTCCTTAGTCAACATAGGAAGCTTCTCTTTGATGATCATCTGCAAGAATCTTGGGTACATGCAAAAGCCTTCCTTGCCTTTGGCCTTAATGTTCTCCGTCAGGTAGGAGAAGAACATGCGTGAAAAACTGAATGGGTGGTTCAGCACCAGCACTACGTATGCGTTCTAGATTTGATCTGATAGCTCATCAAATCCTCCTTTCCTGGAGGCTATGCATTTCAGGATCACATGTGCCAGATACTTGAATTGCGGGCACATGTTGCTCTTTTTTAGCACGTCGGCATTGATGTCGGCGGCGTACTTGATCCTGAGAAAGCATCCCCGTACCGTTAGGGGATGCAGCTTGGTTGGGTGTGTTCCATCATCACCCAATTCCTAGACTCGCCGTAGGTTATCTTCTCCGATCTGTATATCTAGACCAAAGATAGAACTCCAGATGCGGAATGGCTCAGTAGACCGGTCGACAACGGCACTCTCCTAGAATGCCTGCTGGATCGACCTATAAGGAGTGCAAGGAGTGGAAATAGCCTTGAGGATCCTCGATCTTCGTAGGAAGGCTATAATCCCGATGAACTCTGCAGCGTTCCGGGACATATTATCTAGATGAGCACATATGTTATGCTTGGTGCTCATCGTCCTCCTCTCAGCCATTTTTGCTGCAATACAAGAAACAAACACATTAGTTCTGTTCATAAGTGATAAACAATGGACTAGGAACAGATTTAGACAAACTGGTTTAATCGTACGATTGAACCATACGACTGAGTTCACTCGTATGATTGAGCTTGTGAATTAACTTAGTCGTATGCTATACCAATGCGGTTGAGTCAGTCGTGCGACTGAGTCACCGATTGATTCAATCGTGCGATTGAATCATACGTCTGGCTCAATCGTGTGACTGAGTCATACGGCTGGCTCAATCATGCGACTGAAGTTCATCAGGCTGTCCATTCGTGTCTTGCACTGTTCGAACCATTAAATTTGAATCTTCATCAAAATGATAAATTAAACTTCGTGTTTAGGTTCATATAGTTCGCAGGGACCCGAAACAACACTTAATGTCATTAAAATCAACTTTATTGTACATTTAAGTGGCCTATTTTAGGTTATTAGTCCCGGTTCTTTGTTTTATCATTTTCAATCTAAGTTTGATTTAACTGTCATTTGATCTCGATTTCATCTGCAAAGTACCTGAAGATGAACACTAGGTGGTTAGAAAAACACTTTAATTGAAATAAAACAGAACATATTTTTGTGGTTTTGTTTGAGGTGGGTTGAAAACATTTTAATTTTCCTTAAACGATTTCTCCCCCTGAACAAAACAGCATCAAGCATTTACATCTTATCTGGAAAGACTCTTATGGAATCATACAGGCATAAACATAATCATTTGGGACCCTTTAGCATATGTTTGTTTAACTTATTCTTATTTGTTTGAGAGTCCAAAGCCCTTACAGGAAATCACACCAGAACTGTAAGAAGCACATAATGATTTTGACTGTCGAGGATTGCTTCCACGATGATTGTCAGTATATTTGTCCACTTAAATCCATAGACAGATTTTTTACTCACATTGGTGATTAGTTAGATTTGTTATTTCAACAAGCATTTGTGGATCCCATGCTTATATGGTAATCAACATTCCTCAGGAGATTTTCGAGCGGTCTACTGGTTTGGATAAGAAGAAACTATTCTAAAAGCTTTCAAAGAGATGCCAAGCCTCAAGTCAGTACCATCGCACAACAGAGAGGCGCAAACAACAATGAATTCTAGAATATTTAGATTGTGCTTATCCTCAGGTCAGTGTCATCGCACAGCAGAGAGGCACACAACCTATCTTCTTGTTTGAGCACTTTTCTTATACACATTTCGCACCAACAACATTAGTCATTAGCTTGATTGTGTTTAACATTTTTTTGTGATTTGCTCATTTTTAAGGTCATCTGCACACATTTGTGGCATTTATTTTGCTCATCACCCCTTATTGGAAATGTGTTGATTGTGTTAACCAGGGATAAGGTGGAAGCCCATAGCTACTTGAACTATTTAGTTTTAATTTGTTTCACCAACGAGGTCTACTCATCTATTTTGTTGAATCTACCGACACATCATATAACGGACTACCAACCTCTAGGCCTACTTTCACTATGTAACCTCAATAGCAGACTAGTTCCCTATCATTTTTCCTTTATTTGGCTTATCCTTCTTAGACTTGTAGTTTTAATGTAACATTTAGAATATTTAAGTCCTTTTGATGTCCTAAACAATAAGTTCCCTGTGTACTATCATATTCCATAGTTTTGAATCATTCTCACAAATTTGATGTCCTTGCTATTCAGCTTTTCTACCCGCCCTCATTTTTTTAAGTAATTTAAATACTAACTACTGGAACTAAACCTATTCTCCCCCTAAAATTCTAAAACTGAAAATCTTTTTGTGTTTTTGGATTTTTAAAGATAGGAAAATAAAATAAAGAAAAATTAAAATTAAAATTGAAACGTAAAGACGGACTAAGAACTAGATTTATCTGGAATGACATCACTTTTCTTTTTGATGCCATTGACCTTTAAGAGATATAAAAAGCCGAGGTTTATCAAATGCTTTTGTGTAGAGATCGGCGCGTTGAAAATCCGTATTAATTTTAACAACATCGATTAATTGCTTTTCAAAACAGTCACGTATAAAGTGATATTTAATACCGATGTGTTTTGTCTTTGGGTGTTGGACCGGATTTGTAGTGACAGCAATTGTAGTAGAATTATCAACATAGATAGGAGTGTTAGAAAATTGCAAACCGTAGTCTCGCATTTGCTGTTGAATCCAGATGATTTGTGTAACGTCCCATTATAGGTAATTTTATAATTTGTGTTTTTAAAATAAAATGAGTGGTATATTTGAACTAACTGAGTTAAGTTAGTATTGTTAGTGTAAATGAATAAAAGTAACTAGAGGGACTACTTTTGCCAATTGAGAAAAATCAAATTTATATGTTAATAGGGAGGTGTAGAACCTCCTGGACACATTCATACGCACGAAAGTGAGGGAAGCAAGCAGGAGGAAGGAATCAAGAACCCTAGTCAAATTGAGTCGTATTTGTGTTGAATTCAAGTTTCTAATTGTGGAATTGAGTTATAAATCACCTAGTTTCTCCATCTAACTCATAAGGTGAGTCTTAATTGGATGTTTTCTTGCTAAGTAGTTTAGTTCATGATTGGGGTGTTGAGGAGAAATTCATCTATGATCAAATTGATATGTTTTGAACTTAGAATAGTATGTATTAGATGTTCTATGTATCATGTATGCCAATTTTGAAACTTGATGGTTTATAGCAAATTAGTTATATGAAATATGTTGAGTTATAAATCATGCCCATAAGGTGTTTGATGAAATGCCTCCAAGAAGTTCAAAATATGAAAGGAAGGGCAAAGTGGGAATAAAATGATCGGTGGGTCAATATAGAGTTAATTATGCTTAAACTAGTCATAAATGGGTCATATGGATTGGTTTTATACCATATGTATGTATATGCTAAATTAATCCTAAACGTATGTTTAGGTGAAGGGAGTATTAGCAAAGCAGTGAGCAAAGACAAAGGTTGAGTTGAAGCTTGTTTAAGGTAAGAACATTAGCATTATAACCATATATAGTCTTATCTCTATGATTTTATTATGTTTACTCTTGAGTAAATGTGAGTTGTGAATAATGACCATAAGTAATGGTTATAGTAATAGTAAGTATACATGCTCGAGTGCATGAATTGGGTTGAAGCTACATGCGCGTGTGCATGAAATGAATATACCGGTATAGTTCACAGGTGTGTGAATCAAACCTGGAGGGGTTATAATTATATTCAGTTACGGTGGTAACATTTAAATCACTAGTGAGTGATAAACTATATTTTGGCTACTGTGTGTAAGCCTAATTCACCAGTGGGTGATAAATTTGTGGTTTGGCGACTGTGTGTATGTCAAACATAAAGATGTATAGCGAAGTGTATAGGTGTGTGATCCAAATCTAATATGCTAGTTCAAGTTAGTGAATGACTAGCTTAAAAGTAGAATTATGACCCATCTCTATTTAAATGTGAAAGTGTGATTATAGAATGGGTGATAATGTGATAGATGCAAAGAGTCGAAGCTAAGAGAGTTAAAGCTTCTAAATTGAGCAAATAGAGATGTTGAAATGGACCCGGGATCATTGAAAAGTCGGAACAAACAAAACGGGTCAAAACTTTGAGAATCCAATTGCCAAAAAGTCATCTCTACCGTAACTTACGGTAGCCACCGTAAGTTACGGTAGACACAAAACATATACGGTGGAACTCTTCTGTTATACGGTGGGAATCATAGTGTTTGGGGCTACCGTACCTTACGGTGGCCACCGTAAGATACTGTGGAGCCTGAGTCTTTGTTTCTTCTTTTCTTCTTTCCACCATGTCCACTTCGTTCCACGCTAACAACAGTTTCTCCATTTTTAGCTCCCAAGATACCTGGAACATAAGCAACTGTAGTTATCTAATTCAAGATAATTACATGATTAAATGAGGGAATGTTACGCGTTTTAACATCATAAAAGGGTTGTTCCTTGAACCACCCGTCAATCATCTCCTAATAACCTATAAAGTGAGCATAAGAGTTCTTATTTAGTTCTAATGGACTAATGTGATAAAAGTGGTTGTTTTGTAGGAATTTTCCAATATGGCAAAGGTGATCGGTGAAGATGCTTGTGGATCAAACAATGGGTTGTTAATTAGTTTCTCTTAAACAAACTTAACGTTATGTAAATTACCTAAATGTAAATTACAGGTGTGTAAACGTTAATAGTGTGTTGACGTAGTCAAGGTTATGTGTAATAGAGTTTTAAAAGTAGAGATTTTAACTGGGACCTAAATTAAAAACCTTTTACACCTCAAACATGTTTTATAAATTATGGTAACAAGGTGGTGTGTTACAAGTTGGTATCAGAGCCGTGGTTTGAGGGATTAAATGAGTAGAGAAAGCTTGAACTCAAATCTTGTGCTCGTGATAATAGAAGAGAACCTGTTCGATTCCAAGATTCGATCACTGAGCCATCAATCAAGGTTAGTGTACCTGTGTTAATATGCGATATGTGTGAAAGTTTTTATAAATGTAAATATGTGATTTACATGATTATAAGCATAGTGATGCAGTAAATATAAAATTGAACCTGAGTTATATTTCAGTTATCAAGAATGGCTGAGGAACATATTCGCGAGGAAGGTGAATCAAGTAATTCAGAGATGAAAAAAATTATTAATGAAGAAGTGGCTAAAGCCATAGGGGCCAATTTACCAATGTACATGGAAGATATGCAAAGAACGCTACAAGAGTTTATACAGCATGAACTTACAGTGTTGCAGGTGGGAGAGAAAACTGAGAAAGCACCTAAACGGGTAACGTATAAAGATTTTGTAGCATGTAAACCAGCTGAGTTTAATGGTGAGGTGGACCCATTACTAGCAATTCGGTGGATCTCGGATATAGAGGGGACGTTTGAAACTTCACATTGTGATCCTAATGATAGGGTGATATTTGCGGGTGGCCAGTTAAAACAGCGAGGTAAAGACTGGTGGGATTTAGTGCGAGAAGAAATTGGTTTGGAAGGTATACGAGTGATGACTTGGGAGGAGTTTAAAGAGAGATTTTTAAAGCGGTTTAGCTCGCAAGCGGCGATCAACCGAATTTATGAAGAATTCTTACAACTGCGACAGAAGGACGAGGACATAGATACCATCACGGCGATTTTCTATGAGAAGGCTAAGTTTTGTCGCGACTTTTTAAGAACAGAAAGGATGTGGATTAATCAGTACTATGGGATGTTAAATGCTAAATACCGGGAGTTTCTTACACCTTCTCGATGTGAGACCCTAGTGGAACTTATAGATTGTGCTCGGGAGAGAGAAGCTGAGTTGAAACGACAGATGGAGCGTGGTGAAAAAAGGCCCGTACATAAAGATGAAGGACCTTCCAAGAAGCCCAAATTTTCTACCCCATTTAAGAAGCCGAGTCAGGTTAAAGAAATTAAACTGTGTGTTAACTGTGGCAAGAGGCATCCGGGGGAATGCCGTTTACCACCAAGAACATGTTTTAGATGTGGGAGGCCCGGACACTTGTCTACCCAATGCACCAGTCAGTTAGAGCTGTGTTTCAATTGTTATAAACATGGGCACAAGAGGAGTGAATGTCCAGATTTGAAAACTGGTGGAAGTTCGAGCGCTCAGAGCAGTGTAAAGAAACCTGAAATACCGAAAGCAAGGGGAAGGGCTTTTCAAATTACAGCTGAAGAAGCTAAAAAGACCGCCGATGTGGTGTCGGGTACTTTCCTGTTAAATTCTTTACCTGCGTATGTGTTATTTGATTCCGGTGCTAATAGATCGTTTGTGTCGATTAAATTTGCGTCTCATCCTTTGTTTGAAATAAGTACATTGCCTGCACCAGTAGAGGTCGAAGTGGCTAACTCTAAAACATTTTTAGTGTTTGAAGTTTACCGAGGGTGTAGGTTAACTATTAAGAAGGAAGAGTATCCTATTGATCTAATACCTATGACCTTAGGTGAATTTGATGTGGTTGTGGGAATGGATTGGCTTTCTACATACCAGGCTGATATTGTATGTTATCATAAAAAGATAAAGTTAAAATCTCCGAGGGGCTATAAGGTAGTTATTCATGGAGAAAAGTGTAAAGGAGTAGTGTTGTGTTCATTAATTAAGACCCTAAAGCATATGAGGCGTGAAGGGCAATGTTTCCTGGCATATGTAATTGATACTAACCAGAGTGTACCGAAATTAGAAGATGTTCCAGTGGTTAGAGAATTTCCTGGGGTATTTCCAGATGACTTACCAGGCCTTCCACCTGTAAGAGATGTGGAGTTTCGAATTGATTTAGTACCAGAAGCTAAACCTATTGCTAAAGCCCCATATCGGTTAGCATCATCTGAATTACAAGAGTTAATGAAACAATTACAAGGACTCCTTGATAAAGGGTTCATTCGCCCAAGCATCTCCCCGTGGGGTGCACCAGTTCTTTTTGTTAAAAAGAAAGATGGAAGTTTTAGAATGTGTATTGATTATCGATAATTAAATAAGGTGACTGTCAAGAACCGATATCCTTTACCTAGGATTGATGATTTATTTGACCAACTACAAGGCGCGTCTTGGTTTTCAAAGATTGATTTAAGGTCAGCGTATCATCAACTAAGGATAAAGGAGGACGATGTGCCTAAGACAGCGTTTCGTACTCGTTACGGTCACTATGAGTTTCTTGTGATGTCTTTTGGGTTAACAAATGCACCGGCGGCGTTTATGGATTTAATGAATCGGGTATGTCGACCTATGTTAGACCGTTCGGTTATTGTTTTCATTGATGATATATTAGGGTATTCTAAAAGTGAAGAAGAGCATGCGCGCCATTTACGAGAGGTTTTGGAAACCCTTCAACAAGAAAAATTATATGCTAAATTTTCAAAATGTGATTTTTGGTTACGAGAAGTGCAATTCTTGGGGCATGTTGTAAATGCAAATGGAATTCAAGTAGACTCCTCAAAGATTCAAGCAGTAATGAAATGGAATCCTCCAAAAACTCCAACTGAGATTAGAAGTTTCTTGGGCCTAGCAGGGTATTACCGAAGGTTTATTCAAGACTTTGCCAAAATAGCTTCTCCGTTGACTAAACTTACTAGAAAAGGGATTATTTTTAAATGGGATGTCGAACAAGAAAAAGCATTTCAAGAGTTGAAATTAAGATTGACGCAAGCACCAATACTAGCATTACCCGAGGGGAATGAGGATTTTGTTGTGTATTCTGATGCATCCTATTTTGGGTTGGGGTGTGTTTTGATGCAAAAGGGTAGAGTAATAGCTTATGCCTCAAGACAACTGAAAACACATGAGATGAACTACCCAACACATGATTTAGAGCTGGCCGCAGTGGTATTTGCCTTGAAAATTTGGAGGCATTATCTTTATGGTGTAAAATGCACTATTTTTACCGATCATAAAAGTTTAAAATATTTCTTCACTCAGAAAGAGCTTAATATGAGACAGAGGCGTTGGTTGGAATTATTAAAGGATTATGACTGTGAAATCCTATATCATCCTGGGAAGGCTAACGTGGTAGCGGATGCATTAAGTAGAAAAGATGAGTATGAGCCTATTGGAGTAAAGGCGATGAGAATAACAATTAATTCAAGCATAATCGAGCGGATTAAAGAAGAGCAAACGGAGGCACTCAAAGAGGAGAATTGGAAACGAAACCGTATTCAGGGTCAAGTGCAAATCCTTAAGGAAGACAGTTATGGATTAAAAACAATGAGGGGACGAGTGTGGATTCCTCCAGTTTGTTCAGTAAAAGAATTGATACTGGACGAAGCACATAAATCTAAGTATTCGATTCACCCAGGAGCTACTAAGATGTATTGTGATTTAAAAGTGAATTATTGGTGGCCAGGAATGAAACGTGATATCATTAAATATGTGGAAAAGTGTTTAACATGTTTACAAGTAAAAGCAGAACATCAAAAACCACATGGTGAATTACAACCTTTAGAAATTCCAGTTAGGAAGTGGGATCGTATAGCCATGGATTTAATAACAAAGCTTCCAAAAACCCGAAAAGGCTATGATACCATCTAGGTAGTAGTGGATAGATTGACAAAGAGTGCTCATTTCATTCCAATTCGGGAGACTTACTCATCGGAAACAATGTCAGAAATATATATCAAGGAAATTGTGTCTAAGCACGGCATACCTATATCCATAATATCAGATAGAGATGTTCGATTTACTTCGAGGTTCTGGAGAAAATTTCATGAAGAAATGGGTACCAAACTGTTGATTAGCACCGCATATCACCCACAAACAGATGGTCAAAGTGAGAGGATTATCCAAATCCTAGAAGATATGTTGCGCGTGTGCATTATTGATTTCGGAGGAAGTTGGGATACATATCTACCCTTGGCAGAATTTTCTTATAATAACAGCTATCATTCGGGTATGAAAATGGCGCCATATGAAATGTTATATGGGAGGAAATGTAGAACTCCCGTATGTTGGGGAGAAATTTTTCCACGAGAGCTCGCTAGTACCGAAGTGGTGAGAAAAACTAATGAACACATTGATCAAATACGAGCTCATCTAAAGGCGGCTCAAGATCGCCAAAAGTCGTATGCGGATAGAAGAAGAAAACCGATTGAATTCCAAGTAGGAGATTATGTGTTATTAAAGGTTTCTCCAGGGAAAGGTGTAATTCGATTCCGAAAGCGAGGAAAGTTAGGACCGCGATTCATTGGACCATTTAAAATTATAGCTCGGGTGGGCAAGGTTGCTTATCGTCTTGAGCTACCAGAAGAACTAAGTGGGGTCCATAATACCTTTCATGTCTCTCATTTGAGAAAATGTCTAGCAGATGAATCAGCGTATATCCCATATAAGGACTTAGTGATTGATAATAAGCTAAATTATGTAGAAGAACCTATGGTAATACTTGACAGAAAAATCAAAAACCTGAGAAACAAAGAGATAAAGCAAGTGCTGATACAGTGGAAGAACCGAAAAGGGTCGGATGTCACTTGGGAGCTAGAAGACGAGATGAAAGAATGCTACCCTTACTTGTTTGATACGTCAATAAGTTTCGGGGACGAAACTTCCCAAGTGGGGGAGAACTTGTAACGTCCCATTTTAGGTAATTTTATAATTTGTGTTTTTAAAATAAAATGAGTGGTATATTTGAACTAACTGAGTTAAGTTAGTATTGTTAGTGTAAATGAATAAAAGTAACTAGAGGGACTACTTTTGCCAATTGAGAAAAATCAAATTTATATGTTAATAGGGAGGTGTAGAACCTCCTGGACACATTCATACACACGCACGAAAGTGAGGGAAGCAAGCAGGAGGAAGGAATCAAGAACCCTAGTCAAATTGAGTCGTATTTGTGTTGAATTAAAGTTTCTAATTGTGGAATTGAGTTATAAATCACCTAGTTTCTGCATCTAACTCATAAGGTGAGTCTTAATTGGATGTTTTCTTGCTAAGTAGTTTAGTTCATGATTGGGGTGTTGAGGAGAAATTCATCTATGATCAAATTGATATGTTTTGAACTTAGAATAGTATGTATTAGATGTTCTATGTATCATGTATGCCAATTTTGAAACTTGATGGTTTATAGCAAATTAGTTATATGAAATATGTTGAGTTATAAATCATGCCCATAAGGTGTTTGATGAAATGCCTCCAAGAAGTTCAAAATATGAAAGGAAGGGCAAAGTGGGAATAAAATGATCGGTGGGTCAATATAGAGTTAATTATGCTTAAACTAGTCATAAATGGGTCATATGGATTGGTTTTATACCATATGTATGTATGTGCTAAATTAATCCTAAACGTATGTTTAGGTGAAGGGAGTATTAGCAAAGCAGTGAGCAAAGACAAAGGTTGAGTTGAAGCTTGTTTAAGGTAAGAACATTAGCATTATAACCATATATAGTCTTATCTTTATGATTTTATTATGTTTACTCTTGAGTAAATGTGAGTTGTGAATAATGACCATAAGTAATGGTTATAGTAATAGTAAGTATACATGCTCGAGTGCATGAATTGGGTTGAAGCTACATGCGCGTGTGCATGAAATGAATATACCGGTATAGTTCACAGGTGTGTGAATCAAACCTGGAGGGGTTATAATTATATTCAGTTACGGTGGTAACATTTAAATCACTAGTGAGTGATAAACTATATTTTGGCTACTGTGTGTAAGCCTAATTCACCAGTGGGTGATAAATTTGTGGTTTGGCGACTGTGTGTATGTCAAACATAAAGATGTATAGCGAAGTGTATAGGTGTGTGATCCAAATCTAATATGCTAGTTCAAGTTAGTGAATGACTAGCTTAAAAGTAGAATTATGACCCATCTCTATTTAAATGTGAAAGTGTGATTATAGAATGGGTGATAATGTGATAGATGCAAAGAGTCGAAGCTAAGAGAGTTAAAGCTTCTAAATTGAGCAAATAGAGATGTTGAAATGGACCCGGGATCATTGAAAAGTCGAAACAAACAAAACGGGTCAAAACTTTGAGAATCCAATTGCCAAAAAGTCATCTCTACCGTAACTTACGGTAGCCACCGTAAGTTACGGTAGACACAAAACATATACGGTGGAACTCTTCTGTTATACGGTGGGAATCATAGTGTTTGGGGCTACCGTACCTTACGGTGGCCACCGTAAGATACGGTGGAGCCTGAGTCTTTGTTTCTTCTTTTCTTCTTTCCACCATGTCCACTTCGTTCCACGCTAACAACAGTTTCTCCATTTTTAGCTCCCAAGATACCTGGAACATAAGCAACTGTAGTTATCTAATTCAAGATAATTACATGATTAAATGAGGGAATGTTACGCGTTTTAACATCATAAAAGGGTTGTTCCTTGAACCACCCGTCAATCATCTCCTAATAACCTATAAAGTGAGCATAAGAGTTCTTATTTAGTTCTAATGGACTAATGTGATAAAAGTGGTTGTTTTGTAGGAATTTTCCAAGATGGCAAAGGTGATCGGTGAAGATGCTTGTGGATCGAACAATGGGTTGTTAATTAGTTTCTCTTAAACAAACTTAACGTTATGTAAATTACCTAAATGTAAATTACAGGTGTGTAAACGTTAATAGTGTGTTGACGTAGTCAAGGTTATGTGTAATAGAGTTTTAAAAGTAGAGATTTTAACTGGGACCTAAATTAAAAACCTTTTACACCTCAAACATGTTTTATAAATTATGGTAACAAGGTGGTGTGTTACAATTTGAGAACAACAACTTGTAGCGGAAACATATTCGGCTTCACATGTCGATAGAGCTACCGACTTGTGCTTCTTACACTGCCAGGTGACTAACCGTCTTCTAAAGAACTGGCATCCCGCTGATGTTGACTAGTAGTTCATCTTGCAACCACCATAATCCGAGTCACTATAGGCTGTAAGCTCAAAATCATCATCATGAGGATACCACAACCCAAGTATTGGAGTACCCTTCAGATAACAAAAGATTCTTTTTACCCCAATTAGGTGATTTACTTTGGGTTTTGCCTGATATCTGGAACGGAGACACGTGGCGTACATAATATCTGGACGAGAAGCTGTAAGGTACATGAGAGATCCGATCATTCCTCGATACATGGTGGCATCGACCAGATCACCAGTTTTGTCGGGTGCCACATCGTGGTTCGTGACAAGTGGAGTCCCAGCAACCGTTGCATTCTCCATGTCAAACTGATTGAGGATGTCTCCTACATATTTGGTCTGATGCAGGAAGATACCATTTGGTGTCTGATCTATTTGTAAACCAAGAAAGAACTTCATTTCTCCCATGGCGCTCATTTCCAACTCAACTTTCATCACAGACTCAAATTCTTTACACAATGCTTCGTTCTTGGAACCAAAGATTATTTCATACACGTATAACTGCACCAGTAGTAAATCACCGTCCTTTTCTTAGATGAACAGTGTGCAGTCAATGACCCCTCTGCAAAAACCATGCCTCAGCAGGTGAGTAGAGAGTTTCTCATTCCAGGCTCGAGGGGCTTGGTGAAGCCCGTACAAAGCCTTGTCCAATTTGTACACTCTATCCCAATGATAAGGATCCTCAAATCCTTCAGGTTGACTGACGAACACTGTTTCCCGGATTTCACCATGAAGGAATGCACTTTTCACATCCAGTTGATAGACTCTGATCTGCGTGTAGGATGCATAGGCTAAGAAGATATGAATAGCTTCCATCCTTGCCACAGGTGCAAACACTTCATTGTAGTCAATGCCTTCGACTTGTCTAAACCCTTGAATGACAAGCCGAGCCTTGTTCCTGATTATGACCCCTTGGTCATCTTTCTTACACCGAAGAACCCATTTAGTGCCAATCACCTTTGCAACTTTTGGTCTGTCCACAATTGTCCAGCCTCCTAACTTCTTGAACTGAAGAAGTTCTTCTGGCATAGAACTAACCCATGCTTCATCTTTTAAATCCTCGCTGGCATGCTTTGGCTCAACTTGAGAAACAAAGCATCGATTAACACCATCATGTAGGTATCCTTTTTCCATGACCGCAACATAATCAGCTGAGTATAGCTGATTTCTTGTTCGAACTCCCAATAGAATATATCCTATGATGTTGTCCAGAGAATGATGTACACTAACTCGAGTTCCTAGAGTGGTGGGTACTGCCACTTCAGTATCTAGATTCTGAACTGTTAGAGTATGCGGTTCAGAAGTGTCAGCTGCATCATGATTAGAGGCTGTAGAACTTTCAGTAGTAGGAACTTGTTCTTCCTGTTCCCCCTGAAGGGCTAAAAGAGGAATCACTTACCTCAAGCTCGCCCCCTGAAGGGCTAAAAGTATCATTTAATGGAACGTATGATGTCGAGTCAGGTGTGGGAGCATTCAGAACATCGTACATCATTCGTGCAGCTAAGTCATCATCAGAATAGGAAGGAGGTAGATTGAAAGATTTGAAAAATCCATCATAGTCGAAGAAAAAGAAAGGTCCTTTTCCTGCAAGGGGGTGGTGTATCTTTGAACATCAACATTGCACCACACTTCTACCTGACCAGTTGAGTTATTGAAAACCCGTTTATCTGGTATACTGTATCCAAGGAAGATACCTTCTTCTGCCTTCTCACAGAACTTCCCAGTCTGATTCTTCTTTAGCAACATGCAAGGTGCACCAAATGGTTCCAGATGCTCTAAATTGGGTTTCCGTTGTCGGAGCAACTCATAACAAGTTTTTCTATGACGTTTGACTACAAAGACCCAATTTAGAGTGTAACATGCATTAGCTACTGCCTCGTTCCAGAATTGAACTGACAATTTAGAGTCAGCTAGCATAGTCCTTGCTGTCTCTATCAAGCTATAATTCTTCCTTTCAATAACACCATTCATTTATGGAGTGTAAGTAGAGGTAAACTGATGAACAACTCCTTCTCTCGACAGAAGGCCTCCATCCACTGATTCTTGAACTCTGTCTCTTTGTCTGATCGAATCCTTCTTACTTTCAGCTTGTAGAGAGACTCCAATATGGTAACAAGATGCTTGAATGATTCAAATGTCTCTAATTTATATTTCAGAAACATCACCCAAGAGAATCTTGAGTAATCATCCGTTACCACAAAGCAGTACCAATCTTCTGCTATATTTTTGTGCTCACTGGGCCAAACAGATCCATGTGTAGAAGCTCAAGAGGAATGTCGATAGAATTGACTTTCTTTGCTTTGTGAGACTTCTTGGTCTATTTCCCTTTCTTGCAAGCGACACAGAAATCTAGGAGCTAAATATTTTTGACTGAACTAGCTGATTCATCTTCCTGGGATTGATGTGTCCTATTCTCCTGTGCTAGGAGACTGAATCTCTTTTAGTTGCCTTTGACAAGAAGCACTAAGCAGTAGACTCAGTTATGGAGGCTTTTGATAGATCCAAGACATAAAGGTCGTTATATCTTGAAGCCGACATGAGAACTTGTTCCTCCGGGATGACATACTCCTTATTCAGTATGTAGCACCTCTTGTTGTCAAATACAACCTTGAATCCCTTATCACAAATTTAGGAGACAGAAAGTAAGTTGTTCTGTAGTTGCTGAACGTAGTTGACCTTGTCAAAATTCACTTTCTCGTTTCCCACTTCAACTTGTGCGGTGATGTAACCTCCTTTGTTCCCAGCGAATGACACGTGTCCCCCTTTAATTTGCTTGACGTTGAAAAGGAGGGACGAATTCCCGGTCATGTGCCTGGATGCCCCACTATCAATAATCCAGGTTTTAGTGATAGCGCTGTAGTGGACACCCTGCACATACAATGGCAATGATTAGTTCAGGTTTGGGACCCAAGCCTTAACTGGCTTTTGGTGTCCCAGAGGTATCACATATCATGAACTCAACCCACTGACCTTTAGAGGTTGAGGGCACATCCTTCTTTTCCTTGTTTTCACTATCAGACACAAAACTTGATATTTCTTTCCATAAACCAGTTCTGTGTAAGGCTTGTTTGTGGTAAACAGACGACCGACTTATGGTTTGAACATTAGGTTCACTAATAATCCTTAATTTAGCTTTAGGTGACATAGCTTTGCTTTTAGCTTGTCTTTGTTAACTTTGGTGTTTTGAAGGAGTATTAGATATGTTTTTAGAAAATTTTTGTTTTTCATCATCAAAAAATTCTATTTTCCTTTTAGGTGTTTGATAGTAAGAACAATTTGGAGAGATGTGTCCTCTGTTTCCACAACCGTAGCAGGATCTCCCTTCGACAGTGTGAGGAAAGCGTTGACGTGGGGTTGAGTTTGGTCGGGGATGGGTAGTTTCTTTTCACTTTTAGATGTTTCTCCTTCTTTAACAAAATTAATTGTTTTGACATTTGCAACATCTTTTGCTTTTATTTTATTTAGATTTTGATGACTTGCTGGTTTAGGGTTTGTTGACTTAGACTGTTTAGGTTCTAAAATAGACATTTTTGAACCTGAACCTAAGTTAACTTTCTTAATTCTATCAATCAAGTCTTCAACAGGCATCTTATCTTTTGATCCTAAAATAGTATTCTTCCATTTAGTGATAGACTTCATGGGTTTACCCGTAGAATCTAGATCACGGACCAGAGGAGTAGACACCACATGATCCTTTACTGGGTTATTATTTATTGATCTACATTTAGTGTTCAAAAGGATAGCATGTAGTGGCGGTACTACTTTATAACTCAGACCTTCCCCGCCATTTCGTTCTTTTACTAAGTTTTGAACTATGTGTGAAGAACATGCCAAACTGTGCAGTTTTTGTTTTAAGGATTCAACTTCTACTTGCAAAACTGTTTTCTCCTTTTTAGTTTCTTCTAAAGAATTTAAATAGATATTAATATCATTAGATTGATTTAAAGCAACAACTTTCGTTTCCCTTAGTTGTTTCCCTAGCAGTTCTATCTTTTCTTTGAAGTTGCACTCATTTTGTTTTAACACACGGTTTGCTTCAGTGCAGAGTTGTAAATCATTTACTAGATTATCATTGTGTTCTAATAACCTAGTAAACTTCAAATCAATGCTTTTCCTAAATTTATCACATTCAGAACAAGCATGTTTATCAAATAATTCGTCTTTAGAAGATACATGTGTAGAACTAGACAAATCAGCCATCAATGCAGTGTCAAATTCTTCAGTGACTTGAGATTCTAAATTTGCAGCACTCAACTATTCTTCAACCAAGTGATCAATGACATTGCTAGCTTTTTCGATATCTGAACTTGCATGATCAGATATGATGTCTCCCTCACTTGCAGATCCATCATCCAAGGTATCGACAAATGCAACATTGGATTCACCCTCAGATACGAATTGGTAGGACCAGTCTTGTCCTTCATCACCTTGTGCAACCAAAGCCTTAGAATCTTTACTTGATGATACACCAACTTTCTCCTTGTCTTAATGGTTGAACGTGGGAAAAGGGTTTCCATTCCCAGTCTTCTTTGGCTTTGTGCACTCACGTTTGAAGTGCCCCTTCTCTCCACGATTGAAGCATGTGACTTTGGTTTTGTCAAATCCAAATGTAGTGTCTTTAGTTGCAACCAAATTCTGCCCCGTCTTCTTGACAAATTTCTTGGCTTTTCTAACCGCAATAGCTAAGGCCCATATTATATCCATACGTTCCAGCTCAGTTTCATCAACTTGCTCATAATCCTCGTCAGCAAGATGACAGTTCCCAATCTTACCAGCAACTAACCCATCATAAGATTGAACAATGGTAGCTAGAAGATCCATATGTTCTTTAGCAACTTCCACGGTGATGTTTCTGAGATTCTTGGTCTTTAACTTGGTAGTATTTGCCTAAGGAATATATTGGGTGCTAGTTGGTCCTGATATTTTGGTACCTAATGAGTTGCTTTGGGAAGGTGCAGAAGAGTTAGACACAAACGTCGTTTGAAGCGGTGCGCCTGATGTAGAAGGGGTTGGAACTGAGTTGTAGAGTGCAGGATTCTAAGCATAGGATCCTTTTTTTGACTTGTATTTCTGACGCATGAAATCATTTATGTCTAAAGTGGCAAGAATGTCATTTTGCCTTAAATTAGACACAAATGGATCCCATTTGTCTGGCAGACCATTAGCAAAGCTAGAGACTTTATCTTCCATGGATGTGGTCACGCTATGAGTATGCAACTCACTCATCAGATGATAGAATCTATAGATGATATCATCTAAGCTCTCCTTTCCAATTGGTGAGAAATTGTCAAATTCCTTTCTAAGAGCTTTTCCCTTCAGTGCTTTTAGGGTTGCATTGCCTTCGTATCTCTTTTCCAAGGCTTCCCATAACTTCTTAGACTGCTTGTTCTCAGAAAACTAATGAAATATATCTTTAGGTATTGATTGAGTCAACAAGGCATAAGCTTTTTTTTCAGCATTATGCATAGTCTTCTGGGATTCACTCACTCCTCCCAAAGTAAGCTTTACCCCATTAGCACTGACTGTACCACATAACCAGTCTCAATAGACGTCCACAGATTTGGGTGAACTCCATTTAGGCAGATTTCAAACCGTTGTTTCCACTGTGGGTATTCATCCAACATTAAAAGCTTTGGTGGTTTGTTGTGGTTCCCGGTCTCACTTTCCAGAAGTAGAAGATTTTGGATGCGAGAGTCTTTTCCAGCAGTAAAAGCAGAGAACTAATCTTCCATTTCTTTAAACTTGGTGAACTAAGAACATGACAGATTGACTTATGCGATTGGACAAGCGACTGGTTCAACTGTGCGATTGACGGATGCGAATGGCTTCAATCGTGCGATTGGATTCAGTCGTACGAATGAACAGGACGAAGGACATCAACCGTATGGAATACTTCAACCGTGCGAATGAACTGTGCGAATGAGTCCAGTCGTGCGATTGAACTATGCGAATGGGATTCAGTCGTGCGATTGGGCCAATCGTGCGACTAAAGCTGCTGTTGTGGGAAAAAATCAAATTTTTTGAACACTTGACTCAAAATTACGAATTTTCACGAACCCTAATCTGTCATATGGGAGAAAGTCGAAACTTTTAACACGGAGACTTGACCAAAACAAGATTTGAAGCGAAAAAGTGTATCTTTTGAATGAAAATGTTAGTTTTGACACCAAAACTAATTGAATCCATGCAAAATCACGAGCCTATGCTCTGATACCACTTGTTTGGACCGTGTACGTATGGAGTACTAACTAATCTACGTGAAACCAGATCAAATAGCGCGGAATTCTATTTGATTAACGATCCAATCAGTGAGAACAAAAAACCCGATCGATCTAACGATGAAACAAACATTAAGAACGAATTAGAATCGATCAGGAATGAACTATGAACTTGGATTTGCGACTTGGGATGCTCTGGACAGCTAGGGTACGAAGTATTATGAAGTAATTTGAAGTGTTATGTTTTTCCACTAATTATGTGGTATCTATAGTTTATCAGTGTTAAATCGTACGACTGAACCATTAGCATGGTTCAGTCGTGCGACTGAAGCATGCGATTGACTCATACGCAAGACTGAAGGTTCAGTCGCACGATTGAACTAATCTCATGTCTCAATCATACGACTGATCTAGTCACCTGGTTCAGTCGTGCAACTGGTCCATAAGCATGGTTCATTCATGCGTATAAGCCATAAGTATGGTCCATTAGCATGAATGTCCACATGACTAAGTTAAACACATTTCTAAGTTCTTATTGACTTAGAACTATGTAAAACCAACATCAAACCTATATATTTAGTTCATACATGTGAATTCATTCAATATAAATATAACATGACATAATCAATCACATATAAACATTATAAATATCATTCAATCATTTCATTACATTTGATTACACATGTGTAAGACATGAAATACTTTTACATTTCAGAACATAAACTAGGTACATGAATATGTATCAACAAGAATTCTAAGTCAGTCACATGACTGAACCTCAGTCGCACGACTGAACCTCAGTCGCACGAATGAATCATCCGTATGGGTCTAGTCGCACGACTGAAACACAAATCAGTATAAAAGGAGGAGTTTGTTGATACATTGTTCCTAGTTTATGTTCTTTAATGTAAATGTTTTTCATTTCTTACACATATGTAATGAAAATGTTGAATGAAATATGATATGCTTTTGATGTTCAATTGTCTTTGTTTATATCATATTCTTATTGTAATTGCTATTACTTATATTTATGACAATTATATATAGGTTTAAGGTTGTTGTACATAGTTCTAAGTTAGTAATGATTCAGAAATGTGTTCAACTTAGTCGTGTGGTTATTCATGCTAATGGACCATACTTATGGACCATACGCACAAATGAACCATACTTATTGACCAGTCGCACGACTGAAGCAGGAGACTGGATCAGTCGTATGACTGAGACATAAGATTGACTCAGTTGCACGACTGAACCTTCAGTCATGCGTATGAGTCAGACAGATGAGTCAGTCGCACGACTGAACCATGCTAATGGTTCAGTCGTACGAATGGACACTTAAAACCTATAAATACCACATAATTTGTGGAAAAATATAAACACTTCAAATACTATCATACCTAGCCGTCCAGTGCGTCCCAAGTCATCCATCCAAGTTCATAGTTCGTTCCTGATTGATTCCAACTCGTTCTTAACGTTTGTGTAATCGTTAGATCAATCAGTTTGTTCGTTCTCACTGATTGGATCGCCAATCAAATAGAATTCAATGCTATTTGATCTGGTCTCATGTAGAATCTGTTAGTACTACGTACGAAAACAGTCCTAACAGCTATGATTGTGTCTTTTACAAATTGAACAATAATTGTGAAAATGGCAAGATTTAGTACTGTGATTGTTCATGTTACAATACTTGCAATATTTACCATATTTGCATTTGTCAGTGCTGTGAGTGTATTGATCAGGCCACTCACATTATGGTAAATTTACATTGCCTTGTTTATTTATAACTTTGATTTTAAATTTGATTTTAAAGGAATATCAAAAGTTACTGTTGTTTGTTTTTGCTGAATTGGGCTTTGCCTTTCCTATTATTTGTTTATTTAGGAGAGACAATGGTAGATCCAACTTTTTTTTTATCAGAGCCGATATCAAATCCTTGAGTCTGCTTTGTGTGTTTGGTTGATACATGAACCACACTTAAAACTTTTGGAGCTTCAGTAATTGGTTAAGTTGACTCATAATCCAATAACATAATATCATCTTTATCAGTTATCTGTTCATCAAATTCATTATTCTCTCCTTGATAAAAATGTGTTGATTTGATTTGTAGTGGTGCTTGACTTTTAACAAATTTTATCAAAGGTATTTTTGCTGTTAATAATGATTTAGATGATGATAATGATGATTGTTTGAAATCATTAGTCTTATCATGTAGGTCAAAAGACTTACCCTGTTTGTTGGTCATGGAATCAGGTAAACAAATATAATTATCATTGTATGGTGGATTAACTTTATTATATCCTAAACCTGAAGGGTCTTTGAAAGCCCTTTGTTGTGCAAGAAGTTCTTCAAACTTCTTGTTGCTTACCTGAAACTTTTGAAGTTTCACTTCAGTTTCAGCCTGTAGTGTTTTTGACTCAGTCAATGATACAAGAGTTATTCTACTTGAGCTGCCAGTGTTAATTTTTCAGACATTAACCTGTCCAAATCATTTTGTAATGAAAGAATTTTGATTCCATATTATTTTTGTTCTGTTTTTAGACTTTCATTTAAAATGTTTGTTTCAATTACTTTCTTTGAAAGTTTGTCTGCATGTTCTCTGTATTCCGTTGAATGCATCTATGCATGCTTATGTGCATAGGTTTTCCCTTACCTCTTTCGAGATTTCTAAAATTATATCTTCTATGTCTTCCATAAGGACATGTTCTGGAGATTGAATTTCAGCCTCATTCATCCTCCAGTCATACTTACCATCTTTTTTATAATCATTGATGATGATTTGGAGTGCTGATTTAGGTTGTATCGTGTGACTGGTTGTGTGGTTGGTGCAGCAGGGATACTGATTAGATATGGGATTTATATGTTTGGATGATAGCTGCTTGATGCTTGTGTTTGGTTGGTGTTTCTATCAACTCTTCGTTATTGGCATTCTTTTGAAAAATGTCCATATAGTTGACAATTGTATCATCTCACCTTAGTCTTGTTAAAACCAATCTTGGTTTTCTTGTCCATGCTCAACCCTCTGTTCCTTTGAAGAAACTTTTTGATCTATAAGCAATCATTGCCATAGACCACTGAGGATCCATTTCTTCAAACATGTCTGGTGGTAATTCATCCAAGTCTTGTTGGATGATCTGTGATGGTGTGACATTAGCACCCAAGTAAGCATCAAAACTTACGGAGAACGCTGTATAGGCTGCATTCAGCTCTTCACTTTGCAGAATAATTGTAAGAGTATCCATGGGTTTATCAAATTTATGTATGTTTTGAGACTTTGGTTGTTGTTGCTTACTGGAGCTTGAAGCATGATGATGTTGACTTTGTTTGCTTTGTGCTGTTGATTCATAAGAAGCATGAACACCAGTCTTCTTAGACTTCTGTTTGTTGTTGGATGATTCAGGAGCAGAGAAGAATAAAGCTCCACTGGAATCTAGAAATTCTTCATCTTCATTTTCTCTAGTGCATGTCAAGAATGCACTGTCTGTTTATTGAGGTTCCTTGAACTTGTATGATTCCACATGTCTTATTATGTTGTTGTTTCTGGATTTTTCATCTAGTTCTAGTGCTTCCACTTTAGCTACTAGAGCATCTAGAGATAATGCTTTAAGATCCAATGTTACTTTCATCAGAGACACTGACTGAGTCCAGCTCTCTGGCAGTGTATGCAATATCTTTTTGTTGATCTCCACAGATTCGTATTTGAGACCACAAATAATCATCTTATTTACTAGTTGAACAAATCTGTGAAGCTGCTATGGAACTGATTCTCCCTAAACATGATGGAACGTTTCATATTAAGTCCTTAATTTCTCCTTTTTGATTTCCCTAATCTCTTCACTTCCTTCACACATAGTGTGAAGTACCTTCCATAGTTCATGTGTTGTTTTGAAATTCTCAATCCTTGTCAAGATTTCAAATGGAAAAGTCATTGCCAAAATACTGTATGCTTTCAGGTCTATTTTACTTTCTTGAGTTCATCACCAGCTACGCTTTTCAAGCTCACTGGTTTTTATGTGTTGTAATCTAGACCAAGATTCACAGGAATGTATGGTCCCTCGGATATGGATGTCCATAGGTCCGGGTGTTGGAAGATAATCTAGTTTCGAAACATGATCTTCCATTGTTTGAAATCCATTTTGTTTTTCAGTCTTGGTGGTTTAAGACCACTATTTGTTCCTGAAATTTCATCAGACATGTTTGTTAAAACTAAATGGTTTAAGTTAAATTTGTTTGAATATTTATCTCGGTGCTAAATTTCTTTTTATCCTAAAGTCACTAGGATTTGTTTGTTAATGATGTCACATTTTAATGTAAATTACAGAATAAAAGGAATTAATTAATTGAATATTAATTAATGTCCTATGTAATGTTATTTTCTCAGTGACAAGAAAGTAATATTCTTTATAAGGTTGTCAATCAGCAGTCAACTTTTTAATGAAAAAGTCAAACCCTAAAAAAATGTTTTGTTTTAAAAGTTACTTTTTAGATCAAAAAGTAACTTTTTCAAAAATTCAAAAGAAGATTATGTTTCTTCTTTGATTATAATGATAAACCAATACAATCACCGGAGATTATGAAGGTTTGTGTGTGAACAAAAACTAGGGTTTATCTAGGGTTTGTTGAAGGTTGTAATGTTTTCAACAAAACAACAATCGATTTGTTATTTGAAGTAGATTAATTGATTGTTTTGAGTATAGAACAACTCAAATATGATGTTTAAATACAATGAATGGATTCAATATATTGAAATGAATGTTTGTTTGATGAAAAAGTGATAGAACAGTATTGGTATATTGTTTTATCAAAAAACCTTAGAAACCAATGAGATTTCAATAATTTTTGATGTTTTTGTTTCAAAAATAATGTATGAATGATTTTTGTAACACCCGGATATTTTAAAAAGATTATAAAAGGAAAATAAAAAGAAGTGAATGCAATTTAATCCAAGTAGAGGGGTTAAAAGTTACCAAAAGGACAAAACTTTGAAAAGTTGGTGGATAAAACAACATGGCCGCCGAATTGCCTGCTTACACCTTGTCATTTGAGTTTATAGAGAGAGAAAGAGCAGAAACTCTCGGATTTTTGAAGAACAAGAAGAAGAAGTCAAAGTTAAGGTAAGAATTCATGTAATTAAGTTGTTCTTGGCTAGACTTAGCCTCGGTTATATGCTTATGTGTGTTTATGTATGTTCAAATGTGTGCTTGGTGGGTTTCTAGGTGTTAGAATCGTCTGAGAAGCTCAAGTGAAGAGTTTAAAGATAAAGAATGACAAAGGTGAGTTCTAAACCCCGTAGTTTTACATATTTTAAACAATTTTAGGGCTGAAAATGTATGTAAAATTATTTTTACAAAAGTTGTTTGAATGCCCGTATGTGTCTATGTATGCATGATGATGTTTTGATGGTTGTTATAGGGTAGTTATACTTAGAATGGTGTTTTTAAGCTTAGATCATGTAAGAAAAATGATTGGGACTGATAATATGTTAAGAATTTGCCAAACAGGTTACTCAACCGCCTGAACAGTGCCCCAACCGTCTAGAATTGCCTTAGAAAGTTCTAAGTCAGTCCAAACGTCTAAACAGGACCCAACCGCCCAAACAGTGCCCCAACCGTCTAGAAAATGCCTTAAAAATTCTAAGTGTAAGCCCATGCGTCTGAACAGTAGCCCATGCGTGTAAGATTTACATTCAGACACCTAAGTATGGACAAAACGTCCAAATAGTGTCCATGCGTCTGAGATGGCCCAAACGTCTAAGTGATTAAACATCCAAATAGTGCCCATGCGTCTGAGATGTTCCAAACGCCCAAGTGTTAAACCTCCCAAATAGTGCCCATGCGCCTAAACAGGCCTCATGCGCCTGCATAGTGCTCATGAGCCTAGGACACAGAATATTTTCTGAAATTTTGAGTAAAACAGAATCATTAGAGTTTGACCCAAGGTTGACATAGGGTTTTTAGTTGCTATTATATTTGCATTATTATAAGTTGTTCCTATAGTCATAGTGATTATTATTGTGTGACTTATGTGGTGTGACTTATGTGGTGTGCCTATGATCATAAATGCAACTATTATCTTTAACAAAGTGAAAGAGTAATGATAAAGAGAAGTGGAACTTAATTAAAATGTTAACAAGTCTTGCAAGCATATAGGAGGCACACGATCATGTTGTCGTTAGCTCAACTGTGATGCGGGTTAGCTACCCCAAAGGATGCACACAGGGCCAGTCAATTGAGATTGGCGGACCTTTGCAGCATACCCTAGGTGGCTGGGCCAACCTTATGTACAATAATCAGAGCCCATTGAGAGACCAGAGGCCCAGCACCAGTTTCCCCGCACATATAGTTTAGGGTATTGCTCATTAGTCCACATAGACAGTGAAAGATAAAGTTAAAAGAGTACGAAATGAACAAGGCATACAGTAAAGAAAGAGAGCATTACCTTGTTGTATAGTTGATGCGTGCCCACGTACAAGAGTAAGAGAAGTATTTTTGTAAAAAGAGTATTTTCATATATATATATAGATTACACAAGGTATTTTAATACTTTTAAAAAAAACTAGAACTCACTCAGCAACACTGACTTTTATACATTTTCAATTGGCAGGTAATTGTTGCTGAGGATGGCACGAGGGTGAAGCTACTCGGCAGGGAAAGACTGACATCCATTCCTATGTCATGATATTGTTGTTTTGTAATGAAATTAAGCAATCTTTTGTAACTTGAACATTATTGTTTTGCTTAACAACAGTATCTTTTAATAATAGAGAATGGTTTTTGCTAACATAATTTTTGTTTATTTAATGAAATGTGTATTAATATGTTTTATGTGTTGTGAATGACCAACTATGAGGTGCTCGGGAACGGGGCCTTACAAGTTGGTATCAGAGCCATAGTTTAAGTGAATTGGGTAAAATATTTTCAAAAACCTAAACTTAAACTTAAAATGGGACAGATAGAGGGATGTCAGTCCGAGTAGCTACGTGCCATCAGGTATGTCTTTTAAAAATGTTAACTGGTATTATATGTATGTGCTACTTGGCTTATGTGTTCTTAGTAGATTTAAATACTGATGTAGTCAGGACAGGAAATGCTTAGGGTATGATGAGTAAAGTGAGTGGCTAATCATAACTGACCACTGTAATTAGGGACTTACTATACTTGACATAAACTGAGTTGTTCCCTTGAATGACTGTGTTAGTGTTTGACTCTTATAGCATTTAGGAAATGGCTGGACAGAAATCTTTTAAAGCTTCTAGAGGCATAGGTCGGTCGCGTGTGACTAGGAGTAGTGCTAAGGCTCCTGAGACGACTCATGAGAACCCTGAGGTTCATGGTTGAAGTGAGGAGAATGAGAATGCTAGCCTGAATGCATCAGCTAGGGAGGCAATTACTGATGAAGGGCACCAGGTCATGCAGACAGTCTTACCCTCTGTGCTGATCGAAGTCATCAGGGCTATGAGGAGCGAGGAGAGAAAGGAGAAGGAGAATAGGAAGGGGTCCACAGGCAAGGGAAGCAAGGTGTAGGAGGAACGACTAGAGCCTGAGACCGTGTTGTCCGATGAGGAGGAGGATGATTTAGTGGGGGTGACGACCAAGGGATGCAGTTATGGAGCATTCCAAAGGTGCAAGCCCCCGACCTTCGATGGCAATGGCAATGTTGCTGTCGCTCATCGCTGGGTAAGGGAGATGGAGGCGGTGTTAGAAATCAGTGAGTGTCACGAAGACCAGAAGGTGAAGTTCGTGACTCACGCTTTTGTTGACTCAGCGTTGTGTTGGTGGGACAACATTATCCAAGCTGAGGGTGCCAGATCCATCAGGAAGATACGATGGAAGGAGCTGAAGTAACTAGTGATCGAGGAATTCTGTCCTCACTGGGAGCTTGATAGGATCGAGAGGGAGTTCCTGCAACTTGAGGCGGGAACCATGACCCACCAGCAGTACACCACTAAATTTAACGAAATGGCAAGGCTGGTACCGGATCAGGTGACGCCAGTGTCGTGGAAGATCAAGAGGTACACCAGGGACTACCGGTTGATATTCGCAGGCATCTGATCGCTGCTCAACCAGGCACCTTTCTATCGGTGGTGGACTTGGCGGGCAGGTTGTACGATGAACGGGAAGAGGCAGTGGTAGAGGTGAAGAAGACGAGTGGTTATGATAAAAGCTGGAATGGGAAGAGGTTTGGGCGTGGTGGTTTCACCCCAAACAACAAGAGGATGAAGGTGGACGACCGTAAGGTGTCGTCAAGCTCAGGGCTGAAGATGTGTGGCAAATATGGAAGGGAGCATACCGACGAGTGTAGGTTAGGACTGAATGTATGCTTCATGTGTGGCAAGCCTGGCCACATCGCTAGAGACTGTAGGGTGCTGAAGTGTTATAACTGTGGCGAGGAAAGCCACGTGAGCAAGGATTGCAAGAAGCCGAGGGTGGAAAGCTCTGGGGCGAAGAAGAAGCCGGAGGAAGGAGGACAGAGGGCGAGTGCTAGAGCTTACACCATGACCCGGGAGGAAGCTAGATTGGATCCCGATGTCATGTTAGGTATGTTTCTAGTAAATCAAACTTATGCATCTATATTATTTGATTCTGGTGCTACTAGAAGTTTTATTTCTACTACTTTCTGTGCTAAGTTGTCCGCTAGTAGTAGATGTATTAGTGAGCCATTCGATGTAGAAACTGCTATTGGTAAGTCCACTAGAATTACCGACTTGATAGAAGACTGTGCCATAGAACTAAAAGGTCATAGGTTTGCTGCTAAGTTACAGGTGATGCCCCTAGGTGGATTCGATTTAGTACTAGGGATGGATTGGTTAGTAACCTATGAAGCAAACATCGTCTGCCGTAAGAAGATGATTCGACTGGTTGCGCCTGATGGGAGTTTGGTGACGATTTATGGAGATCACGTTACTACGATCCCGAATGTGATTTCAATGGCGGTGGTGGGAAAACGCATGAGACGTGGATGTAGTGCCTATCTGGCCTACGTGATGGATGTTGACACGTCAACACCACAACTATCCGATGTACAAGTGGTGTGTGACTTTCCGGATGTATTCCCGGAAGATTTACCTGGCGTGCCACCGAATCGCGAAATTGTGTTCCAAATTGACTTAAATACCCAGTGCTTAGCCTGTAGCTAAGGCACCGTATCGGTTGGCTCCGACTGAGATGAAGGAATTGATGGAGCAACTGCAAGAGTTGCTTGATAAGGGTTTCATTAGACCGAATGAACAAGGCATACAATAAAGAAAGAGAGCATTACCTTGTTGTATAGTTGATGCATGCCCATGTACAAGAGTAAGAGAAGTATTTTTGTAAAAAGAGTATTTTCATATATATACATTACACAAGGTATTTTAATACTTCTAAAAAAACTAGAACTCACTCAGCAACGCTGACTTTTATACATTTTCAGTTGGTAGGTAATTGTTGCTGAGGATGGCACGACGGTAATGCTACTCGGCAGGGAAAGACTGACATCCATTCCTAAGTCATGATATTGTTGTTTTGTAATACAATTAAGCAATCTTTTGTAACTTGAACATTATTGTATTACTTAACAACAGTATCTTTTAATAATAGAGAATGGTTTTTGCTAACATAATTCCACTGTTTATTTAATGAAATATGTATTAATATGTTTTATGTGTTGTGAATGACCAACTATGAGTTGCCCGGGAACAGGGCCTTACAATTTTTAGAACTTGTTAGTAACCAAAAACATAGAATCCTCTTCAAAATGAATGAAAATAGATGATTAACTCATGTTTTTGAACATCTGTTGAATGTATGATGTAGAATAAGAATGTGTGATGATTTCAAGCTCAAAATGTATGTTATGAAGCTAATGAACCATGGATATCATGTTGTTGAAAGAGAGGATCAAAAATCAGTGTATGAATTGAGCCAAGGCTCTGATACCACCTGATGAAATCAATATTCATGGATCGAATATTGCAATCGTATAGTTGCCGTTTATCAGATCTGTGATGCAGAATCTCATAGACCCGTTGATGATTTTAAGTGAAGATCTGTTACAAGATTTAATGTATGATGATGAATGAATGATGAACAATCAAGAAAACATGTTCATAAATATTTCATTCATTCATATGTATGATGATGCTAGGAGATTACAAGGGAGTTTGTAAGAGGTTTCTCTCTCACACACACTCAACCTAATTGTTTCTCTCACTAGACTATTGTTAGTGCTTACAATACTTGCTTAGAGTATAAATAACTATACTTAGTCTATTCATACTTTTTATATAAATAAACAAAATTACATTTAAGCTCTATTGAATACACAAATATTGTTCTAAGTCTAATATATTCTCTGTTGCTGATGCGTGACTGCCGGGTGCTGACGTCATTAGGGACGACCGCTGATGTTGACTGTTGACTTTGACAAAGTTTAACTTTGGTAAATTTTCTTCATTATATTTTCTGCATAGCTTCACCGTGTCGGTTTTGATCATCATCATGAGATTTGGCACTTAGGTTTTGGTAAGTATTATCTTCAAATAGTCCAACACTCATGATAAATTTAAATATAAAGTAAAGATAAAGAATAACCAAAGTACAGTTAAAGAATTAATATAGTAAAAACTAAAATGTTTAGTATAAGCGTAAACAGACAGATAAAGTATGGTAAAGTAAAAAAGTACATCTACTTAACAATGCATTATGTGAACTATAAAGTTAATGCTGAGCTAAAGTATGATAAAGAAAAACAAATAAAGTAAAGCTAAATTTTTCTAAAGTAAAACTAAATAGCTAACTTTTTAATAAAGTATTTTGCTAAAGTAAAGCTAAAGCTTAGTTAATGATTTGTTATGAAGAATGCAAATTTTATTTTAACATGAATATATGATCATTTGTATCCATTTATGTTTATGACCATCCATCTGTGTTTCTTTATGTTCATGTATATTTGTTTGTGTTCGGTAAGTGTTCATGAACATGCTCATTTCCTTAATGAACAAACACATATAAGAAATCGCATTTGGTATGCGTTCCTAAACAGTTCATGAATAGGTTCATATCCTTAATGAAAAAACACGAACAAGGCCTTGATTATGTTCGTTTGGTTTGTTTCCAGCCCCAATGAGGTTTCCTAAAAACAGGCTTTATAGACAAATCCCTTTTTGACATGTTATTATACACCGAAAGTTGCTTTGAAATCACTTGATTTATAAAAGTTACATAAATTTGATTGTTTTAAATAACTAATGTAAGGTTTATATAAAGGCTGATGCAACCAAAACAACTAAAGGCTTCCTTCATGCATGCACTAAGTACTAAGTAGAACTGCTACGGAAGTTTTATACTTTGCATGAGAATTATGCCATGTATAAAATCTTCCGAAGCCAAAAGTTCATGCGGAAGCTTTACACTTTGCATGAGAATTATGCTAAGTATAAAATCTTCCGAAGCCAAAGTTACTACGGAAGTTTTATACTCTGAACAAGAATTATTCCATGTATAGAATCTTCCAAAGCCAAAGACCAAATCTTCCAAAGCCAAAGACCAAATCTTCCAAAGACAAAGATGAAGTCTTCCTTAGCTTTAAAGACAAAGTCTTCCGAAGCCAAATAAAGTGAAGACTGGTTTTCTTCTAAAGACTTAAAAGAACATGCTTTTCTCTGATGTCTTTTACATAAAGTTGACCAACTTTCTGTTGCAACTCTGAAGACTCACAAACTTACAAGAGTTGGTGAAAAGGTCCATGCTTTTACAACTGTACATTGAGGTCTTGGGTCTGTAACTTTCTACTTTATGTACTTATATCTTTTTTATAATATAATATGATATGAGCTATGGCATGTCATAGTCACTAGTCAAAAGGAATCTGTCTTTTGACTCTATATTGATTTTGTTGTCTTTTAATGTTCCGACTAGCTTTCCAAGTATAGTCGGTTGTAGGATGTAGTACAAAGTATCTCAGGGTCTTATATTGTAAAACTTATGCATTGTAACTCTTTTAAGAGAACTTAATATTAATATACAACATTCATGAAAACCTTATATATTATTCTTGGGTTCTGTCTCATTGTTACCGATGTTCTTTGCATCTTGTTCCCAAACCTGGTTCCTTATTTGAACTATTAAGTGCTCTAACACTCTCCTCACTATAAGACTGATTGTATTGACCATACCTTAACCGGTCCTGCAATTGGCATCAGAGCATTCCAGGCTCTTGATTGTAAGACCTTACCATCTTAAATCTCCTCAGTTCCAACAAAACACTTAACATCTAGACAGCATCCAAGGCTGATATAGAAACCATTACCATGGTAAAGTCCATAGTGATCACTCATGATGATTTTGATACTTAGTGCCTAAGAAAGGAAGGCTTTATCAAGTCATAAGACAACAAGATATGGGAGTCTATTAATGAAGGATCTTACATTCCATGAACTTCTTCAGCTGCTGCTGGAGGTGGCATGATTCCAAAGGAGGTGGCTGATATAGATCAGAAAGCCATGACTGCTCTTCCAAATGCCATCTACAAAGGCTTCAAGAAGTGCAAAACTGCTAAGCAGCTCTGGGATGCACTAAAGCTGATGTATGAAGGTTCTTCTGATGCAAAAGAAAAAAAGAACGACCTTCTAAAGCAGCAATTTGAGAACTTCACCTTCAAAGTAGGTGAAACCATGACTCAACAATACTTCAGGTATGTTGAGATTGTGGACACTCTGATGGATGTTGGAGTAAACAGGAGAATAGGGATATTGTGAGAAAGTGCATGTCCTCTCTTCCTAGACAATGAACACACTATTGTGTGGTTATTAAGAGTACTGAAAATCTCAAGACTCACTTTCACTAAGTTGTATGGCATACTCAGTGGTTACCAGATAGAGATGAACATGCAAAATTCATCTGGCAACTCTAGCAATCAATAGAGTTCTGCCCTGCACGTGGTTGAAAAGGATTGTAGAGAACCATAGCACCACTTCATATCTTACCCTGACAACTCACCTAAGGGACCTTTCATCACCTTCCCTGAGACACCAAAGGAGAGCTACATCCAAGGAAGCCAAATCCAAGAGACAAGTTCATTACATTCTTTTGAGTCTTATGATGAAAGCGCAGGCAACTTCCTCTTCACCCTTGAGGACATGGATTATATCCATACCGATGATCTGGAGTACATGGACATAGTTCACCAAATGGCTCTTCTCACTCATAGAGCTAAGAAGTGCTACAAAAGGACAGGGAGAAAGTTTCCTAGTAATGTATCCAGTGGAAAGTTTAGGCTGGATAAAAGCAAAGTGAAGTGTTTCAACTATAACCAAATGAGACACTTTGCTAGTGAGTGCAAGGCACCCAGGAAAAATGGTGGCCAAGCACAACTCAGGCCAAACTACACTGAGGGAGCTCCCCATACTGAGGGAGCTCCCCACACTGAGAAGCCCAAGCAGCAAGCTGCAGTTGCTATTAAAGAAGGAGGCTATGATTAGAGTTTCCAGGTAGAAGATGTCTCTCCAAACCAAGCACTGATGGTAGATCTTGATGAAGCCAAGGTATTGGGACATATTTGTACCCCTAAGTGCATTGCTAAAGTAAACAAATATAGGTCATATAACTTAGAGATGAGATATGATCTTGAGTCCTTGAACATATTAAAATCTGATTTCAAAAGAGCTAAAAATGAGTATAAGTTAAAAATAGAAGATTTAAAGAAAACTATTTCAACTCTTAAACATGAACATACCAACTACAAGACTCAAATCAAAGATCGCATCACTAAGTTAACTGAGTGCCAAGCTGAGCTAGTGATCAGCAAAGCCAAGGTAGAAAAACATGTTCTTGAAGAAGATAACTTTAAGAACATAATATCCTCATCCCTGCATTCCAAAGTGTGTTATCAGAACAAACAAGGACTGCGATCCAGTGAGATAGCTCCTCCACACACTCTACTGTCTGTAAGATCTCCAAGGTGTGGAACTAGCAAGATGAGCTTCCATCCATAGATCCTAGTGTTGAAGAGGATGAAGAGGTGGTAGTGAAGGATGGATCTGAGAAGGGTGGGGAAGATCATCCTAACAAGGGTCATTACACTCTTGAGGAGAGGAAGAAGTCAGGGATGACTAAGTCAAAGAGGAAGAACTTGATCCGAGCAGTAGAGAGGAGTACAAAGATAGCTCAAGAGATCAAGGCCACCTTCAACTCCAAGCAAAAACAAGTTTTTATCTCTACAGGTTTTGAAGTAGTAAAGGTTGTGGACATAACTTTGAACTCTAGTACAAAGAGTTCAAGTACATGTTCAACTCATCCTTATGAAGAAATGAAGACTGATCAGTTGTACAACACTGCTACACAGCATGAACCATCCATCTCCAAAGGCAAGCTTCACCTTAGAAGGCCTGCCACAACATTTAAAAAGATGGGGAAGGAGATGGAAAGTGATCAAACTTAGTTTTCCATTCACAAGAAGACTCTCAGAAGGAAGCACATGTACTGCGTTATATGGAGTAGTATTTCTCATCTTACTAAGGATCGCTTCTACAATCCCTAGAGTATTGTCAACATAATAAGGAAGAAGACTTCTGAGGAGAACAAGAAGAAGAAAGCTTAGGAAGACATCTATGTTTCTTTCGGAAGCTCCAAAATGGAAATAAAAACAAGTGAAAATTTGCCTTGGGAAGAAAGTTAGGTCTCAGAAGAAAGGAATGCTTCTGAAGCACTGAAGCTTGCTGTAGTGAAAGTAAGATCTTGTAAAGGGCCAGTCTCCAAAGCTTCTAAAGTTGCCAAAACTTTTGTGCATTGAAGGTCAAGTCTAATCTTTCAAAGATGGTGTGGAAGATAACGAAAGACCATGTGACTGAAAATTCTTTACTTACAACAGCAAGTGATCCCTATAGTATCAGTATAAGATCTATTACTGTTGCATTGTCTTCAATTCATTTTGAAGAACCCAAGACCATTAAGGCTTGGGTTTTCAAATGTAAATAATTCTCCTTTTCTTGTCCTCGAACTGCCGAATACCAAAAGAAATGTATGGATCATTGATAGTGGTTGTTCCAGGCACATGACAGGTAATGGCTCTTTTCTTCAAAACTTTGAGAAAATAGATTAAGGGCCAGCTGCTTTTGGAGGAGATGTTGGTGGTTACATTACAGGAAAGGGCAGATCACAAATGGTAAGCTCAATATTGAAAAGGTAAACTTTATTAATAAGCTTGGGTACAATTTACTGAGTGTATCCTAATTTTATGACCTGAGACATAACATGCTCTTTACTAAGCATGAGTGCATTGTTCTCAAGCCCGGGGTGGTTATTCCTTAAGAGCATATCTTTCTTAGAGCACCCCAGAAAGGGAACATGTACAAGATGGACTTGCAGGAAACATCTCCCTCAGGAGAAGTTTCTTGCTTTCGGTCTAAGGTCAATAGTGATGAGTCTTTCCTTTGGCATAAAAGAATGTTCCACGTAGACTTTAAGAACATAAATAAGTTAATTAAGAATGATTTGGTAACTGGAATGCTAAAGAAAGAGTTTACAAGTGATGATCACTGTGTTGCTTTCCTAAAAAGGAAACAACACTTGGTGCCTCACAAGCCAAAGGAAAAGAACTCAATCACTACTCCCTTACACTTATTACACATGGATCTATTTGACCCTACCAGTGTAATAAGTCTAGGAAGGACCTCATACTATTTGGTGATCACAGATGATTTCACAAGATTCACTTGGGTTTTCTTCCTTAGAACTAAGGATGAAACTTCTGAGATCTTAAAGAATTTCATTCTTAAAGTTGAGAATTAAATTGATCACAAGGTTAAGACCATAAGATGTGATCAAGGAACTGAATTTAAAAGCTAAATCCTTGACACATTTTATGATGAAAAGGGTATTACAAAAGAATATAGTGCTCCTAGGACTCCTCAGCAAAACAGTGTTGCTGAGAAGAGAAACATGACACTTATTGAGGCTGCAAGAACTATGTTGTCTGACTCTAAACTACCTATCACCTTCTGGGTAGAGGCAGTCAACACTGCCTGCTATGTGCAGAACAGAGTTTTAGTAGTTAAGACTCATGGTAAGACTCCTTATGAACTATGGCACAAAAGAAGATCTTTCATTGGTTTTCTCCGGTCATTTGGATGTCCATGCACCATTTTGAATACCAAAGATCAAGTAGCTAAGTTTGCTAAGAAATCAGATGATGGACACTTTATTGGATACTCTTTCTAAGCTAACGCTTATAGAGTATGCAATCTCATAACTAGAGTAGTTGAAGAATCGGCCAATGTGATCTTCAATAAGCACACACCCTGTATGAAAGGTTCTGGTCCTAACTGCTATTTGATTTTGATTTAGTTATAAACTATTTAACAAATCTTGTAAAGATGTTTCAGGATCTACAGGTAATACATCAACAGAAGATCTTGATTCAAGGTTTGAGATGAGAAGACCAAGCAAGACTACTACTTTAGCTCTAGTTGTAACTAACCCTGCAAGTGAAGTTCCTATCTGCACAACAATGATAAATCAAGCTGATATATCTGAAGTGCCTGAAAATTACAGCTTAGAGGCACAGAACACAATGGAAGGAACTTCAAATGTAGGAGGAAATAGTAGTGGTGACAGTGATCAAGAATTTTTTAATGCTGACAACCACTCCATTAAAGACAACATCAATGATGTCACATACTCATTAGAGCAAGCTTCTCTTGATAAGTGTGTTGATGTGGTGGGAGACACTTTATTGCCAGATCTAAACATCTCAAATTTAGATCTGTCTAAACAACTTGTTATGATCCCTCAACTTAGGATCCAAAAGTCACACCCCACCATAAACATCATTGGAGATGTTGACAAGGGGGTGAGAACAAGAGGACAAACCCATGACAAAAATGTTTGTTAATACACTTGTTTCTTGTCCCAGATAGAGCTAGAGAAAATGGATGAGACTTTGAAGGATGGAATTTGGATTGAAGTAATGCAAGAGGAGCTGCTTCAATTCAAAAGGAAAAAGGTTTAGAGTCTATGTCCTCTTCCATAAGGTATGACCATCATAGAAACCAAATGGGTGTTTAGGAATAAGAAGGATGGTAGAGGACTTGTCATCAATAACAAGGCAAGACTGGTTGTTTAAGGATACACACAAGAAGAAGAAATGATTACACTGATGTTTTTACTCCGGTAGCAAGACATGAAGATGTTAAGATATTATTGGCGTTTGTTGCATCCAAGGACTTCAAGGTCTACCAACTTGATGTCAAGTGTGCATTTTTATATGGGGTGATTGATGAAGAAGTGTATGTGAAACAGCCACCTGGCTTTGTAGACCTAGATCACCCTGATTATGTCTGCAAGCTTGATAAAGATTTTTATGGGCTGCATCAAGCTCCAAGAAAGTAGTATGAGACACTATCTCGGTATCTCTATCAACATGGCTACAAGAGGGGTACTATAGATGGAACTCTCTTCATCAAAGGAACAGGGAATGATTTGATGTTGTTCAAGTATATGTAGATGACATTATCTTTGGTTCAACTAATCCAAAGCTCTACAAAGACTTTAAGAAGCTAATGAAGAATAGATTTGAAATGAGTGCCATGGGAGGACTTAATTTCTTTCTAGGAATTCAAGTGAAGCAAGTTGAAAATGGCATCTTCATAAGTCAGTCAAAGTATGTGCAGAACATACAAGATTCAACATGACTGAATGTAAGGTTTCAAAGAAACCCATAGCCAGAAATCACTCCCTTGGACCTGATATTAAGGGGGAGTGTGTAAATGAACATCTTTATAGGGCTATGATTGGGTCTCTTATGAATATCTTTACAAGGCTATGATTAGGTCTCTCATGTTCATCCAAAGACTTAAAAGAACATGCTTTTCTCTAATGTACTTTTACATAAAGCTGACCAGCTTTTTGTTGCAACTCTGAAGAGTCACCAACTTGCAAGAGTTAGTGAAAAGGTCCGTGCTTTTACAACTGTACATTGAGGTCTTGGGTCTGTAAATTTCTACTTTATGTACTTTTATCCTTTTTGTAATATAATAGAATGTGAGCTATGACATGTCATAGTCACTAGTCAAAAGGCAATCTGTCTTTTGACTCTACATTGATTTTGTTGTCTTTAAATGTTCCAACTAGCTTTCCAAGTATAGCCAGTTATAGAATGTAGTATAAAGTATCTCAGGGTTTTGTATTATAAAACTTATACATTGTAACTCTTGTAAGAAAACTTGAGATTAATATACAATATTCTTAAAATCCTTATATATTGTTCTTGAGTTCTGTCTTAATATTACTAGTGTTCTTTGCATCTTGTTCCCAAACCCGGTTCCATATTTGAACTGTTAAGTGCTCTAACACTCTCCTCATTATGAGATTGATTGTATTAACCATCCCTTAACCGATACTACAACTAATACATTATCAACAACAAAATGATCTTCTGTGGTAAGTTTGTTGTGATGAATATTTTATAGACTACTGATATGGTTTTCTAATGATGTAACTAGCAACTGATAGTTACGATGGTTATAGCTATCAACTATGATGATGTTTCATGAATGATTGTGATGACTCATTGCATCATTTAAACCCATATACAAAGATTGAATTTGATTAAGTTTTTGTATGAAATCAAAACATATTTCGTAGTCGTTCTTGGCCTTTCCATAATAAGTATCTGACTAAATATTGAAGAGTTAAACAAAATAATCAATATGAAAGTGTTACGTGCTTTTTTAAAAAGATATCCAAGTTTTCACACAAATCCTACAATGATTGAATTATTTTATTCATTATGAGGACTAGATAATCATTTCATTACATGACAAGCAAATTCGGTAAATTAGATAAGCTTGAAGTGCACGACTTCAGAAGATGGCAGAAGAAGATGCATTTTCTCCTACACACATAAAAAGTTGTATATATTCTAAGTAACATACCATAATTCATTAGGAAAACAGTTTTGTTTTGGCAACATTTTAAACGGTATGTTTGACCACTTGTCTGATGTTTATCACAACATTGAATCCATAAAAGTACATTATGATTCTCTTGAATCATAATATATAGTTAAGGATGCTTCTAGTATGAAATTTACATTTATTAATTTTAACCTATAATATGACTAATATAAGGCTTGTCATGGAGCAATATGTTGAATCATTATGTATTCAATGTAGTTTGCCCGACACAATATAAAAATGGATGATTAGATTTCCGTTTCAAGTGTTATTAACATACTAGCTCTTTCTCGAAAATATTTCAAACATATGTTGAAACATAAAAAGGACTTGACTTTAGGGTAAATTGGAAGGCACGTTCGGTTAAGGGATTAAGAAGGTCAAAAAACCAAGGATAAAAACGTAACTACATTTTTATGGTAGTAGAGGACAAGTACACCAAAAGGATACAAGTCTGGGGATAATAAAGCTTTGATGGTTTTCCTTGCGATATAAGACTATGAGCAAGATGCTCGTGATAGGTAAAGGCGGTGTTCAAGTAAAGTTTTTTTTGAGAAAAATACAATTGTGTCCTTTATTAATATATAAAATTACATGGTATGTCTTTTATTTTTAATAATTACATCCAATGTCTTTTTTTTTAAATATGTGCACAAATATTATCCTTTACTTTAACTTTCATCCAAATATACAGTTAACTCAGTTATGTATCTGTTACATGAGGTGCATTTTTATCATTTTTTTTCCACATCTAATATATTAAACAAATAAATATAAATAGTTTTATATAAAAAATAAAATTAAAAGATATCAAACCGTTGGGTAAGTCAATGAATGTGTGTTCCTCTTACGTTCAACACCATAAATCCAGTATCCCCCTCTATTTAATAGCCCAATATCGGTTATTTTCACTACCACCTATAACATCTCGCACACCATTGAAACCCCTTGAAGTCGAAAAAACAACGATTGTAAGATTAAAATCCCTAACTCACTTTTTGTAATTCATTGCTTTTTGAATTCCTGACTTATGTTGTTGCGTGATTAACGAGCTACTCACTATTCATTTTCTTGCTTTTGTAATTATATAAGCAATTTAAAGAATCAAAGGCAATCTCCAACTTTGTGTTCCTTATTGATTTTTCATTATTTGTGGGTGTTAGTAATCTATAAAGTATTTACATGTATTTTTTGGTGTTTATTGTTGATTTCCCGACCTTCTAAACGATTTGTGACTTAGACTTCTCACTTTAGTAAATTTCATTGGAGGTTGTTGTCATTAAAAGTTTTGACGATTAGTCGAATGAACACACACCAATAGTGATTGGTTTCACCGACTTACCTAATGGTGCTATATCTTTTAATTTTCTTTTTTCATTTAAAAATTTTATTTTTTTAAAATTTTAATATATTATACGTGAAAAAAATCACAAAAATATCCTCACGTGAGGGGGCACATAACCGAGTTAACTGTACATTTAGATGATAGTTAGTGTAAATGACAATATATGTACAAATCTTTTAATAAAATGACATTATATGTAATTATTAAAATTAAAGCACATACCATTTAATTTCATATATTAATAAAGGATATAATTTCTAATTAATTTTTTTTCTTCCTAGGCGGCACTCTAATTTGTGTGCCAGCGTTGGTAGCTATGAATGGGGAATAGGATAGAGTAACTTTATTTTATCAATATAATTCTATATAAGTGATTTAAAACATATTTGGATTATTTAAATTTACAATAACTTCTTTTTTTGTTTTTTTATTATATGGATAGTTTGATCATTTCATAAAAATTATAAAAAAAACTGAATGATATTATGTCTCTATTGTTGATTAGGCCCGTTAAAACCACAAGAAGAAAAAAGGTAAAATTAAAACTATTAAAGGAAAAAAATTGTTTTTTCAATCATAGCACAAGAGTAAATGGGAAGTTTACTGTAGAATAATTTTATAGTACCAATTTTCCAAAATATAACCCTAAGCAACTCATGATCCTCATAAAGATGCACATGATGTACACATGCATAGCCATTTTTGGTGTACATTGAAGTCTTAAGAAAGTCATCCGCTAGAAGTGGGCAAGTGATAAGTTCCTTCACGACACACGCAACCAAGATGAAGAATATTATATAAGACTAACCAACTCATCTTTATTAACCATTTAAAAAAACCAAAGAATTCGGATTAGTGATGCCTTTTCACAATTAATCTCTTTTAATTGTTTTTATTCATTCTCTCTTGTTCCGACTAATATACTTAGGGTTTTTCTAAATACATATTACCCATTTTTTTATTTACACCATACTCAATGTATTACTTATATGTTTGACTTTAACAAAACAATTAGAGTTGTTGTAGCACTCTTAAAGTGATGAAAGACATTAATTAGAGTGAGGAGTATATTAATTGCAGCATTTTAATTTTTTTAATGCCAAATGCATGATTATATTTTAAAGGATAAATTTTATTTTAATCGGTTTCACATGTTCATTTTTCAACTGCGACCGCACTCCAAACACCCTTAGGTGGAAACACATAACTGGAAAAACTCCTTAACTCAACCCTAAACATTTTTACTCAGAGTAACACTTGAATGTTTGACCTCCCTATATTTATATATTTTAGGTACCTTATCTTAACCCCTTGAGATAATAATCATTATTTCTGTTGATACATATTGATGTACCTAGTTTATGTTATGAAATGTAAAAGTCTTTCATGTCTTACATATATGTAATCGATGTAATGATTGAATGAATGATATTTGAAGTGCATTGTGATGTTAATTTATGTTTGTTTATGTCATGATATCATTATATTGAATGTGTTGCACGTGCATGAACTAACTATATAGGTTTGATGTTGTTCTACATGGTTCTTAGTAAATAAGAACTTAGAAGTATGTTTAACTTATCCATGTGATAGTTCATGCGAATGGACCATGCTAATGGACCATACGCATGAACATATCATGCTTATGGACCAGTCGCACGACTGAACCAAAAGAATGGATCAGTCTTACAACTGAGACATAAGATTTAGTCAGTCGCACGACTGAACCTACAGCCGTGCGTATGAGTCAATCGCATGATTCAGTCGCACGACTGAACATGCTAATGGTTATTCAGTCGTACGACTGAAGACAGAAAACCTATAAATACCACGTAATTCGTGGAAAAACATAACACTTCGAATACATACGTACCCTAGCCGTCCAGAGCGTACAAAAATGTCAATCCAAGTTCATAGTTTGTTTCTGATCAATTCTTGTTCGTTCTTAACGTTTGTTTCATTGTAGGATTGATCAGATTGTCGTTCTCACTGATTAGATCGCTAATCAAATAGGATTCCACACTATTTGATTCGGTATAACGCAGAATCTGTTAGTACTCCGTACGAAATCGGTCCTAACAAGTGGTATCAGAGCCTAGGGTCGTGATTTTATGTGGATTCAATGGGTTTTGGTGTCAAAACTAAAGTTTCTATTCAAAAGATACACTCTTTCGCTTCAAAAGCTTGTTTTTGTCGAGTTTCTGTGTCAATAGTTCGACTTGTTCCCATACGGCAGATTAGGGTTCTTGAAAATTCGTAAATTTTGAGTCAAGTGTCAAAAATTCGATTATTTCCCGCAGCAAAAGCTTCAGTCGCACGATTGGCCCAATCGCACGACTGAACTCATTCACATAGTTCAATCGCATGACTGAGCTCATTCGCATAGTTCATTCGCACGGTAAAAAGCTTTCCATTCGGTTGACCTCATTCGTCTTGTTCATTCGCACGACTGAATCCAATCGCACGATTAAAGCCATTCGCATCCTTCAATTGCACGGTTGAACCAGTCAGCTGTCCAATCGCATAAGTCAATCTGTCATGTTCTTAGTTTATCAAGTTTACAGAAATGGAAGATCAGTTCTCTGCGTTTACTGCTAGAAAGGACTCACGCATCCAGAATCTTCTACTTCTGGAAAGTGAGATAGGGAACCACAACAAACCGCTAAAGCTGTTAACGTTGGATGAATACCCACAGTAGAAACAGCGGTTTGAAATCTACTTGAATGGAGTTGACCCCAATCAGTGGACGTCTATTGAGACTGGTTACGTGGTACCAGTCAGTGCTAATGGGGTAAAGCTCACATTAGGAGGTATGAGTGAAGCCCAGAAGACTATGCATAATGCTGAAAATAAAGCATATACCTTGTTGACTCAGTCAATACCTAAAGATATTTTTCATCAGTTTTCTGAGAACAAGCAGTCTAAAAAGTTATGGGAAGCCTTAGAAAAGAGATACGAAGGTAATGCAACTCTGAAGGCACTCAAGGCAAAGGCTCTTAAAAAGGAATTTGACAATTTCTCACCAATCGGGAAGGAGAGCTTAGATGATATCATCGACAGATTCTATCATCTTATGAGTGAGTTGCACACTCATGGTCTGGTTACATCCATGGAAGACAAAGTCTCTAGCTTTGTTGATGGGTTACAAGACAAATGGGATCCATTTGTGTCCAATTTAAGGCAAAATGATACTCTTACTACCTTGTACATAAATGACTTCATTTTAAAGCTCAGGGAGGAAGAAGTGCGTTAGAAGTACAAATCAAATAAAGGATCCTACGCTTAAAATCCTGCTTTATATAACTCAGTTCCACCTACTACTACGTCAGGTACACCATTACAAACTGCTTTTGTATCTAACTCTTCTGTTCCTTCTCAGTGCAGTCCATTAGGTACCGACACATCTGGGTCATCTGGAACCCACTACATAGTTCTTGAAGCAAATGCTACGAAGTTAAAGACTGATAATCTCGGGCATGTGACTATGGAAGAAGCGAAAGAGCATATGGACCTTCTAGATGCAGTCGTCCAATCTTATGATGGTCTGGTTGCTGGAAAGATTGGAAACTGTCATCTTGCTGATGAAGATTACGAGCAAGTTGATGAAACTGAGTTAGAGCGCATGGATATCATATGGGCATTGGCTAGTGCTGTGAGAAGAGCTAAGAAGTTTGTGATAAAGACGGGACAAAACTTGGTGGCAACTAAAGATACTACATTTGGATTTGACAAAACCACGGTCACGTGCTTTAACTGTGGTGAGAAAGGGCATTTCAAGCGGGAGTGTGTTAAGCCCAAGAAGACTGGAAATGGAAATCCATTTCCCTCTTTCAATCGTTAGGAAAAGGATAAGATTAGGACATCAACAGCAAGTAAAGACTCTAAAGCTTTGGTTGCTCAAGGTGATGAAGGGCAAGACTGGTCCTTCTGATTCGTATCCGAGGGTGAATCAAACGTTGTTTTTGTCGACACCTTGGATGACGGATCTGCAAGTGAGGGAAACATAGTGGCTGAGCATTCACGTTCAGATGTTGAAGAAGCTACGGATATCATTGATCACTTAATGGAAAAAGAGCTTAGTGCAGCAAACACCGAACAGTCAGCTGCTGAAGAGTCTGACACTACATTGATGGCTGATTCGTCTGATACCTCACAGGGTGTCTGTTACAGTGCATGATCGGGAATTCGTCTCTCTTTTTCAATGTCAAACAAATTAAAGGGGGACACGTGTCCTTTGCTGGAAATAAAGGAGGATATATCATCACTCAAGGCGAAGTAGGAAATGAGAAAGTCAAGTTTGATAAGGTCAACTATATTCAGCAACTGCAAAATAACTTGCTTTCTGTCTCCCAAATCTGTGATAAAGGATTCAAAGTTGTCTTCGACAACAAGAAGTGTTATATACTGAAGAAGGAGTATGTCATCGAGGAGGATAAAGTCTTAATTTCAGCTTCAAGATATAATGATCTATATGTCTTGGATCTATCAAAAGCCTCCATAACTGAATCGACTGCACAGTGCTTCCTATCAAAAGCAACAGAAAGGGAGTCAGTCTCATGGCATAGAAGAATGGGACACATCAATCCGAGGAAGATTAACCATCTGGTACAGAATGATCTGGTAGAGGGAGTTCCTGTCAAGAACTTCCAGCTTCCAGATTTCTGTGTCTCTTGCAAGAAAGGAAAACAGACCAAGAAGTCTCATAAAGCTAAGAAAGTCAACTCTATCGAATTTCCACTCGAGCTTCTACACATAGATCTGTTTGGCTAAGTCAACACAAGGAGTATTACTGGAGACCTGTATTGCTTTGTTATGACTGATGATTACTCCAGATTCTCTTAGGTAATGTTTCTGAAAGCAAAGTGTGAAACGTTTGAATCATTCAAGCATCTAGTTACTAAACTAAAATCTCTCTACAAGCTGAAAGTTAGTAAGATTCGATCAGACAACGGCACAGAGTTCAAGGATCAGTGGATGGAGACGTTCTATCAAGAGGAAGGTATTGTTCATCAATTCACTTCTGCATATACTCCACAGATGAACGGTGTCGCAGAGAGGAAGAATCGAAGTCTGATTGAGACTGCAAGGACAATGATAGCCGATTCAAAACTGCCTATTCAATTCTGGAACGAGGCAGTGGCTAATGCTTGTTACACGCTGAATCAGGTTCTGGTGGTCAAACGCCATGGAAAGACATGTTATGAATTACTCCAGCGACGTAAACCTAACTTGGGGTATCTCGAACCGTTCGGTGCACCTTGCATGCTATTGAAGAAGAATCAAACTGGAAAATTTTGCGAGAAGGCAGAAGAAGGTATTTTTCTCGGCTACAGTATACCAGACAAGCGAGTGTACAACAACTCAATAGGTCAGGTAGAAGTGTGGTGTAACGTTGACGTTCAAAGATTCACCACCCCCCCTCCTAGAAAGGGACCTTCCTTCTTATTCGATTATAATGGATTCTTCAAGTCTTTCAATCTACCATCTTCTCATTCTGATGATGACTTAGCTGCTCAGATGATGTATGATGTGTTGAACTCTCCGACATTAGACACTACATCGTCTGCTCCATTAGATGATACTTCAAGCCCTTCAGGTGAAGAACTTGAGGTAAGTGATTCTTCCTCTAATGATGGAGCAGTTGAGACCACAAACATGGATCAGACAGAATAGGTTCCTGCTACTACAAGTACACCCATAGCTAAATCTGAAGCCGCCGACACGTCAGAACCTCACACTCCAACAGCAAATGAGACTCCAAATCTGGATAATGAGGTAGTTGTTCCCACCACTCCTGGATATCGGATACACGTTCATCATCCCCTGGACAACTTCATCGGGGATATTCTATCGGGAGTTCAAACTAGAAATCAGTTACATTCAGCTGATTATGCCGCAGTGATGGAAAAGGGCTATATACATGATGGTGCCTATCGCTTCTTTGTCTCTCAACTTAAGCCTAAGTATGTAAGCGAGGCATTACAAGATGAAGCATGGGTAAGTGCTATGCAAGAAGAACTCCTTCAATTCAAAAAGTTAGGAGTCTGGACACTTGTGGATAGACCAAAAGGTGCAAAGGTGATTGGCACCAAATGGCTTCTTCGTTGCTAAGGGGTCATAATTTGAAACAAGGCTCGACTTGTCGTTTAAGGGTTTAGGCAAATCGAAGACATTCATTACAATGAAGTGTTTGCACCTATGGCAAGGATGGAAGCTATTCCTATATTCCTAGCCTATGCATCCTATATGCAAATCAAAGTTTATCAATTAGATGTGAAAAGTGCCTTCCTTCATGGTGAGATTCGTGAAACAATGTACGTAAGTCAACCCGAGGGATTTGAGGACCCTTATCATCGGGATAGAGTGTATAAACTGGACAAGGCTTTGTATGGGCTTCATCAAGCCCCTCGATCCTGGTATGAGAAACTCTCTACTCATCTGCTTAAATATGGTTTTCGCAGAGGGGTTATTGACTGTACACTGTTTATCAAGGAGAAAGATGGTGATTTACTATTGGTTCAGATTTACGTGGATGACATCATCTTTGGTTCGAAAAATGAAGTTTTATGTAAGGAATTCGAATCTGTGATGAAAGCTAAATTTGAGATGAGTGCCATGGGAGAAATGAAGTTCTTTATTGGGTTACAGGTGGATCAGAAACCCAATGGAATCTTCCTGCATCAGACAAAGTATGTAGGAGACATTCTTAGTTGGTTTGACATGGAGAATACAACTGTTGTTGGAACTCCACTTGCCACAAATCACGATGTGGCACCCGACGAAAATGGTGATCTGGTAGATGCCACTATGTATCGAGGGATAATCGGATCTCTTATGTACCTCATAGCTTCTCGTCCTGATATCATGTATGCCACATGTCTCTGTTCCAGATATCAGGCTAAACCAAAAGTAAATCATCTCATTGGGGTTAAACGGATATTCCATTATCTAAAGGGTACTCCAACACTCGGGTTGTGGTATCCTCATGATTATGATTTTGAGCTTACAGCATATAGTGACTCGGAATACGGTGGTTGCAAGATGAATTACAAGTCAACATCAGCGGGTTGTCAGTTCTTTGGAAGACGGCTAGTCACCTGATAGTGTAGGAAGCAGACGTCTGTTGCTTTGTCAACATGTGAAGCTGAATACATTGCAGCTGCAAGTTGTTGCTCACAAATAATTTGGATTCAACAGCAAATGCGCGACTATGGTTTGCAATTTTCTAACACCCCTATCTTTGTTAATAATTCTGTTGCAATTGTTGTAACTAAAAAACCGGTCCAACACCCTAAGACTAAACACATCGGTATTAAATATCACTTTATACGTGACTGTTTTGAAAAGCAATTAATCGATGTGGTTAAAATTAATACGGATTTTCAACGCGCCGACCTCTACACAAAAGCATTTGATAAACCTCGGTTTTTATATTTATTAGAGGTAAATGACGTGAAAAAGAAAAGTGATGTGATTCCAGAAGAATCGAGTTCATAGTCCGTCTTTCTGTCTATTTTAATTTTTCTTTATTTTAATTATTTCTGTCCTAAAAATCCAAAAACACAAAAAATATTTTTGGTTTTAGAATTTTAGGGGAAGATTAGTTTAGTTTTAGTATTTATTTACTTAAAAAAAAGAGGCGGGCAGATAGGCTAAAAGCAAATTAAATCTGTGAGATTGATTCAAAACTATGGAAAATGATAGTACACAGGGAACTAATTGTTTAGGACTGAAAAGATCAAAATACTATAACTAAAATTTCAAGTCTACGATGATTAAGCCAAATAATGGAAAAATGATAGTACACTAGTCTGTCACTGAGGTTACATAGAGAAAGTAGACCTAGGAGTTGATAGTCCATTGCATGATGTGTCGGTATATTCAACACAATAGACAAGTAGACCTCGGTGAAACAATCTAAACTATACTGTTCCACAGGCTGTGGGTTTCTATCTTATCATGGGTTAACACAATCAAATAAATTCCAATAAGGGGTGACGAGCAAAATAAACGCCACAAATGTGTGCGGACGACCATAAAAATGAGCAAAGCACATAAAAAATTGATAAACGCAATCAAACTAATGACTAATGTTGTTAGTGTGTTATGTGTAAAAGAAAAAGGTGCTCTTACAATAAGATAGGTCGTGTGCCTCTCTGCTGTGCGATTGCACTGACCTGAGAATAAGCACAACCTAAATATTCTAGAATTCATTGTTGTCTGCGCCTCTCTGCTGTGCGATGTCACTGACCTGAGGCTTAGCATCTCTTTGAAAGCTCTCAGAATAGTTTCTTCTTGTCTCAAAACCCGTAGACCGCTCAAAAATCTCCTAAGGAATATTGATTACCATATAAGTGTGGGATCCACAAACGCTTGTTGAAATAATAAAATCTAATCACCAATGTGAGTTAAAAGTCTATGTATGGATTTAAGTGGACAACAATACTTGTAATCGTCATGGCTACAACTCCCTACAGTCAAAATCATTGTGTATCTCTTACAGCTCTAGTATGATTTCCTGTAAGTGCTTGTGACTCAGTGAGCAATAAGTATCATTACTTTAAACATGTATCAAGGAGTCCCAAATGATTATGATACACCTGTATGATTCCATATGAATCTCTCCAGAGATGATAAAACCAAATTGAAGCTGTTTTGCTCAGGGGAAGAAATCGGTTAAATGATGCTTAAAAGTTTTCAACCGACCTCACACAAAAACACAAAAATATGTCTTGTTTTGTTTAATTTCTAGTTGCTTTTATGTTTTAGTTATCTTTTTGCGTCAATGTCGAACTATGTAACAAAATGAACTCTGTGAATCATACCTTAAAAATGGTCACGTCTGCGGTGACCCAAACTGTTTTAAATTAAAAGGATCATATCTGAGATGATCATGGTTTGAAAGTTAAAAGGGTCACGTGTGAGGTGATCAAACTGTGTAAATTAAAAGGATCACGTCTGAGGTGATCAAACGGTTACTCGATTAAAGGATCATGTCTGAGATGATCGGTGCTCATAATGTTATATCAATCAAAGTTAAAAACTGAAGGTTTGAAAAGTATGAAGTCAACTCATGAGTATGAATCAATCGCATGATTGAATCATAAGAATGAGTCAATCGTACGATTGGACCATGAGTATGAGTCAGTCATACGATTGGACCATGAGTATGAGTCAGTCATACGATTGGACCATGAGTATGAGACAGTCATGCAATTGGACCACAAGACTGAGCCAGTCTCACGACTGGAGAGAGGAGACTAAGCCAGTCGTACGACTGAAGAGAGAAGTATGAGTCAGTCGCACGACTGAACCTCAGTCGCACGATTGAGCCATGCGTATGGGTCCAGTCGCATGACTGAAACCCAAAACAGTATAAATAGAGGCTCATTCGGTCGCAATCTCTACCAAACTTCAAACTTCCAAAACCCGCCTAAGCCCTGTTACTCTGCCAAAATTTCAAACGTTTGAGATTACCTTCTGATTTGTGTTCTAACCCTCAGTATACTCATCTACAGGTAATTTGCGATAGGAATATGGACATATAAGAACTCAAATCGAACCTAAATGACCTAAATCATTCAAAATAATAACCGGTTCACAAACCCTAAAATTGACCACTTAAATGATTAAAAATGTCGATTTAAAAGAGTTTAAGTGCTATATTGAGTCCCTGCGAACCATATGACATAAAAACAACGTCTAACTTCACTTCGTGACAAGATTCAAGATTATTGTGTCACACAGGGGTTCATGCGAATGGACAGACTGATGAATTTCAGTTGCACGATTGAGCCAGTCACATGCTTCAATCGCACAATTGAACCAATCGATGATTCAGTCACACGACTGACTCAATTGCATGGCTTTGCACACGACTGAACTCAGTCGCTGGCTCAATCGTACGACTGAACCCAGTCGTATGGTTCAATCGCACGATTGAACCAGATTGGTCAAAATCTGTTCTAAGTCAAAGTGTTTATCTATTATGAACGGAACTAATGTGTTTGTCCCTTGTATTGCAGCAATATGGCAGATAGATGGACGATGAGCACTAAGTACAATATATGTGCTCATCTGGACCTCACATCCCGAAATGCTTCTGAGTTTACCGGGATCATTGCTTTTCTTCAACGTTCGAGGATCTTCATAGCCATATCTACACCATGTATACCATACAGGTCGATTCAGCAAACGTTCTGGGAGAACACCATTGTTGACAGATATACAGAGCCCTACTGCATTAGGAGCTCTATCTTTGGGGAAGATATCCAGAATGGTGAAGAGGATATCAGGCGAGTCTTGGTATTGGGTGACGATGGTGCACACCCAACCAAGCTACATCCCCTAATGGAGGGGATGCTTCCTCAGGATCAAGTACGCTGGTGATATCAACACCGACGTACTGAACAAGAGTAACATGTGCCCTCAATTTAAATATTTGGCACATGTGATCCTGAAGTGCATAGCCTCCAGGAGAGGAGGATCCGATGAGCTATCTGATCATATTCATAATGCTTATGTGGCGTTGGTGCTGAACCATCCGTTCAGCTTCTCACGGATGTTCTTTACCTATCTGGTAGAGAACATTGAGGCCAAGGGGAAAGAAGGATTTTGCATGTACTCGAGGTTTCTTCAGATGATGATAGACGAGAAGCTTCCTGACCTTCCCAAGGAGAAGGATGATGCAGTGTCGTTAGAAGTTATGTACGACACCACCTTGGGAAGGATGAAGGTTTACCGGGGGAAGCAGGTGAATCCCCCGGTTAGGAGGTTGTTCGGCCATCTGGCTAGGGAGGACTACGTGGCGCCAGCTCGTAAAAAGTGGCGTCATGATGACAGCGATTCGGATGTTGAGCCTGTCATGGCTGCAGTTGATGAGGATAACGATGACGAAGATGACGGTCAGGGTGGTGGAGATACAGGCCCTAGTGAACCAAGGGCCATTGACACTTCCACTACGTCTCCACCACCCACACATGCTAGTTCCTCAGCTCCCGGGCACCCATCTATCGGGACTTCCTTCCAGATGATAAAGAGGAGGAGTTCGATGAGGAGCCCCTCACAAGGACGGTTGGTAGCCTGGTGGTTGCTACCGACCGGGGTATGGAGACGGTTGGATGATGTCGGGCTGGGGGAGAAAGTACTGATACTGCTGATCCTACCTACACACCTCCCCAGCCAAGCCCAGGGGGAGCCCAGAGCTCAAAGGGCTCACGGTTAAAGAGGATGGCTCAGCCACATGACAAGAAGGCCAAAAGAAGACGTATAGTGCTGATGACCTCTTCTACCACCACAACCACTACATCCACCATCCCTAACACACCTACCACCACCACATTCACTACATTCACCACTCCCAACACACCTACCACCACCACTACAGCTACCGCCACTCTACCCATTTCAACCATTCCACCTCAAACCACAACCACCACCACTCCCACATATACTACATCCACCACTCCACCCACCACATCACATGCCAGACCATCCACCTTATCCGTACCACCATTGGGAACCTCTCTGCCCAATTTTGGGTTAAAGGAACGGCTTGCCCGCCTCAACCGTCTGGTTCTGAAACTACTCGCAACTGACGATATAAGAGCGAACCAGATGACTCAGTTGATGGCTGTCAATGCCGAGCAGGGCAAGCAGATCGCCCTACTGACCGAGAGGACTGCAGCTCAGAGTCAACAAATTGCACATCTGACTGAGAAGGAAGCTCCCCTCGAGGGAGATTTTTCCAGAGCTCACCATGCCTTAACCACACCGAACAATCTTCTGATGGAATCGGTGAAGCGAATAGAGGATGTTGAGAAGAAGAACAAGCAGCTACGCCTAAGGCTAAAAGGCACTAAAGGCGAGCCTCTCAAGATTAAAGGTGATAGTGATGATGGTGATGATGATGATGATGATGACGAGTCATCTGATGATGATGAGTCTGATGATGATGATGATGTTGAGGGAGAGGGAAGTGGAAAGGACAGAGAGGGAGGTGATGAGGATGAGCCTGAAGGTGATGCATCTGCATCAGTCTCAGATCCAACGGCTCAGGAACGGAGGACAAAAAGACGTCAAGAATCAAGACCGTCCACCTCAGCTTCTCAAGCTGACGAGCCAAGTGACAAGGACAAGAGTAATGATTAGTTGTCTTAGCTTTTGATTATCTTTTGTACTTGAACTATGTATCACGCTTATGTAATTAATGGTTATCAATGTTTATTAATGTAAATGAATTGATTACTGATATGTTTCTATGGTTTTGCATGTTTAAACATGTTGGACCAAAAGAACCAATGAGCCAAGATCAGGAAAACCTCTAAGTCCCACATGCCACTGCAACAACTGTTAAAGACTCCCATCAGTTACAGTGCTCTCTTGCTTGAATGTCATACTCGAGAGCATCTGAAGACTCCCATCAGCTATTGTGTTCTCTTGCTTGAATGTCAAACTCGAGAGCATCTTAGCTCCAGCCTCAGCTGTTATGACAAAGTCTGAAGAACAAAGTATGAAGATCAAAGAACCAAAGAACAACAGCTGAAGACTCCAAAGTACTGAAGACCAAAGTACTGAAGTCTGAAGTACTGATCATTCAAGTACTGAAGACTTCAAGTACTGAAGACCAAGTACTGAAGTATCAAAAGCTGAAGAACTGAAGAACTGAAGATCTTCTTCCGAAGCACAAAGTCTGAAGACAAAGACTGAAGACAACAACTGATGATATCTACTGAAGTCATCAGTTGTTACATCTTCCGAAGCTGTTCTATCTTCCGAAGCAAAGTCTGAAGAAAAAGACTGAGGACAACAACTGATGATATCTACTGAAGTCATCAGTTGTTATATCTTACGAAGCTATTACATCTTCCGAAGCCAAGTCTGAAGACCAAGTACTGAAGACTCAGAGTTTGTCACAACAACTGAAGAAGTCCTCTTCAGTTGTTGTGGTGGTTTTTCCTTTTCCGTAGTTTAGTTTGTTTCAGTATTTGTACAATAGCTGAAGAGCATGTTCTTCAGCTGTTATAGTATCAGTAGTTTTACTTTTGTCAGTACTTAGGAACTTTTGTAAGAAGATGTCAGTTGTTGACATTTTCAGTAGTTTTATGTTTTTGACAGTTGTAATTTGAATATTCAGTGATGTCAGAAAAGGACATCACCACCATGCTTTTGCCGCCTATATAAGGATGGTAAACCATGCTGTATTAATTGCCGAACCGTGGTTAGTAATGAACATTTAATGTTTCACAGAACTCTTCTCTCTCTATGTTTATGCTTTTAATTGCAATATCTTTTATGTTCTTGACATAATTGCTAATTAATGTGCTAAATCCGCTGCAAACATAATCTAATTGATCAACACGAGAGGCTGAGATCCTGTCAAATGGTATCAGAGCCAGGTTAATCATTGATCAATCTTACCATTGATCATTTGAAACTGCTCTTTTGATCTCTCAGTTTGATCAAATTAGCAATTTGCAAGAATTAGCCATAGAGAGTGAGTTTCTGCTGTTTCTGGCCAAAATCTTGAGGTCTTTCGGTGGTTTTGAGTCACATTTGTCCGGTTTAAACTTGTTTTTCACTAAAACCTGAGATGACAACACCAACTAATGATCCTCACAATACTGGTTCCGCAACCAAGCCTCCGATGCTGGTTAGGAACGAGTATAACATATGGCAAAGACGTATGCTACACCACTTGGCTGTCAACAGTGCTGGTTGTTGGAAGTCAGTGGTGCATGGGCCATACAAGCCAATGGTGAGTGTCCCGGAATCTAATGAACAGGTTGCAAAGAAACCTGAACAATATTCGGACGAAGATCTAAAGCTGTTCGAAATCGATGCTAGAGCCCATGGAATTTTAGCCATGGCCATTCCAAATGAGATATACTCAGGGCTCTTGCATCATGAGTCTGCTCATGACCTATGGGTTGCTCTAAAGGAACAATTTGGAGGAACTGATTCGGTCTTAGCAAACAATAGGGAAATCCTCGCCCAACAATATGAGACATTCTCATATAGAAAGGGTGAGACTCTGACCCAGCAGTTTGAGCGGTTCTCTTGTTTGATATCTGAGCTAAAGATGGTCAAACAAGAGTACACCAACAGCCAGATGAACAACAGGTTCCTCAGGTCACTTCCTGAGAGATGGGACACATATACCATTGTCCTACGCTCCAGTGCAGACCTGGAAACTCTATCTCTCACCCAACTTCATGGGAAGCTACTCACTTTTGAGAGAGAGGTAGAGCAAAAGAGGAAGTTGTCCTCTTCTGGCAAGCTCGCTGATGACTTTGTCCAAGGTAATGCTGCCTTGATAAGTCATGAGTCAGAATATGCTTCATCAGAAAGTTCTTATGATGAGCATATTGATTTCTCTACTAACTCAGAACAAGCTTTTATTGGTGTTAGTAGTTCAGGAGGTGGTGGTGACAACTTGTGTTTTCTGATGGAGGACTTGAGGGGCATTCCAGATGATGATCTGGAAGAAATGGATATTTTGAACCAAATGGCAATGATAAATATCCGTTCTCAAAAGTTCTACAAGAGAACTGGAAGGAAATTCCCTGGACTCTCTGGCAAAGCCAAAGTTGGTTTTGACAAGAGCAAGTTGAGGTGTCACAAGTGTCAAAGGCTTGGACACTTTGCAAGAGAGTGTAGATCATCTGGATCTAACTCTCTGCACCCTTTGTGACTTTTCCCAGCAATAGCTCACAGCACAGAGGGCAACCTTCTTCCAGTTCTACCCATCCATCTCAGGCACAGGCACCACCAGCTTATTTTGTGCCACAGGGTCATATGCCATATCCTTACCCCTGTTACTACATGCCTCAGCCTAGTCAAACTCAAGTACCCCCGGCTCAACCACCTCATGCTCTTCCTGAGCCTCAATCTTCCCCATCTCATCATCACACACAACCTCAACAACACAGCTTTTTCACCCCAAGTGTTGTTGACTGGAGTAGTCTACCAGAAGAGCTATCTGGTCAGGAACAACTACTCCAAGGTGCTGGTCAACATGGTGGTGACCAACCTTTTGGAAATCTTGCTCTGATGGCCCTTGATTCTGCTGAAGGGTCATCATCCAATGCCTCATCTCAGGTATCCACTGAGGCAAAAGCCAAGCTTTGTTCTGAATCATGCATAGCAGCATTTGCCTCTATTAGAGAAGCAAATGTAGCTTTAATAGATAAAAATCTTGAGCTTGAGCACACTATTTCCAAAAGAAAAGCTGATTTTGAGGTTGCTCTAAAAGATAAAAATGATGAGATTTACAAGCTTAACTGCCAAATCAAAGATAGTAAAGCTAGGGAAGATGTACTTCTAGAGAAGTACAAAGACCTCAAGGAAACTCTTGCAACCACCCAAGTTGAGTGTGATCGATGGGTGCAATCATGCAAGGGTTTTGAAATGCTTCTTAGTAAGCAATCGGCTTCCAATGTGAAGTTTGGCATTGGTTATAATCACACTGCTCCTCCCACAGACTTCAAGAGCAGAAGTTGAATCTGATGGGGAGAGCAATAACCAATACTGCTCATCATGTGACCTACTATCCTCTAAATCAGCATCATCAGAGATAGATGTCAGCATTTACTCCTACCAAAACCAATCAGCTGATGCTACAACAGCTGATGGTTCAAATGCTGACTGTCACATGACCAAAAGGCTGATCAACTCAGGTGTTGTCACTAGAAGTACTGAAGGTGCTAGAGAGCAAGTGACAACATCTGAAGTTCAAACCTCAAATACTGTTAGAACTGAAGAGAAGAAAACTAACAGTAGGAAAGGTTTGAAGACAGCTAGAGAGGATACCAGGAAAGCAGGCACTAGGAAGAAAACTGCTAGTACTGATGACAAACAGCTGAAGAACAAGTCTTCAGCAGTAAAATCCTCTTCAGCTGATGATCAGCATAAGATGAAGAAAAAGCCATGTGAGATATGTGGCTTGTTCAATCATCTTACTGATAATTGCTGGTACAAAAGGGGTTCCAAACTCAAGCAGAAGGAGAAAATTACTGAGAGCATCAATAAAATGAAGAATGAGTTTGAAACCAAGTTTGTACTAGCAGCATCCAAGCCTGAAATCCCTAAGCCCAAAGCTAAATCTAAGAAAAAGGTAGGGATTAGTCAGGCAACAGCTGAGGTTGCTCAAAAAAAGATGGTACAACATAGGAACTCATCATCAGTAAACTCCAATGTGTCTGAAGAGCTGAAGGCTTTATCACAAAACCAGACACAGTTGGTGATGATGGTTCAGCAACTAGTGGGAAGAGTCAACCACTTAGATGCTCCTGTGTTGAAACCACAGAAAATGAAGTCCAAGCCAAAGGCTTCCTCTTCTGTACCATCATCTTCACCTCAAGCTGTCACACACAACACACCTGTTAGTGCTACACCTATAGCTGAGATCAGACCCAAAGCCAAGCAGGTTTGGGTCTCCAAGACTAACTAACACATGGTTGTGTTTGCAGGGTTCTTCAACATGCCATAGAAGCATCTGGTATGTAGACAGTGGAGGATCCATGCATATGACTGGAAGCAGCTCCCTTCTTAATGACTACTCTCAAGGAAAAAAGGGATTTGTTTCTTTTGGCAATGATGCAAAGGGTTACATCATTGGAAAAGGCTTTGTTTCCAATGGGGAAATAAGGTTTGATGATGTTAACCATGTGGAGAATCTCAAGTACAACCTCTTGAGTGTCAGTCAAATGTGTGACAAAGGCCATGTTGCCTTTTTCACAAGCCAGAACTGTAGGATTCTGTCATCCAAAGTTCTGAGTTTGATTGACAAGGCATTGGATGAACATACTCTCCTGAAGGCCAACAGGACAGGAAGAGTGTATGCCTTAGATCTTTCCAAAAAGATGGATCTAAAAGGCCATCCTTGCCTATTCTCCAAGGCATCTCCTCAAGAGTCTACACTATGGCACAGGAGGCTGGGTCATGTTAATTTCAGGAACATGAATCAGCTTATAAGCCATGGTCTAGTAAGAGGACTGCCTCAGAAGGAGTTCAAGTGTGAAGACGACTGCACTGCTTGCTTGAAAGGAAAACAACACAAAGTTTCATTCCCTTCAATAGAAGAACCAAAGTCCACTGCCTGCTTACAACTTTTGCACATGGATCTCTTTGGTCCCGTCAAGGTGATGAGCATGGCAAAGAAGAAATACTGCCTGGTAATTGTGGATGATTACTCCAGGTTTGTATGGACTTTCTTCTTGCACTCCAAGGATGAAGCAGCAAAGACAATAATGAACTTTGTGTTACATGTAGAAAAGCAGTATTCCCTACAGGTCAAGTGTGTGAGGAGTGACAATGGAACGGAATTTAGAAACCACACACTTGATGACTTCTACCTGTCCAAGGGAATTAGAAGGCAGTTTAGCATTCCTAGAACTCCTGAGCAGAATGGAGTGGTGGAGAGAAAGAACAGGACCCTCATTGAAGCAGCAAGGTCAATGTTGGCTGACTCTGGGTTGCCACTGACCTTTTGGGCTGAAGCTGTCAATACAGCTTGCTATGTACAAAATAGAGCTTTAGTAAATAAGAGGTTGATGAAACACCTTATGAAGTTCTTCATCACTTGGCCCCTCTTATTTCATTCTTTAGAGCCTTTGGGTGTCCATGTTTCATTCTCAACAATAGCAACCCACTCCAGAAGTTTGCTAGTAAGGTGGATGCAGGGTATTTTATTGGTTATTCATCAACTTGCAAGGCATACAGAGTTTTCAACTGTAGAACTAAGGGGGTTGAAGAAACTCTGCATGTTAAGTTCAATGAATCTCCAAAGGACAAGATTCCACAAAACCCTGTGGAGTTGTTTGATCTGGACATACTGCAATATGTTCCTTATCAACCTCCATCTGTTGAGCCTGTCAACAGATCTCCACCTGGTGATACTCATGATGATGTAGTCAGTACTCACCTCTTCAGGATCGGTGACAGCCTGCCTGAGTTCACTGAACCTGATGCTCCTGTAGCCTCAGCAGTTCCATCCACTACAAATGCTGATGAGATTTCTGCTTGCTCTACTTCGTTTGAGCTGCCATCCTCTACATGGTTTCAGGAATCACCATCACCATCTGTGGCTGCTGATGAGTCTACAAACACTTGCATAGATATCATAGTCTATCAAGAGCTCAAGAATCACCCCACTTCACAAATCATTGGTGATATTCATGCTGGAGTTTCAACCAGGAATCAATTGTCCAACTTCTGCTTCTATGCTCTCTTCATCAGTCAGCAAGAGCCAAAGAACTATCATATTGCTCTAAGAGACAATGGATGGGTGGAAGCTATGCAGCTTGAGCTACTTCAATTCAAGAAACAGCAAGTGTGGGAGCTTGTTCCATTACCCAAAGGTAAGTGTGCTATAGGCACCAAGTGGGTATTCAGGAACAAAACAGATGAGAAGGGCCAAATTGTCAAGAACAAGGCCAGACTGGTTGTTCAAGGGTTTGCACAGGAGGAAGGCATCGATTATGATGAGACCTTTGCACCTGTCGCCAGACTAGAAGCAATTAGACTGTTCTTAGCCTATGCTGCCTTTCACAGTCTTAAGGTTTATCAAATGGATGTCAAAAGTGCCTTCCTATATGGGAAAATAAAAGAAGAGGTTTATGTGTGTCAACCACCAGGCTTTGAGGACAATAAACATCCTGATTGGGTGTACAAGCTTGATAAGGCTCTTTATGGGCTGAAGCAAGCACCTAGAGCCTGGTATGAGACACTCTCAACCTTTCTTCTTGAGAATAAATTCACTAGGGGCACCATTGATAAAACCTTATTCATCAAGATTGTAGGACAACATAAGCTCCTTGTTCAGATTTATGTTGATGACATCATCTTTGCATCCTCTGATCCAAAGTTGTGTGATGAATTTACAAAGCTTATGAAGCTAAGATTTGAGATGAGTGCTATGGGAGAATTACAGTTCTTTCTAGGTTTGCAAATCAAACAACAGGATGATGGAATCTTCATCCATCAGTCCAAATATACCAAAGAGTTGTTGAATAAGTTTGATTTACAAACCTGTAAGCCCTGTTCTACTCCCATGAGCAACATCACACAACTAGATGTTGATCAGAAAGGTAAAGCGGTTGATGAAACCCTTTACAGATGTATGATTGGGTCCTTGATGTACCTTACAGCTTCTAGACCAGACATCATGTTTTCCACATGTGTTTGTGCTAGATTTCAGGCTGCACCTAAAGAATCCCATTTGATTACAGTCAAGAGGATCTTTAGATATCTGCAAGGTACCCAATCACTAGGACTTTGGTATTCAACTGGGCATTCATGCAAATTAGTTGCTTTCTCTGATAGTGACTATGCAGGATGCAAAGTCACCAGAAAATCCACTTCTGGTGGTTGCCAATTCCTAGGCAATTGTTTAGTTTCTTGGCAGAGTAAGAAACAAACATCAATTGCTACATCCACTGCTGAAGCTGAGTATATTGCTGCTGCAAGCTGTACCTCTCAGATACTCTGGCTTCAGAACCAACTTCTGGATTATGGCATTACTGAGACTAAGACTCCATTATTAATGGATAGTGCTTCAGCTCTTTGTATTGTTAACAATCCAGTCCAGCACTCTAGGACCAAACATATTGAGATCAGACATCATTTTATTAGGGATTGCTATGAGAAAGGTCTGATTGATCCTAAGTTTGTACCTAGTGCTGATGAGCTAGCAGACATTTTTACTAAGCCTCTAGATAGTACCACATTCCAAAATTTGGTACTAAGGCTTGGTATGCTGCAGCTTGAGTGATTTGACCTATGCTGATGCTCTTAACTCACATCTAGTGATGAGCATTAGGTCAAATACAAGTACTGATGAGTAATTTAGTCTTCAGCTCTTTCACAACTACTGAAGACTAAAATAACTGAAAGTACTGATGTACATTATTTATTGAAAACAACTGATGTAGTGAGGTGGATTACAACTACTGATGTATGATTTCCAATAAATAAGTACTGAAGAACAAATTTTGCTCACAAGTACTGATGTGTAATCTTACACAAGTACTGAAGACAAAATTTGTTCACCAGCTCTGAAGACTATTTCATCAGCACTTGTGAACATCTGATCACAAGAGCTGAAGGCAAATATTCTCAAGAGTTGAAGGGTCAATGAAACATCTGAAAGTCAGCCAAAGAGCTGATGAGTAAATGTGGAGGCTAGTATGAAACAACTGATTTGACGGAAACAGCTGATGAGTAATTTCACATCAGCTGATACCAACAGCTGATGTTTCATACCCAAACAACTGAAGGACAAAACCATGTCTTTAGTAGTTTCACAACTACTGATGCCTAACACCAAGTCCTCAGTTGTTTACAACAACTGAAGCAATACCATGTCTTCAGTAGTTCACAACTACTGATCTCAGTAGTTCACAACTACTGAAGGCTAACACCAAGTCTTCAGTTGTTACAACGTCTGAAGAAGAATACTAGGTCATCAGTAGTTCATAACTACTGAAGACTGACAGTAACTTTTCAGACGTTTACAACATCTGAAGGACAAAACCAACGTCTTAGTAGTTTCAACTACTGAAGACTAATACCAAGTCCTCAGATGTTACAACCACTGAAGGTTAAAACCACGTCATCAGTCGTTATAACAACTGATAACTAACACCAAAACCTTCAGTAGTTTTCTGTCAACCTTTACCCTACCCTATAAATACCCCACTTTCAGAGCATTTACTCCTCACTTGACCTAATCCTTCAAAAACCTCTGAAATTCCCATACACCATTAATGGCGACCATGCAACTAAAACCTCGACACAACTGTGTCGCCCATCTCACCAAATCGCCATTATGGCCCAAGTTTCACAATGCCGTAGACCTGATGACAGATTCTCCATACCAAACGGCATTCCTCATCAACCCCACCATATACACCGCTTCCTTGGCGGAGTTTTGGACAAACGTAACCGTCCAAAACGGAGAGCAGGATGGCGAGGTCTCTCTCCGGTCCTCCGTCAACAGCCACCCCGTGGTTATCACTCCAGCTGCTATACGCCAAACCCTAAAGCTGGAGGATGCCACTTACCCAACCTCCTACCCCAAAGGTACCCTGGATCTCTCATTCACATCCAACGACTACCAGGGTAACCTATCAGCCTCCACCTTGTTGAAGAAACACTTCCCTGACCCTCAACGACTGATCTTCCACATGGTGAACGTGTGTCTGGCTCCCAAAACCTCTTCGTGGGACCAGATGTCAACAAGGTGGCAACAGGTATTGTATTCTATCCTTGAGAAACAACCTCTAAATTTTACTGATATTTTATTTTTGGAACTCAAGGACATGGCCACAAAACCTTTTTCTAACCGTTGGAACTTGTATCCACGGTTCATAATGACCATGATTGAAAACCAGCTTCAGGCTGAGGGACTAGTTGGCACTGGGGTCCCTGCCATGGCTGTTCTAGCCGAGGTATACTCCAGGCACAACACTGACCACACACTCAAACAGGCTGGCCGGCTGCGAAAACCCACGCAGCAGGAACCCACAGCCTCCACCTCCAAATCCAAAGTCCCCACCAAGCCAAAAGCCAAAAAGAAGGTCAAAAAGGCTACTCAGGGAGATGAGTCCCCTGAGGATGCCCCTGCAACACAAAGGCAGGATGTGCCTGCTAGTTCGATTCTCCCAGCAGGTACCACGACTCCACCCACCACAACCGCACAGGCTTCCTCTCAACAGGAGCCTGATGTAGCCAACATTGGGGCAACCACATTACTGGGGTCTATCTCACTTGAGAAGACTACCATTGAAGAGCACAGTCCTCCCCATGTGCACACTGCTTCTCGCCCATCTACTGATGAGAACGCCCCACTAAGCCCAACATTGGCAATAGCCAAAGTGCTGACCGATCTGAGCACTCCACCCTCTCCCCAGAAACCTATTACACCTGGGGAGACTCCAACCGAAGAGGGGGTGGGTACAAGTGCCGATGGGAGCCCACCGCACAGAGAATCAGTTCAATCTCCCAGTGTGGCTAGGGAGATAGAACAATCTGGTGAGGCTGCCACTTCCTCTTCATCAACATCTGAGCAGGGTGAAGCTGGTAACATCACTAAGACCTCACCAGAGGCAATGGCCGATGATGGATCCAATCCGGAGGCTAGAAGTCCCCAGTACCATGAACAAGGGGCACATGTCATTACTGAGCCACACTCAGGACATGTACATCCTGACAATGTCAGGAGGTCAGGTGATTCAGCTCATGCTGATGATGACCTGAGCTTCTTCTACGATGTAGTAGCTCAAAACACTATCCTAGAGGATGAGATAAGCAGACTCAAAGAGCTGCTTGCTCAGATGACTCAGGATAGAAGTCCATCTGCCACCACTACCCAACAGATGGCACCTTCACCCGAAGGTCTCACAAACACTGAGCCAATCCCACAAACTCGGCCACCAGCCCCTGCTTCTGGCACTAGCTCTCAGGGTCAGAACCCCCCTGATCAGCTGGATGCTATCCTACAAACATCCCTACCTCTCATCACACCCATACTTAAAGACTTAGTCATTCAAACCCTTGATGAGAGGCTTCCCACATACATACAACCCATGGTGGAGGTTGCTATTTCTAAGGCACTTGCTGATTGTCAACCCCCAACCAATGCACCCAAAAAGGGGGAGACATCAGTGCAAGTCAAGAGGAAGAGGGGTGAGGAGGAGAAAGAGGCAGAGAAAGAGGTGGTGGTTGAGAGGGAGTTGGTTGAGGAGACTAGGAAGGTGAGGGAGAAAGGAAAGAGGAAAGAGAGGGAGGTAGAGCCAATAACAGTGACTGATTTCCAAAAGGATTTCAGTGTCACTGATAAGAATAGGGGAAAGGGAGAGAAACTGGACTCTGATCTAGCAGCCCTTGTCAAGGAGGCTGATGCTGAACACAGCAAATCAATGGATTCTGCCATTGATCAGCTGTTCAGGCAAGGCTTTGACAAGGACACTGCCTTGCTAGATCAGGAGCTTAGGAGGATGGAAACCAAGGAGATAGAATACCGATGGTCTACTTATAGCCAAGAGGACTAAAAGAGACTTGAGGCTATGAGTAGATTCATTTTGAAGTATTTGGGCAGACCAGTCCTTGACATCAAAGCATGGACCAGGGACAGGATCTTGGCTATAGCCACCAAGATCTGTTCAGCTGGTAACTTCACAAAGGGACTGGTTGCTGAGGCCCTCTCCGAAGCCGGTGCTGGGAACAGGACACTTCTAGCAAAACAGACTAAGCCTGCTCTAATATCTAGATTGCTAGAAGTGCCTGCCAAAATTCCCATACCAACCACCAAACCACAACCCACAAAACCAACCCCTTCACCATCAAAACCCGCAGCCAATGATCCACCCTTGATGAAGAAGAGAAGGGTGTTGAGGCTGCAAGAAGAAGAAGATGAGGATGAGGAGGATATCCTGCCTATTTCAGCAGTTATACCTTTACCCAAAGCCAAATCACAAACCATCACTCCCACCTCACAGCAGGACACTGTGAGGGTAAAGTTAGAAGAGGAGGAGCAGCAAAAGCGACATGATGAGGAAATGCTGAAAAGCATTGACAAATGTTATGCTGCTTCGACCTCTATAATAAACATGCAGAAAGAAGCTCTGAGACTATTCACCTTGAAACAAACCTATCAATATGAAAGGGATAAGGTGAGAACTTGGCCTGACCCAAGGGTGTCTCACAGGATAGTCAAAAAGGACATGCCTGTGAGATACAAAAGCCAACTAAAGAGAATCGTAGATGAAGTGATCTCTGTGGCTTTTGTAATAACACCCTGGGAAATAGTAGAGGAATTCGAGAAAGCCTATAGAGCCGGCCAATCACCCTTTTCAATGCTAGATAATAGGGTGGTTAGGAAGGGTCTGGTCTATAAGAGGCTTGAGAATTTCCATAGGGATGAGCTCAACCTGTTGTTGGAGGGTAAACATCCTGATAAGTTTGCATACAGGCAAACCACAACACTTGAGCTCAAAAATGGAAGACAGGTCAAGTTCATCTCAGAGCTGTACGGTCGGGAAGGATTATTTGATGGTGTGCCTGAAGACCTGTCCAAAGAAGAACAAATGATCTTTCTTCAGGCCTACACCCGAGAATCCTACCGGCTTGTACATGGGAGGTAGATCTCATGGATGGGGCAACAGCTCTGTGTCCAATTCCCCAAGACAGAGCTCCCATCCATACTTAGCCAAACAAACACTAGAGACTACCTCTCAGGCCAGTGCTTATTGGGTCAACTCCTAATCTGATCTAGGAGGAAATAGACCAATCTTTATGCCACCAATAAGTGGGACATCCAATAATTAGAGGTTTTGGCTGCATTGGTTCAGGGGGAGTTTGTTGGACCAAAAGAACCAATGAGCCAAGATCAGGAAAACCTCTAAGTCCCACATGCCACTGCAACAACTGCTGAAGACTCCCATCAGTTACAGTGCTCTCTTGCTTGAATGTCAGACTCGAGAGCATCTGAAGACTCCCATCAGCTATTGTGTTCTCTTGCTTGAATGTCAAACTCGAGAGCATCTTAGCTCCAGCCTCAGCTGTTATGACAAAGTATGAAGAACAAAGTATGAAGATCAAAGAACCAAAGAACAACAGCTGAAGACTCCAAAGTACTGAAGTCCAAAGTACTGAAGTCTGAAGTACTGATCATTCAAGTACTGAAGACTTCAAGTACTGAAGACCAAGTACTGAAGTATCAAAAGCTGAAGAACTGAAGAACTAAAGATCTTCTTCTGAAGCACAAAGTCTGAAGACAAAGACTGAAGACAACAACTGATGATATCTACTGAAGTCATCAGTTGTTACATCTTCCGAAGCTGTTCTATCTTCCGAAGCAAAGTCTGAAGAAAAAGACTGAGGACAACAACTGATGATATCTACTGAAGTCATCAGTTGTTGTATCTTCCGAAGCTATTACATCTTCCGTAGCCAAGTCTGAAGACCAAGTACTGAAGACTCAGAGTTTGTCACAACAACTGAAGAAGTCCTCTTCAGTTGTTATGGTGGTTTTTCCTTTTCCGTAGTTTAGTTTGTTTCAGTATTTGTACAACAGCTGAAGAGCATGTTCTTCAGCTGTTATAGTATCAGTAGTTTTACTTTTGTCAGTACTTAGGAACTTTTGTAAGAAGATGTCAGTTGTTGACATCTTCAGTAGTTTTATGTTTTTGACAGTTGTAATTTGAATATTCAGTGATGTCAGAAAAGGACATCACCACCATGCTTTTGCCGCCTATATAAGGATGGTAAACCATGCTGTATTAATTGCCGAAACGTGGTTAGTAATGAACATTTAATGTTTCGCAGAACTCTTCTCTCTCTATGTTTATGCTTTTAATTGCAATATCTTTTATGTTCTTGACATAATTGCTAATTAATGTGCTAAATCCGCTGCAAACATAATCTAATTGATCAACACGAGAGGCTGAGATCCTGTCAAAACAAATAGATGAATCTCAACAGACTGATGAGCATGACATCGCACCCCTTCAGCAAATCAAGACTCAGCTAACAATGATTCTTGATTTGCAAGGGATTCTGCGACGATCTGTGAGCTATACACCCGAGGAGGGAGAGATCATTCATGATCTCACAGACGAGGAGCTGCTGATATGTTCAGACTCAACCCGGATGAGCTAGTCAAGGACGCTCCCAAGGTTGATGTCAAGAGTGATGAAGAGTTGCAGGGCGTCGATGAGATTGATATAGAGGATATCATAGCACAAGAGTATCCACAGTACACTGACCAACAACGAAATGTTATCCCCGATTTAGTTGAAACATTTGGCAGTGATACGTTTGGAGCTCTTGATGCTCATGAGAAAGAGAAGGAGAAAGCAGAAAGGAAAGCCCAAGCTTCGGACACTGATGTTGACATCAAGAAAGCTGAATGGGTAGTTTGTTTAGAAGAGATGAGAGCCAAGCGACAACCCCCAAAGACTAACGCCTACACCAAACTCTACAGAGTCAAGAAGCATCAGAAGGTGTCGGGCAAGATCATTAGCTGGGCATATTTTGAAGACTTGGATGTGTACGCAGTGAAGAGAGAGAAGGGAATAAAGTACTTCAGATATCCGCATGATCTGAATACTCTCCCTGGTTTTGAGTTAAACAGGCTTGCCTGTTTAGACCTTTTGTACGCCAACCCCAGGAAGATGTCGGGTTGGTTTGAGATGGTGTTGAAGAAAGAGTGCCACACTAGGTCGGTCAACTTCAGGCTTCAACAGCTTAAACGGTTCATCAATAAGACCGAAGTTGATCCACATACTGGAAAGCCTAAGGTAGTGCTGAAATGGAGTCCTCCGCGCACAATGTCAAAGATCCCATTGCGGGAGATGCCTCAGGACTTCACTCCACACTTCAAATAGTGGTACTACGACTGGCGAACGGGAAGCGGTCATAGTTTTGCACAAAGATGCTCAGATTGAGACTATCCGGGTGTTTGACCCTATGTGGCTGACCAACTTGTCCAAAGACGATATCTACACTCTATACAAGTGGCCACTATTCTATGACACGCGGGACATCGTACAAGCTCTACAGTTCCAACACGTCATAAGACTCTGCTTTGCATTCGATATACATGCAGGAGTTACACAAGAAGAGAAGTACAAGATGTTCCAAGAGCACGTGAAGACTGTTAGATAATATAGTAAACTAGGTCCAAGAGGGAGTTTGTTGATACATATTGATGTACCTAGTTTATGTTATGAAATATAAAAGTCTTTCATGTCTTACATATATGTAATCGATGTAATGATTGAATGAATGATATTTGAAGTGCATTGTGATGTTAATTTATGTTTGTTTATATCATGATATCATTATATTGAATGTGTTGCACGTGTATGAACTAACTATATAGGTTTGATGTTGTTCTACATGGTTCTAAGTAAATAAAAACTTAGAAGTATGTTTAACTTATCTATGTGATAGTTCATGCGAATGGACCATGCTAATGGACCATACGCATGAACATATCATGCTTATGGACCAGTCGCACGACTGAATCAGAAGACTGGATCAGTCGTACAACTGAGACATAAGATTGAGTTAGTCGCACGACTGAACCTTTAGTCGTGCGTATGAGTCAATCGCATGATTCAGTCGCATTATGGTTTAGTCGTACGACTGAAGACAGGAAACCTATAAATACCACGTAGTTCGTGGAAAAAACAGAACACTTCGAATACGTACGTACCCTAGTCGTCCAGAGTGTACAAAAACGCCAATCCAAGTTCATAGTTTGTTTCTGATCAATTCTTATTCGTTGTTAACATTTCTTTAATCGTAGGATTGATCAGATTGTCGTTCTCACTGATTGGATCGCCAATCAAATATGATTCCGCACTATTTGATTCGGTATAACGCGGAATCTGTTAGTACTCCGTACGAAATCGGTCCTAACAAGTTCCAAGGTGTTAAATGCATCAGCCATACCCTTTTGAGTTATAAATTTGATTTTTTTCATTTTTAAATTATTAACCGAATAATTAATTTAATGATATTGATAAAAACTTAATAGATTCATAGTTATTAATACGGCGATGATATTTCAATCCAAAATCTATTATTTTTTTAACAGAAATCAGTTTATTATATAAGTGAATAAAAAAAATAAATGTGCGTGTTAATGTTTCAACATCGAAAGGTATTGGAAATGAAAATGTTTTATCTTGTATGATCTTTAGTAACATAAATTTTGCTTTTATTTTTGTAAATTTTATTGTGTTAAATATCCATCCTCGTAAAATTTCAGTAAAACTGAACTGATTTTTACAGGAAATCATGAAAGCAAAATTTACTAGCTATTTTATCTTTTTTTCTAATTTACTATTTTTTTTATTTTATCATACATAACCAATAAACGTTTGTGTTTTCTTCAAACTATGATATAATATAATATATTATCACCAATGAGGTAAAGTTGAATATAAACAACATGGATTAAAGAATTTAAATAACGGGATTAAAAATATAAAAAAAAGTTGTACACAAACATTTTTAAAATAAGTTAAAATTGTTTAAAAAATATGTATTAAGTGAATTTAATATAATGAAATTTTAAAGAGTTAATTTTAATTTTGCTCACTAAGATTTGACTAAGGTAACTATTTTCCTTCAAAATATTAAAAAAATTATTTATCTTTAAAAGTTTCATATGTTGTTTCAATTTCACTCTAAAAGTTTCATCATTTTGGATAAAGTTAAAACAACTAATTAAACTTTTAAACTAAAATTTAAACAACTTATAAAACTTTTGAAGGTAAATTGATGTATTTTATCTTTTAAATGAAAAAAAATTATTTTTAACAAATCTTAAGAAGTAGAATTAAAATTAACTCAATTTTAAATTTAACTTTTAAGTGTTAATACAAATACATTTTTAAGCCCCTTTAAAGTTTTCAAATCTTTGACAAGTTTTAAAGTTAATCATATTAATTAAATATTAATAATGCTTATATAGGTTTTAATACTTGGGTTATAATTATTGAAAGAGTAGAAAGTTTTTAATGCTACTTTAATAATTAATAAATGATTAGCATAGTTTTTAATAACTATAAAGTAGGATACTATAGAGTAGTGTACAAATATCAACACCCATATATTTATGTTTGTATTTTATTGAAAAGTTAGTTGGATCACTAACGAGATACTGACCCACCCGATCAGTACGCAACCCAATACCACCCGATCAGTACGCAACCCAATACCACCCTAAGAAGAAAACTCACCATAGGTGAGAGAAAACCCTTAGCCCAACTTGAAACCTCTTTTTTTTATAATTAGGATTAGAACCCAAGACTTTTTCCTATTTTAATAAAATCTTGAGGTATCTCACCTAAACCATTTGAACTAAAAGTCGTTGGTATTTATGTTTATATTTAAATTAGGAATCACGTGTAATGATTAGAGAATTATGTTAAGAAATTTAGTTCTGGAATTACATGCAAATGATTAGAGATTTAAAAAAAAATGATAATAATAGTTACAAAGTGATTAATAAAGTTGGTAGAAATGAAGAGTTGAAATTTACCTTTTTTTTTACATAAAAAAGGTAATGGAAGGAAAATGGCAGGAGGTAAACAACCACTTTAGGAAGTGGAGAGAAGTAGAAGCTTAACAATGGTAACTACTAACTAAATTCTTTGTTTCTAATCTTCCTCATGGTATTTCAAGCTTAACCGTATGGAAGCACTTTTAAAGACCTAGGGAAGATCAACGACGCATTCGTTCCAAAGAAACCGGATCATAACAATAAGCTGTTTGCTTTTGGCTTTTTTGTCGCAGTGAAAACATTCAAGAGTTTGAGGAGAAACCAATTTTGAAGGAAAGAGGATGGATGTTAATGTAGCTAGGCATGATCGTCCTGGTCGCAAAGCGGGTCGTAAATGAGCAAATGAGATATACCCTGAAACAATGTAGAAAGGTGCTATTATGGAGCAGTGAGAAGACAATATGCCTCGTTCAAAGAAGCGGTTCTGGGAGACTCAACAAAGGCTCAAAACAATACCCTTGATTTAAATCCAATGCTAACCAACTCCTTTAAGGCATGGAATTGGAGGGTGGTTTCTCTAATAGGCGAAGCAAAAAAAAATTAGTGTGCTTGAGAATATGAAAAAGAACATTGAATCTATTGGCATTTCAAAAGTGAGGATAAAATACTTGGGTAGTTTAAGGATGTCGGTTGTGTTTCCGGGGTCAAATTTACAAAAAATTCTTCTTGTGTGGAAAAGATTCATGGCGGATGTGGTTTTCGGCTTTTCACCTCTAGGAGAGTCAAGCGATGAAGCAACAACGTATTGCATTGCTTGTGATTTGTGCCCTCACATTCATTGGGGTCAGGTGGTAGTAACACTAAAAGTCGAAGTTCAAGAACATGCAATCTTGGGGAGGCATTTGGTTACAAGCTCAATGGAAACACCAATCAGCGCCCGATGAATTGGCTATCACTTAACATCAAAGGAGCCAAATGAATTGGCTAAAAAGGTTGCCAAATGAATTGGCTATCATATCACATAACATCAGAGGCGTGAGGGACAGCTCAAAAAGGTGATGGGTCCAACAGATGAAAAAGGAACACAATGTTAACTTTATTGCAATTTAAGAATCACAGATACAGGAGGTGGCCTCTATATCCATTCTCGATTAGCGCCCGATAAGTTTGATTGGTGCCTTAATAATAAATCATCTCAAAAATTTTAGCAAACAGGTTGAAGTCAATTATCTACCTACTGATTAGCCGTGAACAAACAACTTTTATGAAGGGGAGAAATATTTGGAGGGCCCCTTACTTATTGGAGAGATCTTAGCCTCTGGTTGAAAGCCACAAAACTGAGAAAAGGCGTATGACTCAGTTAATTGGCGATTCTATGATTGAGTCTTGTTCTGGATGGGTTTCTCGGACATTTGGAGGACTTGGATTTAAAACTTGTTATCATTGGCCAGAGCATCAATTCTCATTATTGGGTCGCCAACTTGGGAGTTTTCATTTTCAAAAGGATTTTGTTAAGGAGATCCTATAGCCCTATTTCTAATTATTATGATGATGGAGTCACTTGGAGAAAGGTTACTTTCATGGTATAAGGCTACCTAATAGCATGCAGGTATTGCATATGCTATATGCTAACGGTGCAGCTTTCATGAAGGCTTTCATTGAAGAATTGAAAGAATCTACCCAGTTTAGGGATGCTTTAATTCTAGGGGAATGGTCCATAACCAACGTTAAAAACCTGGCTAGGTTAGTCCGTTGCTTTTAATTATCTTCTAGATTGAAGGTAAATTTCGAGAAAAGCAAGCTCTTCAGAGTTAGGATTAACAATTGACAATAATGAACATGTATTAATGAAGAATATCCTCTAAAGGCTCATTCTCGTTCACTCATCTCGGAGCGCCAATTGGTGTGAATATCAACAGGCTACAAACTGCTCTCTGCTTTTGGTTAAATTCAAATCAAAATTATCAATCTGGAAACGCAACGCCCTCTGTTTAAGGGTAGGCTTATATTTATTGGTTAAATTTGTACTTGACGACATCCCCTTGAATTGAATTGCTTGTCTATCTTCAAAGCCCCTATGCAGGTAGTTAAGGAATTAAAAGCGAAAGGAGAATTTTATGGGTAGGTCCGATGAAAATAACGTTGGTTAGTTGGGATAAGACACTGGCTCCAAAGGCTATAGGCGGTTTGGGCTTCTCAAGTTTGTGTGATAGTAACATCGCTTTCCTTTCTAAATGTAGATGGAAATTAAAGTCTGACAAGTCTGCATTGTGGCCCTCTGCCATCACAACCATTCATTTTAATAGTCGTCAACCTTCTTTGTTTCCTATTAAAATTCAATATATGAGAACATGAAGAATATCAATTAGTGGATCGGGTGCTATGGAAGGAAAACATTTTCACGGGAAACCTCATGAAAAGGAACACATGCAAAAGGTGATAGTATCTTGTTTTGGTTGGATAATTGGGTGGGGGAGAGTCCTCTAAAGAATTCTTTCCTTATTGCGTTTTCCTTAGAGAAAAATAAGGTATGCAAGGTCGTTGAAAGGGTTACTACTACTACTACATCAAATGGCTCACGGCTTGATTATTTGTGGAGGAGGGTTCCTTATGGATTAAAGGAGCATGTACAACTGCAATAACTAGAAGACCGACTTTGTTGTACAAGGCTTGGATCAAGTGTAGACAGTTGGTCATGGATGGTAGGAAATTTGGGCCAATTCTCAGTCAAAGCTCTTAGAAACTTAATAGAGTCTAATATACCCTCGGTTGATCTCGATCCTAAAGAGTGGCTAGCGTCGATCCCTCTCCAAATTAACTGTTTCATATGGAGAGCAAGACTAAACAGTGTGACGACTAAAGATGGGATGTGGCATAAGGGAGTTCCTAATGCTGCCAACGAATGTTCCTAGTGCTTCGATAGTGAAGAATCAAGTGAGCACCTGTTCTTTCAATGCCCTTTTACATCCCGGGTATGGACAAGAATCACGTATTAATGTTGAGTGCCATGAAAAGCTAATGGGTCGGTTAAAAGCATATTGTCAGGGGTACTCAATATGTCTGCCACTAAAACTGTAAAACAAGCAACATACTCCATAGTTTCAGCAACCTTATGGTTTATATGGAAAGCCTAGAATGACATTATCTTCAATTCCTTCCCAATATCGGTATGCAAAACGGCGGATGAAATAATGTATAACTCGTTCTTATGGGTAAAAAATAGGAGAGGTCCAAAGCAGTTAGATTGGGGAAAATGATGCATGTTTGATTTTATGTAATTTACTACTTTCTTTTGTATTACTCTGGGCCTTAGCCTCTTGCAAATGGCTTCATTTAACATTGTATGGCCGTTCTAAAAAAAAAAAAAGAAATGAAGAGTTAATAAATAAGAGAAATTATCAATTTCAATTCTAGAAATGTATAGTGAGAAATAAATATTAGAGTTAATTTTAATTGTGTTTCTTAATATTTGATAAAAGTAACTATTTTCTTTCAAAAGATTAAAAATATCAGTTTACCTTCAAAAGTTTAATAAATTGTTTCAATTTTAATTCAAAAGTTTTATTATTTTAGATTTAAGTTGAAACAACTAATGAAACTTTTGGATTAATATTGAAACAAGTTATTAAACTATCGGAGGTAAATTAATATTTATAATCTTTTGAAGCAAAATGGTTATTTTTATCAAAACTCAGTAAAACCGAACTTAACTCTAAATATTAAGTGAAGGATTTTCATTTTGAAAATCCTAAGCTCAACCATTTTCAATGAACCTGCTTATTAAACAGATAGTGATTGGGGTTGACTTAATAGCCAATTATATTTAGCGAAACCAAACATTATTATTTTCATATTTGTCTATGTCAGGAATCATTGATCGTCACCCCTACCTTTTAAGTAAAAACATGCTCTTTCTCAAATTTTCTGGTACTTTTAGGTTCAACTTCCAGTTGGTTTTCCAAGAGGTCTGCTATGAGTACCCTTAGTACCTTGATAACATCCAACTTTGGGTATTTACCCACAATGCTGTCTCGTACGTCCGAAAAACTCAAGTTAAATGTGGACGTCAAGTTACAGGTACATCATTGAAGATACGTATGGACATGTAGAACTAACTTTACTAGCTAGTCGTTGAGTTATATTGGTTCCATTGCATGTTTTTTTCAGTTTAGTCGATTAAAAAGTTACGAGTTACATATGATTGCATGCTTGAGATCCGATTCGTGGATACATGAGTAGAAATCATCCTCACTCGTTAGAATACTTCACCCTGACTAACGAGCCAGCTTAGCTTGACCCAGACATTTTGTCCATTGCGTAGTAAATAAATTACATAACCTAGTGAAGTGCAAACTACGTCTTATCTAATATCATTGGTTAACTGGATACCGGTAGGCCTATGATCTTTCTGGTGACGCGCTCTTAAAGTTATAAAAAGAACACAACCTAAATGGAGCATTAGAAAGTAAAGACCTTGGTCGGTTTTATTAACTTAACTGAAGGGAAATCATCACATAAAAATCCCATATTAGACACTTGTTTTTTTTTCTTCTCTTCACTTTTTCAAGGTTCAATTCATAAACATGGTAATCATATCAGAAACAGAAAGACATCAAACCTGATTATTTCGGTATAGAGAATCAAGAACGAGCATAGCGTACAGATATACGCTGTTGGATGGTTCCTCTACAAGACGGGCAGTCCTTCATTCCTTGTTTTTCATGAAGCTCGTTGCATTTTGTACAAACCACTTGATGGGCACACGGGAGAAACACAACCGACATTTCTTCTGATAAACACATAACACATTCCCACTCACGTTTCACACCTCCAGTAACAGTAGCAGTTGCAATTTCAGGAACATAAGGGGTGTGTTTTAGTGGCGGGGAAATGTCGGTTACTTTACTAGCATAGCTCCCATCGACGCCTCTCCTCAAAGCAGCTATCTTTGAAGAATCTGATTTTAGTCTCAATAAGGAGATTTCCTTCTCGAGCTTTTCAATATCGTCTTTGTATTTTTGAAGAGTTTTATCTGCTTTTAGTCTAGTTAAATCTTCTCTTGATTTAGCCAAAACTTCACCTTCTTGCCTTTCGATTCTAATCTTAACCGCTTGATCAATCACTTCTTGTTTAGCTTTCTCTTCCTGTTTCCATTTTGTCTGCAAATATTCACTCTCAATGTCATTTTAGCTATCGCTTTCATCATGACAATACAATCAAAATGTATGATATGCTAGTTAATTTCCACCTCAGCATGAACATACCTCAATAAGATCTCTTTGTTCTTTAGCCAGTTCAAGATCTTCTTTCAGCTGAGCCAACTTACGCGTCTCAACAATAAGCTCTTCCTGAAACAATGTTTTCTGCTTCTCCCAAAACTGTAACTGCATCAATGTCTTTTTCTCTCGTTTTGACACCTCTTCACAGCTGGCAGCTGACTCAGCTGCCTGTAAATTTGCAGCCTCCATCTTCAACCTCAAGTTAGCATTCTCCACCTCCAATCTACGAACAGCAGCATCAGCTCGCCCCACCTGATTACTAGCCTTCATCAAAGCATTCTCCATTTCAGATAACTTCTTCATCGTGTTCTCCTCCAATGTTTGTTTCTCTTTCTTTAACCTCTCTACTTCTTCTTTCTCTTGCCTAAGTGTTTTAAGCTCAGCTTTGTCTTTACCGAGCCTACGAGCAGCTTGCATAACTTTCTGATTTGCCCACTCTGTCCATACCTGTAACTGGTTTTGAAGCTCTTGCACTCGTGGGACAAGTTTTGATATTGTTTCCTCTTTTTTATCACGTGGGATCCACCGCCGAAAAGATTTGTCATAAGACATGGGTATCGGCATTGCAGAAAAACTAAGGCCAGGAACCTCATGTATTGGAGGATTGTTGGTTTTTACAGGAAGTGAAAGAGATAACTCGGTTTCAGCTGCTGATAATGCCGGAGGGCTATCTGTTGAAGCTGATATAGGTGTGATATTGGTTTTAGTTTCTGAATTACGTGGCGAAGGGGAAGGGATGCTAGTTTGTGTTTCACCATTATTGTTCATATCATTAATCTTCAAGGAAGCATTTTTATGACTGATAGATGCAGATTCTGAGACAGATTTCAGTTTCTTGTCGAAAATTAAGCCACCAATGTTGCTAAGTTTTCCAGCTCTAGAACCACCTTTCAATCCATGTGCACGGAAACTTTTATCCATCTGAACCGATTTTTGTCTCAGTATATAATCTCTCTTACTAATGCCATTGATTTTTCTACTCCCTATAGGCTTTTCTTCATGATTTTGGGATGAAAGACTGAATGATCTACTTATTGTTCGAGTGGTAGTGCTGTGGTTCCCTTTCTGTGATGCAAGTCCATCCAAAACAAAAGGAGATTTTGGTTTTGAACAAGGAACCTCTGTCTTTACTGGTGGTTCAGACATAATATTATGCCCACAAGGTATTGAAGGCTTTGCAGGTGATTCTAAAGGGGTACTGTGAGCGCAGCGCGAAGAGTGATTTAGATTACATTCTTTTCTCATATGGGTTTCAGCCGAATTAGATGAACCACCATTTGAAGACCCATCACCAGCTAAAGTACATAACTCCTCACCATCGATCGCACATGCTTGGGAGACATTCATGTCAGATATCAACAAGCACCACATTGCATCCCCAGTGCAGAAGAAAGGCCTGATTTCACGAACAACACAAACCAGTTCCGCTAGTAAATACTTTTCCATTTGCTGTAGACTTTCAAACCGATGTTCCTTCCATGGATCAACCTCTTGCCCGTTTTTAAGAAACATCAAAGTGTTTTCCACTATGCTCGACACAATGTCTTTACAACCACAACAAAGACCAGAACTGAGTATACCCTGAGTAGCAATTTCTTCAGTGTAACCACAAGATACAATTTTCTTAATCGCGCTCTTGAACATCGTGTCCAAGTTAACTAAAACAAGCTCTTCCAGCTGAGATTCTGTAAGATCACTCCAATCAGCATCATGAAACTCATCGTTCGCCTCTAGTTCAAGTCTATTTCGATTAGCCCCAAAGTCAGCTGATCCTACAGTTCCTGCTGCACAAGATAATCCCAAATCAAGTTTGATAGAATCTGTGTTTTCATGACTAAAATTACACATGTCACACCCATTGGAGTGTCCATGACACTCAAATTTCTCAGCAGAAAACTCATAAGTCAGGCATTCGGGCTGTGAAGTCGATATTATCTTCTGCGAACCAATGGAAGGAGGCGGATCAGCTCTGAATTTCCTCTTGTTCCTACTTCCCTTCTCTTGTACTGTCATAACAGGTGACACACTAGATTTCGCAACGATAGTGGCCATTGTTTGCAACTTCACAAAACAATCTCCTACAAATTTCAAAAAGAACAATAACACAAATCAACATCAGATTCAAACAGCATATGTATCACTACATATGTGTGTCTTCAACAGATTAAAAAACATTCAGAATCAATCATCATCAAACTACAAACAACTCAAAACATCACAAAACATCACAAAACACAATCAAATTCCCTCAAAACACATAATCTCAACTTCAAATCATACCAGAAGCTCCACGAATTGAATCAATCAATCAATCAATTACTTCTCTGCATCAGAAACAACAAAATTCAATCGTGAATTACACTTTTCCAATAACAACAACTAGTAATTCAATCATCGCAATACAGAAAGATCGGGACATAACAATCGAAGCAATCAAGAGGAAATTAAAGTCTGTATGAGATCCGCAACAAGACTTGGTGAAATTAAATCGATAATAATCGAAATAGAAATCGAAATCGAAATCGAAATCGGAAAATATTGGATTTCTGATTGCGAAATGGTTTGCGATTGAGATTATACCGATTTGAGGAAATCAAAGATACGGCAAACGATGCAGCATCGGAGGGGAGGGTAGTAAGAGAAAATCTGATGGTTTTTATTTTATTTTATTTTTGATTATTATTATTATTATTCTCTTTTTCTGCACTACAACTTTGAACGTGTCTCTCTCTCTGCCTCTTTATAAGTTTTAGCTCTTTGTGGATTCCTAATACTACTTTCTAGAAATTCAGTTTTTTTTTTCTTTTTTTTTTCAAAGATGGACAACAGTTGATCTGATTTTTCATTAAAATATTGATAAGCCTAACTATTCTTAGGTTGTTTTCAATGAAAATGTTTTAAATATGGTTAACTAAGGTGTTAGTTAATAAAACTAATCGTAGTTTTCAAGGGTATATCTTGATGATAAAGTTGTTTATTTTTTTAATGGATTATGGGTTTAAATCATATAGAACGTTACAGTTGTGCTGATGTTTTTAATACAGTAATTATAGAGGAAAGATTATGTGTTTACCCGTCTAATAATAGAAAACTAATTGTTTTAAAGAATAGTTTTTTAGGAAAACTGTCACATAACAGTAAACAAATTTCAACAGTGATCCAATTTGGACACTCATGCATATTTTGTTTTAATTGGACTACTAAACCATCAAATCGAGTTATTATCGAATTTTCTTATGTCAAGAAAGTAACGAATGAGAAGATGTGAGGGTCGGTATTTTTCGTACATGAAATTATATTTTAAAAAAAACATGTTAATTATATCTAAAATTCTCGTCACCGTTTCACATCAGCATCAAAAAGAATAAAAAATATTTTCTAATTGAAACAAAAAGGAAAAACATGCTACAAAACATGTTAAGACTTAAAATTTAAATAAAATATGAAAACTGAGTTACCTAATTAGAACACTTTTTAAACTTGAGTTACCTAATTTGAATACTTTTAAAAGTAATTTGAACACTTTTAAAAGTTGCTTACTATTTTATAAAGTTACCCCTATTTATACAATTTTTGAATGACTTTTAATCTACTGCTAAATCCTTGTAATTTGTCTACAATAAGATTTGAACCTTGACCACCATGGAATAGAGCACCTAATAAACACACACATATCATTAGACCAAATGCCCTTTGTTGTGTGTTTTTACGTGTTAATTACACTAGTTTATTCATTTGAGTTAGTAATGAAACCTAATATGAAGTTATACGACAAGCTTCAAAAACTTGAAGCCAAACAATAAGACTCAGCCTTATATCAAACCAGGACGACCAAAATAGAATGGCAAAGCTCTGGCATTACCCTTATCCATAGAGAACATGGGGACACACATGACTTCGTGATGGTTTTTTCTTTCATGCAAGCTTTTTTTTAATGAAGTGTGTCACATCCTTCCTCCGGGTACGACCTACTCCCTTAGAGTGCATGATAATTCACGATAGAAGACTTTGCATTCACGATTACGACTAGACTGCATTGAACTTTAACAGCATACAAAAACTGCATGGCACATGTGCGTCACAATCAAACATAAACATTATTATGATCCATTGCTATCAAGCAACTTCAGTCTCGTCTAACACCGTATGGAGTATCCAAAATCCTAACACCAAAATGTGCTAGGTCCCATGCCCCTAGCTAAGGCCTTTTGACACCTCCGACACATGTACCATGAACTAGAACCGTCAACAATAATGTTGTTGGTGAGTCATAACCAGTGACTCCAATATAAACATTAATGTGAGTGGGTGCATGTATAAGTAAATTGTTTATCAAACCAAATCTCACTAACAACAACAAAAATTAAAGTTAGTGTGTCATAAATTATTTTTTGCTTCGGGTTTTTAAAGTAAGGCGAATGTGGAGTTGTGGTGCCCGACCACCAAATCCCTAAACATGATTTAATATATGTAGAATCATGGCACTTTCATGGAGTGAGGCCCTCTTACATAGATCGGATCCGTCTAAAGCGCACATATGCCCCAAGGTAACTTGGGTATCCATCTTGACAACCCACAAATGTATTCTAATGCTTTGTTGGTGGTCAACACGACCAAGGTCTAGATGCACCTAGATTATGGCCCATCACACAACAAAGCAAACAATTTTGCACAAAAAACCCATGAAACAATTTACAACGTAATTAATTTAACAGCTCGTGTACATCCTAAAAACTATATAGAGAAAATGGGGCAGTTAGAATCACCTTCCCGGTGGTCCACAACAATCAAAATTCCACAATGACTAACATATTTGATATTAATCTAATACCACTGGCGAGTAAGGCTCAACCTTACAGATATCATCATGCAATGTATGCCTAATTAAAAGTGTGCCATTAAGCTAGGGATATATGCCTAAGTTTAAGGCACAACACGATCAAAATCACAAGACTAAGGTACATAGAGATTCCAACATCTATCTTAAAAACTAATAAACTAGAGGTTTCAATTTGTAGGGCACAATGCCAATTTGTTTGATGATTTTAAATGGTTCGATATAGTGGGGACTCAACTTACCTTAGTTCCTAAATAAAACGGGGCCCCTTCATGGAGACACTTTTAGCATTACCCTGTCACCAAAGAATGTTTTCAGTTTATTAGTTTTATCTAAGATTAACCTATTGCCCGTTAATTGTCCCTCACTTACTTCAAACCAACAAAGTGGTGTTCTGTACATCTAACCAAACAACATTTTGAAAGGTGCAGCTTTTAGGCTTGCATGGTAGCTGTTGTTATAAGAGAATTCCATCAACGCCCCAACTACCATCGAATTTGATCACATATGCGTAAATCATGTCCTCTGATGTTTGTATGGCTTGTTCGCTTTGACCATCTATTTGCGGATGATATGCCATAATCATTTCTAATTTGGTCCCCATGGCATCTTGACATGTCTTCTAGAAGTGAGACATGAGCCTACTATCTCGATCAGATACAATGATTGTTGACACTCCGTGCTTTGTCATAATCTTATAAAGATATAATTAAGCTAACCGTTCTAATTTAACTGATTCCTTTTATAGGTAGAAAGTGTGGAGACTGAACATGTCTGTCCACTATTATCCACATGGCTTAATTGCTATTACACATTTTTGGTAGATTGATCATTAAGTTCATTGTGATCTTTTCTTACTTTAAAATGGGGATGTTCAAGGCTACAATTTTTATGATGGCTTATTGTGCTCGACCTTGACTTGTAGGCACATCACGCACCTTTCAACATAAGCGACAATGTCTTTATTTTCAGTCTATGCCACCTGTACTAGTTCTTAAATGTGTATTACATCTTATCCTTTCACATGTGCATCAAGTATTTTGATTTGTGTACCCTCTTCTAGCACCACCTTCCTTAAATTTCTAACATTTGATACCCAGATAGCGCAATAGTCTGTCTCCCGTAATCTATTGTATCATTATACTGACCATCTTCTCATTCCTACCATTTCCATCAATTAAGGCTCCTATCTGGGCTTCTTTCAACTTGTCAAACAGATCCAAACGTACCTCTATACGCATAGCGCATGCGCATTGGTTAAACTTGTTTGTTTTGGCTTAGGCATTGTCAACCACGTTCGCCTTGCTTGGAGATGACGTCATAATTCAAATTCATAGTTGGTTAAGACTTCCATCCATCTCTATTGACGTATATTAAGTTCTTTTTATTCAAATGTGTTCTCAGACTCTTACGATCTGAGTACTCGATGAATTTCATGCTATAAAGATAGTCCTCCACTAGGAACCCAACATCCTCCCTAGCACACTGGCCCAACCCTCGCTTAGATATCATTTTTGTGATACCCGGCTTTTCCGGTCAATTTTCAATCAACACGAACATGGTTTTCCGATCATAAATTCATGAATTTAATTTTGTTTACTTAAATACGTCATTTAGTGCATAATCATTCACGGACCTTTCACGTAACGGTAATTCGAAGAATTGTCGGATCGCACACTCATCTGTACCTTAACGTTGGTGATTTTTCGAAATAGTTTTCAAACAGTCATAATTGGTGTGAAATTATGTTTTATGTGTTTATGTGGTTGAATATGTAGCTTTGTTGTGAAAATTGAGACTTTTCTTGTATTTATGTGTTTTCACGCATTTTCGGCTTTCAACACCTAATTATTATAAAATCCCTTTGAACTAGAAAAATAAATATTATTTCATGTTATTAATGTTTGTTTGATGTTATTTGAACATTTGGTGGTTTTAGTGTAGAAAAAGTTCAATCGCGTATCATTAAACCATTTTTATAAAATACGGGGAGCCTTTCTTATAAAAAAAAGTATAAATCTCAACCCCCAAATCCTAATCACCATTTGGCCATACCCTTCTCCTTCCCCTTCATTTTTTTCGCAGTAAATCACACACACACTAAGGACACCTTCTTGGATCTTATTATTGCATATTAGTGGTGATTTTCACCGTTTCTTGCATCAAACACGTACTAGGCATCATCATCTAAGCATTTCAAGTAAGTTTTTATGTTTGATTTCATGATCTTTTATCTTCATGATGAACAAGAACCCTAGATTATCCAAACAAGTGAAAACTTAAAATTGATTGAAATTGATGATGGATTATGTGTTAGTATTCAATATAATGATATTTGTACAGATTGATTTTGTGAAATTGTGTCGTTTTGATCAAAAACCAAGGCTTACTTATTAAGGAAACTTTAATTTGGGGCTTTTGTATGGTTCTAGGATGTTAGTTGATGCTAGTGAAAGAAAAGGTATGTTTTGAACTTTTGATTTTGGCTCGGTTTTGAAGTACTTTCCATTAAAGGAAACTTTTTTGGTATGTTGATTTATAGATGGTGATGTATGCATATTTGATTAGTTGTGATTATTGTTATGTGATGTTTAAAACCTAGGAATGGAGTGGGAATAATCGAATGGTGAAAAACGCTTTGTATGAACATGCTTGCTAATTATGACAACTTTTATGTCCCGATGTGTTGTGTCATGCCTATGTTATGTGTAGAACATGTTATAGCGATGTGATTGATGTTGTAATGATCATAGGAGCATGTTAGGAGACTTTGGGTGAATTTGTGAAACTTGTGTTCTTATGTTTTAAATTAGGAAACTTTGGGCATGTTGAAGAATCTAGGTATTGTTAACATGTTGTGGATGATTGTGGGATGTTTTAAGTGTATATTAACATGTTTGTTACGATAAGCTTGATGATTTTGAAATTGGGTTACACATGTGTAACGATGTCATACTTTCCAAAAATAAAAACTTTCCAAAAATAGATTTTTTAACATAAAACTTTATATGAATAATTATTTGAGCTATTTGAGCATAACTAAACATGATTTTACTTATTTGAGTCACCAACGGGTCGTCGGGCTAGTCCGGTCAACTTTGGTCAACAAAAGTCAACTTGGTTAAACTTGTCAAAGATTTCTCAAACACGCTAACAGTTACACAGTTTGGATACTATGGGGTTCATCTTGACCTTTATTTACACATACTCATGGACATATATTTGTTAGGTAACGATTAGCTTTTGGCTGTTACACTTCATGTTTTCCATAATCATCTAAGTTAAGTCTTCACGGCCCCACTTTTACTTACTTTCCTTTTTAGGGGAGAAGCATGCAAACTATTTCTATTTATCTGGTTTTAGTATTACTGGTATATCACTTGTTACTGTAGTGCAAACATTATCACGCAAGTCCTTACACACTCGAACTGCTAATATCAAAATAGCGAGGTAATTTTGAGTAGTACTACTGGGTTTGACAAACCCCACCCGCGTTAGTCGCACTAACTTAACTGGAGGTCGAACGGGTGTTTAATTGACCTAGACACTTGCCATTGTTTTGTGATAAGACATAACGGAAGCAAAACAACTCATAAACAGTCAGCTTCGGTTTGAAATGCTAAGTAACTCGATATATAAGCTAGCTACCTATGGTATACCTTTGTTTACTTTTACCAAGCAAACTCTCAAACATATTTACTGATTTAAACCTATGAACTCACCAACATTATGTTGACATATTTTAGCATGTTTTTCAGGTTGTAGGCATGCTTAAGGCTAGGGTTGCATACTAAGGCTCATGTATCATCTTTATCATTTGAAAGCAAGTTCGTTTACATTTACTACTTTTCATTGGGTGCCTTGTTTTACGCATTTACTACTTATAGTTTTTCAAACATTTACGCTTCCGCATTTTTTACATTGAAAACTTTGATATACTCTGATTTAAGGTCACATGCCTCGCGGTAGAACCCTGCTGGTTGATTTTGAGGGTGTGATAGATTGGTATCAGAGCCACTGGTTATAGAGAACTAGGATTGCATTTGCATCTAGACTATAGCCATAGACACATACTACCATTGCACATATTCTTATCTGTTTACTGTTATTCAATCATACATATCGTTTCATGTACATATAAGGATATTGGATGTCCACATCATCATCTACCCCACCCATGTCACTTGTATCACCCCCAATCAAGAGGAGACTTAGGATCTTGCTCTCATACCATCTTCATCTACACTAATAGCCTCACCATCGGAGCTGAATAAGCATCGATTGGAGCCTACTGATAACTTCAAACAACATGGAGGTTGTTCAATATTTGAGTCAGGGGAGATACACAACACTAGAAGTGTTTAATATGATTGTGAGCTGAATTCAGGAGGAGCACATACCCATTCCCCTTATTGCTGACATAACTGACTGTTCTCTTACATCATCACTTATACCATATCCTACTGAGCAGTCATTTGCCGCCCTTATAGCAAGGTTAGATCAAAAGATTCGCAATGTACTAAAGCACCCGGTGAGATCACCGGAATACCATAGCATCAGACCACCATTAGTGAATATGTGGAAACACTTAAAAGAGGCCTCATAGAGACTAGAAAGAAACATAATACTTTTGTTGATATATTCAAGGAAAACACAGACAAGCATAATTCACTAGATGGCATAGTCTAGGGAGCACTAGATAAGAAAAAAAACATCGAGGCTACATTGCAGGATATGAAACAAAGACTAGTATTATCAAAATTGAGAGTAGCTGCTAGCTGGAAGTTCTTTTTATTAGCAAGGGAAAAGTCCTTACAAGAGAAGGCTAGATGCCTAAGCTGTAATTGCTACTTCATTTGAGGAAAATCTAGAGGAGGATTACTATACTCAGAATGAAGACTAGAAGCTTGAAAAGGAATTCTAGAACATTAAGATGACACGGTTCAGATATTGAGGAATATACAACCCGTTTTCATGAGTTGGTTGCTTTATGTAATAGTAACTCCAACCTACTATATACCGAGAAAACTATCAACGGGATAGCACCTCAGATTTAAAAAAAGGTTATCGTCATTGATCCTATAATCATTCAACACGTTATGAGGTTATCTCATAAGCTCATTGACTTGGTTGTAGCATAGAGCACTCTCACAAAGCGTGATATTGTTAATGGTTCACCTGATAGCAAGCAGGAATATAATGGCATGTAGAGTAAGTCATTCACCATCATGGCCAATATGATCATTATTTTTAACAAAGATGTGGCAGGATGAACCATGCAGGTAAAGACTTTATAGGGGAGTGAACAACCAAACATCAACAAACCTTAGTAGCAACGACAAGATGAAGCATCATAGGTTGCTTTGAATGGAACAAAGATAGGCAAATCAAGAGAGATTACCCTCAACTTAAAAATGCCAATAAGGAAATAACAACATAATAGTACAATAAGAAAAGTTCCAAGGGTCAAGCCTTCGTGATCAGGACTGGCAAGTCAAGAATCAACCAGAACGTGGTTACCGTTTAGCAAACTTCTAGATGCAACTTCAATTGGAAAGGAACCTAGTTATACCATACAATTCGCTGATGGTAAGCTAATTGAAGCAACTTATATTCTGAAGGGATGTACATTGGGATTATCCAGATATAAGATGGATATAGATCTTATGCTTATTACGCTTAGTGGTTCCATGTGGTTATCGGCATGGATTGGTTGTCTAAGAAACAAGCTCAATATATCTGTCGTGAAAGGTCGTTCGCATACCACTTTATGGTGGTGAAGCCTTATTTGTTCAGGGCAAGTCGAGTGTTGTAGTCTTAGACACCATATCTTGTATAAAGGCCTAGAAGTACTTACGCCAGGTTCATACTGCCATTTTAGCTATGATCACCAAGAAAACAACTGAGGAAAAGAGGATCGGAGAGATCCCTATGGTCTTGATTACAACCAATAGTAGGTTGTGAAAACATATCGATTCCTTGTTGTAGCAACTCATATAATCATGGACGGGGTTCGGTTTAGAATGGCGTTATATTAGACTCCTCAAATGGTTGTGAGTAAAGATGCAGCTCTTCATAATAATTTGTGGAGAATCCTTGAAAATGATAACAATCTGGTATGTAATGAGGTCCTCCGCAAATATCACACCAAATTTCCTCATGGTAATCCCCATAATCAAATTGGTATCCTCCGTAGTAACTCTCGTAATCACGATCCATGAAAGTCACTACAAACAATACTTAAACAAAAGAATCACAGGCATCAGATAGAAATGAAACAAAAATAAGGAAAAAAGTATATACAAAAGTAAAAAGAATCTGAAATATGCACAAATGGTTAAAGTAATAACTTCAATCGTTCTTGAAATCACCGTGTCCCCGGCAATGGCGCTAAAACTTGATGTGTGTAAAGTATATATATTTTAAATAAAGATTTTTTACACAATTTGAGTTTTAATTTAAGAAACGATTATCACTCTTAAACCAACAACACACAATAGGCAAGTGCACCTATCGCATAATAGTATAGTTTTAGGCAAGTACCGAGTATCTATCTGTGGGCACAATAGCTCCCAATACTAAATCGTCATCACTATTTAACCGATCAATTAAGTTTGGATTTGTGAGTATTATAATTAACTAAAACGATTAGCAAATTATACTAGTAAATTAAGGAAGTAAAGATGAAGATACACAATCAATTAAAGATACTACTTGGACTTTGATTCCTGGTTTTGTTTTTTACACAATTTGAGTTTTAATTTAAGAAACGATTATCACTCTTAAACTGTAACACCCGGATATTTTATAAACGAGAAAAAAATATTAAACGTGAATAAAAGAAGGACATATAAGTTAACCCAAAGTTGAGGGGTTAAAAATGTCAAAAAGGACAAAAAGAATAAAGTGGGTGCATAAAGGTGGTATGGCCGCCCATGTGAGCTGCACCTCACCTTTTTGCAATCGGGTTCTAGAGAGAGAGAGAGCAGAAAACTCTCGGATTTTTGTGAAAGAAGAAGAAGTCGAAGTTGAGGTAAGAATTTGTGTATTTAAGTTGTTCTTGGCTAGAACTAGCTTTGGTTATATGGTTATGTGTGTTACTGTATGTTCGGGTTGTGTGTTTTAGTGGGTTTTAGGTGCTAGAAACGTCTGAGAAGCTCAAGAGAAGGGTTTAAACTTGAAAGCAGCTAAGGTGAGTTCTAGAACCCCCTTTTTAACATGTTTTTAACAAATTTTGGGGCTCGAAATACATGTGTTCATGTTTTTATAAAAATGGGTTTTTACCCGTATGTGTGTGTATGAATGTGTATGTGTGAGGGTGTTAATTTGGGTATATATGTGGTTATGTTTATGTTATGATGCTTAGAATGTTAATACTAAGATTAGAACATGATATATGTTGGATTGGGACTGATTTATGTTAATTTAGTGAAAGTTAGTTGCCCATGCGCCTAAACAGTGGCCCATGCGCCCAACGGTCTAATTTACTAAGTGTTCCCAACCGCTAGAAACCCCAAACGTCCAAACAGTACCCAAACGCCTAGATGCCCATGCGCCTAAGTTAGGCCCATGCGCCTGAATAGTACCCAAACGCCTGGAAAATTGCCAAGAATGACTAAATGTTAGGCCCAAGCGCCCGATAGTGTCCATGCGCCTAAATAGGCCCATGCGTCTAAATGAAAAAGACCAAGTGTAATTCCAGATGCCTGCATAGTAGCAAAGCGCCTGAACAGGGCAGAAATGCACAAATAGTGCCCATGCGCCTAGACACTTAGAAATATTTCTGAAATTTTAAGAAAACTTAGGTTTTAGGGTTTGACCTGATTTGACTTATGAGTTATGATTAACCCTTTTATGCATGATTATGGGATGGTTTAGGGTTATGATATGTATGATGGATGTATGGTATTCATGTGTCATCTTTTGATGGTAATTAAACGTATTTATATTATGTTATAAAATACGTTAAATATTATGTTATTACTTTACGTAGTATGATAAATGAATGAAAGAACGTAAAGAATAACGCAACGAAGTGAAAGATAACAATGATGAAAATAAAACGTAATGAACAAAAGAATGGCTTGCAAGCAAATAGAAGGAGGTGCACGACCACGTTGTCGTTAGCTCAACTGTGATGCGGGTTAGCTACCCCAAAGGATGCACACAGGGTCAATCATTGAGATTGATAAGGCCCTTTGGTATGCCCTAGGTGACTGGATCAGCTTTGGGCATAATGTTCATGGTTTAATTATCATAGGTCCAGCATCAGCTTCGTGCATAATGTTTGGGGTATTACCAATTGGTTTGAATGAATGGGAGAGATGACTTGCCCTAGGTGACTGGATCAGCTTCGGGCACAATCTTCGTGGTTTAATTACCACAGGTCCAGCATCAGCTTCGTGCACAATGTTCGGGGTATTGTTCATCGATCCATATGAAAGTAAACGAATGACGTAACGTACAATGAAAGAAAGAAAGAAGGTAAGAAAGTAAGAAAGTAAGTGAATGATGTAAAGTACGTTACGAAAGAATGAAAACAAAAGTAAGAGAATGTTAATAAAAGCATGAAATGAAAGAATGCTATGAATATGATGGTGATGGAAAAATGAATGATAATGAAAGCTAACAATAATATTCCCTATCTGTACGTATGATGCATGATCGCGTATGAAAGTAAAGAAATGTTTTAACGAAAGTAAGGTATTTTATTTATAAAAGTAGAACTCACTCAGCAACGTTGACTTTTATGTATTAATCAGTTGGCAGGTGATTGTTGCTGAGGATGGCATGGGACAGCTACTTGGCATTTTTGGGATGGCATCCATTTGTATAACGATGATGTTTTTGTGATGTAATGCAAATTATGATATTTTGTAACAGTTAACTATATTGTATTATTTTGAAAAAGCGTTCATTAATATATTAAATGATTTTAATTACTTTCCGCTACGATGTTTTAAATAAATGTATGGTTTATGTGTGATGAATGACCAACTGTGAGGTGCCCGGGAACGGGGCCTTACAACTTGGTATCAGAGCTAAAGTTTAAGTGAAATGGGTAAATATTTTCAAAAGAAACCTAAACTTAAACTGAGAATGAGACAAAGGGAAGGGATGCCAGTCCAAGTAACTACGTGCCATCAGGTATTTTCTTTAATGTTAACTGGTATTATGTGCGCATGTTATTTGATTTGTTTGCCCTTAGTAGATTTAGATACTGACGTAGTCAGGATAGGAAATGCTTGGGGTATGAAGAGTAAAGTAAGTGGCTAATCACAACTGGCCACTGTAATTAGGGACTTACTATACTTGACATAAACTGAGCTATTACCTTGAATGATCATGTTAGTGTTTGAATCTTATAGTGTGTTAGAGGATGGCTGGAGGTAGATCTTCTAAGGCTTCACAAGGCGGAGTACGTAGGGGACGTGGTGCTGGACCACGAGTCACAAGAGGAAGACCCAGGGTTGAAAAGGTAACCCATGAGGAGCCTGAGACCCCTAATCCAGAGGGTGGTGATGAGAGTGCTAATTTGAGAGCCTCGGTGAAAGAGGTTGTGGTGGAGGAGGTTCATCAGTTCATACAGATGATCTTGCCGTCTGTAGTGGCCGAAGTGATTAAAGCTGTTAGGGAAGGAGAAAGGAAGGAGAGGAGTAGGTCCTCGGGAAGGGGAGAACAACCAGAGACCGAGAGGGTTATCCCTATTGATGAGGAAGAGGAGGAAGAAGAGCCTGTGCCGGAGGCAACACAAGGCTGTAATTATAGGGCATTCCAAAGATGCAAGCCCCTTACTTTTTATGGTAATGGCACTGCTGCTGCTGCTCACTGATGGGTGAGGGAGATGGAGGCTGTCCTTGAAATCAGTGAGTGTCGAGAGAACCAGAAGGTGAAGTTTGCCACCCATTCGTTTGTGGACTCGGCTCTATGCTGGTGGGACAACATTATCCAAGCCGAGGGTAGTAGGGCGATTGGTAGAATGAGGTGGAGTGAACTGAAGAAGTTGGTGATCGAGGAGTTCTGTCCTTATTGGGAGTTGGACAATATGGAGAGAGCGTTCCTGCAGCTGGAAGCGGGAACCATGACATATCAGTAGTACACCAGCAAGTTTAACGAGATGGCATGACTAGTGTCGGATCAGGTGACACCCTTGTCATGAAAGATCAAGAGATACATTCAGGGCTTACCGGCGGACATCCGCAGGCATATGATCGCTGCCCGACCGAGCACGTTCAGATCGGTGGTTGATTTGGCGGGAAGACTATATGATGAAAGGGAGGTAGTGGTGGCTGAGGTGGGTAAGAAAGGTGGTGGTGAATGGTACTGGAACGGGAAGCGGTTTAGACGGGGTGGTGCTCAAGCATACAACAAGAGTGCACGGGTGGATGACCACGTGTGGTCACATCCGATGCAGGGTCGAAGAGGTATGGAAAATGTGGAAAGGAGCATACCGGAGAGTGTAGGTGGGGATCGAATGTATGCTTCAAGTGTGGGAGGATAGGACATATAGCAAAGGACTGTCGTATGGCTAGATGTTTTAACTGTGGTGGAGAGGGTCACATGAGCAGGGAATGCAAGAAGGCAAGGACTGAGAGTTCCGGGGCGAAGAAGACGACCGAGACTGAAGGGCAGAAGGCGAGTGCCAGAGCTTTCACCATGACCAGGGAGGAGGCTAGGACGGACCCAGATGTGGTGTCAGGTGCGTTTCTAGTAAACCAAACTCTTGCTTCTATGTTATTTGATTCTGGTGGTAGTAGGAGTTTTATTTCTGTTGCTTTCTGTGCTAATTTGCCTATCATTAGTAGATGTATTGATGAGCCCTTCGATGAGAAATTGCCATAGGTAAGTCTACTAGGATTTCTAAGGTGATAGAAGGCTATGACATAGAATTAGAAGGTAATAAGTTTCCTGTTAGACCATTCATGATGACCTTAGGTGGTTTTGATGTAGTCTTAGGAATGTATTGGTTGGCAGACTACGAGGCGAACATCGTGTGTCGCAAGAAGATGATTAGACTGACAACACCTGATGGGAGTTCGGTGATGGTTTATGGGGATCGGGTCACTACGATTCCGAAGGTGATTTCGATGGTGGTGGCGGGAAAGTGCATGAGACGTGGATGTAGTGCCTATTTAGCCTACATGAAATATGTGGATACGTCAACACCACAATTGTCCGATGTGCCAGTTGTGTGTGACTTTCCGGACGTGTTTCCAGAAGATTTAACAAGTGTGCCACCGGACCGCGAGATCGAGTTCCAAATTGACTTGATACCCGGTGCCCAACCTGTTGCTAAGGCGCCGTATCATCTAGCTCCCTTCGAGATGAAGGAATTGATGGATCAACTGTAGGAGTTGTTCGATAAGGGGTTCATTAGACTGAGTATCTCTCCTTGGGGTGCTCAGGTCTTGTTCATAAAAAAGAAAGACGTGAGTATAAGGATGTGTATTGACTACCGTGAATTGAACAAGTTGATGGTGAAGAATCGGTATCCATTACCGAGGATTGATGATTTTTTTGATCAGCTGCAAGGTGCCAGTTGGTTCTCAAGGATTGATCTTCGATCTGGTTACCATCAGCTGAAGGTAAAGGAGCAAGATATCCATAAGACAGCTTTTCGTACGCGTTATGGACACTACGATTTTCTCGTTATGTCTTTTCGATTAACTAACGCGCCAGCTGCCTTTATGGATTTAATGAACCGGGTGTGTCGGCCAATGTTAGATAAATCAGTGATTGTGTTTATTAATGATATCCTGATTTATTCGAGAAGTGAGGAAGAACATGTCGGCCACATACGCGAGGTATTGGAGACACTTAGGAGAGAGAAGTTGTATGCCAAATTCTCCAAGTGTGCTTTCTGGTTGCGTGAAGTTTAGTTCTTGGGTCACGTGATAAATCCCGAGGGGATTATGGTAGACCCGGCAAAGGTTGAGGCCGTGATGCAATGGAAGTCTCCAAAGACGCCATCCAAGATTTGTAGTTTCTTGGGATTGGCGGGCTACTACAGGAGATTTATTCAAGACATTTCCAAGATAGCCTCACCTTTGACTAAACTGACTCGCAAGGATGTAAAGTTCGTGTGGGGTCAAGAACAGGAGAATGCTTTCAAGGAGTTAAAGGCGAGGTTAACACAAGTTCCTGTCTTGACATTACCCGAAGGTAGTGAAGACTTAGTGGTATATTCGAATGCTTCTTATTCTGGGCTAGGTTGCTTATTGATGCAACGTGGAAGGGTGATAGCCTACGCATCCCGACAGCTGAAAACCCACGAAGTCAACTATCCCACGCACGATCTAGAACTAGCTGCTGTGGTTTTCGCGTTGAAGATTTGGCGTCACTACTTATACGGGACGAAGTGCACCATCTTCATGGATCACAAGAGCTTGAAATACTTCTTCGAGCAAAAAGACTTAAATATGAGGCAGAGGCAATGGTTGGAGCTCATAAAGGATTACGATTGCGAGAACCATTACCATCCGGGTAAGGCCAACATGGTGGCAGACGCCCTTAGCCGAAAGGAGAGACCCGAGTCGATTCGGATGAAAGCTTATCAGTTGATTATAACCTCTAATGTGATGACACAGGTCAAGGAGTTTCAAGATGAGGCTTTGAGAGAAGATTGTCTTAACTCTGAAAGGATGAGAGACCTAGTCACGGAGTTGGGTGAAAACACTCTCAGTGTTAGAACCCGATATGGGCGGATGTGGATTCCTCATTACGGGGATCTACGTGGAAAGATCATGGACGAGGCTCATAAGACTCGATACTCCATTCATCCCGGTGCTACCAAGATGTACCATGATATGAAGAAGGATTATTGGTGGCCGGGTATGAAGCGTGGCGTGGCAGAGTATGTGAGTAAATGCCTTACTTGTTTGCAAGTGAAGGCGGAGCATCAGAAGCAGTATGGGAAAATCCAACCTTTGGATATACCCGAGTGGAAGTGGGAGCATATCACCATGGACTTTATTACGAAGTTACCACGTACCTCGAAAGGGTATGATGCTATATGGGTGATAGTTGATCGTTTGACGAAGAGTGCTCACTTCCTACCGATCCGAGAGACGTATTCTTCTGAGAGAATCATGGATTTATTTATCAAAGAGATTGTAGCTCCTCATGATGTGCCGGTGTCTATTGTGTCTGATCATGACACTCGATTTACATCCAAGTTTTGGAAGAGATTCCATGATGCGATGGGAACGAGGCTACACTTCAGCACGGCTTATCATCCTCAGACGGACGGTCAATCCGAGAGAAAGATCCAGACACTCGAGGACATGCTTCGAGCATGCGTAATCGATTTTGGAGGAAGTTGGGATGACCATCTGCTGTTAGCAGAATTCTCGTACAACAATAGTTATCATGCCATCATTGGCATGCCACCATACGAGATGCTATACGGTAGGAGATGCAGGACACCCGTTTGTTGGGGTGACATTGGTCAGAAAGAGTTGGGAAGTATTGAGGTGATCGAAGCTACGACTGAGAAGTTAGAAAAGATCAAAGCCTTTATGAAGGTAGCCAAAGATAGGCAAAAGTTGTATGCTGATAAATGGCATAAACCGATTGAGTTCCAGGTCGGTGATAGGGTGATGTTGAAAGTCTCACCTTGGAAGGGTATCATACGATTTAGAAAACGGGACAAGTTGAGCCTGAGGTATGTAGGACCTTTCCGAATCATTGCTCGAGAAGGAGAGGTGGCCTATAGGTTGGAACTGCCCGATGAGTTAAGTGGAATTCACCCGACATTCCATGTATCTTATCTGTGGAAGTGTTTGGAAGATGAGGATATGGTTGTACCACTGGAAGATATCGAAGTGGATGAACGACTCAATTATGTGGAGCAACCAGTGGCGATCATTGATCGAAAGGAGAAAAGGTTAAGGAATAAAGTGGTTCCTCTTATGCGTGTACAGTGGAAGCACAGGAAGGGATCCGAGTCTACATAGGAGACTGAAGGAGAGATGAGGCAGCATTACCCTCATCTGTTTGAGGAATAACAGGTTTCAGGGACGAAACCTATATAAGGGGGGTGGACTTATAACACCAGAATATTTTATAAACGAGAAAGAAATATTAAACGCGAATAAAAGAAGGAAATATAATTTAACCCAAATTTGAGGGGTTAAAAATGTCAAAAGGGACAAAAAGAATAAAGTTGGTGCATAAAGGTGGTATGGCCGCCCATGTGGGCTGTACCTCACCTTTTTGCAATCGGGTTCTAGAGAGAGAGAGAGAGCAGAAAACTCTCGGATTTTTGTAGAAGAAGAAGAAGTCAAAGTTCAGGTAAGAATTTGTGTATTTAAGTTGTTTTTGGCTAGAACTAGCTTCGGTTATATGCTAATGTGTGTTATTGTATGTTTGGGTTGTGTGTTGTAGTGAGTTTTAGGTGCTAGAAATGTCTGAGAAGCTCAAGAGAAGGGTTTAAACTCGAAAACAGCTAAGGTGAGTTCTAGAACCCCCTTTTTAACATGTTTTTAACAAATTTTAGGGTTGGAAATGCATGTGTTCATGTTTTTATAAAAATGGGTTTTTACCCGTATGTGTGTGTATGAATGTGTATGTGTGAGGGTGTTAATTTGGGTTTATATGTGGTTATGTTTATGTTATGATGCTTAGAATGTTAATACTAAGATTAGAACATGATATATGTTGGATTGGGACTGATTTATGTTAATTTAGTGAAAGTTAGTTGCCCATGCGCCTAAACAGTGGCCCATGCGCCCAACGGTCTAATTTACTAAATATTCCCAACCGCCGAGAAACCCCAAACGTCGAAACAGTACACAACTGCCTAGATGCCCATGCGCCTAAGTCAGTCACATGCACCTGAATAGTACCCAAACGCCTGGAAAATTGCCCAGAATGACTAAGTGTTAGGCCCAAGCGCCTGAATAGTGTCCATGCGCTTAAATAGTCCCATGCGTCTAAGTGAAAAATTACCAAGTGTAAGTCCAGAAGCCTATATAGTAGCAAAAAGTCTGAACATGGCAGAAACGCCCAAATAGTGCCCATGCGCCTAGACACTTAGAAAAATTTCTGAAATTTTAAGAAAACTCGGGTTTTAGTGTTTGACCTGATTTGACTTGTGAGTTATGATTAACCCTTTTATGCATGATTATGGGATGGTTTAGGGTTATGATATGTATGATGGATGTATGGTATTCATGTGTCATCTTTTGATGGTAATTAAACGTATTTATATTATGTTATAAAATACGTTAAATATTATGTTATTACTTTACGTAGTATGATAAATGAATGAAAGAACGTAAAGAATAACGCAACGAAGTGAAAGATAACAATGATGAAAATAAAACGTAATGAACAAAAGAATGGCTTGCAAGCAAATAGAAGGAGGTGCACGACCACGTTGTCGTTAGCTCAACTGTGATGCGGGTTAGCTACCCCAAAGGATGCACACAGGGTCAATCATTGAGATTGACAAGGCCCTTTGGTATGCCCAAGGTGACTGGATCAGCTTCGGGCACAATGTTCGTGGTTTAATTACCACAGGTCCAGCATCAGCTTCGTGCACAATGTTTGGGGTATTACCAATTGGTTTGAATGAATGGGAGAGATAACTTGCCCTAGGTGACTGGATCAACTTCGGTCACAATGTTCGTGGTTTAATTACCACAGGTCCACCATCAGATTCGTGCACAATGTTCGGGGTATTGTTCATCGATCCATATGAAAGTAAAAGAATGACGTAACATACAATGAAAGAAAGAAAGAAAGTAAGAAAGTAAATGAATGATGTAAAGTACGTTATGAAAGAATGAAAACGAAAGTAAGAGAATGTTAATAAAAGCATGAAATGAAAGAATGCTATGAATATGATGGTGATGGAAAAATGAATGACAATGAAAGCTAATAATAATATTCTCTATCTGTACGTATAATGCATGATCGCGTATGAAAGTAAAGAAAAGTTTTAACGAAAGTAAGGTATTTTATTTATAAAACTAGAACTCACTAAGCAACGCTGACTTTTATGTATTTTTCAGTTGGCAGGTGATTGTTGCTGAGGATGGCACGGGACAGCTACTTGGCATTTTTGGGATGACATCTATTTGTATAACGATGATGTTTTTGTGATGTAATGCAAATTATGATATTTTGTAACAGTTAACTACATTGTATTATTTTGTAAAAGCGTTCATTAATATATGAAATAGTTTTAATTAATTTACGCTGTGATGTTTTAAATAAATGTATGGTTTACGTGCGATGAATGACCAACTGTGAGGTGCCCGGGAATGGGGCTTTACATAAACCAACTACACACAATAGGAAAGTGCACTTATCGCATAATAGTATAGTTTTAGTCAAGAACCGAGTTTTGATCCGTGGACACAATGGCCCCCAATACTAAATCATCATCACTATTTGAGCGATCAATTGAGTTTGGATTTGTGAGTATTATAATAAACTAAAACGATTAGCAAATTAAACTAGTAAATTAAGGAAGTAAAGATGAAGATACACAATCAATTAAAGATACCACTTAGACTTTGATTCCACTTAGCATAGAATTAACAACTATCACAATTTCAAGGTGAGACCATTTTTTTACACATGAAACATGGAAGTAGCTTTGATTCCACTTAGCATAGAATTAACAACTATCACAATTTCAAGGTGAGACCATTTTTTTACACATGAAACATGGAAGTAGCTTAAACCCCCATCAAGGATATCTAGACATATAACCATTTGGAAAGCTAGAACGATAAACACACAATAGCCACCTAAAGTTATGCCATGAAGAACTAATGATATAATTATGTTGATGTTAAAGATGAATTAGACTCCCGCTAAGGTTACATAATTCCACAAATCTTTGGAAAGTTAACACGATAAACACATGATAACCACCTCAACTTAGGAAAAATAGACAAAACTACAATTACTCTTCAACTTATAAACTTCATACCATGATTACAAAATGAAAGGATCTCAGCATCTAGTTTGATCAATTAGGTTGTATTCGCAGCGGATTTAGCACAAGAATTAGAAATTATAACAAGAACACAAGAAATTTTTGCATGTAACAGTAAGTTATAGAGAGAGAGAGAGAATTCTGCAAAAAGGTGTTTTCTATTAGATCACACGCTTCGGCAAGGATTACAATTAGGTCATCTTCCTTTTATAGGAAGAATGACGTAAGCTGATATCACTTGATAGTGACATCAAAACGTTATTTTAACAAACTACTGAAACTAACTTAACTACTGAAGATGTCAAACAGCTGACATATTCTTACAAAAATACTAAGTGTTAAACTTATTACAACAACTTATAAGAAACTACTGGAAACTACAACGTCTGAAGAACAAGCTCTTCAGGCGTTTTACAAACTACTGAAATAGAAACTACAACTACTGATAAGAAAAAGCTGAAAGGTAAACCATCACAACGACTGAAGAATACTTCTTCAGCTGTTGTGACAAACTCTGAAGCTTTAGTACTTGTCTTCAGACTTTAACTTCAGTAGTTGTCATCAGCTGATGTCTTCAGTCTTTGTCTTCAGTCTTTGTACATCAGCTGTTGATCTTCAGTACTTCAGTCTTCAGCTGATATTCTTCAGTACTTGAGTCTTCAGTACTTGAGGCTTCAGTACTTGAATCTTCAGTACTTGAGGCTTCACTACTTGAGTCTTCAGTACTTGAAGCCTTCAGCTGTTGTTCTTTAATACTTTGATCTTCAGCTGTTGAAGTCTTCAGTCTTTGTCAAACGGCTGATGATGCTTTCAGCAGTTGTTGTGATCTCGTGTGGGACTTAGAGGTTTTTCTGATTTGGCTCATTGGTTCTTTTGGTCCAACAAACTCCCCCTGAACCAATGCAGCCAAAACCTCTAAGCTTATTGAGTGTCCTACTTATTAAGGCAGAATGATTGGTCTATTTCCTTCTGGATCAGCTCAGAAGTTGACCCATATAAGCACTGGCCTGGGAAGAGGTCTCAAGAATCTGATTAGCAAATGATGGATGGGAACCCTGTCTTGGGGAACTGGACACAGGGCTGTTGTCCCATCCATGAGACCTACTTCCCATGTATGAGCCTGTAGGATTCTCTGGTGTAGGCTTCAAGAAATACAACTTATTCCTTCATGGTAAGCTCCTCTGCCTCACCTTCAAATAATCCTTCAGGCCCATACAGCTCTGAGATGTACTTGGCCTGTTTCCCATTTTTGACCTCTACTGTAGTTATCTGTCTGTATGCAAACTCATCCGGGTGATTACCCTCAAGCAATAGATAGAGCTCATCCTTCCTGATATTCTCAAGCCTCTTGTAGACTAACCCCTTTTTAACCACCCTATTCTCCAACATCTTTTATGGTGGCAGGTTAGCCTGATAGGCCTTCTTGAAATCTTCAATGATCTCCCAGGGTGATACTACAATGGCCAAAGTGATCACTTCATCTACAATCTTCTTTATTTGGCCATTGTATCTCAGTGGAATGCCTTTCTTACTGATCCTATGAGACACCCTGGGATCGGGCCAAGTTCTCACTTTATCCCTTTGATATTGATATGTGTGCCTTAAAGTGAATAGTCTCAGAGCTTGTTTCTTCATATTTATTATGGATGAGGAAGCAGCATAAGCTTTATCTACACTTTTCAACATCTCATCATCATGTAGCTTATGCTGCTGTTCTTCTTCAATTTTGACCCTCACAGTTTCCATCTGTGAGGTGGGAGTGATGGGTAAAGGTTTGGCTTTAGGCAAAGATAGAAATGCAGAGAGAGGCAGCCTATCTTCTTCCTCATCATCCTCTTCTTCTTCTTCTTCTAGCCTCAGCACCCTTCTCTTCCTCTTCAAGGGTGCATCATCGGCTATGGGTTTTAATGGTGAGGGGGTTGGTTTTGTGGGTGGTGGTTTGGTTTTTAGTGTGGGAAATTGGGCAGGCTGAGCTACAGTTTAGATGTGAGAGAGGATTTGGTTTGTTTGGCTAACTCAGTCCTGTTCCCAACACCGGCTTCACTAAGGGCTTCTATGATCAGTCCCTTAGTGAATACCTCAGACGAACAGATCTTGGTGGCTATTGCCAAGATGTTGTCCCTGGGCCATGACTTAATCTTGAGGACTGATCTCCCTAGATACTTCGAAATGAATCTTGTCATAGCCTCAAGTCTCTCTTTCTCCTCTTGGCTATAACAAGACCATCGGTACTCAATCTCTTTCACCTCCAACTTCCTTATCTCCTGATCTAGCTCAGCAGTGTCAATGTCGAAGCCTTGCCTGAACTGCTGATCAATGATGTTGTCCATTGACCTGCTGTGTTCAGCATCAGTCTCCTTGACAAGGACAACTAGATCTTTCTCCTTCTCTCCCTTCTTTTTCTTGTATGTGACATGAAAGTCTTTTTGACTTTCAGTCACTTTTTCCAATTGAGCTCCCTTCTCTCTCTCCTTCTCCTTCTCGGTCTCCACCACCTACTCCCTCTCATATACTACCTCATCCTCAGCTTCTTTCTCTTTCACTTCCTCCTCCACTCTCTTTCTCTTAGCTTTCACTGAAGTCTCCCCCTTTTTGGTTGCATTGGTTGCAAGGGGTTGACTGTCAGAAAGCTTCTTTATCACAACAGCTTCCACCAAAGGCTTTATAGTAGAGGGAAGCCTCTCATCAAGGGTTTTGATCACAATATCTATGATAATGGGTGTGATGAGAGGCAAGGAATTTTGAAAGATAGCAGCTAATTGCTCAGGGGGGTCCTGTCCCTGAGAACTAGTGCCAGAAGCAAGGGCAGGTGGCTGAGTTTGTGGGAGTGGCTGAGTGTTTGTGAGACCCCCATAGCACTCATTTCAAACTTTTGCTTCATGAGCTTAGTGAATTCATCACACAACTGTGGATCAGAGGATGCAAAAATTATATCATCAACATAAATTTGAACAAGGAGCTTATGCTGTCCCACTTTCTTTATAAATAAAGTTTTATCAATGGAGCATGTAGTGAAATTATTTTGAAGAAGAAAGTTAGATAGTGTTTCATACCAGGCTCTAGGAGCTTGTTTCAGCCCATAAAAAGCCTTATCAAGCTTATACACCCAATCAGGATGTTTATTGTCCTCAAAACCAGGTGGTTGACGCACATAAACTTCCTTTTATTTTACTATATAAAAAGGCACTTTTGACATCCATTTGATAAACTTTAAGATTGTGAAAGGCAACATAAGCTAAGAACAATCTAATTGCCTCCATTCTGGCTACAGGGGCAAAGGTTTCATCATAATCGATGCCTTCCTCTTGTGCAAACCCCGAGACAACCAGCCTGGCCTTGTTCTTAACAATTTGGCCCTTTTCATCAGTTTTATTCCTAAACACCCATTTAGTGCCTATTGCACACTTACCTTGGGGTAAAGGAACAAGCTCCCACACTTGCTGCTTTTTGAACTGAAGAAGCTCAAGCTGCATTGCTTCAACCCATCCATTGTCTCTTAGGGCAACATGATAATTCTTAGGCTCTTGCTGACTGATAAAGAGAGCATAGAAGCAGAAGTTGGACAATTGACTTCTGGTTGAAACTCCAGAATTGATATCACCAATGATTTGAGACATTAGGTGATTCTTCAGCTCTTGATAGACTATCAAATCTGTGCAAGTGTTTGTAGGACCTTCAACAGCAACAGATGGTGATGTAGATTCTTGAAACCAAGTAGGAGATGACAACTCAAATGAAGTAGAGGATTCAGAAATCTCATCAGCATTTGTTGTGGATAGAGCTGCTGAAGCTACAGGAGCATCAGGTTTAGTAAACTCAGGCAGATGGTCACTAAACCTGAAAAGGTGAGTACTGGCTACATCATCATCAGTACCACCAGGTGGAGAACTGTTGACAGGAACAACAGCTGGAGGATGATAAGGAACATATTGCAGTATGTCCAGATCAAATAACTCCATAGGGTTTTGTGGAATCTTGTCCTTTGGAGATTCATTAAACTTCACATGCAAAGTCTCTTCAACCATCTTTGTTCTGCAGTTGAAAACTCTGTATGCCTTGCAAGTTGATGAATAACCAACAAAATACCCTGCATCCACCTTTGATGCAAACTTCTGGAGTGGATTGCTTGTGTTGAGAATGAAACAAGGACACCCAAAGGCTCTAAAGAAGGAAATCAAAGGATCCAAATGATGGAGTACTTCATAAGGAGTCTTCATCAACCTCTGATTCACTAATACTCTATTCTGCACATAGCAAGTTGTGTTGACAGCTTCAGCCCAAAAGGTCAGTGGCAATCCTGAGTTAGCCAACATTGACCTTGCAGCTTCAATGAGAGTCCTGTTCTTTCTCTCAACCACTCCATTTTGTTCAGGAGTTCTTGGAATGCTGAACTGCCTTTTGATTCTCTTTGACAGATAGAAGTCATCAAGTGTGTGATTTCTAAACTCTGTGCCATTATCACTCCTCATACACTTGACTGGAAGGGAATACTGCTTCTCCACATATAATACAAAGTTCATAATAGCTTTTGCAGCTTCATCTTTGGAGTGCAAGAAGAAAGTCCATACAAATCTGGAGTAATCATCCACAATTACCAGACAGTATTTCTTCTTTGCCATGCTCATCACTCTGACAGGACCAAAGAGATCCATGTGCAATAGTTGCAAGCAGGCATTGGACTTTGGTTCTTCTATTGGAGGGAATGAGACTTTGTGTTGTTTCCCCTTTAAACAAGTAGTGTAATTGTCTTCACATTTGAACTCCTTCAATGGCAACCCTCTTACTAAACCATGGTTTATCAGCTGATTCATGTTTTTGTGATTAACATGCCCCAACCTTCTATGCCATAGAGTAGATTCTTGAGGAGAAGCCTTGGAGAATAGGCAAGGATGGCCTTTTAGATCTATTTTCTTAGAAAGATCTAAGGCATATACTCTTCCTGTCCTGTTGGCCTTCAGGAGAGTATATTCATCCAACACCTTGTCAATCAAACTCACAACTTTGAATGACAAAATCCGACAGTTCTGGCTGGTGAAAAGGGCAACATGGCCTTTATCACACATTTGACTGACACTCAAGAGATTGTACTTGAGATTCTCAACATGGTTAACATCATCAAACCTTATTTCCCCATTGGAAACAAAGCCTTTGCCGATGATATAACCTTTTGCATCATTGCCAAAGGAAACAAACCCCTTCTTTCCTTGAGAGTAGTCATTAAGAAGTGAGTTGCTTCCTGTCATATGCATGGATCCTCCACTGTCTACATACCAGATGCTTCTTTGGCATGTTGAAAAACCCTGTATTCATCACAACAAGTTAGTTAGTTTTTAAAACCCAAACCTTTTTGGTTTTGGGTCTGTTCTCATCAACATATGTGACACTAACTGGTTTGTTATGTGTGACAGCCTGAGGTGAAGGAGATGGTGTAGAAGAGGAATCCTTTGGCTTGGATTTCCTTTTCTATGGTTTCAGCACAGGAGCATCTAATTGGTTGACTCTTCCCATTAGATGTTGAACCATCATAACAAGTTGTGTCTGATTTTGTAATAAAGCCTTTAGCTCATCAGACACATTAGTGCTTGCTTGTGATGGATTCCTGTGTTGCACCATCTTCTTTTAAGCAACCTCAGCTGTTGCCTGATTAACCCCTTCCTTCTTTTTGGATTTCTTTTTGGACTTAGGAGTTTCAGGTTTTGATGTTGCTGTTACAAACTTGGTCTCAAACTCAGTTTTCATTACATTCATTTTCTCTTTAATTTTCTCCTTTTGGTTGAGTTTGGAGCCCTTTTTGTACCAGCAATCATCAGTAAGATGATTGAACAAGCCACATATTTCACATGGCTTCTTCTTCATCTTTAATTGATCATCTACTGAAGAAGATGAAACTGCTGAAGACTTGTTATTCAGCAATTTGCTATCAGTACTTGCAGTTTTCTTCCTTGTAGTACTTGCTTTCCTGATATCTTCAATAGTTTTCAAACCCTTTCTAATGGCAGTTTTCTTCCCTTCAGTACTTGCAGTAGTTAGGGTTTGAACTTCAGGTGTTATTACTTGCTCTCCAGTACTTTCAATACTTTTAGAGATAACACCTAAGTTGATCAACTTTTTGATCATGTGACAGTCAGTATTTGAACCATCAGCTGTTTTAGTATCAGCTGATTGGTTTTGTGATGAATTAATACTGACTTCAACCTCTGATGATGCTGTATCAGATAGTAGGTCACATGATGAGAAGGATTGGTTATTGCTTTCTCCATCAGATTCTACTTCTGCTCTGGAAGTAAAATCTGTAGGAGGAGCAGTGTGATTATAACCAATGCCAAACTTCACATTGGAAGCTGATTGCTTACTCAGAAGCATTTCAAAACCCTTGCAGGATTGTACCCAGCGATCACACTCTACCTGGGTAGCTGCAAGTGTTTCCTTGAGGTCTCTATACTTCTCTTGAAGTACCTGTTCCCTAGCTTTATCATCTTTGATTTGGCATTTCAGTTTATAAATCTCATCATTTTTATCATTAAGCATAGACTCAAATTCAGCTTTTCTTTTGGAAAGGGTTTACTCTAGCTTAAGATTTTTATCAATTAAAGCTACATTTGCTTCTCTAATAGATGCAAATGCAGCTATGCAAGATTCAGAACATAGCTTGGCTTTAGCCTCAGAAGATACCTGTGATGAAGCATTGGAGGATGAACCATCAGCAGACTCCAGGGCCATGAGAGCAAGGTTCCCAAAAGGATTCTCACCTCCATGTTAACCAGCACCAGGAAACAGTTGTTCATGACTAGATAAATCATCTGGTAAACTGCTCCAGTCAACAACTCCTAGGGTGAAGAAGTTGTGTTGTTGAGGTTGGGTTTGATGATTAGATTGGGAAGGTTGAGGCTCAGGGAGAGCATGTGGTTGCTGAGCAGTGGGTGCTTGAACTTGACTTGGCTAAGGCATGTAGTAGCAGGGGTATGGGTATGGCATATGACCCTGAGGCACAAAGTATGCAGGTGATGCCTGAGCTGGTGATGGATGACCAGAACTGGTGGAATGTTTCCCTTGGAAAAGTCACAAAGGGTACAGAGGAGTTAGATCCAGATGATCTACACTCTCTAGCAAAGTGTCCAAGCCTATGGCACTTGTGACACCTCAACTTGCTCTTGTCAAAACCAACTTTGGTTTTGCCAGAGAGACCAGGAAATTTCCTGCCAGTTCTCTTGTAGAACTTTTGAGATCTGATATTTAGCATTGCCATTTGACTCAAAATATCCATCTCTTCCAGATCATCATCTGGAATGCCCTTCAAATCCTCCATCAGAAAGCACAAGTTATCACTGCTACCTCTTGAACTACCATCAACACCAACTAAAGCATGTTCAGAATTGGTAGAGAAATCAATATGCTCATCATAGGCACTCTCTGATGCAGCATATTCTGACTCTTGACCTATCAAGGCAGCATTGCCTGATACAAAGTCATCAGTGAGCTTGCCAGAGGTGGACAACTTCCTTTTCTACTCTATCTCTCTCTCTCAAATGTAAGCAGTTTCCTATGAAGTTGGGTGAGAGATAGAGTATCCAGATTTGCACTGGAGCATAGGACAATGGTATAAGTGTCCCATCTCTTAGGCAGTGATCTGAGAAATCGGTTGTTCATCTGACTATTGGAATACTCTTGTTTAACCATTTTCAGCTCAGAAATAAGACAAGAGAATCGCTCAAACTGTTGAGTCAGTGTCCCACCCTTCCTATGAGAGAATGTCTCATATTGTTGGGCGAGGATTTCCCTAGTACTTGCTAAGACCTCATCGATTCCTCCGAATTGTTCCTTCAGAGCAACCCAGAGATCATGAGCAGTTTTATGATGCATCAGCCCTGAATAGATTTCATTAGGTAGTGCCATGGCCAGAATTCCATGGGCTTTAGCATCAATCTCGAACAGCTTAAGATCTTCATCCGAATATTGATCGGGTTTCTTCGGAACCCTCTCATTTGATTCAGGAACGCTCACCATAGGCTTGTATGGTCCATGTACCACTTACTTCTAACAACCAGCACTGTTGATAGACAAGTGATGGAGAATACAACGTTGCCATATGTTATACTCACTCCTCACAAGCATCGGAGGCTTTGTTCAGGAGCCAGTATTGTGAGGATCATTTGTTGGTGTCGCCATCTCAGATTTCAAGCAAATTCAAGGTAAACAAAACAAATCTAGCTTAAAACCACATAAACCTCAAGTTGACTGACCAGAAGCAGCAGAAACTCAATCTCTATAACTAATTCTTGCAAATTTGCTAATTCGATCAAACGTAGATAGCAAAAGAGCAGTTTCGATGATCAATCGTTAAATCGATCAATGATTAACCAGCTCTGATACCATTTGAAAGTATCTCAGCATCTAGTTTGATCAATTAGGTTGTATTCACAGTGGATTTAACACAAGAATTAGAAATTATAACAAGAACACAAGAAATTTTGCATGTAACTGTAAGTTATAGAGAGAGAGAGAGAATTCTGCAAAAAGATGTTTTCTATTAGATCACACGCTTCGGCAAGGATTACAATTAGGTCATCTTCCTTTTATAGGAAGAATGATGTAAGCTGATGTCACTTGATAGTGACATCAAACCGTTATTTTAACAAACTACTGAAACTAACTTAACTACTGAAGATGTCAAACAGCTGACATCTTCTTACAAAAATACTAAGTGTTAAACTTATTACAACAACTGATAAGAAACTACTGAAAACTACAACGTCTAAAGAACAAGCTCTTCAGACGTTTTACAAACTACTAAAATAGAAACTACAACTACTGATAAGAAAGAGCTGAAAGGTAAACCATCACAACAACTGAAGAATACTTCTTCAGCTGTTGAGACAAACTCTGAAGCTTCAGTACTTGTCTTCAGACTTTAACTTCAGTAGTTGTCATCAGCTGATGTCTTCAGTCTTTGTCTTCAGTCTTTGTACATCAGTTGTTGATTTCAGTACTTCAGCCTTCAGCTGATATTCTTCAGTACTTGAGTCTTCAGTACTTGAGGCTTCAGTACTTGAATTTTCAGTACTTGAGGCTTCAGTACTTGAGTCTTCAGCACTTGAAGCCTTCAGCTGTTGTTCTTTAATACTTTGATCTTCAGTTGTTGAAGTCTTCAGTCTTTGTCAAACGGCTGATGATGCTTTCAGCAGTTATTGTGATGTCTTGTGGGACTTAGAGGTTTTTCTGATCTGGCCCATTGGTTCTTTTGGTCCAACACAAAACAATTCATAACCAATGACAAGAGAGATTTATGACATACACTATGGTTTTCTCAAACATAAGTATAAGGATGGACATTTAACTAATTCTACTAAACCTTCAACCTTCATTCACCATTCCTAGTCAAATGTCACAAGATTACATACAAAAGATGCAATTATATACATAAGTCTTGTAAGAACATGAAGTATTCCAACATAACATGCTTACAACACCCACAAGGTTGAACATTTCATCAAACTAGAACAAACACACACAATCATTGAAGAATAATCAAGTTTCATTATAGCATCAACATAAACATCACCAAGAATCATGTACAAGTTGTTAAATCATACTAAGTTTCAACTAATCCAAGTGATAATAATAGTTTAGCCTATAAAGCTTACAAAAGACACACTCAAACTCAAGATAATGGAAGAACTCATAGTAGATCCAGAGGAATTCAAACCAATTTTGAGTGGAAATGGGTGGATGATGTTAGAACCTTCTTGAAAGTGTGAAATCTTCAATCTTAGCCTTCAAATCTTCCAAAAACTCTTATGAAATGCTCAAAGACCCCTAAGGGTTTGACGGAGGCTAGGGTTTTGAAAGAAATGAAAGTTTTTTTTGGAAATGAGGTGTACTAGGGTTATAAACCCGTTTTCTGCCCGAATATGGCCATATCTGAAGTGATATGACCATATTCAGCATAAAAATAGGCTATTTGGAATTTGACAGCTTATATGACCATATTCAGCTTTAATATGGTTATATCAAAAGCATTTTTCCTCTTGAACCTCTTCAAATCTTGGACTTTCTTCACAAAAATCACCGAGCTTCATCCGAAACCTACAAAATTCAAATAAAACATAAATAAGTGTCTAAATTATGAATTTTGTATAAAAAATGACTTACAATGAAAAGAAATATATAATGTAAACATGTATATTTATTATCATATCAAACATCCCCACACTTGAACTTTGCTTGTCCTCAAGCAAACTCTCGTGTAACCATTTAACAAAAGAAATCCCATTGATATAAAAGATGGTGAGTGACAAACCATTTGTTAAATAAAGATCCAGACTCTTAATTGACTATCAAACATGACGCGCTTATAAAAAGAAACCGAGTGTTTTAAGCTTGCTCTTTTCAAAAATACTAGAAATATTCAAATGAGCATCACATGTCTAAGAAGTTTTCTTTTATGCATGAGTGTAAACCACTCACAAAAATCACTCAACACTGGGTTATTTATACGTATAAGTGTATAAGTAAATCACTCAATACCAACCAATGATACAAACATAGTAATAAGATTGCAAAAGGGTCAAATCTCCACCAACTAACATGAGAAAATGCATAAATCAATAGTACTTTTAACGGGTTGTAACGAGGCTTGGGTAAAAAGGGTATGGAATTTTTGGTAAAAGTGGTTAAACGGATAAAAATTCCAGAAATCTAGATACTAAATATGATAAATTACACTAATACGTAAACACGGTTTATTATAACTAAACTAATACAAATCTATTAAACGTGAGCTATGCATGAAATTTGTTCTTTTTTATGCATCAAATAACTCACATTTATTTATTCTTATTCTAAACAACATAATATAACAATATAACATTTTTTTATTTTTTTTATTTTCTTTTTTCATATTTTTCTTCTTCTTTTTTTCATTTTTTTTCTCTGTTTTTTTTCTTTTCATTAAACAATGGACGCCTAATTAAAACAAATAAACATTAAACAAATTCGATACCAAAATTTAGATAACTAGAAATACCCGGAATTTTATCACAAGGATTTAAAAGAGAAAAATGGCTAACTTGGTTAAGTGGCTAATGATGTAGGTAACAAAGAAACAAGGGAAAATGGCTCAACATGGTGACTAATGATAACAATTGGGTGAAGTAAAAGAGAAGAAATTTAGCTTATAAGGTGGATATTCCTAATGCCTTTGTCAGTTTCATGCAAATACTCAGTTTATGGTCTTGAAATGCATATCTTAAGCAAGTTCTCACATGAATACACATTTGACATACTCAAGAATCAACAAAAGTGTAAGCAAACATTAAATCATATGATTCCATGTGATAAAGGCACAAGTAAGCTTACGAAAACAGAGGGATAAAGGTAAAGTTCAAACTCATGCATAAACATCACATTTTCAACTTGCAATGCACACTGAACATCCGAAACATTTTATTGTAATCCACTTGGTTTCTTTAAATTCTGTGATGTTAACAATTCAATTAAGATCTAAAATAAATATAAATGGATGCCATTTATTTGATATTTTTGAAAAATTTTGTCAAAAGTGAGACTGTTTTAAGGTGCAACAAGATATATATAGAAGACTTGCAAAAGTTCACAAAAACCCAGACATTCCCACACTTGAATTGTACATTGCCCTCAATGTACCAAAAATATGCAAATGCATAGGGGGTGTGAGAAAAGTGAAATGAAAACTCCCATGATGAGATTTGATGAAAATTGCCAAGAAGTTCTCCAAAGCCTTAAAATGATTCCATGCGAGAGGATTCGAACCAAAATGATCACTCCTAGAAGCGCTCATTTAATAATGACTCACTAGCTTGACTCGGCCCTTAAATTCACTAAATCTAGGGCAAGTGATGGAACAAACTAACAAACAGGTGGCTTATGATACCCCATCCAACCCATTTGATTTATGTATTTACCATCGATTTATGAGGAACTCAATGGTAAACACAAACACAATCCAAACGGGTCGTGCCACCAACACTTGTATTTGCTCGGACCAAACCTAATACAATTTAAGTAGTGAAGGAGACGATCATCTTGATAATGTGTTGTTGACATGTATCTCTTGATAGACCGAAGTTGCGCCTTTAGAGGTGGTTGGTTCGTGAAATAGTTTGCTCTCTCCCGCGATTCGTTTGATTTTTGTGACGAATCATATTTGCTCTCATTTACGGGTCGACTATCTTTAGTACAAAGTTGAGGATTGGGTGTCACCAGCATCATTGGTTCGTTGATGGATCCATCTACTTGCAAATCTTCTTCTAGGTGTGGTTTTTCCTTGATCACCATAGTTGGCTTCCCATAAATTAGTGCTTCTAAATCATCAAGGTCCCTAACCGGTTCGAACCACTCTTCTTTCCCTTCCACAATAGGTATGCTCACTAATTCATCTCCAAACTCATCCTACCAAGATAGGATAGTGTAGTTTGTGGTTTTCCCATCAGTGAGACTAGGGAAAACCGCTTCCATCTCATCCATGACCTCCTCCCGTTGTTCTTTCCTTTGCGATTTCTCGACTTCCTATTCGTCATTGTTCAACACACGTGGATAAAGTAATTGTGGCTCATCAAACTCGAATGCACTTTGAACTTGAGGTGGGACTTGTTCTTCATCCATTATCATCTCAAATTCTGATTCATGTTGTAAGGCCCCGTTCCCGGGCACCTCACACTTGGTCATTCATTGCACATAAACAAATTAATATACATTTCATTAAATAAATAGCGGAATTATGTGAGCAAAAACCATTCTCTATTATTAAAAAGATACTGTTTTTAAGCAATACAACAATGTTAAAGTTACAAAAGATTGCTTAATTGCATTACAAAATAACAATATCATGGCTTAAGAATGGATGTCAGACTTTCCCTGCCAAGTAGCTTCACCCTCGTGCCAAATTCAGCAACAATTACCTGCCAACTGAAAATGTATAAAACTCAGCGTTGCTGAGTGAGTTCTATTTTGTAAGTATTAAAAATATCTTGTGTAATGTATATATATGAAAATACTCTTTTTGTAAAAATATATCTCTTACTCTTGTACGTGAGCACGCGTTAACTATACATGTAACACCCGGATAATTCAAAAGAAATAAATAAGAGAATAAAAGAAAGAAAAGGAAGGAAATGAAAGTCAACCTAAAGTGGAGGGGCCAAAAGTGTCAAAAGTACAAAATTTACATTTATTTTGTACAAAAGGTGGCATGGCCGCCCATGTTGTCTGCACCCTTCACCTCATTCGACTTTTAAAAGAGAGAAATAAGAGAAGCTTCGGGTTAGAGAAAGAAATTCAAGCATGATTCGAATTCAAGGTAAGAATTCATGTTTTTAGGTTGTTCTTGGCTAGATTTAGCCTCGGTTATATGTTCTTATGTGTATATATGCTTTCGGGTATGTGTTCTTGGTGTTTAGGTGCTAGAAACATCAAGATTTCATGGTTCTGAGAGTGTTAAGCTTGAAAGCAGCAAAGGTGAGTATCTAGAACCCCATTTTTACATGCTTTATATGATTTTTGGGGCTTGAAATACATGTAAAACGTTTTTAAAGAATTAAAGTATGAAACCGTATGTGCCCATGTATGTATGATGATGTTTACGGATGTGTTATGTTATGTTCATGCTTAGTATAGTATGTGTATGCTTAGAACAAGGTAATATGATGTTTGGGACTGAAATCGACTTAGAAACATGTTAAACAAGTTGGTAATGCGCCTATATAAGGCTCATGCGCCTAAATATTGCCTTAGAAATTTTAAGTGTTGCTCATGCGCCCAAACAGTACCTAATGCGCCTAAGTCCCATGCGCTTGAAACTCATGCGCCCAAATAGTAGCCGTGCGCCTAGAATTATGCTGAATTTGACTAAGTGTTCCCATGCGCCTAAGACCTCATGCGCCCTAATAGTGCTCATGCGCCCAACTTTTTATTTAGGCGCCTAAGTACAGGCTCATGCGCCTGAATAGTTCATGCGCCTAATAGTTAATTGGTTAAGTGTAGGTTGATGCGCCTACATTGTGGTAAAACGCCTGAACAGTGCTGAAGCGCCCAAATAGTCCTCATGCGCCCAACACTCAGAAATTTTTTTACAGAATTTTCAGGGAGTCTGTGCCTTAGGGTTTTGACCGTGGTTGACTAAGGGCTTATTAATGATGATGTTTCATGCATGATATGATTACCTATGATTGTTTCTTATTATTATTGTTACGAATATTATTATTATATTTATTATTTTATGATTATCTTATAATGTGACTTTACGTGGCATGTTTATGACTGTAATGGAAAGTATTATGTAACTTAAAACAAAAGATAATAAAAGAAGAACATGATGAACGAATGCATGCATTAATGAATGATGAAAGTAATGATAGTCTTACGAGCATTGGATATCGGGACACGCCAATTAAGGTGTTAGCCCAACGGTGTGGGATTCTACCCCGGGAGGATGATGTTATAGAACCTCTACCGCTTACCTCTAGTACTGTGGAATACGCTCAGCTGTTCATTTATTGACTTCGGCCCAGTAGCTATATAGTTCGGGGTGTAGCATATGGTATTGGTACGGAAAATGTCCCCGGGAGGATGCACATCGGGGTCTTTCTTTGTGATCGACCATTATTATAGAACCTCTACCGCTTACCTCTAGTACTGTGGCATACGCTCAGCTGTTCATTTATTGACTTTGGCCCAGTAGCTATATAGATCAGGGTATAGCATATGGTATTGGTACAAAAGATATCCGTTGCGCAAGAAAAGATGAAAAGATGAAAAGGTGAACGAACGAATAGAGAAGATAATAATGATATTATCTACGTGTACGTATGATGTGTGACAGTATGAAAGTAAAGAAAAAGTTTAATGAAAATAAAGTACGTTTTAATATAAAACTAGAACTCACTCAGTAATGCTGACTTTTTATGTGTTTCCAGTGGACAGGTAGTGTTGCTGAGGATGGCACGAGGCGGCTGCTCAGCTCTTTTGGGATGACATTCTTTTGTTTAATGCTTTTGTGATATAATACAACAATAGATATTTTGTATATGATGTACGTTGTATTAACTGGCAAAAGCGTTTTTAGTAAATTGAAAGTAGATTTCAAAGTTTCCGCTGCATGATTTTTATTAAGTTAATACAAATATATGCTTTATGTGCGATGATAGACCAGCTGTGAGGTGCCCGGGAACGGGGCCTTACAAGTTGGTATTAGAGCCAAAGTTTAAGTGAAACGGGCAAATTTTCAAAATAAACCTAAACTTAAACTGAAAATGGGACGGAAAGGGAAGGGATGCCAATCTGAGTAGCTACGTGCCATCAGGTATTTTCTTAAAGTTAACCGGTATTATGTACGCATGTTATGTGTTTATGTGTTACTGTTAGATTTAGATACTAATGTAGTCAGGACAGGTAATGCTCGGGGTACGAAGAGTAAAGTAAGTGGCTAATCACAACTGGTCACTATAATTAGGGACTTACTATACTTGACTGAAACTGAGCTATTCCCTTGAATGACCATGTTGGTGTTTAAATCTTTCAGTGTGTGATATAGGAAATGGCTGGAAAGAAATCTTCCAAGGCTTCTAGAGGCAGAGGTCGACCGGGTGTGACTAGGAGCAGTGCTAAGGCTCCTAAGACGACCCATGAGAACCCAGAGGTTCATGATCGGAGTGAAGGAAACGAGAATGCCAGCCTAAATGCATCAGCTCGGGAGGCGATTACTAATGAGGTGCACCAGGTCATGCAGACAGTCTTACCGTCTGTAGTGACTGAAGTTATCCGAGCTGTGAGGGATGAGAAGAGAAAGGAGAAGGAGGACAGGAAAGGGCCGACTTGGAAGGAAAGCAAGGGAGAGGAGGAACGGCCGGAGCCTGAGATGGTAGTGTCCGACGAGGAAGAGGATCATGTAGTAGGGGTAACGACCAAGGGATGCAGCTATGGGGCATTCCAGAGATGCAAGCCCCCGACTTTCGATGGCAATGGCAATGCTACAGCTGCTTACCGATGGGTGAGGGAGATGGAAGCAGTATTGGAGATCAGTGAGTGCCGCGAAGACCAGAAGGTGAAGTTCGCGACTCACTCCTTTACTGACTCAGCACTATGTTGGTGGGACAATATCGTCCAAGCTGAGGGTTCCAGGGCCATCAGGAAAATACGATGGAAAGAGTTGAAGAAGCTGGTGATTGAGGAATTCTGTCCTCACAGGGAATTCGATAAGATCGAGAGGGAGTTCCTACAACTCGAGGCGGGAACCATGACCCACCAACAGTACACCACCAAATTTAATAAGATGGCGAGACTGGTGCCGGATCAAGTGACGCCGGTGTCTCGAAAGATTAACCGGTACATTCAGGGACTGCCAGCTGACATTCGTAGGCACTTGATCGCTGCTCGACCGAGCACCTTTAGGTCAGCAGTGGATTTGGATGGTAGGCTCTATGATGAGAGGGAAGTGACAGTGATAGAGGCAAAGAAAGCCGGTGGTGGTGACCAGAATTGGAATGGGAAGCGGTTCGGGCATGGTGGTTTTACCCCGAACAACAAGAAGATGAGAAGGGATGACCGTAGGGTGGGGTCATCAAGCTCGGTACCCAAAAGGTGTGACAAGTGCGGGAAGGAGCATACGGGTGAGTGTAGGCTGGGGCCCAACGTGTGTTTCAAATGCAGGAAGATGGGGCACATCGCAAAGGACTGCCTCACGGGCAAATGTTTTAATTGTGCGGAAGGTGGTCATATGAGTAGAGATTGTAAGAGGCCCAGGGCCGAGAGTCCCAGGGTGAAGAAAACAGGGACTGAAGGACCGAGGGCAAGCGCCAGAGCTTTCACCATGACCAGGGAGGAGTCTAGGACGGACCCCGATGTTGTGTCAGGTACGTTTCTAGTAGATCAAACTCTTGCTTCTATGTTATTTGATTCTGGTGCTAGTAGGAGTTTTATTTCTGCTATTTTCTGTGCTAAACTGCCTATTAGTAGTAACTTCCTTGATGAGCCCTTTGACGTAGAAACTGCTATTGGTAAGTCCACTAGGGTTACGGATGTGGTAGAGGACTGCACCATAGAATTAGAAGGTCATAGGTTTGCTGCTAAGTTACATGTGATGCCCCTAGGAGGATTTGATGCAGTACTAGGGATGGATTGGTTAGCAACCTATGAAGCAAATATCGTGTATCGAAAGAAGATGATTAGACTGACGGCACCAGACAGAAGTCCGGTGACAATATACGGCGATCGGGTTACGACGATTCAAAAAGTGATTTCGATGGCGGTGGCGGGAAAGTGCATGAGACGTGGATGCAGCGCTTATTTGGCCTACGTGAAAGATGTGGACACGTCAACACCCTAATTGTCCGATGTACCGGTGGTGTGTGACTTTCCCGATGTATTTCCCGAGGACCTATCAGGTGTGCCACCGGATCACGAAATCGAATTTCAAATTGACTTGATACCCGGTGTCCAAGCTGTCGCTAAGGCACCGTATCTATTGGCTCCGACTGAGATGAAGGAGTTAATGGAGCAACTACAAGAGTTGCTCGATAAGGGTTTTATCAGGCCGAGTATCTCTCCTTGGGGTGCTCCGGTCTTATTTGTGAAGAAGAAGGATGGTAGCATGAGAATGTGTATCGACTACCGCGAGTTGAACAAGTTGACGGTAAAGAATCGGTATCCGTTACCGAGGATTGACGACTTGTTCGATCAGCTCCAGGGTGCCAGTTGGTTCTCGAGGATAGATCTTCGATCTGGCTACCATCAATTGAAAGTGAAGGAGCAGGATATTCCTAAAACAGCTTTTTGTACGCGTTATGGACACTATGAGTTTCTCGTTATGTCCTTTGGTTTAACCAACGCGCCAGCTGCTTTTATGGATTTGATGAATCGAGTGTGCCGGCCGATGTTGGATAAATCAGTTATTATGTTTATCGATGATATATTGATTTATTCAAGGAGCAAAGAAGAGCATGCCGGTCACATTCAGGAAGTGTTGGAGACTTTGAGAAAGGAGAAATTGTATGCTAAATTCTCCAAGTGTGCTTTTTGGCTACGCGAGGTGCAATTTCTGGGTCACGTGGTAAATGCAGAGGGAATCATGGTGGACCCAGCAAAGGTTGAGGCCATGATGCAATGGAATTCACCAAAGACGCCATCCGAGATTCGTAGCTTATTGGGATTGGCAAGCTACTACCGGAGGTTTATTCAATACTTTTCCAAGATAGCCTCGCCTTTGACAAAATTGACTCGTAAGGACGTGAAGTTCGTGTGGCGTCGAGAACAGGAGGATGCCTTTGAGGATTTGAAGACGAGACTAACACAAGCTCCTGTCTTGACGTTGCCCGAGGGAAATGAAGACTTAGTGGTCTACTCAGATGCGTCTTACTCGGGGCTAGGATGCGTGTTAATGCAACGCAGAAGGGTAATAACTTATGCATCTCGACAGCTGAAAACCCACGAAGTCAACTATCCCACGCACGATCTAGAACTAGCTGCGGTGGTTTTCGCGTTAAAGATTTGGCGGCACTATTTATACGGGACGAAGTGCAACATCTTCACAGACCACAAAAGCTTGAAGTATTTCTTTAAGCAGAAAGATCTGAACATGAGGCAGAGGCAATGGTTGGAGCTTATAAAGGATTACGACTACGAGATCCATTATCATCCGGGCAAGGCCAACGTGGTGGCAGACGCCCTTAGCTGAAAGGAAAGGCCCGAGCCGATCAGTGTGAAGGCTTATCAGCTAATTAAGAACTCTGACGTGATGACACAGGTTAAGGAGTTTTAAGATGAGGCACTGAAAGAAGATCATCTTAACTCTAAAAGATTGAGAGGTCTGGTCCCGGAGTTGGGTGAAAACACATTTGGTGTTGGAACCCGATTTGGGCATATATGGATTCCTCGTCTTGGGAATCTACGAGTGAAGATTATAGATGAAGCTTACAAGACTCGATACTCTATCCATCCCGATGCCACGAAGATGTACCAGGATATAAAGAAAGATTATTGGTGGTCGGGTATGAAACGTGACATGGCAGAGTATGTGAGTAAGTGCCTTACTTGTTTGCAAGTGAAGGCGGAACACCATAAGCCGTACGGGAAAATCCAACCGTTGGATATACCTGAATGGAAGTGGGAGCATATCACCATGGACTTCATTACTAAGCTACCTCGCAAGTCGAGAGGATGCGATACTATTTGGGTGAATGTCGACCAACTAACAAAGAGTGCCCACTTCCTACCGATCCACGAGACGTATTCATCCGAAAGACTGGCGGATCTGTTCATCAAGGAAATCGTAGCTCGTCATGGTGTGTCAGTGTCCATTGTGTCGGATCGTGACACCCGGTTCACATCGAAGTTTTGGAGGAGATTCCATGATGCAATGGGGACGAGGCTACACATTAGTACAGCATATCATCCTCAGACGGACGGTCAGTCTGAGAGGACGATACAAACGCTCAAGGATATGCTCCGAGCATGCGTGATCAATTTTGGAGGAAGTTAGGACGACCACCTGCCGTTAGCTGAATTCTCATACAACAACAGCTATCATGCCAGCATTGGTATGCCACCTTATGAGATGCTATACGGTAGGAGATGTAGGACGCCCGTATGTTGGGGAGAAATTGGGTAGAAAGATTTGGGAGGTGTCGAAGTGATTGAAGCTACGACTGAGAAGTTGGAAAAGATCAACGCCTACATGAAGGCAGCCAAAGATAGACAGAAGTCGTATGCTGACAAGAGATGAAGACCAATAGAGTTCAAGGTTGGCAACCGAGTCATGTTGATGGTCTCGCCTTGGAAAGGAATTATCCGATTCAGGAAACGAGGTAAGTTAAGCCCGAGATATATAGGACCTTTTCGAATCGTCACACGAGTAGGAGAGGTAGCCTATCGACTGGAATTGCCAGATGAGTTAAGTGGAATTCATCCCACATTCCACATGTCTCATTTGAGGAAGTGTTTGGTAGACGAGGACTTGGTTGTACCACTGGAAGACATCGAGGTAGACGAGCAACTCAATTACATGGAGCAACCAGTGGCGATCATTGATCGTAAGTAGAAGAGGTTAAGGAATAAAGTGGTTCCCCTTGTGCGTGTACAGTGGATGCACAGGAAGGGATCCGAGTCTACGTGGGAGACTGAAAAAGAGATGAGACAGCATTACCCTCATCTGTTCGAGGAATAACAGGTTTCGGGGATGAAACCTTTATAAGGGGGTGGACTTGTAACACCCGGATAATTCAAAAGAAATAAATAAGAGAATAAAAGAAAGAAAAGGAAGGAAATGAAAGTCAACCTAAAGTGGAGGGGCCAAAAGTGTCAAAAGTACAAAATTTACATTTATTTTGTACAAAAGGTGGCATGGCCGCCCATGTTGTCTTCACCCTTCACCTTATTCGACTTTTTAGAGAGAAAAAGAAGAGAAGCTTCGGGTTTGAGAAAGAAATTCAAGCAAGATTCGAATTCAAGGTAAGAATTCGTATTTTTAGGTTGTTCTTGGCTAGATTTAGCCTCAGTTATATGTTCTTATGTATCTATATGCTTTCGGGTATGTGTTCTTGGTGTTTAGGTGCTAGAAATATCAAGATTTCGTGGTTCTGAGAGTGTTAAGCTTGAAAGCAGCAGAGGTGAGTATCTAGAACCCTATTTTTAAATGTTTATATGATTTTTGAGGCTGGAAATACATGTAAAACGTTTTTAAAGAATTAAAGTATGAAACCGTATGTGCCCATGTATGTATGATGATGTTTACGGATGTGTTATGTTATGTTCATGCTTAGTATAGTATGTGTATGCTTAGAACAAGGTAATTTAATGTTTGGGACTGAAATCGACTTGAAAACATGTTAAACAGGTTGGTATTGCGCCTATATAAGGCTCATGCGCCTAAATATTGCCTTAGAAATTTTAAGTGTTGCTCATGCGCCCAAACAGTACCTAATGCGCCTGAAACTCATGCGCCTAGAATTATGCTGAATTTGACTAAGTGTTCCCATGCGCCTAAGACCTCATGCGCCCCAATAGTGCTCATGTGCCCAACTTTTTATTCAGGCGCCTAAGTACAGGCTCATGCGCCTGAATAGTTCATGCGCCTAATAGTTAATTGGTTAAGTATAGGTTGATGCGCCTACATAGTGGTAAAACACCTGAACAGGGCTGAAGCGCCCAAATAGTCCTCATGCGCACAACACTTAGAAAATTTTTTACAGAATTTTCTGGGAGTCTGCGCCTTAGGGTTTTGATAGTGGTTGACTAAGGGCTTATTAATGATGATGTTTCATGCATGATATGATTACCTATGATTGTTTCTTATTATTTTTACGAATATTATTATTATATTTATTATTTTATGATTATCTTATAATGTGACTTTACGTGGCATGTTTATGACTGTAATGGAAAGTATTATGTAATGTAAAACGAAAGATAATGAAAGAAGAACATGATGAACGAATGCATGCATTAATAAATGATAAAAGTAATGATAGTCTTGCGAGCATTGGATATCAGAACACGCCAATTAAGGTGTTAGCCCAACGGTGTGGGATTCTACCCCGGGAGGATGATGTTATAGAACCTCTACCGCTTACCTCTAGTACTGTGGCCTACACTCAGTTGTTCATTATTGACTTCGGCCCAGTAGCTATATAGTTCGGGGTGTAGCATATGGTATTGGTACGGAAAATGTCCCCGGGAGGATGCACATCGGGGTCTTTCTTTGTGATCGACCATTATTATAGAACCTCTACCGCTTACCTCTAGTACTGTGGCATACGCTCAGCTGTTCATTTATTGTCTTTGGCCCAGTAGCTATATAGATCGGGGTATAGCATATGGTATTGGTACGGAAGATATCCGTTGCGCAAGAAAATATGAAAAGATGAAAAGGTGAACGAACGAATAGAGAAGATAATAATGATATTATCTACGTGTGCGTACGATGTGTGACAGTATGAAAGTAAAGAAAAGGTTTAATGAAAATAAAGTACGTTTTAATATAAAACTAGAACTCACTCAGCAACGCTGATTTTTTATGTGTTTCCAGTGGACAGGTAGTGTTGCTGAGGATGGCACGAGGCGGCTGCTCAGCTCTTTTGGGATGGCATTCTTTTGTTTAATGCTATTGTGATGTAATACAACAATAGATATTTTGTAATTGATGTACGTTGTATTAACTGGCAAAAGCGTTTATAGTAAATTGAAAGTAGATTTCAAAGTTTCCGCTGCATGATTTTTATTAAGTTAATGCAAATATATGCTTTATGTGCGATGATAGACCAGCTGTGAGGTGCCCGGGAATGGGGTCTTACAATACAACAAGGTAATGCTTTCTTTCTTTACTGTATGCCTTACTCATTTTGTACTCTTTTAGTTATCTTTCACTGTCTATGTGGACCAATGAGCAATACCTTAAACTATGTGCGGGGTGAAACCGGTGTTGGGCCCCTACAGTCTATGGTCTGAATTACTGTATAAAAGGCCAACCCAGTCACCTAGGGCAAGCTACAAAGGTCCGCCAATCTCAATTGATTAGCCCTGTGAGCATAAGGGGTAGCTAACCCGCATCACAATTGAGCTAACGACAACATGGTCGTGCACCTCTTGTATGCTTGCAAGACTTGTTAACTTTTTCAATTAAGTTTCACTTCTCTTTGTTATTTCTCTTTCACTATGTTAAATATAATACTTGCATTTATGATCATAGGCACATCACATAAGTCATATAATAATAATCACTATGATTATAGGAACAACTTATAATAATGCAAATATAATAACAATTAAAACCCTAAGTCAAACTTGGGTCAAACTCTAATGATCCTGTTTTGCCCAAAATTTCAGGAATTATTCTAAGTGTTCTAGATGCATGGACACTATGCAGGCGCTTGAGGCCTGTTTAGTAGCATGGACACTATTCAGTCGATTCAACACTTAGACGTTTTGGGAATCCCAGACGCATGGGCACTATTCAGACGGTTCAACACTTAGACGTTTGGGGAATCCCGGACGCCTGGGCACTGTTTGGACGTTTGTCCCTCACTTAGGCGCCTGAGTCAAAACCTCATATGCATGGGCTACCGTTCAGGCGGCTGGGGCACTGTTCAGGTGGTTGGGCCCTGTTTAGACGTTTGGGCCATGTTTAGACGTTTGGGCCTACTTAAACTTTCTAAGGCAAATCTCAGACGGTTGGGAGTACTGTTTGGGTGGTTGGGCAACCTGTTTAGCATGTTTTAACATATTATCAATCCCAATCATTTTTCTTACATGTTCTAAGCTTAATAACACTATTCTAAGTATAACTAACACCTAACCACTATTAGAACATTATCATACACACATAGATACATATGGGTGTTCAAAATGAACTTTGTAAAAATGGTTTTACATACATTTTCAGCCCTAAAGAATTAAAACAAGTAAAATACAGGGTCTAGAACTCACCTTAGTTATTTTCGAGTTTGAACCCTTCTCTTGAGCTTTCTCAGACATTTCTAGCACCTAAAACCCACACACATATACAACCCAAACACACAAGCACATTTATAAGCACATAACCGAGACTAGAAAATCTAAAACATTATAAAACTGAGGATTCTTACCAAAAACTTTGAATGCCCTTTCCTCTTCTATAACCTCCGAGAATTCTCTACTCTTCTTCTCTCTCTTTCTAAAAATCCGAATGATAGGTGAAAAGTAACATGGCATGGGCGGCCATGTTGCTTTTGTACAAAAAGAATATTTAAATTTGTACTTTTGACACATTTAACCCCTCCACTTGAGTTAAATGGCACATTTCCATTTTTATTCTTCATTCTTCCATCCTTTATATTATCCGGGTGTTATAAGTCCATCCCCTTATATAGGTTTCGTCCCCAAAACCTGTTATTTCTCAAACAGATGAGGGTAATGTTGCCTTATCTCCGCTTCAGTCTCCCATGTAGATTCAGACCCTTTCCTGTGCTTCCACTGTACACGTACAAGAGGAACCACTTTATTCCTTAGCCTTTTCTCTTTACGATCAATGATCGCCACTGGTTGCTCCACATAATTGAGCCGTTCATCCACTTCGATATCTCCCAGTAGTACAATCATATCCTCGTCTGCTAAACACTTCCGTAGACGAGATACATGAAATGTCGGGTGAATTCCTCTTAACTCATCTGGCAGTTCCAACCTATAGGCCACCTCTCCTACTCGAGCAATGATTCAGAAAGGTCCTATATATCTCAGGCTCAACTTGCCCTGCTTCCTAAACCGAATGATGCCTTTCCAAGGTGAGACTTTCAACATAACCCTGTCACCCACCTGGAACTCAATCGGTCTATGCCTCTTATCAGCATACGACTTCTGTCTATCTTTAGCTGCCTGCATAAAGGCTTTGATTTTTTCTAGTTTCTCAGTCATAGCCTCGATCACCTCAATACTTCCCAACTCTTTCTGACCAATGTCACCCCAACAAACGAGTGTTCTGCATCTCCTACCGTATAGAATCTCGTATGGTGGCATGCCAATGCTGGCATGATAACTGTTGTTGTACGAGAATTCAGCTAACGGTAGATGGTCATCCCAACTCCCTCCAAAATCGATCACACACGCTCGAAGCACGTCCTCGAGTGTCTGGATAGTCCTCTCAGACTAACCGTCAGTTTAAGGATGATAAGTCGTGCTGATGTGTACCTCATCCCCATCGCATCGTGGAATTTCTTCCAAAACTTCGATGTAAATCGGGTGTCACGATCCGATACGATAGACACCGGAACGCCATGACGAGCTACGATCTCTCTGATAAACAGATCCGCGAGTATCTCAGACGAATACGTCTCTCAGATCGGCAGAAAGTGAGCACTCTTTGTTAAACGATTAACTATCACCCACATCGTATCATACCCTTTCAGGGTACGTGGTAGCTTCGTAATGAAGTCCATGGTGATATGCTCCCACTTCCACTCGGGTATATCCAACGGTTGGATTTGTCTGTACGGCTTCTGGTGTTCCGCCTTCACCTGCAAACAGGTAAGGCATTTACTCATATACTCCGCTACGTCACGCTTCATACCCAGCCACCGGTAATCTTTCTTCATATCGTGATACATCTTGGTAGCACCGGGATGAATGGAGTATCGTGTCTTATGAGCCTCGTCCATGATCTTTCCTCATAGATCCCCGTAACGAGGAATCCATATTCGCCCATATTGGGTTCTAACACCGAGAGTGTTTTCACCCAACTCCGCGACTAGACCTCTCATTCTTTCAGACTTAAGATGATATTCTTTCAGAGCCTCGTCTTGAAACTCCTTGACCTGCATCATCACGTCAGAGGTCATAATCAGCTGATAAGCCTTCACCCGAATCATCTCGGGTCTCTCCTTTTGGCTAAGGGCATCTGCCACCACGTTGGCCTTGCCCGGATGGTAGTGGATCTCGTAATCGTAATCCTTTATGAGCTCTAGCCACCTTCTCTGTCTCATGTTGAGATCCTTTTGCTCAAAGAAATACTTCAAGCTCTTATGGTCGGTGAAGACGGTGCACTTCATGCCGTATAGGTAGTGCCTCCAAATCTTCAATGCAAAAACCACAGCTGCTAACTCCAAATCATGTGTAGGGTAGTTGACTTCGTGGGTTTTCAACTGCCGGATGCGTAGGCTATTACCCTTCCACGTTGCATCAACACACAACCTAACCCCGAATAAGATGCATCCGAATACACCACTAAGTCTTCACTCCCCTCGGGCAATGTCAAGACAGGAGCTTGTGTTAATCTCGTCTTCAACTCCTCAAAGGCACACTCCTATTCCTGGCCCCACATGAATTTCACATCCTTGCGAGTCAACTTGGTTAAAGGTGAGGCTATATTGGAGAAGTCTTGAATGAACCTTCTATAGTAGCCTGCCAAACCCAAGAAACTACGGATCTCGAATGACGTCTTTGGGGAATTCCATTGCATCACTGCTTCAACCTTTGCCGGGTCCACCATGATTCCTTCAGCATTAACAACATGACCCAAAAATTGAACCTCGCGCAACCAGAAAGCACACTTGGAGAATTTGGCATATAACTTCTCTCTCCTAAGTATCTCCAACACCTCGCATATGTGGCCGGCATGTTCTTCCTTACTCTTAGAATAAATCAGGATATCATCAATAAACACTATCACTGATTTATCTAGCATTGGCTGACATACTAGATTCATCAAGTCCATAAAGGCAGCTGGCGCGTTAGTTAGTCCAAAGGACATAACAAGAAACTCGTAGTGTCCATAACGCGTACGAAAAGCTGTCTTAGGAATGTCCTGCTCCTTCACCTTCAATTGATGGTAGCCAGATCGAAGATCTATTCTCGAGAACCAACTGGCACCTTTGAGCTGATCAAACAAGTCATCAATCCTTGGTAATAGATACCGATTCTTCACTGTTAACTTGTTCAGCTCTCGGTAGTCGATGCACATTCGCATACTACCATCCTCTTTCTTTACGAACAATACCAGAGCACCCCAAGGAGAGATACTTGGTCGAATGAACCCTTTATCCATTAACTCCTGCAATTGTTCCATGAGTTCCTTTATCTCAGTTGGAGCTAATCAATACGGTGCTTTGGCAACGGGTTGAGCACCGGGTATCAAATCGATTTGGAACTCGATTTCGCGATTCGGTGGCACGCCGGGTAAATCTTCCAGGAATACATCCGGAAAGTCACACACCACCGGTACATCAAATAGTTATGGTGTTGACGTGTCTACATCCTTCACGTAGGCCAAATAGGCATTACATCCACGTCTCATGCATTTTCCCGCCAGTGCCATCGAAATCACCTTTGGAATCATAGTAACGCGCTCTCCATAAACCGTCACTAAACTTCCATCGGGCGCAATTAACCGAATCGTCTTCTTGCGACATACGATGTTTGCTACATAGGTTGCTAACCAATCCATCCCTAGCACTACATCAAATCCAACTAGGGGCATCACATGTAACTTAGCAGCAAACCTATGACCTTCTAATTCTATGGCAAAGTCCTCTATCACCTTGGTAACTCTAGTGGACTTACCGATAGCAGTTTCTAAGTCAAAAGGCTCACTAATACTCCTACTGCTAGTAGACAACTTAGCACAGAAGTTAGTAGAAATAAAACTCCTACTAGCACCAGAATCAAACAATAAAGAGGCACAAGTTTGATTTACTAGAAACATACCTGACATGACATCGGGATCCACCTTGGCTTCTTCCCGGGTCATGGTGTAAGCTCTAGCACTTGCCCTCTACCCTCCTTCCTCCAGCTTCTTCTTCGCCCTAGAGCTCTCCGCCCTCGGCTTCTTACAGTCTTTCATCGCGTGGCCCTCCTCGCCGCAGTTATAACACTTCAACACCCTACAGTCTTTAGCGATGTGGCCGGGCGTGCCACACCTGAAGCATACATTCAGCCCCAACCTACACTCGCCGGTATGCTCCCTTCCACATTTGCCACACTTCTTCGACCCCGAACTTGTCGACACCCTACGATCATCCACTTTCATCCTCTTGTTGTTTAGGGTGAAACCACCATGCCCAAACCTCTTCCCATTCCAGCTTTTATCACCACCACTCGTCATCTTCACCTCCACCACAGTCTCCTCTCGCTCATCATACAACCTGCCCGCCAAGTCCACCACTGATCGAAAGGTACCTGGCTGAGCAGCAATCAGATGCCTGCGAATATCAGCCGGCAGTCCCTGGGTTTACCTCTTGATCTTCCTTGACACCGGTGTCACCTGATCCGGTACCAGCCTCGCCATTTCATTAAATTTAGTGATGTACTGCTGGTGGGTCATGGTTCCCGCCTCAATTTGCTGGAACTCCCTCTGAATCCTGTCGAGTTCCCGGTAAGGACAAAATTCCTCAATCACTAGCTGTTTCAGCTCCTTACATCGCATCTTCCCGATGGCTCTGGCACCCTCAGCTTGGACAATGTTGTCCCACCAACACAACGCTAAGTCAACAAAGGAGTGAGTCGCGAACTTCGCCTTCTGGTCTTCGCGACACTCACTGATTTCCAACACCGCCTTCATTTCTCTTACCCAGCGGTGAGCGGCAGCAGCATTGCCATTGCCATCGAAGGTCGGGGGCTTGCACCTTTGGAATGCCCCATAACTGCACCCCTTGGTCATCACTCCTACTACATCATCTTCCTTTTCGTCAGACAATACAGTCTCAGGCTGTGGTCGTTTTTCCTCCCCTCTACTCCCCTTGCCCGCTGATCCCTTCCTATTCTCCTTCTCCTTTCTCTCCTCGCTTCTCACAGCCCTGATGATTTCAGTCACCACGGACGGTAAAACTGTCTGCATGACCTGGTGCACTTTATCAGCAATCGCCTCCCTAGCTGAGGCGTTCAGGCTGGCATTCTCATTCTCCTCACTTCAGCCATGAACCTCAGGGTTCTCATGAGCCGTCTTAGGAGCCTTAGCACTACTCCTAGTCACATGTGGCCGACCTCTGCCTCTAGAAGCCTTGGAAGACTTCTGTCCAGCCATTTCCTAGATGCTATAAGTTTCAAACACTAACACAGTCATTCAAGGTAATAGCTCAATTTATGTCAAGTATAGTAAGTCCCTAATGACAGTGGCCAGTTGTGATTAATCACTTACTTTACTCTTCACATCCCAAGCATTTCCTATCCTGACTACATCAGTATCTAAATCTACTAGGAACACATAAGTCAAACAGCACACGCACATAATATCAGTTAACATTTATAAAAGACATACCTGATGACACGTAGCTACTCGGGCTGACATCCCTCCATCTGTCTTGTTTTCAGTTTAAGTTTAGGTTTTTGAAAATATTTTGCCCAATTCACTTAAACTATGGCTCTGATACCAACTTGTAAGACCCCATTCCTGGGCACCTCACAGTTGGTCATTCATTGCACGTAAACATATTAATATACATTTCATTAAATAAACAACGGAATTATGTGAGCAAAAACCATTCTCTATGATTAAAAAGATATTGTTGTTAAGCAATACAACAATGTTAAAGTTACAAAAGATTGCTTAATTGAATTACGAAACAACAATATCATGGCTTAAGAATGGATGTCAGACTTTTCCTGCCAAGTAGCTCCACCCTCGTGTCATCTTCAGCAACAATTACCTGCCAACTGAAAATGTATAAAAGTCAGCGTTGCTGAGTGAGTTCTAGTTTTGTAAGTATTAAAAATATCTTGTGTAATATATATATATGAAAATACTCTTTTTGTAAAAATACATTTCTTACTCTTTTACGTGAGCACGCGTTAACTATACCACAAGATAATGCTTTCTTTCTTTACTGTATGCCTTGTTCATTTTGTACTCTTTAATTTTATCTTTCACTGTCTATGTGGACCAATGAGCAATACCATAAACTATGTACGCGGAGAAACTGGTACTGGGCCCCTACAGTCTATGGTCTGAATTACTGTATAAAAGGCCGGCCCAGTCACCTAGGGCATGCTACAAAGGTCCGCCAATCTCAATTGATTGGCCCTGTGAGCATAAGGGGTAGCTAACCCGCATCACAGTTGAGCTAACGACAACATGGTCGTACACCTCCTATATGCTTGCAAGACTTGTTAACTTTTTCAATTAAGTTTCACTTCTCTTTGTTATTTCTCTTTCACTATGTTAAAGATAATACTTGCATTTATGATCATAGGCACACCACATAAGTCATACAATAATAATCACTGTGATTATAGGAACAACTTATAATAATGCAAATATAATAACAATTAAAACCCTAAGTCAAACTTGGGTCAAAGTCTAATGATTCTGTTTTGCCCAAAATTTCAGAAATTATTCTAAGTGTTCTAGACGCATGGACACTATGCAGGCGCTTGAGGCCTGTTTAGTCGCATGGGCACTATTCATGCGGTTTAACACTTAGACGTTTTGGGAATCCCAGACGCATGGGCACTATTCAGATGGTTCAACACAAACACATTTATAAGCACATAACCAAGACTAGAAACATCTAAAACATTATAAAACTAAGGATTCTTACCAAAAACTTCGAATTCCCTTTCCTCTTCTATAACCTTCGAGAATTCTCTGCTTTTCTTCTCTCTCTCTCTCTAAAAATCCGAATGATAGGTGAAAAGTAACATGGAATGGGCGGCCATATTGCTTTTGTACAAAAAGAATGTTTAAATTTGTACTTTTGACACATTTAACCCCTCCACTTGGGTTAAATGGCACGTTTCCATTTTTTATTCTTCATTCTGCCATCCTTTATATTATCCGGGTGTTACACATGTTGTAACACATCAAAATATAAAATAGGATTGGCTTTACTTCCATCCTCCTGCTCTAATTTGGTGCTCTGATCCATGTTGCAAGATAAACTCTCCTGTAGAAGATGGACATATATCCTATTAAGTTCAACAATCACTGCCTCTAATCTACGGCGTTTTTCTGCGAGTTCGATAGCATTAATTTCTTGTTGCTTAACCTCGTCTTGATTATAACCAATAGTAGGTTGTGAAAACATATCGATTCCTTGTTGTAGCAACTCATATAATCATGGACGGGGTTTGGTTTCGAATGACGTTATGGTAGACTCCTCAAATGGTTGTGAGTAAGGATGCGGCTCTTCATAATAATTTGTGGAGAATCCTTGAAAATGATAACAATCTGGTGTGTAATGAGGTCCTTCACAAATCTCGTACCAAATTTCCTCATGGTAATCCCCATAATCAAATTGGTATCCTCCCTAGTAACTCTCGTAATCACAATCCATGAAAGTCACTACAAACAATACTTAAACAAAAGGATCATGGGCATCAGATAGAAATGAAACAAAAATAAGGAAAAAAAGTATATACAAAAGTAAAAAGAATCTGAAATATACACAAATGGTTAAAGTGGTAACTTCGATCTTTCTTGAAATCACCGTGTCCCCGTCAACGGCGACAAAAACTTGATGTGTGTAAAGTATATATATTTTAAATAAGGATTTTTACCCAATTTGAGTTTTAATTTAAGAAACGATTATCACTCTGAAACCAACTACACACAATAGGCAAGTGCACCTATCGCATAATAGTATAGTTTTAGGCAAGAACCGACTATCGATTCGTGGACACAATGGCTCCCAATACTAAATCGTCATCACTATTAAACCGATCATTTTAGTTTGGATTTGTGAGTATTATAATTAACTAAAACGATTAGCAAATTAAACTAGTAAATTAAGGAAGTAAAGATGAAGATACACAATCAATTAAAGATAACACTTGGACTTTGATTCCGGGTTCCGTTTTTAACACAATTTGAGTTTTAATTTAAGAAACGATTATCACTCTTAAACCAACTACACACAATAGGCAAGTGCACCTATCGCATAATAGTATAATTTTAGGCAAGAACCGAGTATCGATCCGTGGACACAATGGCTCCCAGTACTAAATCGTCATCACTATTTAACCGATCAATTGAGTTTGGATTTGTGAGTATTATAATTAACTAAAACGATTAGCAAATTAAACTAGTAAATTAAGGAAGTAAAGATGAAGATACACAATCAATTAAAGATACCACTTGGACTTTGATTCCACTTAGCATAGAATTAACAACTAGCATAAATTCGACGTGAGACCATTTTTTTACACATGAAACATGGAAGTAGCCTAAACCCCCGTCAAGGATATGTAGACATATAACCATTCGGAGAGCTAGAACGATAAACACACAATAGCCACCTAAAGTTTTGCCATGAAGAACTAATGATATAATTATGTCGATGTTAAGGATGAATTAGACTACCGTTAAGGTTACCTAATTTCACAAATATTTGGAAAGTTAACACGATAAACACATGACAACCACCTCAACTTAGGAATAATAGACAAAACTACAATTACTCTTTAACTCATAAACTTCATACCACAATTACAAAACAATTCATAACCAATGACAAGAGAGATTTATGACATGCACTATGGTTTTCTCAAATATAAGCATAAGGATGCACATTTAACCAATTCTACTAAACCTTCAACCTTCATTCACCATTCCTAGTCAAATGTCACAAGATTACATACAAAAGATGCAATTATATGCATAAGTCTTGTAAGAACATGAAGTTTTCTAACATAACATGCTTATAACACCCACAGGGTTGAACATCTCATCAAACTAGAACAAACACACACAATCATTGAAGAATAATCAAGTTTCATCATAGCATCAACATAAACATCACCAAGAATCATGTACAAGTTGTTAAATCATAATAAGTTTCATCTAATCCAAGTGATAATAAGAGTTTAGCCTATAAGGCTTACAAAAGACACACCCAAACTCAAGAACATGGAAGAACTCATACTAGATCTAGAGGAATTCAAACCAATTTCGAGTGGAAATGGGTGGATGATGTTAGAACCTTCTTGAAAGTGCGAAATCTTCAATCTTGGCCTTCAAATCTTTGAAAAACTCTTGCAAAATGCTCAAAGACCCCAAAGGGTTTGAGGGAGGCTAGGGTTTTGAAAGAAATGAAAGTTTTTTTGGAAATGAGGTGTACTAGGGTTATAAACCCATTTTCTGCCTGAATATGGCCATATCTGAAGTGATATGACCATATTCAGCATAGAAAATAGGCTATTTGGAATTTGATAGCTTATATGACCATAAAAGATGGTGAGAGACAAACCATTTGTCAAATAAAGATCCAAACTCTTAATTGACTATCAAACATGACACGCTTATAAGAAGAAACCAAGTGTTTTAAGCTTGCTCTTTTCAAAAATACTAGAAATATTCAAATGAGCATCACATGTCTATGAAGTTTTCTTTTATGCATGAGTGTAAACCGCTCACAAAAATCACCCAACACTGGGTTATTTATACGTATAAGTGTATAAGTAAATCACTCAATGCCAACCGATGATACAAAGATAGTAATAAGCTTGCAAAGGGGTCAAATCTCCACCAACTAACATGAGAAAATGCATAAATCAATAGGACTTTTAACGGGTTGTAACGAGGCTTGGGTAAAAAGGGTATGGAATTTTTGGTAAAAGTGGTTAAACGGATAAAAATTCTGGAAATCTAGATACTAATACCATTTCTACTCTAAAACACGAGCATAAAAACTACAGGACTCAGATCAATGGTCTTGTTACCATGTAACTGAATGCCCGGCTGAGCTTATGATCAACAAAGCCAAGGAAGAAAAATAATTTCTTGAAGAGAAAACCTTCAAGAACATCATATCTTTATCCTTGCATGCAAAAATTAATTATTAGAACAGTGATGTACTTAGATAAAGTGAAATAGCTCCTCCACACATATTACTATTAGTTAGAGAACCAAGGTGTGGTACTTTTGAAGATGAGCTATCTCCTATTCTCAGGTCTGCAAGAAGAATATCAAAAAAAGTATAGGAGATCAAGACCACCTTCAACCCCAGGCAAAAGCAAGTCTTTATCTCTGCTGGGTTTGAGGTGAGAAAGACTGAAGACTTAACAAGGGTATCTAGTACCAGGGGTCCTAGTTCAAGTCTAAGCCATCATGATTAGGAGAACAAAGTTGAACCAATATGCACCACTGCTGCACAAGTTGGACCATCCAACTTCAAAGGAAAGCTTCACTCTTAAAAGCATGTTGCATCATCTAAGAAGATGAAGAAGGAGCTAGAAAAAGATCAAGATCAACTTCTCCTCAGGACAAGACTCTCATAAAGAAGCCCAAGAAATGTATTATGTGTGGTGGTACAACTCATTATGCTAAGGATTGCATTTATAATCCTAATAGTACCATACACATGAACAAGAAGAAGACTTCTGAGAAGAAGAAGAAAATAGCTTTATAAGGAAAATCTCTTTCCTTTGGAATCTCCAAGGTGAACCAAAAGAAGATAGGTGGAAAACTGTCTTCAGAAGCAAGTTTGGTCTTGAAAGAAACAAATACTTCCGAAGCACTAAAGTCTGCTATAGTGGATGCAACAGGTTCTGAAGGTTCAGTCTCCAAAACTTCCGAAGTCATAAAAACTTTAGAAGTTTTGAAAGCCAAGTCTAATCTTCCAAAGATGGTGTGGAAGATGTATGAAGGTCATGTGTATGGGATTTCTTCATCAACAATAGCCAAGGATCCTTAAAGCTTGCATATAGGATCAATAACTATTGAACTATCTTCAGTTCATCTTGATAAGCCCAAGATCATCAAGGCTTGGGTTTCTAAATATAACTAATTATCTCTTTTCATGTGCAGGAACAGCTAAAGACCAAAGGAAATATATGCATCATTGATAGTGGTTGTTCTAGGCACCTGCCTGGCAATGGATCTTTGTTTCAAGATTTGAGAAAATTGATGGAGGGTCAGTTGCTTTTGGAAGTGAATCAGGTGTTACATCATTGGAAGGGGTAAGGTCACAAATGGTAAGCTCAGTGTTGATCCATTGATGATCAAAAACAGTGCTAATGATGATAAACAACAACCAAATCCCACTGGAACAACAATTAAAACACTAAATATATGAAAGAGTTTCAATATAAAACCATTTTGATCAAAGAAGAATCAAACAAACAAGGCTCAAAGATAAGAAATGATGATTCCAGCCAACAAACACAATAAGAACAGTAATGCAAAAGTATATTCTCGAATTAGGGTTGTGCAAAACTTGCAACAACAGATTACAAAGTTTCATATATATAGATAGCATAGTTTTGCTGACAGTTTCATTAGTTAGTGAAACTATCCTGACCAGAACATTAGTTTCACCCGGCTGCGAAACACAGTTTCGTCGGGTGATCTTAGTCAGCTGACTTCCAGCAAAACTATAGTTTTGCTGGTAGTTTTGCTGGGTCAGTTGAAACTATTACAAAACTAAAACTAACTACTATTTACATATAATAATCAAACTAACATAAATCCTATTACAATTAAAAGCAAAAGAACAAACAAAGTAACTAAGGTGAGTCCAACCTATCATTGATCTTCAATACTCCCCTAGGTTGGATCTCACCGGCTTCATCTTAATTCTCCTCTTCAGCTCCAGCCTGGTCTCCCCCGTGACCTTCATCTCCTTTGGCTTTCTCCGATTCTTACTGTTCAGCTCCAGCTTTTTCCACTACATCATCTGCATCTTTGGCAGTCTCTTCTTCAGCATTTGCACTAGCTTGAAGTAATTGCTTGGTCAAATCCTACACATCTATTCTTGTCTCGTCAGCTTGAATGACTTTCTCTGTTAGCTCCCTCACTTCAGCTCGCACTCCCCTTGCTTTGTTTGCCACTCTCATAAAAAGACTGGCTTCAGTCCTTGTTTCAGCTCCAGCCCCTACTTTAATATGATTTTCATACAAAACCTTTAGATCCTCATCTCCAAACAAGAACACCTCCATTGGATCAAACAATCTGATCTTCTGATCATTTTTAATCCTTATCACAGCTTCCTCGGTGTTATTGTCATAGAACTACTTGACAAAATCTTTTATTATCGGGGGAAGTGGATTGGGCACACGTATTCTATTAACAGTCTTTGCAGGCTTTAGTTTTAACACCATCTTTCCTTTGCATGTGTCCCAATCTAAGTCCTTCTTGGACCTCCTTCTCTCAGGCTTCATGTAACCAAAAGCTTCAAAATTGTCTTTCAGCCCCTTCTTTATCTCTTTCTCTAACATCATAGCCCTTTCACTGGCATCAACATCTATCAAAGGGATCTCATCTAATATCCTTAAATCCCACCTAGGCAAGGTCTTAAATGCCTTCCTCTTATTCAGATAATAGATCTTTCCACCCCTCCTCTTAATCATAAACAGTTTGAGCTCAGCATTGTATTTCCAGCTTATGATTTTCTTATCAGCATCCTTCTTATTGGCCTCTTGAATGTTTTGAAATAGGGGAGTTATCTCCTCTAGTTCCTTCTCTTTTTTGAACCAATCCTGCTGATCCAGCTTAATCACATCACCTTTTATCGACCCTTGCTGAACCACATATGTTACAGGCCTCCCATCCACCTCATAATATTCGGGCTCTGAGTTGTAGTCAATAAGTTGCTCATCATCCTCTTCTTCTTCATCTACTAGCCATATTTTAGGCTCATTCCCTTTATCTTTTTCATCCAAGTTCACGTGCACTTTCTCTCCAGTCAGATCTTTTTCAATATCAAATCTCAAGTTAAATTCAGCCTCAGAGATTTTAACTCCACCAACATCCACCTCTTTCTCAACACCACTTCCTCCAGCACCTACATCAACATCACCATCCTTTTCACCCGCTTCATGAGCACTAGCTTTACTGGAGTCAACATCAAAAACTAAATCTGCAGCTCCCCTCATGCCCTTGATGATCCTCTAACATTTAGAAACTTATATTTGGAGGTATAAGTAAGACCTTTCAATTCAGCTTCAGATCTTTGATTTGGCAGGTCGGCCACTGCTTTCAGCTCGTTCAGCTCCTTGAATATTATCTTAATCAATTCCTGCTGGTCTACTACCATTTTCTTCAAAATATCAATCACTACATCCTTCTCATTTTCCCGTATCTCTTGATTCGCCAACTTGGTTTTTATCATGCTTAGTTCATTTGCTAGTGAAGCATTGACATTTCTGATCACGTCTTGATCAAGATCAGACCTAGCATCTTTCCTACCTACTTGTTCTGTAAATGCCTGTTGTTTGTGTTTAGTTCTTCTTTCAGCCACGTTTGCAGGTTCACTTTCTTCAGCCCTCCTCTTACTCCTCTTCTCTTTTTGAATTCTCACCTCCTCAGCCACCTCTTCAACTTGTTCTTCAAAAACATATTCCTTTTCTTTTGCATATCTCTTCCTCTTCTTTATTGCCTCTTCTCTCTTTTCTATGTTTTCCTTAGCGTTCTTGTTCTCAGTTTCAACCAGCCTTTGAATATAGTTCCACCTCTCGGCTGGATACATATTCTCCTACAGATAAGTGATCTTCCCACTGAAGTCGTGTCTAATTGCCAAACAATTAGCAAAAATCCTCGTATTCATTTGTTCCAATCTTTTGATTTCTCCAAGTATTGGCACATTTAGGATTAGATCAACAATCAACATTTGATGAAATCTTGGGCATAACAACCACTTATCTTTCTTCAGGGCCATGATATTTTGAGGCATGTAGTCAAAAATAAGTTTTGCATTATTAGCCTTTTGACCTCTGCAAAATATAATCATTTCCCTAGTCCAGTGTATGTTCAGCCCGTCTGATCCTCCCTTTCTATGATCCAGACAAATGATAAAAACATAGGCTATATATCTTCATTCTTTAGACAGAAGAGATTTCTTTATTTCCTTCTTAGAGCCAAATGAGGGCCCTTCATACTTGATACTTCTGAAAGCCTCTAGAACATGGCTATCAGAAAGCACTACCTCTGGCCTATAGTCATCCTCAAGACGAAGTACCCGTGCAATAATCTCTGCAGTGATCACTATGTCATGGCCCTCAATTCTTGCAACTATCTGGGGTGGCACGGTTTCAACATCGTGCTCAGCTGATTTCCAAAAGTCTCATACGTGAAGGTCATAGATTGTAGGGATATGAGAAATGGCATAAGATATTGGAGATTGCCTTAACCATCTTATACAGTCTCTAAAGCCTGCAGCTTTTGGATTTCCATCATCCAGAATAGCCACTATGTTGAACTTGTCGTCAAACTTTAAGTTTGCTATGTCAACTGAAATGGACATACACAAAGATTACTGAAAACGATATACACAGTGAAAGACAAAGAAAAATAATGAAAAGTAAGATTTTTTTGGCTAGTTTCGCTGGAAGCGAAACTATAATTTCGCTCGGCGAAACAATTAGTTTCGCTGTCAATAAACCATAGATTCGCTGATGATAAAACATAGATTCGCTGAGTTTGAGTTATTAAGTTATGTGCATTAGTTGTTTACTAGTTTCACGGAAAAATTATTTAGTTAGTTCGCCTAAGAGAAACTATATTTCTCTATAAGTCTCACTCACTATTAAACTCAGGAAGCTATAACGGGAGAATATATAGTTTCGCTGGCAGTTTCCTAGCGAAAATGTCACTTGTGCTTGGACAGCACAACTTTACAGTTTCGCTCGAAGCTATGAACTTTCATTCAGTTTCGTTGAAGTATCTCGCAGTTTCGCTGGACAAAACTATGACTTTTTAACTTCAGCGAAACAACAATCAGCGACTAAAAGAAGCAAAATTAACCGATTAAGGCTAAGGTCAAGGTTGCCCAACCCACCCAATCATAAAATAACGGTTTATTTCATTAAACACGAGCAATGTGTGAATTAACCGAGGTTTCGGCCAAGAGAAACTATGTTAGGTCTAAAGTCGCACATATGAGACTCGAGTCTCAAATTGTGCAATTTATACCACCTAATTTCGCTATGAGCGAAACTATAGTTTCGCCCGTGTAGGTGAGTTGCTCACAATTGAGCGTGACTACTAGTTTCACTCGGCGAAACTGTAGTTTCACCCATAGTTTTTCCCTTTTTTTAATTTTTATGTTTATACAAACATTTGTTAAAGATAATTTCCTCGCCCCACAATTTCAACTTAGAAACACATAAATTATTAAATGGTCATAATATGAACAAATAAAATAAAGTGAAAGGAAATAAAATGAAATAAAAGATCAAAAAAGGATATAGTATGTATCTTTTTCTCGAAGTTTATCTGAGAATCAAGTCCTGGTGAGATTGCTGATATGTTTGTCCCCTTAAACTCATGCCTTATTCTTTACAACAAGTGACCTGCAACTGATTTTATCATGTTTTAGTTTTAATTAGAGAGGCTCAAGTAACTTGGTTCCCACAGACATCTGGTAAGAACTTATCTCGTCATCAAGTTTTATTAAGTGAAATCATTGATTTTGCTAGAGTAGTTCATAACTGACACAGATGCATGCATATGATAGCATGATCTTTTGACGATACACAATAATAGACAAACTCTAAGATGATATCTCCAGGTCTATACTTACGTATAACATAGGAGATGTATATCTAATCCAAAAAATGAGAGTTTCAGGTCAATGCTTCCGCATAGCAAAGATGATCATCTTAGTGTGTTGATGAGAGCTTCAGGTCAATGCTTTCACATAACAAAGAAGATCATCACTCCAGGTCAATGCTTACGCATAGCAGAGGAGATAAACACACATTTTATTATACATAATATACAATTTGGACTAATAGATGTTAGACCCAACCTAGACTAAGAACAGACTTAAGACAAAAATCAGCCACTCTCAACCAAGTTTTGACGAGACTTGTATCGTTATGCAGGCCAAAATGTTATGAGAATAATCCTTATCACCGAGTTCTTGATCTTTAGTTTAGCTGCACGATCATTGTCTACTTCGTTTTTAGGCTGAGCCTACCATGCATATCTCATCACAAGTCGTTGACATCTTTTTAACTTCTTTTTCTGGGGGTTCCTGAGAGAACAAAATTGGAAAACACTATTAAAAGTATATTCTCTCCCTAAATTTCTATTTACCCTCATGGGGATAGAAATTTATTTTGTTTTCCATATATAAATGTAGATAAAAGTAAAGATAAAATAAAAAATAAACAATAAAGTAAGAATGAATATGTGATATTCGAAATTAACTGACAAATGTAAAAAAATATTTTCAAAAGCAGGATGTTTTATTTAGGAAAACAGATATTCAGAAAGATATTAGACCCAACATAGAGATAAGTTCATAAAAACGAGGTTTGTCAAATGTTTTACTGAAAAGATCCGCTCTTTGATTTTTAGTATCAATTGGAATAATATCAATAAACCCCTTTTCCTGAGCATCTCAGATCGCATGAATCCTTATTTCAATGTGCTTGGTCCGAGTGTGATGAATTGGATTTTTAGCAATTCCAATGGCAGCTTCATTATCACAAAAGAGTGGTGTATGAAGAAAATTAATGCCATAATCCATCATCTGATGTTGGATCCAAAGCACTTGACAACAGCAGCTGGCAGCGACATATTCAGCTTCACTTATAGATAAAGATACAGTTGTCTGCTTCTTGCTTTGCCATGAAACAAGACAATTCCCAAGATACTGGCATCCACCAGTGACTGATTTCCTGTTCATCTTGCAACCTCCGTGATCACTATCAGAATAGGCATGCAAATCAAAGTTTCCTCCTTTGGGATACCAGAGGCCTAAACGGGAGGATCCTTTGATATATCAAAAGGTATCGAAAGATATTCAGATTTGCTTGATAACGGGCATAGTAGCACACGGCGAAAGTAATGTCCGGCCGACTCGCGGTGAGATACATGAGAGACCCAATCATAGAACGATAACGATGAGCATCGACAGGTTTCCCATTATCATCTGGAGTTAAGCAAGTTTGAGCAGTGAATGGGGTAAGTTCATGTTGGACCAAAAGAACCAATGAGCCAAGATCAGGAAAACCTCTAAGTCCCACATGCCACTACAACAACAATTGAAGACTCTCATCAGCTATTGTGTTCTCTTGCTAGAAGGTCAGAGAGCAACTGAAGACTCTCATCAGCTATTGTGTTCTCTTGCTTGAATGTCAAGCTCGAGAGCATCTTAGCTCCAGCTTTCTGCTGAGATGATAAAGTCTGAAGAACAAATTCTGAAGATCAAAGAACTGAAGATCAACAGCTGAAGACTCCAAAGTACTGAAGGCCAAAGTACTGAAGTATCAAAAGCTGAAGAACTAAAGAACTGAAGATCTTCCGAAGCACAAAGTCTGAAGACAAAGACTGAAGACAACAACTGATGATATCTCTGAAGTCATCAGTTGTTACATCTTCCGAAGTTACATCTTCCGAAGTTACATCTTCCGAAGCCAAGTCTGAAGACCAAGTACTGAAGACAGAGTTTGTCTCAACAACTGAAGAAGTCCTCTTCAGTTGTTGTAGTGGTTTTTCCTTTTCCGAAGTTTATTTTGTTTCAGTAGTTGTACAACAGCTGAAGAGCATGTTCTTCAGCTGTTATAGTATCAGTAGTTTATTTTTGTCAGTACTTAGGAACTTTTGTAAGAAGATGTCAGTTGTTGACATCTTCAGTAGTTTTATGTTTTTGTCAGTTGTAATTTGAATATTCCGTGATGTCAGAAAAAGGACATCACTACCATGCTTTTGCCACCTATATAAGGATGGCAAACCATGCTGTTTTAATTGCCAAAACGTGGTTAGTAATGAACAATTAATGTTTCGCAGAACTCTTCTCTCTCTATGCTTTTAATTGCAATATCTTTTATGTTCTTGATATAATTGCTAATTAATGTGCTAAATCCGCTGCAAACATATTCTAATTGATCAACACGAGAGGCTGAGATCCTGTCAAATGGTATCAGAACAGGTTAATCATTGATCGATCTTACCATTGATCATTTGAAACTGCTCTTTTGATCTCTCAGTTTGATCGAATTAGCAATTTGCAAGAATTAGCTATAGAGAGTGAGTTTTTGCTGTTTCTGGCCAAAATCTTGAGGTCTTTCGGTGGTTTTGAGTCACATTTGTCTGGTTTAAACTTGTTTTTGACTAAAACCTGAGATGACAACACCAATTAATGATCCTCACAATACTGGTTCCGCTACCAAGCCTCCGATGCTGGTTAGGAACGAGTATAACATATGGCAAAGACGTATGCTACACCACTTGGCTATCAACAGTGCTGGTTGTTGGAAGTCAGTGGTGCATGGGCCATACAAGCCAATGGTGAGCGTCCCGGAATCTAATGAACAGGTTGCAAAGAAACCTGAACAATATTCGGACGAAGATCTAAAGCTGTTCGAAATCGATGCTAGAGCCCATGGAATTTTAGCCATGGCCATTCCAAATGAGATATACTCAGGGCTCTTGCATCATGAGTCTGCTCATGACCTATGGGTTGCTCTAAAGGAACAATTTGGAGGAACTGATTCGGTCTTAGCAAACAATAGGGAAATCCTTGCCCAACAATATGAGACTTTCTCATATAGAAAGGGTGAGACTCTGACCCAGCAGTTTGAGCGGTTCTCTTGTTTGATATCTGAGCTGAAGATGGTCAAACAAGAGTACACCAACACCCAGATGAACAACAGGTTCCTCAGGTCACTTCCTGAGAGATGGGACACATATACCATTGTCCTACGCTCTAGTGCAGACCTGGAAACTCTATCTCTCACCCAACTTCATGGGAAGCTACTCACTTTTGAGAGAGAGGTAGAGCAAAAGAGGAAGTTGTCCTCATCTGGCAAGCTCGCTGATGACTTTGTCCAAGGTAATGCTGCCTTGATAAGTCATGAGTCAGAATATGCTTCATCAGAAAGTTCTTATGATGAGCATATTGATTTCTCTACTAACTCAGAACAAGCTTTTGTTGGTGTTAGTAGTTCAGGAGGTGGTGGTGACAATTTGTGTTTTCTGATGGAGGATTTGAAGGGCATTCCAGATGATGATCTGGAAGAGATGGATATTTTGAACCAAATGGCAATGATAAATATCCGCTCTCAGAAGTTCTACAAAAGAACTGGTAGGAAATTCCCAGGACTCTCTGGCAAAACCAAAGTTGGTTTTGACAAGAGCAAGTTGAGGTGTCACAAGTGCCAAAGGCTTGGACACTTTGCAAGAGAGTGTAGATCATCTGGATCTAACTCATCTGCACCCTTTGTGACTTTTCCCAGCAATAGCTCACAGCACAAAGGGCAACCTTCCTACAGTTCTCCCCATCCATCTCAAGCACAAGCACCACCTGCTTATTTTGTGCCACAGGGTCATATGCCTTATCCTTACCCCTGTTACTACATGCCTCAGCCTGGTCAGACTCAAGCACCCCCGGCTCAACCACCTCATGCTCTTCCAGAGCCTCATTCTTCCCAATCTCATCATCACACACAACCTCAACAACACAGCTTTTTCACCCCAAGTGTTATTGACAGGAGTAGTCTACCAGAAGAGCTATCTGGTCAGGAACAACTACTCCAAGATGCTGGTCAACATGGTGGTGACCAACCTTTTGGAAATCTTGCTCTGATGGCCCTTGATTCTGCTGAAGGGTCATCATCCAATGCCTCATCTCAGGTATCCACTGAGGCAAAAGCCAAGCTTTGTTCTGAATCATGCATAGCAGCATTTGCTTCTATTAGAGAAGCAAATGTAGCTTTAATAGATAAAAATCTTGAGCTTGAGCACACTATTTCCAAAAGAAAAGCTGATTTTGAGGTTGCTCTAAAAGATAAAAATGATGAGATTTACAAGCTTAACTGCCAAATCAAAGATAGTAAAGCTAGGGAAGATGTACTTCTAGAGAAGTACAAAGACCTCAAGGAAACTCTTGCAACCACCCAAGTTGAGTGTGATCGATGGGTGCAATCATGCAAGGGTTTTGAAATGCTTCTTAGTAAGCAATCAGCTTCTAATGTGAAGTTTGGCATTGGTTATAATCACACTGCTCCTCCCACAGACTTCACTTCAAGAGTAGAAGTTGAATCTGATGGGGAGAGCAATAACCAATATTGTTCATCATGTGACCTACTATCCTCTAAATCAGCATCATCAGAGATAGATGTCAGCATTTTCTCCTGCCAAAACCAATCAGCTGATGCTACAACAGCTGATGGTTCAAATGCTGACTGTCACATGACCAAAAGGTTTATCAACTCAGGAGTTGTCACTAGAAGTACTGAAGGTACTAGAGAGCAAGTGACAACATCTGAAGTTCAAACCTCAAATATTGTTAGAACTGAAGAGAAGAAAACTAACAGTAGGAAAGGTTTGAAGACAGCTAGAGAGGATACCAGGAAAGCAGGCACTAGGAAGAAAACTGCTAGTACTGATGTCAAACAGCTGAAGAACAAGTCTTCAGCAGTTAAATCCTCTTCAGCTGATGATCAGCATAAGATGAAGAAGAAGCCATGTGAGATATGTGGCTTATTCAATCATCTTACTGATGATTGCTGGTACAAAAGGGGTTCCAAACTCAAGCAGAAGGAGAGAATTTCTGAGAGCATCAATAAAATAAAGAGTGAGTTTGAAACCAAGTTTGTACTGGCAACATCCAAGTCTGAAATCCCTAAGCCCAAAGATAAATCCAAGAAGGTAGGGATTACTCAGGCAACAGCTGAGGTTGCTCAGAAAAAGATGGTACAACATAGAAACTCATCATCAGCAAACTCCAATGTGTCTGAAGAGCTGAAGGCTTTATCACAAAATCAGACACAGTTGGTGATGATAGTTCAGCAACTAGTGGGAAGAGTCAACCACTTAGATGCTCCTATGTTGAAACCACAGAAAAGGAAGTCCAAGCCAAAGGGTTCCTCTTCTGTACCATCTTCTTCACCTCAAGCTGTCACTCTTAACACACCTGTTAGTACTACACCTGTAGCTGAGAACAGACCCAAAGCCAAGCAGGTTTGGGTCTCCAAGACTAACTAACACATGGTTGTGTTTGCAGGGTTCTTCAACATGCCATAGAAGCATCTGGTATGTAGACAGTGGAGGATCCATGCATATGACTGGAAGCAGCTCCCTTCTTAATGACTACTCTCAAGGAAAGAAGGGATTTGTTTCTTTTGGCAATGATGCAAAGGGTTACATCGTCGGAAAAGGCTTTGTTTCCAACGGGGAAATAAGGTTTGATGATGTTAACCATGTGGAGAATCTCAAGTACAACCTCTTGAGTGTCAGTCAAATGTGTGACAAAGGCCATGTTGCCCTTTTCACAAGCTAGAACTGTAGGATTCTGTCATCCAAAGTTCTGAGTTTGATTGACAAGGCATTGGATGAACACACTCTCCTGAAGGCCAACAGGACAGGAAGAGTGTATGCCTTAGATCTTTCCAAAAAGATGGATCTAAAAGGCCATCCTTGCCTATTCTCCAAGGAATCTCCTCAAGAGTCTACACTATGGCATAGAAGGCTGGGTCATGTAAATTTCAAGAACATGAATCAGCTTATAAGCCATGGTTTAGTAAGAGGATTGCCTCTGAAGGAGTTCAAGTGTGAAGATGACTGCACTGCTTGCTTGAAAGGAAAACAACACAAAGTTTCATTCCCTTCAATAGAAGAACCAAAGTCCACTGCCTGCTTACAACTTCTCCACATGGATCTCTTTGGTCCTGTCAGAGTAATGAGCATGGCAAAGAAGAAATACTGCCTGGTAATTGTGGATGATTACTCCAGGTTTGTATGGACTTTCTTCTTGCACTCCAAGGATGAAGCAGCAAAGACAATAATGAACTTTGTGTTACAAGTAGAAAAGCAGTATTCCCTACAGGTCAAGTGTGTGAGGAGTGACAATGGAATAGAATTTAGAAACCACACACTTGATGACTTCTACCTGTCCAAGGGAATTAGAAGGCAGTTTAGCATTCCTAGAACTCCTGAGCAGAATGGAGTGGTGGAGAGAAAGAACAGGACCCTCATTGAAGCAGCAAGGTCAATGTTGGCTGACTCAGGGCTGCCACTGACCTTTTGGGCTGAAGCTGTCAATACAGCTTGCTATGTACAGAATAGAGCCTTAGTAAATAAGAGGTTGATGAAGACTCCCTATGAAGTTCTTCATCATTTGGCCCCTCTTATTTCATTCTTTAGAGCCTTTGGGTGTCCTTGTTTCATTCTCAACACTAGCAACCCACTCCATAAGTTTGCTAGTAAGGTGGATGCAGGGTATTTGTTTGGTTATTCATCAACTTGCAAAGCATACAGAGTCTTCAACTATAGAACCAAGGGGGTTGAAGAAACTTTGCATGTTAAGTTCAATGAATCTCCAAAGGACAAGATTCCACAAAACCCTATGGAGTTGTTTGATCTGGACATACTGTAATATGTTCCTTATCAATCTCCATCTGTTGAGCCTGTCAACAGATCTCCATCTGGTGGTACTGATGATGATGTAGTCAGTACTCACCTCTTCGGGTTCAGTGACAACCTGCCTGAGTTCACTGAACCTGATGCTCCTGTAGCCTCAGCAGCTCCATCCACTACAAATGCTGATGAGATTTCTGCTTGCTCTACTTCGTTTGAGCTGCCATCCTCTACATGGTTTCAGGAATCTCCATCACCATCTGTTGCTGCTGATGGGTCTACAAACACTTGCACAGATATCATAGTCTATCAAGAGCTCAAGAATCACCCCACTTCACAAATCATTGGAGATATCCATGCTGGAGTTTCCACCAGGAATCAATTGTCCAACTTCTGCTTCTATGCTCTCTTCATCAGTCAGCAAGAACCAAAGAACTATCATATTGCTTTAAGAGACAATGGATGGGTGGAAGCTATGCAGCTTGAGCTACTTCAATTCAAGAAACAGCAAGTGTGGGAGCTTGTTCCATTACCCAAAGGTAAGTGTGCTATAGGCACCAAGTGGGTATTCAGGAACAAAACAGATGAGAAGGGCCAAATTGTCAAGAACAAGGCCAGACTGGTTGTTCAAGGGTTTGCACAGGAGGAAAGGATCGATTATGATGAGACCTTTGCACCTGTGGCCAGACTAGAAGCAATTAGACTGTTCCTAGCTTATGCTGCCTTTCACAGTCTTAAGGTTTATCAAATGGATGTCAAAAGTGCCTTCCTTTATGGGAAAATAAAAGAAGAAGTTTATGTGTGTCAACCACCAGGCTTTAAGGACAATAAACATCCTGATTGGGTGTACAAGCTTGATAAGACTCTTTATGGGCTGAAGCAAGCACCTAGAGCCTGGTATGAAACACTCTCAACCTTTCTTCTGGAGAATAAGTTCACAAGAGGCACCATTGATAAAACCTTATTCATCAAGACTGTGGGACAACATAAGCTCCTTGTTCAGATTTATGTTGATGACATCATCTTTGCATCCTCTGATCCAAAGTTGTGTGATGAATTTACAAAGCTTATGAAGCTTAGGTTTGAAATGAGTGCAATGGGAGAATTACAGTTCTTTCTAGGTTTGCAAATCAAACAACAGGATGATGGAATCTTCATCCATCAGTCCAAATATACCAAGGAGTTGTTGAATAAGTTAGATTTACAATCCTGTAAGCCCTGTTCTACTCCCATGAGCAGCATCACACAACTAGATGTTGATCAGAAAGGTAAAGCGGTTGATGAAACCCTTTACAGATGTATGATTGGGTCCTTGATGTACCTTACAGCTTCTAGACCAGACATCATGTTTTCAACATGTGCTTGTGCTAGATTTCAGGCTGCACCTAAAGAATCCCATTTGATTGCAGTCAAAAGGATCTTTAGATATCTGCAAGGTACCCAATCACTAGGACTTTGGTATTCAGCTGGGCATTCATGCAAATTAGTTGCTTTCTCTGATAGTGATTATGCAGGATGTAAAGTCACCAGAAAATCCACTTCTGGTGGTTGCCAATTCCTAGGCAATTGTTTAGTTTCTTGGCAGAGTAAGAAACAAACATCAATTGCTACATCCACTGCTGAAGCTGAGTATATTGCTGCTGCAAGCTGTACCTCTCAAATACTCTGGCTTCAGAATCAACTTCTGGATTATGGCATTACTGAGACTAAGACTCCATTATTAATGGATAGTGCTTCAGCTCTTTGTATTGTTAAGAATCCAGTCCAGCACTCTAGGACCAAACATATTGAGATCAGACATCATTTTATCAGGGATTGCTATGAGAAAGGTCTGATTGATCCTAAGTTTGTACCTAGTGCTGATGAGCTTGCAGACATTTTTACTAAGCCTTTGGATAGTGCCACATTCCAAAATTTGGTACTAAGGCTTGGTATGCTGCAGCTTGAATGATTTGACCTATGCTGGTACTCTTAGTTCACAACTACTGAAGAGCAAAGGTCAAATATAAGTACTGATGAGTAATTTAGTCTTCAGCTCTTTCACAACTACTGAAGACTAAACTGACTCCAAGTACTGATGTACATTATTTATTGAAAAACAACTGATGTAGTGAAGTGGATTACAACTACTGATGTATGATTTTCAATAAATAAGTACTGAAGAACAAATTTTGCTCACAAGTACTGATGTGTAATCTTACACAAATACTGAAGACAAAATTTGTTCACCAGCTCTGAAGAATTTCATCAGCACTTGTGAACATCTGATCACAAGAGCTGAAGGCATATTCCCAAGAGCTGAAGGGTCAATGAAACATCTGAAAGTCAGCCAAAGAGCTGATGAGTAAATGTCGAGGCTAGTATGAAACAACTGATTTGACGGAAACAGCTGATGACTAATTTCTCATCAGCTGATAACAACAGCTGATGTTTCATACACAAACAACTGAAGGACAAAACCATGTCTTCAGTAGTTCACAACTACTGACATCAGTAGTTCACAACTACTGAAGGCTAACACCAAGTCCTCAGTTGTTTACAACAACTGAAGCAATACCATGTCTTCAGTAGTTCACAACTACTGATCTCAGTAGTTCACAACTACTGAAGGCTAACACCAAGTCTTCAGTTGTTACAATGTCTGAAGAAGAATACTAGGTCATCAGTAGTTCATAACTACTGAAGACTGACAGTAACTCTTTAGACGTTTACAACATCTGAAGGACAAAACCAAGGTCTCAGTAGTTTCAACTACTGAAGACTAATACCACGTCCTCAGATGTTACAACCACTGAAGGTTAAAACCACGTCATCAGTCGTTACAACAACTGATAACTAACACCAAAACCTTCAGTAGTTTTCTCAACCTTTGCCCTACCCTATAAATACCCTACTTTCAGAGCATTTACTCCACTTGCCCTAATCTTACAAAAACCTCTAAACTTCCCATACACCATTAATGGCGACCATGCAACTAAAACCTCGACATAACTGTGTCGCCCATCTCACCAAATCGCCATTATGGCCCAAGTTTCACAATGCCGTAGATCTCATGCACGACTCACCATACAAAACGGCATTCCTCATCAACCCCACCATATACACCGACTCCTTGACGGAGTTTTGGACAAATGTGACCGTCCAAACCGGAGAGCATGATGGCGAGGTCTCTCTCCGGTCCTCCGTCAACGGCCATCCCGTGGTTATCACTCCAGCTACTATACACCAAACCCTAAAGCTGGAAGATACCACCTACCCAACCTCCTACCCCAAAGGTACCCTGGATCTCTCATTCACATCCAACGACTACCAGGGTAACCTATCAGCCTCTACCTTGTTGAAGAAACACTTCCCTGACCCTCAACGATTGATCTTCCACATGGTGAATGTTTGTCTGGCTCCCAAAACCTCTTCGTGAGACCAGATGTCAACAAGGTGGCAACAGGTATTGTATTCTATCCTTGAGAAACAACCACTAAATTTTACTGATATTTTATTTTTGGAACTCAAGGACATGGCCACAAAATCATTTTCTAACCGTTGGAATTTATATCCACGGTTCATAATGGCCATGATCATAGACCAGCTTCAGGCTGAGGGACGAGTTGGCACTGGGGTCCCTGCCATGGCTGTTCTAGCCGAGGTATACTCCAGGCACAACACTGACCACACACTCAAACAGGCTGGCCGGCTGCGAAAACCCACGCAGTAGGAACCCACAGCCTCCACCTCCAAATCCAAAGTCCCCACCAAGCCAAAAGCCAAAAAGAAGGTCACAAAGGCTACTCAGGGAGATGAGTCCCCTGAGGATGCCCCTGCAACACAAAGGCAGGATGTGCCTGTTGGTTCGATTCTCCCAGCAGGTACCACGACTCCACCCACCATAACCGCACAGGCTTCCTCTCAACAGGAGCCTGATGTAGCCAACATAGGGGCAACCACATTACTGGGGTCTATCTCACTTGAGAAGACTACCATTGAAGAGCACAGTCCTCCCCATGTGCACACTGCTTCTAGCCCATCTCCTGATGAGACCGCCCCACTAAGCCCGACATTGGCAATAGCCAAAGTGCTGAACGATCTGAGCACTCCACCCTCTCCCCAGAAACCTATTACACCTGGGGAGACTCCAACCGCAGAGGGGGGGTACAAGTGCCAATGGGAGCCCACAGCACAGAGAATCAGTTCACTCTCCCAGTGTGGATAGGGAGATAGAACAATCTGGTGAGGCTGCCACTTCCTCTGCATCAACATCTGAGCAGAGTGAAGCTGGTAACATCACTAAGACCTCACCAGAGGCAATGGCCGATGATGGATCCAATCCGGAGGCCAGAAGTCCCCAGTACCATGAACAAGGGGCACATGTCATTACTGAGCCACACTCAGGACATGTTCATCCTGACAATGTCAGGAGGTCAGGTGATTCAGCTCATGCTGATGATGACCTGAGCTTCTTCTATGATGTAGTAGTTCAAAACACTATCCTTGAGGATGAGATAAGCAGACTCAAAGAGCTGCTTGCTCAGATGACTCAGGATAGAAGTCCATCTGCCACCACTACCCAACAGATGGCACCTTCACCCGAAGGTCTCACAAACACTGAGCCAACCCCACAAACTCGGCCACCAGCCCCTGCTTCTCGCACTAGCTCTCAGGGACAGAACCCCCCGGAGCAGCTGGATGCTATCTTCCAGAAATCCCTACCTCTCATCACACCTATACTTCAAAACATAGTTATTCAGACCCTTGATGAGTGGCTTCCCACATACATACAACCCTTGGTGGAGGTTGCCGTTTCTAAGGCGCTTGCTGATAGTCAAACCCCAACCAATGCACTCAAAAAGGGGAGACATCAGTGCAAGTCAAGAGGAAGAGGGGTGAGGAAGAGGGAGAGGCAGAGAAAGAGGTGGTGGTTGAGAGGGAGTTGGTTGAGGAGACTGGGAAGGTGAGGGAGAAGGGGAAGAGGAAAGTGAGGGAGGTAGAGCATATAGAAGTGGCTGAAATCCAAAAGGATTTCAGTATCACTGATAAGAATAAGGGAGAGGGAAAGAAGGTGGCTGATCCTGATCTAGCAGCCCTTGTCAAGGAGGCTGATGCTGAACATAACCGTTCAATGAACAAAGTCATTGAACAGCTGTTCAGGCAAGGCTTTGACAAGGACACTGCCTTGCTAGATCAAGAGATCAGGAATATGGAGAGGAGAGAGATTGAGTACCGATGGACTACTCATAGCCAAGAGGAAAGACAAAAACTTGAGGCTATGAGTAGGTTCACTTCGAAGTACCTGGGCAGACCAGTCCTTGATGTTAAGGCATGGACCAGGGACAGACTCTTGGCAATAACCACCAAGATCTGTTCAGCTGGTGATTTTACCAAGGGACTGGTCGCTGAGGCCCTATCTGAAGCCGGTGCTGGGAACAGGACACTGCTAGTAAAGCTAACTAAACCAGCCCTTATCTCCAGGCTGCTAGCAGTGCCTGCCAACATTCCCACACCAACAACCCAACCACAACCCACAAAACCAACTCCTTTACCACCAAAACCCGCAGCCAATGATCCACCCTTGAAGAAGAAGAGAAGGGTGCTGAGGCTGCAAGATGAAGAAGAGGAGGATGAGGAGGATAGCCTGCCACTTTCAGCAGTTATACCTCTACCCAAAGCTAAACCAAAAACCATCACTCCCACCTCACAGCAGGACACTGTGAGGGTAAAATTAGAAGAGGAGGAGCAGCAGAAAAGACATGATGAGGAAATGCTGAAAAGCATTGACAAATGTTATACTGCTACCACCTCTATAATAAACATGCAGAGAGAAGCTCTGAGATTATTCACCTTCAAACAAACCTTTCAATATGAAAGGGAAAAGGTGAGAACATGGCCTGACCCAAGGGTGTCTCACAGGATAGTCAAAAAGGATATGCCTGTGAGATACAAAAGCCAACTAAAGAGAATCGTAGATGAACTGATCTCTGTGGCCTTTGTAATAACACCCTGGGAAATAGTAGAGGAATTCGAGAAAGCCTATAGAGCCAGCCAATCACCCTTTTCAATGCTAGATAATAGGGTGATTAGGAAGGGTCTGGTCTATAAGAGGCTTGAGAATTTCCATAGGGATGAGCTCAACTTGTTGTTGGAGGGTAAACATCCTGATGAGTTTGCATACAGGCAAACCACAACACTTGAGCTCAAAAATGAAAGACAGGTCAAGTTCATCTCAGAGCTGTACGGTCGGGAGGGATTATTTGATGGTGTGCCTGAAGACCTGTCCAAAGAAGAACAATTGATCTTTCTTCAGGCCTACACCCGAGAATCCTACCGGCTTGTACATGGGAGGTAGATCTCATGGATGGGGCAACAGCTCTGTGTCCAATTCCCCAAGACAGAGCTCTCATCCATACTTAGCCAAACAAACACTTGAGACTACCTCTCCGGCCAGTGCTTATCTGGGTCAACTCCTAATCTGATCTAGGAGGAAATAGACCAATCTTTATGCCACCAATAAGTGGGACATCCAATAATTAGAGGTTTTGGCTGCATTGGTTCAGGGGGAGATTGTTGGACCAAAAGAACCAATGAGCCAAGATCAGGAAAACCTCTAAGTCCCACATGCCACTACAACAACAATTGAAGACTCTCATCAGCTATTGTGTTCTCTTGCCAGAAGGTCAGAGAGCAACTGAAGACTCTCATCAGCTATTGTGTTCTCTTGCTTGAATGTCAAGCTCGAGAGCATCTTAGCTCCAGCTTTCTGCTAAGATGATAAAGTCTGAAGAACAAATTCTGAAGATCAAAGAACTAAAGATCAACAGCTGAAGACTCCAAAGTACTGAAGGCCAAAGTACTGAAGTATCAAAAGCTGAAGAACTAAAGAACTGAAGATCTTCCGAAGCACAAAGTCTGAAGACAAAGACTGAAGACAACAACTGATGATATCTCTGAAGTCATCAGTTGTTACATCTTCCGAAGTTACATCTTCCGAAGTTACATCTTCCGAAGCCAAGTCTGAAGACCAAGTACTGAAGACAGAGTTTGTCTCAACAACTGAAGAAGTCCTCTTCAGTTGTTGTAGTGGTTTTTCCTTTTCCGAAGTTTATTTTGTTTCAGTAGTTGTACAACAGCTGAAGAGCATGTTCTTCAGCTGTTATAGTATCAGTAGTTTATTTTTGTCAGTACTTAGGAACTTTTGTAAGAAGATGTCAGTTGTTGACATCTTCAGTAGTTTTATGTTTTTGTCAGTTGTAATTTGAATATTCCGTGATGTCAGAAAAAGGACATCACTACCATGCTTTTGCCACCTATATAAGGATGGCAAACCATGCTGTTTTAATTGCCGAAACGTGGTTAGTAATGAACAATTAATGTTTCGCAGAACTCTTTTCTCTCTATGCTTTTAATTGCAATATCTTTTATGTTCTTGATATAATTGCTAATTAATGTGCTAAATCCGCTGCAAACATATTCTAATTGATCAACACGAGAGGCTGAGATCCTGTCAGTTCAGGAGAAGCATCATCCATTTTGAATTTCTTGAGAATCTCCAGAACATACTTTTTGATGAATCAGAATGCCATCAGGCTTTTGTTCAACTTGTAATCCCAAGAAAAAGCATAACTCCCCCATCATACTCATTTCAAAGCGATCCTTCATCACTTCTTCAAATTCTCTACATAGTTTCTCATTGGTTGATCAAAAAATGATGTCATCAACGTACACTTGAACGATCAGCATTTCACCAGCAACTTCTTTCTTGAATAGTGTCATATCTACGGTGCCACGAGAAAAAACTTTGCTGAGCAGATATTCTGTCAAGGTTTCATACAAGATACGAGGTGCTTGATATAATCCGTATAGGGATTTATCAAGCTTGTACACTTTATCTGGAAAATCTGGATCCTCGAAACCTGGAGGTTGACAGACATATATCTCCTCATTAATGTTTCCATAAAGAAATACACCCTTCACGTCCATTTGAAAGACCTTAAAGTTCTTGTGAGTGGCGTGAGCAAGAAAGATTTTGATAGCTTCAATACGAGCAACTGGGGCAAACACTTCAGTATGATCAATACCTTCCTCTTGAGCAAATCCTTGAACAACCAGCCTAGATTTGTTTATGATAATGACTCCTCGATCATCTAGTTTGTTCCGGAAGACCCATTTAGTCCCGATGGGAAACTTATTTGGAGGAAGATCAACCAGTTGCCAAACCTTCAGTTTTCTAAATTGCTGAAGCTCCATTTGCATAGATTCGGCCCAACTTGGGTCCTGAAGTGCTGCTATGACATTTTTAGGTACAACTTGAGATAAGAAACATGCATAGAGACATTCATTTATCAACCCAGATTGACTCTATGTCCTCAAACCATCAGTAATAAAACCAATGATGTAGTCGTGTGGGTGGTCTTTTAGGGTTTTGAAATTGGTGTTAAGAGTTAAAGGATTTGATTGAGTTGAAGAATTAGTCTAGGATGGTTGGGAAGGGGAAGATGGTTGTGATTGAGGAATTGGTTGTGATGGAGGTATGGATGGAATATCAAATAGAGATGGGGGGTCATTTGGTGGTGGAGGTTGAGGTTCGGGTTGTGGTGGTGATTGTGGTTGTGGTTATGGTTTAGGTGGAGGAATGATTTGCACTTTGGGTTGAGGAACAACATCATCGTCAAAGATTGGAAGATTGAATGATTTGAAGACATGTTAGAGTCATAAAACCATTCTGGGTCCGACCCCATGTTTGGTGAATTTGACTCTTGCCAATCAATGTAGAAGGATTCCTGCACAATGTGCGTCCTTTTATTGTACACACGATGCGCCTTTTGTGAGGAAGAATAGCAAACAAAGAAACATTCGTCAGAAACAACACCAAACTTTGACATCTGTGCTTGCGTATTTAACAAGGTGCATGAGCAACCAAATGGACGAAAGAAGTTAATCAAGGGTTTCCGTTTATGAAGAAGCTCATATGGAGTCTTCATCTTGTCTTTTACGATAAGCACCATGTTCAGTACATAAGAAGCACAATTAACTGCTTCCACCCAGAAAATAATTGGAAGCTTTGACTCAATCAGCATAGTTCTTGCTACTTCGATAAGTGTACGATTCTTTCTTTCAGCGACACCATTTTGTTGAGGTGTCCTTCCAGCACTAAACTGTCTGAGAATGCCCTTGCTCGCACAGAATGAGTCGAACATGTGATTTCTGAATTCGGTTCCATTGTCACTTCTGATGGACATAACCTTCCGTTTGATGATGGTTTCAATTGACAGGATCAGCTGCTGCAACTCCTCTGCGGTTTCACTTTTATTTGTCAGAAATCTCACCCATGAACATCTAGAAAAATCATCTGTTAAAACCGAATAATAAGATTTCTTAGCAATAGATTTAACGCTTATAGGACCAAATAAATCAGTATGTAACAATTCAAGGGGATGTGAAATTGTATTTTTAAGCTTAAGTTTGTGTGGCTTTTTGTGCTGTTTTCCCTTAGCACAAGCCATGCACTTTTCTACCACTAAAAAGTCTTTGAGTGGTAGCCCTCTAACAAGATTGTTTTTAACCAACTTATTTATTATTTAAAATTAACATGTCCTAAACGCCTATGCCACAAAAATGATTCGGATGATGAAGCTTTTGACAGAAGACATGTCACAGTCGAGGTAGATTTTGTTGATCCCATATTCAGCAGGTATGTATCATTCTTCCTTGGAACTCGCATGATTATTAAATCCTCTGGAATAGTGAACTCGGGTTTCAGGAACAAGCATTCATTTTTCATAAACAATACAGGAATGTTTTTATCACATATTTGTGATAAACTCAATAAGTTGAATGTCAGTTCTGGAACGTAGTTCACTTTCTCTAGAGTCAATGAACCATTTGAGACTTCGCCTTGACCAATCATCTTTCCACCTTTCTTGTCTCCAGTAAATGCAACATATCCTCCATTTATTATCCTATAGTTGATGAGAAGATCGTTCAACCCGGTCATATGCCTGGAACATCCGCTACCAACATGCCATAAGCTATTGACAGCTTGTTGTGAATGATCCTGGCATTAGAACACAAAGATTGTTAGGTTTTGGAAATAGGAACCCAAGTTTTGACTAACTTGGGTTTTGAATCAAAAGAATTTTATAAAAGAAATTATTTACAAAGTGATTTAATCTAATTCCCAAAGGACGACTATGTACATTCTTATCAACATATTTAGGACAATTTTTAATCACGTGATCATCCTTCCCACATTTAAAGCAATGGGATTTCAAACCTTTCTTTTTGCAGTGAGAAACAGGATTGTGATTAATTACACTATCTTCCTCAGAATCAGTCATATGTGAGTTAGAATTGCTGCATGTATCATATGATTCTTTTACATTTTCTTTTGAGACCTTAATTTTGGCAGATTTGGAATCACTTTCATTAATGATTTTAATTTCTGAGGAAGTTGTTCCTGTTTGTTTTGGTTTAGAAATCCGAATTGGGGTAAAAGATGGGATTGGAAGAGATAGGAACTTTTCAAAACAATTTGAGTCTGTAAGTCTTACTGAGGCTTCATTAGAACATTCATCATTTTCATTAACATAAGTACTATAACATTTGAAAATGAGCTAGAAACAACTGATGATGAATGATATGGACTAGAACTAGAACTACAAAAGCCATTGTCTGAAATAGACTGATGGGATGCAAAACTACTTAAACTAGTGTCTTTCAAAGACTTTTTGGAATCACAAAAGCTATAACTTGTGCTGCCCAAACCACTACTGCTACCCTAACCATAATCCTCTCGAATCTCCTTATGATTCATCCCTTCTAGACCCGCATGCAATCTGTTAGTATCATTCTGAATCAAATCATTCGTTGGATAAGGTGTAGGCATAGGTGAATAACAATAGGTACTTGGAGGAGGATAAACATGAGTAGTTTCATCAAATCCCAGCCCTGTTTTAAGTCTAGCCCCTCTTTGCTTCTTGCAAAGATCCTCATGTTTCATCCCAGATATTATCCATTTTTCAAGCTTAGTTTTTAATTTGCTTGTTTCAAACTTAGCAAAAGCTACACGCTTAGTTAATGACTCAATTTCAACATTTCTTTCCAAAAGATTTCTTTTTAAATGCTCATTTTCTTTTAAAGCCTCATTTAATTTGATAAAATATTTAGACTCGTTTGTTTTAAGTTCCTTATTTATTTGTTTTAGCTCTTTTTCATTTTCTAATAATAACCTATTGGCTTTATAAACTCCAAATAATCTAATTTTACATGGAGAAGAACACATATCCTGAATTACCTCATAAGGAAGACCCATGTCCACTTTCTTGGTGGCTAGGGCCTTTTCACACAGACAGACTGGGGTGTTCTTCTTCCTTTCTTCTTCCTCCTTCTTCTCAGCTTCCATGCTGGCTCTCTGGTCTTCACCTACTTCCTCTTTCAACTTTTCCTTTGTCTCCAGCTTAACCTCCTTTTTCTCAACCCGCTCTTTCTTTCCATATTCTTCAGCTTCATCAACCTTCTGTTCTTTAACTTCCTCAACCACCCTTTCTTCATCCTTACCTTGTTCCCTGACACTAGCATCATAAGATTCTTCCATAACCTCATTCTTAAATTCACTGAAAGGATCAAACTCTTCCACTGACTCCTCCTCTGTCCTCACCACCTCGGCTACTAACGCTTGATTGATCTCTTCCTCTATTTCTGTAATCTCTGCACTCTAGTCAAAGTTGGAAATCAAGGCTGTTTCTTTCTTTTGCTTGGCTTCTTCCTTTTCAGCAATTGGGGTAACCTTTGAAGTTCCAGTCGTTCCTGGTTCAGTGACGACTAGGGATGGACATTCTCTTTTAAAATGTCCCAACTGTTTGCAATTGAAACATCTCAACGTTCTCTTTGACATTCTCTTTGACATTCTCTTTGACATTCTCTTTTAAAATGTCCCAACTTTTTTAAAATGTTCCAACTATTTGCAATTGAAACATTCTCTTTGAAGTTCCAGTCGTTCCTAGTTCATAACCAAGTTTGGAATTTTGATTATGATTGCCAAAGATCTTTCTTCCAGTACGCTTCATAAATCTCCTTGCACGTAGTGTGAGCATTGCCATTTGCCACTGAATATCAGTTTCCTCTAAATCAATAGGATCCACCTGATACATATCCTCAACCGTCATTCCCTTACCCTTGAGCTCTCCAGCAACTAAGGCTTCATAATTATGAACGAACATCCCGAACAGTGCCATGGTATCAGAAGGAATTCGAGTGGTAACAGATGTCTTTGAGCTTGAACCAACACTTGCGGATCCACCACTTGCCTTGTCTGACGTACCGATTCCTATAGATCCACCATAAGCTGCACCATACATAGTTGAGTTTGCAGCGGATGAAATCAATGCAGTATTTTGTAGATATACTACGGTTGGAACCAAGGATTGATTGTATTCCCTTCTCTTCAGATCCAAGTCAAAAGATTTTAATTTGTTGATTACATCCATAAGCTTGTAATCAGCAAAGTTTCTCTCCTGCTTCAACATCCTCACTTGTAAGCTCCAATAAGGTGGGAGAGAGTCTAAGAGCTTAGTCACCTGCTCATGATTACCTAACTGCTCATCATATTTCTTCAGAGTGCTTGAGACTGACAAAAATCTATTGGTAAGATCAGTAAGGCTTTCATTCTTATGTTCAACAAATGAATTAAACTTCTTCTCAGCTTAGGCTTTCTTGTCCTTCTTTAGATCTTCATTTCCATCATAGAATTCACATAAGGCATCATACAGAGGCTTTGCACTTGTGTGCTCAGCAAAACGGTTGTATATGTCTTGTGATAAGCATAAGGTCAACGCCCCAAAGCTTTCTGATCACGATCGATGAGCTTAATATCTCTTTCAGAGAAGGTTGAGGAGTCAGTGTTCACTCTGGTCTGTTCACCGATAGCCACCGTTGGAGTGTGTGGACCTTTCATTATAGATTCCCACTGATTATGATCTGTGTAAAAGAAAAAGGCCTTCAAGCATCGCTTCCAATCCTTAAAGTTATCACCGTTTAAAAGCTTCGGTGGCCTATTTGGTGCAACACTTTCCAAATCAGAGATGGTAATGTTGGTTGATGTCATTTTCAAGATAAGAAATAGATTCGCTGAATTTCAATAAATTCACTGGTAGATTCTCCCGTAGATTCGCCCGTAGATTTGCTGGGCAAACGGGCAGCAGTTTCGCTAGGAAAATGCTATAAAACCTCTAGTTTCGCTCATAGTTTCACCGAAACTAGTAGAACTTTCGTTCTACGACAAATTCGCTAGCACTTTCGCTTGGTAGCTTGGTTAAGTAATGGTGAACTTTCGTTCAAACTGTGTAGATTCGCTGGAATCCACTAAAAAATTCAGTAAATCACTGAAGACGGCAGTTTCGCTAGAAATAGAGCTAGTTTCGCTGGATGCAGAACTAGTTTCGCTGGAAGCACAGAACAGACTGTTCGAACTAAAATTCAATCTGAAATCACCCAAATCACTATGAATTGGTGATTGGATGATTGGGATAGCGTCCTATACTCAAACAAAGTATTTTTGAAAAGGTTTTCAAGCCTAAACAACACTCTAATGATCTGAAGTAGTTGAAACAGTTATTTCTATCAAAAGCCCTTTTAAAACCCATTCAATGAACATATCAAGAGCACTTAGGCTCTGATACCAAATTGTTGGTCCATTAATGATCGAAAACAGTGCTAATGATGATAAATAACAACCAAATCCTACTGAAACAACAATCAAAACACTAATCTATGAAAGAGTTTCAATATAAAACCATTTTGATCAAAGAAGAATCAAACAGAAAAGGCTCAAAGATAAGAAATGATGATTCCAGCCCACAAACACAATAAGAACAGTAATGCAAAAGTATATTCTCGAATTAGGGTTGTGCAAAACTTGCAACAACAGATTACAAAGTTTCATATATATAGATAGCATAGTTTCGCTAACAGTTTCGCTGATAGTTTCACTGGGTAGCGAAACTGTCCTGACCAGAACATTAGTTTCACCTGGCTACGAAACACTGTTTCGCCAGGTGATTTTAGTCAGCTGACTTCTAGCGAAACTATAGTTTTGCTGGTAGTTTCGGTGGGTCAGTTGAAACTATTACAAAACTAAAACTAACTATTATTTACATACAATAATCAAACTAACATTAATCCTGTTACAATTAAAAGCAAAAGAACAAACAAACTAACTAAGGTGACTCCAAGCTATCCTTGATCTTCACTCAGCATTTAGAAGGTAAACTTTGTTAAGGATCTTGATTACAATCTTTTAAGTGTTTCTCAATTTTGTGACCAGAGACATAACATGCTCTTTACTGAGTATGAGTGCATTGTTTTCAAGCCTAGGGAGATCATTACTCAAGAGCATATTTTGCTTAGAGCTCCCAGGAAAGGGAACATGTACAAGATGGATTTGCAGGAAACCTCCCCATCAGGAGAAGTTTCTTGCTTTCTATCAAAAGCTAGTAGTGATGAGTCTTTCCTTTGGCATAAAAGAATATGCCATGTAAACTTTAAGAACTGATGATGAATGATATGGACTAGAACTAGAACTACAAAAGCCATTGTCTGAAATAGACTGATGGGATGCAAAACTACTTAAACTAGTGTCTTTCAAAGACTTTTTGGAATCACAAAAGCTATAACTTGTGCTGCCCAAACCACTACTGCTACCCTAACCATAATCCTCTCGAATCTCCTTATGATTCATCCCTTCTAGACCCGCATGCAATCTGTTAGTATCATTCTGAATCAAATCATTCGTTGGATAAGGTGTAGGCATAGGTGAATAACAATAGGTACTTGGAGGAGGATAAACATGAGTAGTTTCATCAAATCCCAGCCCTGTTTTAAGTCTAGCCCCTCTTTGCTTCTTGCAAAGATCCTCATGTTTCATCCCAGATATTATCCATTTTTCAAGCTTAGTTTTTAATTTGCTTGTTTCAAACTTAGCAAAAGCTACACGCTTAGTTAATGACTCAATTTCAACATTTCTTTCCAAAAGATTTCTTTTTAAATGCTCATTTTCTTTTAAAGCCTCATTTAATTTGATAAAATATTTAGACTCGTTTGTTTTAAGTTCCTTATTTATTTGTTTTAGCTCTTTTTCATTTTCTAATAATAACCTATTGGCTTTATAAACTCCAAATAATCTAATTTTACATGGAGAAGAACACATATCCTGAATTACCTCATAAGGAAGACCCATGTCCACTTTCTTGGTGGCTAGGGCCTTTTCACACAGATAGACTGGGGTGTTCTTCTTCCTTTCTTCTTCCTCCTTCTTCTCAGCTTCCATGCTGGCTCTCTGGTCTTCACCTACTTCCTCTTTCAACTTTTCCTTTGTCTCCAGCTTAACCTCCTTTTTCTCAACCCGCTCTTTCTTTCCATATTCTTCAGCTTCATCAACCTTCTGTTCTTTAACTTCCTCAACCACCCTTTCTTCATCCTTACCTTGTTCCCTGACACTAGCATCATAAGATTCTTCCATAACCTCATTCTTAAATTCACTGAAAGGATCAAACTCTTCCACTGACTCCTCCTCTGTCCTCACCACCTCGGCTACTAACACTTGATTGATCTCTTCCTCTATTTCTGTAATCTCTGCACTCTAGTCAAAGTTGGAAATCAAGGCTGTTTCTTTCTTTTGCTTGGCTTCTTCCTTTTCAGCAATTGGGGTAACCTTTGAAGTTCCAGTCGTTCCTGGTTCAGTGACGACTGGGGATGGACATTCTCTTTTAAAATGTCCCAACTGTTTGCAATTGAAACATCTCAACGTTCTCTTTGACATTCTCTTTGACATTCTCTTTGACATTCTCTTTTAAAATGTCCCAACTCTTTTAAAATGTTCCAACTATTTGCAATTGAAACATTCTCTTTGAAGTTCCAGTCGTTCCTAGTTCATAACCAAGTTTGGAATTTTGATTATGATTGCCAAAGATCTTTCTTCCAGTACGCTTCATAAATCTCCTTGCACGTAGTGTGAGCATTGCCATTTGCCACTGAATATCAGTTTCCTCTAAATCAACAGGATCCACCTGATACATATCCTCAACCATCATTCCCTTACCCTTGAGCTCTCCAGCAACTAAGGCTTCATAATTATGAACGAACATCCCGAACAGTGCCATGGTATCAGAAGGAATTCGAGTGGTAACAGATGTCTTTGAGCTTGAACCAACACTTGTGGATCCACCACTTGCCTTGTCTGACGTACCGATTCCTATAGATCCACCATAAGCTGCACCATACATAGTTGAGTTTGCAGCGGATGAAATCAATGCAGTATTTTGTAGATATACTACGGTTGGAACCAAGGATTGATTGTATTCCCTTCTCTTCAGATCCAAGTCAAAAGATTTTAATTTGTTGATTACATCCATAAGCTTGTAATCAGCAAAGTTTCTCTCCTGCTTCAACATCCTCACTTGTAAGCTCCAATAAGGTGGGAGAGAGTCTAAGAGCTTAGTCACCTGCTCATGATTACCTAACTGCTCATCATATTTCTTCAGAGTGCTTGAGACTGACAAAAATCTATTGGTAAGATCAGTAAGGCTTTCATTCTTATGTTCAACAAATGAATTAAACTTCTTCTCAGCTTAGGCTTTCTTGTCCTTCTTTAGATCTTCATTTCCATCATAGAATTCACATAAGGCATCATACAGAGGCTTTGCACTTGTGTGCTCAGCAAAACGGTTGTATATGTCTTGTGATAAGCATAAGGTCAACGCCCCAAAGCTTTCTGATCACGATCGATGAGCTTAATATCTCTTTCAGAGAAGGTTGAGGAGTCAGTGTTCACTCTGGTCTGTTCACCGATAGCCACCGTTGGAGTGTGTGGACCTTTCATTATAGATTCCCACTGATTATGATCTGTGTAAAAGAAAAAGGCCTTCAAGCATCGCTTCCAATCCTTAAAGTTATCACCGTTTAAAAGCTTCGGTGGCCTATTTGGTGCAACACTTTCCAAATCAGAGATGGTAATGTTGGTTGATGTCATTTTCAAGATAAGAAATAGATTCGCTGAATTTCAATAAATTCACTGGTAGATTCTCCCGTAGATTCGCCCGTAGATTTGCTGGGCAAACGGGCAGCAGTTTCGCTAGGAAAATGCTATAAAACCTCTAGTTTCGCTCATAGTTTCACCGAAACTAGTAGAACTTTCGTTCTACGACAAATTCGCTAGCACTTTCGCTTGGTAGCTTGGTTAAGTAATGGTGAACTTTCGTTCAAACTGTGTAGATTCGCTGGAATCCACTAAAAAATTCAGTAAATCACTGAAGACGGCAGTTTCGCTAGAAATAGAGCTAGTTTCGCTGGATGCAGAACTAGTTTCGCTGGAAGCACAGAACAGACTGTTCGAACTAAAATTCAATCTGAAATCACCCAAATCACTATGAATTGGTGATTGGATGATTGGGATAGCGTCCTATACTCAAACAAAGTATTTTTGAAAAGGTTTTCAAGCCTAAACAACACTCTAATGATCTGAAGTAGTTGAAACAGTTATTTCTATCAAAAGCCCTTTTAAAACCCATTCAATGAACATATCAAGAGCACTTAGGCTCTGATACCAAATTGTTGGTCCATTAATGATCGAAAACAGTGCTAATGATGATAAATAACAACCAAATCCTACTGAAACAACAATCAAAACACTAATCTATGAAAGAGTTTCAATATAAAACCATTTTGATCAAAGAAGAATCAAACAGAAAAGGCTCAAAGATAAGAAATGATGATTCCAGCCAACAAACACAATAAGAACAGTAATGCAAAAGTATATTCTCGAATTAGGGTTGTGCAAAACTTGCAACAACAGATTACAAAGTTTCATATATATAGATAGCATAGTTTCGCTAACAGTTTCGCTGATAGTTTCACTGGGTAGCGAAACTGTCCTGACCAGAACATTAGTTTCACCTGGCTACGAAACACTGTTTCGCCAGGTGATTTTAGTCAGCTGACTTCTAGCGAAACTATAGTTTTGCTGGTAGTTTCGGTGGGTCAGTTGAAACTATTACAAAACTAAAACTAACTATTATTTACATACAATAATCAAACTAACATTAATCCTGTTACAATTAAAAGCAAAAGAACAAACAAACTAACTAAGGTGACTCCAAGCTATCCTTGATCTTCACTCAGCATTTAGAAGGTAAACTTTGTTAAGGATCTTGATTACAATCTTTTAAGTGTTTCTCAATTTTGTGACCAGAGACATAACATGCTCTTTACTGAGTATGAGTGCATTGTTTTCAAGCCTAGGGAGATCATTACTCAAGAGCATATTTTGCTTAGAGCTCCCAGGAAAGGGAACATGTACAAGATGGATTTGCAGGAAACCTCCCCATCAGGAGAAGTTTCTTGCTTTCTATCAAAAGCTAGTAGTGATGAGTCTTTCCTTTGGCATAAAAGAATATGCCATGTAAACTTTAAGAACTGATGATGAATGATATGGACTAGAACTAGAACTACAAAAGCCATTGTCTGAAATAGACTGATGGGATGCAAAACTACTTAAACTAGTGTCTTTCAAAGACTTTTTGGAATCACAAAAGCTATAACTTGTGCTGCCCAAACCACTACTGCTACCCTAACCATAATCCTCTCGAATCTCCTTATGATTCATCCCTTCTAGACCCGCATGCAATCTGTTAGTATCATTCTGAATCAAATCATTCGTTGGATAAGGTGTAGGCATAGGTGAATAACAATAGGTACTTGGAGGAGGATAAACATGAGTAGTTTCATCAAATCCCAGCCCTGTTTTAAGTCTAGCCCCTCTTTGCTTCTTGCAAAGATCCTCATGTTTCATCCCAGATATTATCCATTTTTCAAGCTTAGTTTTTAATTTGCTTGTTTCAAACTTAGCAAAAGCTACACGCTTAGTTAATGACTCAATTTCAACATTTCTTTCCAAAAGATTTCTTTTTAAATGCTCATTTTCTTTTAAAGCCTCATTTAATTTGATAAAATATTTAGACTCGTTTGTTTTAAGTTCCTTATTTATTTGTTTTAGCTCTTTTTCATTTTCTAATAATAACCTATTGGCTTTATAAACTCCAAATAATCTAATTTTACATGGAGAAGAACACATATCCTGAATTACCTCATAAGGAAGACCCATGTCCACTTTCTTGGTGGCTAGGGCCTTTTCACACAGACAGACTGGGGTGTTCTTCTTCCTTTCTTCTTCCTCCTTCTTCTCAGCTTCCATGCTGGCTCTCTGGTCTTCACCTACTTCCTCTTTCAACTCTTCCTTTGTCTCCAGCTTAACCTCCTTTTTCTCAACCCGCTCTTTCTTTCCATATTCTTCAGCTTCATCAACCTTCTGTTCTTTAACTTCCTCAACCACCCTTTCTTCATCCTTACCTTGTTCCCTGACACTAGCATCATAAGATTCTTCCATAACCTCATTCTTAAATTCACTGAAAGGATCAAACTCTTCCACTGACTCCTCCTCTGTCCTCACCACCTCGGCTACTAACGCTTGATTGATCTCTTCCTCTATTTCTGTAATCTCTGCACTCTAGTCAAAGTTGGAAATCAAGGCTGTTTCTTTCTTTTGCTTGGCTTCTTCCTTTTCAGCAATTGGGGTAACCTTTGAAGTTCCAGTCGTTCCTGGTTCAGTGACGACTGGGGATGGACATTCTCTTTTAAAATGTCCCAACTGTTTGCAATTGAAACATCTCAACGTTCTCTTTGACATTCTCTTTGACATTCTCTTTGACATTCTCTTTTAAAATGTCCCAACTCTTTTAAAATGTTCCAACTATTTGCAATTGAAACATTCTCTTTGAAGTTCCAGTCGTTCCTAGTTCATAACCAAGTTTGGAATTTTGATTATGATTGCCAAAGATCTTTCTTCCAGTACGCTTCATAAATCTCCTTGCACGTAGTGTGAGCATTGCCATTTGCCACTGAATATCAGTTTCCTCTAAATCAATAGGATCCACCTGATACATATCCTCAACCGTCATTCCCTTACCCTTGAGCTCTCCAGCAACTAAGGCTTCATAATTATGAACGAACATCCCGAACAGTGCCATGGTATCAGAAGGAATTCGAGTGGTAACAGATGTCTTTGAGCTTGAACCAACACTTGTGGATCCACCACTTGCCTTGTCTGACGTACCGATTCCTATAGATCCACCATAAGCTGCACCATACATAGTTGAGTTTGCAGCGGATGAAATCAATGCAGTATTTTGTAGATATACTACGGTTGGAACCAAGGATTGATTGTATTCCCTTCTCTTCAGATCCAAGTCAAAAGATTTTAATTTGTTGATTACATCCATAAGCTTGTAATCAGCAAAGTTTCTCTCCTGCTTCAACATCCTCACTTGTAAGCTCCAATAAGGTGGGAGAGAGTCTAAGAGCTTAGTCACCTGCTCATGATTACCTAACTGCTCATCATATTTCTTCAGAGTGCTTGAGACTGACAAAAATCTATTGGTAAGATCAGTAAGGCTTTCATTCTTATGTTCAACAAATGAATTAAACTTCTTCTCAGCTTAGGCTTTCTTGTCCTTCTTTAGATCTTCATTTCCATCATAGAATTCACATAAGGCATCATACAGAGGCTTTGCACTTGTGTGCTCAGCAAAACGGTTGTATATGTCTTGTGATAAGCATAAGGTCAACGCCCCAAAGCTTTCTGATCACGATCGATGAGCTTAATATCTCTTTCAGAGAAGGTTGAGGAGTCAGTGTTCACTCTGGTCTGTTCACCGATAGCCACCGTTGGAGTGTGTGGACCTTTCATTATAGATTCCCACTGATTATGATCTGTGTAAAAGAAAAAGGCCTTCAAGCATCGCTTCCAATCCTTAAAGTTATCACCGTTTAAAAGCTTCGGTGGCCTATTTGGTGCAACACTTTCCAAATCAGAGATGGTAATGTTGGTTGATGTCATTTTCAAGATAAGAAATAGATTCGCTGAATTTCAATAAATTCACTGGTAGATTCTCCCGTAGATTCGCCCGTAGATTTGCTGGGCAAACGGGCAGCAGTTTCGCTAGGAAAATGCTATAAAACCTCTAGTTTCGCTCATAGTTTCACCGAAACTAGTAGAACTTTCGTTCTACGACAAATTCGCTAGCACTTTCGCTTGGTAGCTTGGTTAAGTAATGGTGAACTTTCGTTCAAACTGTGTAGATTCGCTGGAATCCACTAAAAAATTCAGTAAATCACTGAAGACGGCAGTTTCGCTAGAAATAGAGCTAGTTTCGCTGGATGCAGAACTAGTTTCGCTGGAAGCACAGAACAGACTGTTCGAACTAAAATTCAATCTGAAATCACCCAAATCACTATGAATTGGTGATTGGATGATTGGGATAGCGTCCTATACTCAAACAAAGTATTTTTGAAAAGGTTTTCAAGCCTAAACAACACTCTAATGATCTGAAGTAGTTGAAACAGTTATTTCTATCAAAAGCCCTTTTAAAACCCATTCAATGAACATATCAAGAGCACTTAGGCTCTGATACCAAATTGTTGGTCCATTAATGATCGAAAACAGTGCTAATGATGATAAATAACAACCAAATCCTACTGAAACAACAATCAAAACACTAATCTATGAAAGAGTTTCAATATAAAACCATTTTGATCAAAGAAGAATCAAACAGAAAAGGCTCAAAGATAAGAAATGATGATTCCAGCCAACAAACACAATAAGAACAGTAATGCAAAAGTATATTCTCGAATTAGGGTTGTGCAAAACTTGCAACAACAGATTACAAAGTTTCATATATATAGATAGCATAGTTTCGCTAACAGTTTCGCTGATAGTTTCACTGGGTAGCGAAACTGTCCTGACCAGAACATTAGTTTCACCTGGCTACGAAACACTGTTTCGCCAGGTGATTTTAGTCAGCTGACTAAGAATGATTTGGTAACTGGAATGCTAAAGAAAGAGTTTACTAGTGATGACCATTTTGTTGCATGTTTGAAAGGAAAGCAACACAAAGTGTCACACAGGCCAAAGGAAATGAACTCTATCACTATTGCCTACACTTAATACACATGGATCTCTTTAGCTCCACAAGTGTAACGAGTTTAGGAAGAATTTCATATTGCCTTGTGATCACAGATGATTTCACAAGATATACTTGAGTCTTCTTTCTTAGAAATAAAGATAAGATCTCTAAAATCTTGAGATCCTTCATTCTGAAATTTGAGAATCAATATGATCATAAGGTTAAGATCATAAGATATGATCAGGGAACTGAATTCAAAAACCAAATCATTGATTCATTTTAGGATGAAAAGGGTATTTCAAGAAAATATAGTGCTTCTAGAACACCTCAACAAATTGTTGTGCTGAAAGGAGAAATAGAACACTTATTGAGGCTACAGTAACCATGCTCTCTGACTCTAAACTACCCATCACCTTCTGGGCAGATGCAGTCAACACTGCCAACTATATGGAGAACAAAGTTTTAGTAGTCAAAACTCATGGTAAGACTGCTTATGAACTATTGCACAAAAAGAGACCTTTCATTGGTTTCCTCAGGTCATTTGGATGTCCATACACCATCTTGAATACCAAAGATCATATAGTCAAGTTTTCTGGGAAAGTAGACGATGGACACTTCACTGGATACTCTTCCTATGTTAAGGCTTATAGAGTATACATTCTCAGAACTATAGTAGTTGAAGAGTCACCCAATTTCATATTCAATGAACACACTCCAAGTGTGAAAGGCTATGGTCCTGATTGGCTATTGATCTTGATTTAGTTACCAACTATTTTAACAAATCTTTTGAAGATGTTTAAGGAATAATAGGTAATATGTCTACAGCAGATCTAGATCCAAGCTTTAAGCTAAGAAGACCAAATGATAGAATTCCTTCAGCTCCAATGATAACAAGCACCGCATGTGGAAATCCTGTTAGCACAATTGTGAAAAATTCTTCCGTTGATACATCTGAGGTGTCAACCAATTCTATCAATAAGGCACAAACTCAAATGAAAGGATCTACAATGCAGTAGAAGATGGAGATGGTGAAAGTGATCAAGAATTTCATGATACTGACAACCACACCACTTAAGACAACATCAATGATGTCACACACTCTCTAAATCAAGTTACACTTGATAAGTATGCTGATGTGGTGGGTGATACTCAATCACCAGATATGAATTTTTCAAATTTGGATCTATTAAATCAACTTGCTATGATTCCTCTACTGAGAATCCACAAGTCACATCCTGCCACAAACATCATTGGAGATATTGAGACAGACATGATGACAAAAGGACAAACCCATGATAAATAGTTTGTTTTCACTCTTGCTTTTTATCCCAGATTGAGCCAAAGAAAGTTTATGAGGCTCTAAGAGATGGAAGCTGGATTAAAGCAATATAGGAGGAACTACTTCAATTCAAAAGACAAAGTGTTTGGAACCTATGTCCTCTTCCTCCTGGGAAGATGCCAATAGGTACCAAGTGGGTATTTAAGAACAAGAAATATGATAGATGGCTTGTCATCAAGAACAAGGCAAGACTAGTAGTCTAAGGGTACACTCAAGAATAAGGGATAGACTACACAAATGTCTTTGTTCCTGTAGCAAGACTTGAAACTGTAAGGATATTCCTTGCTTTTACTGCATCCAAGGATTTCAAGGTCTACCAACTTGATGTCAAGTATGCATTATACATGGGTGATAGATGAAGAAGTGTATGTTAAGCAACCAATTGGCTTTACAGATCCAGATCATCCTGACTATTTCTGTAAGCTTGACAAAGCTCTCTATGGGCTGCATCAAGCACCAAGAAAGTGGTGTGAGATACTGTCACAGTACCTTGTTTAACATGGTTACAAAAGAGGTACTATTGACAGCATATTCTTCATCAAAAGAACAGGAGATGACTTGATGCTAGTTCAAGTTTATATTGATGAAATTATCTTTAAATCAACTAATGAAAAGTTCTGCAAAGAGTTTGAGAAGCTGATGAAGAATAGTTTGAGAAGCTGATGAAGATATACTAACCAGATTTCATCTAACTGATTGTAAGGTTGCTAAGACTACCATAGACAGAAACCATTCCCTAAGACCTGATCTTGCAGGAGAGTGTGTTGATGAACATCTTTATAGAGCTATGATTGGGTCTCTTATGTACCTAACAGCCAGAAGGCCTAATATCATATTTGCCACATGCATATGTGTAAGATATCAAGCTAACCCCAAGATATCACACCTAGTTTTTGTCAAAGGATTCTTAGATTCCTTAAAGGAGCTCTTACACTAGGACTTTGGTATCCGAAGAATTCTAACTTCAATCTGTATTCTTATACAGATAGTGACTATGGTGGCTACAACATGACTGTAAAGTCTACATTTGGGGGATGTCAGTTGCTTGGTGGAAGAATAGTCTCATGGCAATGCAAGTAATAATCCTGTGTATCTGTATCAACTACTAAAGTTGAATACATTGCTGCTACAAGCTGCTATGCTCAACTGCTTTGGATTCAGAATCAAATGCTAGATTAAGGATTCAACTTCAAGAAGACTTCTATCCATATAAACAACAACAGTGCTATCTCAATCATAGAGAATCCAGTGCAGCTCTCAAAGATAAAGCACATCAATATCAGGTTTCATTTGATCAGAGATTGTTTTGAAAAATGATTGATTAAACTTGTCAAAGTTAATACAAATGAACAATATGTTGATATGTTCATAAAAACATTTGATGAACAGAGATTTAAATATTTTATATCAGCTATTAGGATGATTAACTTTGAGTAGATTTTCTTAAATTAATTTTAAAATTATTTTTCAAACATGTTTGTCTTTAATGTTGTCTAATTTATCACTCATAAAATTTCTGTTTGTCTTCAAATAAATTTTTCAAAGTATATATTCCTTAGAATTTTAAAAATTATGGACAATTTTTCTTTTGGAAAACATTAATTTGACTTTGAAAGAACATTATGTCTTCAAAACTAATAACTACTTACTAAGGGATTTAGCCTTGGAAGAAATTCTAATATATCTTCCGAAGCTTAAATCGGCTTCTAAGTACTTATATGTTTTAAAGGAAAATTTTCTTCCGAAGGCAATTAAGTCTCGGAAGTTTTATTCTTCTCTTGAGTAAAACTTCTGAAGTCTAATATTTTTCGAAACCAAATCTGTCTTGGAAGCATAATTACTCTAAGTACATTTTCTTCCAAAACATTTTTTCTAAAACTAAGGAATATCTTCCAAAGTCAATTTTGACTAAATTAACAATTACCATAATGAGCCAATCAAGTTTTTATTTAATTTTTTAGTCAATGGGGCAAAAATCTCTAAGAAAGATAGTGTAAAGGGTTTAAAACTTGAACCCACTAAGTTTTTTTATGAATACCATGTTACTTGAAACTTTCAATTGACTAGCAATATGGGATAGAAACAACATCATCACATATAATGATTATGAGCTTTTTAAAACTTTAGATATTAGATATGTATGAAAAACTTACGTGTCATATGTCATCCCTTGTTTTTTTATTTATAATCTTTTTCATTATAATAATTTATCACAAAGCAACCTTAAAGATACAACAAAAAATAAGGTGTAAAAGCTAAAAGTACATGAAAATATGAATGGTTCGGTTCGGTTTCGGTTAATTCGGTTAACCAAGGGCGTAAAACCAAAAACGAAACCGACTTTTGGTTAATTCGGTTTTCGGTTATTTCGGTTTGGTCGGTTTTCGGTTAATTTCGGTTCGGTTTCGTTGATTAATGGTTCGGTTTCGTTGGTTAATGGTTCGGTTTCGGTTAACGGTTCGGTTTTTACTCACCCCTACTTTTGAAGTCGCACAAAACAACATCCTCTAATGAGATAACAAAAAAAACCATTTACTAAGTGATGGTCTCGGCAAGTTGGAGTTTCTTAAAGCTCGATATACGGTTTTCTCCAACAAACCATTTTTTTTCGTGATTGTTTGAGGAGATTAAGGTTCTTGGTTTTTTATGGTAAACTAGTTGGTTTCTCCCCCGCGCTTCGCGGCGGGTTGAACCGATACCTGGGTAAGTCGGGAAAAGGCTCGGAAATGCCTGTTTGTTGTGACTGCAAACTAACCGTTTGACCCATTTCCTAAAATTATATAAAAGAGGAGGAAGGAGACCAACCTCTATCCATCGATTGGAAGAGGCAAAAGCGAAAAAAGGTATGCCCACATGGAGTTGTAACTGGTTCATATAGTAATTTCAAGCAAAGTGTGCAATCAAAATCATCAGTACGTGCTGGTCTCCCATGGACTCTACTCCCAAATAAATTGGTTGTTATCCTCTCTAAATTCCATAGAGCATTACTGTGTCACATCAGAAAAGGAAAAAACATATTATTATGTGTTTGATTGCATATTAAGAGAAAATATGACTGCAAATAGTTGTCTTATTTACAATTATAAACATGAAAGTGAAAAGGAACAAAAAAGGATAAAGTTGAAGATAATACATACCATGTATGTTATTAAACAGAAAAATTAAAAAAATAAGGACCATATAAAGTAGAGGCGCAAAAAGGACAGGTCATGTGGGTTGGGTAATGGGTCAAACGGGTAATTCTACAATATAGTTTAAAGCATGTAACTCATGTACGAGTCGAAATGGATTGATCTAGAACAATTTGGTCCAAAATGTTTAATATTTATTGATAATAATTAGTGTCAAATGTAATTACAATTTAGGAAAATAATACTATTCCAGTAGTAATCTAGTTACATAAAGAAAATGATTTAGGAGGTTTTATATATTAAAATTACATATAGGGGACTTCCAACCAATTTGGCTCCTTTCCTCTTAAGCTAACTATTTTTTAATCTTACCCATTTACCATGATAAAGATAAAACATGACAAGAATTAACCTATTTAGAAGTAAATGTGTTGAAATTGCCACCTCCTAAGGTGGACAAGTATAATTTACAATATTATTACCTTGAAGGATCGACCTGAAGACCAGAAATAATTGCATCACGGGCTTGCTCAAACCTCTCTAACTGCCAACAGCTTGTCATCAAATTAGGTGATGTGTTTGTATAGAAAGCATTGATGAAATATATTCAATGCAAGAGCCTAAGAGAAAGGAGATGAAAGTAATGGGATCTTACCAAAATGAGTGCATTTGCCTTCAATATGTATGGAGTTGCTGATTGACTTCTCATGTTCATAAATTGCTCACCATCCTTCAATGCAAGCTAAAAACAGAAATTCAAATATGATTATGAAGGTGTCCTCCGAAATTGGTAACTTACAAAGAAACAAAGAATGAGCAAGGTCATACAAAAATTGAATTTCAAATACTCAACACAAACATAGGTACCAGACATAAAAGGAAACACCTAGCATCTAAAATTATCTTTAAAATTATAAAATAATGAATGTTCTTATGTTGATTTTACAAAAAAACAAACAAACAATGGGAGTCATCATAAGCCACCAAAGTAACCCTTAATCATATACCACAATACCTCTGCAGCTTTGGTTCAAATGTTTGAAATAGAAACTACAATGTGCAATTCACAGACAGATCTAAACTAAGCAAATATTTATAACCCCAAACTACTCCCAAAGGACATCAATTAGGTATCAACACACAATCCAAGATCTGACAGAAAAAATAAGGATCATACAAATATTTTATGTCACACAACATATAAACACAGAACAGGGAAAAATAAAGGGAAACCAAGAGCACCAATGACCTGATGATCGCAACCACAACTACCAACTTAGATATATGAAACCACTTGTTAAAAAAAACCATAACATTCAACTCATGCATAGCACTATCATATAAATGACATACACTAATAATTACTAATAATAAATTCATAATACATAATAATACAAAGTCACCTGTGCAAGCCACCAGCTGACGAAGTACGTATCAAAACACAATCCAAGATCTGACAAACAAAGTCAGAATCATACAAATATTAGTTTGACACCAATACTCACTGCCACATAAATCAACCTTGTGATCAGAAAAAAAATTTATGTAATCCTCCAACGCAACACCCACATTCAACCTCAACTTTAACAATAACGACAGGCCAAAAAGTAACTCCATATACCCACACACAAAACATTTTATGCCACCACAGCAACAGCATCTTGTATAAAAAATAAACTAACATAACATTCAACACATGTATAGCATTATCATATAAATCAGTGCAAGTAACAGTCACCTGTCGAAATACCTACCAAATGATCACCCAAAGTATCATCAACAAATATAGACCCATAAAAATAGAAAGGAAGCCAAATCAACAGCAGTAGGCACATATCAAACAATAACCTAATATCTAATCAACCAAATTAGATCTATACAATTGTTCACAATACTAAAAGATAAAGGACAATCGACCAAAAGACACATGACCTAACAATATGTATTACTGTAAACAAAATAACAGAGAAAAAAAACACACAGCTCAAACTCACAACTACAATTAGCAATCACATGACAAAGGAACTTAACACACACATACATACAGAACAGCCAAAAAATCCCAATCAACAGCAGCAAGTTCAAAAACATAGCACTCAAATAAAACCTACGCAATACTTTTGCACTACCGTAAACACATATCAAACGATCACCTAATATCTGAACAACAAAATTAGATCTATACAATGGTTCGCCGACATAAAAGCTAACAACAGCAACATAATATTATGTATTACTCCAAACAAAAACCTTATACACCAACATAATATTATGTATTACTCCAAACAAAAACCTTATACACCAACATAATATTATGTATTACTCCAAACAAAAGAACAGACTAAAAGCACGCACACACAAATATATAATAGAGAAATAGAGAACCAAACCAACAACAGCAATTAGCACCTCTAACAACCACAAACACCAATCAAGATGTACAAAAGTAATCCGGCTAACTATGCCACTACAAACAAAAACACAGAACAATGACAAAAAAACCCAATCAACAACAACAATCTACGAAAACACAACATTAACACATCAGGAAAACATTTGATCGCCAAAACATAAGACGCATAAAATTAGCCCCGCAAGGAGTAAAATTCAGAGAGAACACCAACATGCAACCCTAAAAAATCACAATCCGATTACATAAAGAAGAGGATGAAACGAAAAACGGGAGAAAACATGAACCTGAAAGCCATAACAATGATCGGAGAGTCAGTGAGTGTAAAGCACAACTGTTGGATCTAGAGTGTATAGGTCTAGATCATTTTGTATAGGCTTAGTACTTGGATCAAGTCTTGTAATTAATACTTGTAACAGTCAATATATATATATATATGTGTGCATTGAATCTATAGGTTAACCCATATATATGTGTGTGTTGCTTTGGGACTTGATAGGGAGAAACAATATACTTGGTAGGATTCCTGAAATTGACCAAGTGTAAGAAACATCTACGGATGAACATTATTGTTAATCCGTAGATATGTTTCTTACAAGACCAAATCACCGTGAATATTCCTGCGGATGATGAACAACTGCATGAAGTGAAGACTCCTACGGAAGACAGAGTTCCTACGGAAGAACAACACTTCTACGGAAGACCAAGTCATCTACGGAAGAACAAAGCTCCTGCGGACGACAAGACTCCTGCGGAAGAACAGAAGTGTGATTTCAAATACCAAGAAGTCAAACAAGTCAACACAATCAATAACAAATCCCAAGAGATCCGGTGTTTCCTTAGCCGACTCAAACCATCTATAAATACGAGTCCTAGGTTTCACATCTCGGGGAACACAATCAATCAATATTACGACTATCAAGAGTTACATCATCGTGCAACCCTAATCGCCGCAACATCAACAACAACATTATTCGATTCACAGAATTCATTGTTCATAGTTATTCTTTATTATTATTTTGTAATCATTAATTGATAATTAATGAAATATGTTTGAATAATTATTGAGTTTGCATTTACTGTGTTTTTGTGGTTGTGTTCATCGTTAATCATTAAAACAATTAAACGTCAATTAATGATAATTCCGCGATCATTGAATTGATTTATTTTAACACTGATAATTCCTGAATTGAGATCCTCGGATTCACAGGTGGTATCAGAGCTTGGTGCTCATTGATTTAGATCAATTGATCTATCAGTATTAAAATTGTTTAATTGATTTTCAAACAATTAAATCAGCGACTTATCATTCAGCAAGCATTCTCTCATTGCTTGTTTGATTTAGATCTATATTCAAATCAATTGAATACTATATTTGAGTCTTTGATAGATTTGTCTATTTTAACATTCAAGTTTTGATTCATAATTTTGCATCAAACATGAGTACTTTTGGTGGAGGATCTTATCAACCGCCGAAGTTGGAAACTAAAGCTGATTTTAAGTCCTGGAAGATCAAGTTCAAAAATCATATGAACTACACAGATTCTGACTTGTGGGAGTACATCACTCAGGGTCCTTATATTCCACCCACACTTGGGCCAGATTATAATGATAAAAATCAGCCGATCAGCACAAAGAACTTGTCACCTGATAGTGTCAAGAAGGTCAAAGTCGATATTAAAGCATACAGTTTGCTTAGTATGGCTTTGCCAGAAGAGATCTTAATCAGGTGCGAGAATTACAAAACAGCAAATTCCTTGTGGAAGATACTCCACACTCTCTGTGAAGGGAGTGATGAGATCCGAAGCATCAGGAAACATACCCTCAGATCACAATATGAAACCTTTCATCATATTGAGGGTGAATCAATTCCTTAACAACTCCATAGATTTATGCAACTTGTTACTGAGATGAACATATTGGAGTTGAAGTATACTACTGAGGAACTCAACAAGAAAATGCTTCAAACTTTGCCTGAAAGTTGGAAGCAAACAGTGTCCATATTCAAGAACACCATAGATCTCAAGACAACTGGTCTAGATACATTGGTTGCTAAGGTAGAAGCTCTTGAACTGGATGAACAATTAAGAAACAAGAGTGTGAGAACTCATATCTCACCTTATCACTTCAAAGAAACCAAAAATGCTGGAAGTGCATTTATCTCAAATAATGAAGGTGATAACTCTTGTACTTTGAGTGATGATGAAGAGGAAGTTAGTTTCTATGCCTCCAAACCAACTAAGAAATCATCTCAAAGTAAGAATCAAAAGGAAAAGGGAAGATCTGCTGAGAAAAGAGATACTTCAGCAACTGCAAACTCTTCTCAACAAAACAAACAGTCAGAACCAATAACTGTGATATTGGATTCTGAAGAACAAAAAGCAGCCTTTGCAGCTTTTAGTTCTAGCTTTCAAGCATATCTTGGAAGTTTACTTACATCAGCAAACATCTGCTAGCAAGATTTGGAGGAACTACCTCCTGATGTAGTAGAAGAGATGGATCTACAATGGCAGATGGCTATGATTGCTTACAGAGCTAAGCAATATCTGCAGAGAAATAAAAATCTGGCTGCAACAAGTAAAACATCAAAGATTGGTGTTGACAAGTCAAAAGTCAGATGTTTCAAGTGCAATCTCTATGGACACTTTTCTATAGAGTGCAACCAACAATCATCTCAGCAGCATCAGCAGCAGCAGCAGCATCAACATCAGCAGCAACAGCAATATCAGAATCAGCAATCAACCTCTCAAAGATCTCTGCATAGACAACCTCAGCTAACATCCCCACCAGCCACAAATGCATCAGCAGGACCAAGCAATTCTAAGGAGTCAGGGCTGATCATACTTCAAGATGGAACATGTGACTGGAGTCTGTATGAGAAGGAAGTCTTGGAGGAGAATCAAGCATTAATGGCACATATGGAAAACAAAGTTCCTCCTATGGCCAGAGAGGTAAAAGACAGGTTATGTTCATCAACATGTGTTGAGGAAGTTGAACGATATAGAGTCCATGCTCAACAATTGGCTGATAAAGTAAAGGAAACAATGATTTTGAATGAATCACATTTAAGAGAACATAAATTTTATCAAATCAAAATCAGTTCTTTGCAAAAAGATTTAGAAAAATATGTTTCTGAAAACTACAGCCTCAAAGCCCAAGTTGAGCATCTGACCATTTCCTTAACAAAATCCATGGCTGATCATGCATCCACTGAAGTGAAACTTCAGAAGTTTCAACTATCATCTCAGCAATATGAGAAGTTGCTAAACTCTCATATTGAATCAAAGAACAGGTCCGGGTTGGGTTATAATGCTGTTGCACCACCTATTAATGATAACTACACACCTTTACCTAAACCAATGACTAACAATTTGTCAAATCATTTTGTTCCAAGCACCAAAATTGACATAAAAACAAGTCATATAAACATCAACAGTGAAGCTGAGATGAGTGAAACTGAATCTACTGAAACAGAATCACTTAAACATAATGAATCAGATTTTGATAAATATGATTACTTGGATGATTCTGATGAACATGATACTGAATAACTGAACATTGGTAAGAATGTTCAAGTTGAAACTGGTCTTCCGCGAGTTCTTGAAGAATCAAAGCTGCAGTATCCTCCAAAGCAACGAAACATGCTGAAGACTATCTGCAAGAGGATTGCTGAATTGAATGAAGGACTTCAAGAACTGAACCTTCACAAAGTTGATAACTGCGGATCAAGTGCTGAGGTACCTTTATCTTCTTTAGATAAAGGTAAGAAACAAACAACAAAGAACAAGAAGAAATCGATCGTTGAAGATCTGCGGAAAGAGAAACCTGAAGAATCCGTAGAACATCTGCGGAAAGCAAAAATTGCCAAGTCCGTAGATCATCTGCGGAAGGCTAAAACTACTGAATCCGCAGAAAAGCAACGGAGGAAAGAAACCGAATCTACGGATGAGGTCAAAAGGGCTGCCAATAAACATGCATAGAAAATGTTGAATATCAAGCAACAAAAGGCAGCCAAAGGCAAACAAGAAACGGCTGATGATGCTCCTAGCAAAGACAAGAAGAAATCAGGTGATCCATCAGGAAAGGAGTTAAAGTCTAACAAGAACAAGAAAAAGAAGTCTGAATCTGAAGAAAATTCAGAAGACAAATATTGCAAATGGTGTGATATGAAGAATCACAATACTGATGAATGCTACTTCAGCAGCTATTGTTCCATATGCAATATGAACAATCACATGACTGCTGATTGTTACTTCAACAAACACTGTCCCATATGTGACAAAAATAACCATTCAACTCAGGAATGTTATTTCAATAAGAAGAACAAGAAAAAGAGCAAAAAGAAGTCACAAGATGCATCATCTGAATCAGATTCTCAATCCTCAGAAAGTGACAAAGAGTCAAAGATGCAGAAAGAACAACAAAAATCAAAGAAAAGATCCAATGCTGCGGATAAGCCTTTGAAGAAGAAAGCACCAACACAGTCTAAGACACCTCACAAAAAGGTGGATCTGTCAGATAATCAGACTGAAGTGGATGACAGTTTCTTTGATAACTTTGCAAAAGGAACTCCTGTGCCTCAATCAAAGCTGAAAGATGAAGAAACTTTCAAAAATACAGGATCTTCCTCAAAGTTAAAATATCAACCGAAACAAGATAAGTTGAAGAAAGAAACAGATAAGCATGAAGACATCCAAAAACCTGAATCATCTTCAACAGAATCATCCTCACCACCATCAAATCAGAAAGAAACAACTAATACTGAAACTTCAAGATTAATTCATGACAGAGTAACTATTATTGACACTTCTGGCAAACCCAAGACAATTAAGGCTTGGGTTGTCAATTCTAACTGATTTCTTTTTATGTGCAGGAACAATCATGGAGAGCTGACAACAAGTGGTATGTTGACAGTGGTTGTTCCAGACATATGACAGGAAACTGTGCACTTTTCCAAGACTTCAAACATAAACATGCCTCTTATGTGGATTTGGTGGGGATAAGAAGTGAGGTAAAATAGTTGGTGAGGGAATGGTAACAAATGATGTTTTAACATTTGAAAAAGTAAATTACTCTGAAAATTTACAGTACAATTTACTAAGTGTATCTCAAATTTGTGATCAAAATTACACTACACTATTTGATAACACTAACTGTTACATTCTTAACCTAGGTTTTACAGTTCCAGCAGACTGGATCCTTCTTAAAGCATCAAGAAAAGGAAACACATACGTTTTGGATATGAACAACACATCACTCACAAGCCATGAGACATGCCTGCTATCTAAGTCTTTAGAAGATGAATCACAATTGTGGCATAGAAGGCTTGTTCATTCCAACTTGAAGAACATGAATAAATTGGTGAAAAATGACTTAGTCATTGGATTACTAAAGAAAGAATTTCATTGTTCTAATCATTGTTCTTCATGTTAAAAAGGAAAACAACATAGAGTGTCTCATAAATCCAAAACAATCAACACTAACACTACGCCACTCAAATTGCTTCACATGGACCTCTTTGGTCCAACCAATGTGATGAGCATTGGAAAAAGGCAATATTGTTTAGTGATAGTAGATGATTTCACTAGATTCACATAGGTCTTTTTCTTAAAACATAAGAGTGAAACATCTGAAACATTAATGGACTTTGTGATCAAGATTGAGAATCAACTTGATTTAAAAGTTAAAATTTTTAGGAGTGATAATGGAACTGAATTTGTTAATGCTGATCTGGATTCTTTTTGTAGGACTAAAGGGATAGCAAGACAATTCAGTGCACCAAGAACTCCACAACAAAATGGAGTGGCTGAAAGAAGAAATAGAACTCTCATAGAAGCAGCCAGAACAATGCTAGCTGATTCTCAGTTGCCCATAACTTTCTGGGCAGAAGCTGTGAATACAGCATGCAATGTTCAAAATAGAACATTAATTGTGAAAGAACATAATAAAACTCCATATGAGCTCTTGTTTAAAAGGAAACCTTTTATAGGATATCTTAGAGCTTTTGGGTGTCATGTGTCTGTACTAAATACTAAAGAACAATTGGGAAAATTTTCTGAAAAAGCCTATGATGGTTTCTTTGTTGGATATTCATCCACTTCTAAATCATATAGAGTCTATATTCCAGAACATAACATAGTTGAAGAGACTCCCAATGTTTGTTTTGATGAATCCATTTTTACTACAAATGTAAAAGGATCATCTTGGTTATTTGATATAGATGCATTAACTGAATCATTTAACACTGGTTATTTGATCAATGCAGGTTCTGCGGATACATGCTATCCATTTGTGCCTCCAAGTTTGAATGAAGTGCCCCTGACAGCTGACCCACCAAGGGCACCACCCTCAACTGCACCTCATCAAGAATCAAGTCAGAAGCATGAAATTACATCCGGAGAAGAAAATCCTTCATCCGCAGCACATGTCAATACATCCACAGATGTACCAGTATCCGCAGATGTAAGTCCTGTTTCAGCCACTGATCAAAAGGATAGAGAGGAGGTGTTGAATCAACAAACCATGCTAGCAAATCAACAATGTTCATCCGTGGATGGTGCTGTAACTCCTACGGAAGTACAAAATGCCTCCGTAGATGTTGCAGTTACTCCTGCGGAAGAACAAAATGCTTCCGTAGAACATCCTACGGAAGAAGACAACCCAGCAGCAACTGACGCTCAAGCTGATCCTACTGAACATGAGCCTTTTGATTACTTCATAGACTCAACTTCTCACCTGAATCCATCTGCTTCAATGGGCATCTCAAAGTTAGAATCCACAATTCCAGTTGATGTTGTTTCAACAAGAAGAATCCACAAGTCTCATCCAACAGATAATATCATTGGAGACCTGAATGCAAGAACTACAAGGAGCAAAGGAGGAGTGGCAAACATTTGCTTGTTCACCTGCTTTTTGTCTCAAACAATTCCTGCAAACATTACAGTTGCTCTAAAGGATAATAGCTGGATTGAGGCTATGCAAGAAGAACTTCAACAATTCAGAAAACAGAAGGTGTGGAATCTTGTAGATTTGCCTCAAGGTCAACATCCAATTGGAACAAGGTGGCTATTCAAGAACAAGCTGGATGACAGGGGTATAATCGTGAGAAACAAAGCAAGGCTTATTGCTCAAGGATATACTCAAGAAGAAGGGATAGACTATGATGAAGTTTTTGCACCAGTTGCAAGAATTAAAGCTATAAGGGTCTTCCTAGCTTATGCCTCATTCAAGAAGTTCACAGTCTATCAAATGGATGTGAAGTGTGCCTTCCTTTATGGGAAAATTGATGAAGAAGTCTATGTGGCTCAACCCCCTGGATTTGAAGATCCTGACTATCCACATAGAGTATACAAGCTTGACAAAGCTTTGTATGGTCTTCATCAAGCACCCAGAAAGTGGTATGACACCTTGTCATCTTTCCTGCTGAAGAATGGCTACAAGAGAGGAACCATTGATCAGACACTCTTCCTCAAACATGAACATCAAGATCTTTTGGTGGTTCAAATATATGTTGATGACATCATATTTGGATCGACTAACAAGAAACTGTGTCAAAGCTTTGAAGACTTAATGAAATCTGAATTTCAGATGAGCTCCATGGGAGAATTGACATTCTTCCTTGGCTTACAAGTTCATCAGAAAACAGATGGCATTTTCATCAATCAAGAAAAGTACATTCATCAAATTTTGAAGAAGTACAATCTTGCTAATTCAACTTCATGCAAGACACCAGCATCAACAATAGACAAGATTATGCCTGACCCTGCTGGAAAATCAGTAGATCAAAGATTGTATAGATCAATGATCGGTTCTTTAATGTACTTAACTGCTAGTAGACCTGACATAATGTTTGCTGTTTGTGTTTGTGCCAGGTATCAATCAGACCCAAAAGAGTCCCATCTGAATGCTGTGAAGAGGATATTCAGATATCTGAAAGGCAAACCAGCACTAGGACTGTGGTATCCAAAAGATGGAGATTTCAGTCTTTACTCTTATTCAGATAGTGACTATGGAGGGTGTAACAACAACAGAAAATCCACAACTGGTGGATGTCAGTTTTTAGGACCAAGACTTGTTTCTTGGCAGTGCAAGAAGCAAACCAATGTATCTGTATCCACAGCTGAAGCTGAGTACATAGCTGCTTCAGCTGGTTGCTCTCAAGTTCTTTGGTTGCAAAACCAATTACTTGATTATGGTTACAATTTCCTTCAAACACCTATTCATATTGATAATTCAGCTGCTATGTTTATAACTGCTAACCTAGTTCAACATAGTAAAACAAAACATATTGAAATCAGATACCATTTTCTGAGAGACTGCTCAGAAAAGGGTCTAATCAAGTTAGTCAAAGTGGACACAACAAATCAGCTTGCTGATTTATTCACTAAAGCCTTTGATTCTGTTAGATTTAATTTTCTGATAGAATCTTTGGGGATGATTAACTTAGAGTAAACCATCAAAAGCATATGACTGACTTTGTGTAGAGTAATAGTTAGGGATGATTTAAGTGTCTGATAGAACATTTGTGCATGCATTATGTACGGGAAATGATAGTAGACTATGCTTGGCTTTCTTTAACAAAAACTCAAACTGACTTGTATCATTCTGATATGTGAGTAGGTTCATCTTGAGTGGAAACTAAGCTAAGAGCATGCCAAACTAAAAGATACAGGTATCTGTCTGTGGGAATTCCATTTTGAGAATCAGGAAAGTACGTTATCTCCTGATGTGATCAAATCACTTACACAAGCACACTATCTAAAATACTTTATAATCTTCTATCTTTGTAAAGTCATATTTCCTCTGTTTTGTGTGAACAAAGACCTGGGAATATGATTAAAGAGTGTGATCTTCATTCTCCCTCTATTTTGTGTCAACAAAGACCTGGGTTAAGTTCACCTCTGTTTTACGAAAGTAAAGACCTGGTGACTATGAAGATCATATCTCAGCTCTAAAAAGAATCACTTGTGCTCAATTGTACATCAATTCAAAGAGCTTCAACATCAAAGCATCCATGAGACTGTAATATGTCTCAAGATAGAACTTATAATTTAATGTACATAGTCATTAAGTGTGAAAAGTAGTGATTTGCCTCACCTACGGAGGACAAACTCTACTGAAAATTGAATGCGGAACTCATGATAGTTACTGATTAACAAACTTCACAACATGATAAATAGCATGCCTAGTTGATACATTACTCATGTATGAATTTAAGTGGATCTATATACTTACAATCAAGTGTGCAATGAATCAAATAATCAACATCAGCAGAAGCCGAGTCATAGTATGATCCCTTTATATATATATATGCATGCATGTAATTGTTTAAGCCAGATGTTTAATTTGTCCTCTTAACTGATTTTCTCTCACTTAGACTGTCATATGCCTTTCATGCCTGTTCACAACTTAAATTTATGATGAATGCAATAGTTTAACATTAATCACAAATTTAGGGGGAGTAGTTCATGCATGAAAAATAATAAAAAGCTGTTAATTGATTTAATTTGCTTTGAAGGAATTGGAACTTGAGCACTAACTTGAATGCAGGATACATGACACTTGCTTTCTTGTACTTAATTGCCATGCAAATAAAGTCAACAATGTCTAACATCAACAATTGATTCTACTTAGTAGACATCATACATTTAAAGTTTTTAACAGAACTTTAAGTTCCACAGAAGTTTCAGTAATACTTCTCATCCGTAGAAGTAACAGTGAAATTTCTGCATCCGCAGAAGTTTAGTAATTCTTCTCATCCGTAGAAGTATTAGTGAAATTTCTGTTTCAGCAGAAAAACAGATGCATTGTTTGAGCAAAGGCATTCGCAGATGTTAAGACATCCGCAGATGTTAAGGTTTCGCAGATGTTCTGCGAAAGAAGTAATGCATTCTAAATAAACTTGGTATACGGAAAGGAATAAATGGAAGTGGGCCCAACATAATTAATAAAAGAAATTAATGTGTTTGCTTATAAATAAGGTTTCTGACTCTAAGAATTCATTAATCAATTTTACAGAACACTTTCAGTTTCTAACCTAGAAACACGCCCACTTTCCCCCTCATTCAAATTTTCAAAAATCCGTTCCAAGAAAAGCATAATCAACATTATCCAGTAATCGATTATTATTATTGCGAAGGTAAATCATGTTCTAATTTTCAGTACGAAACTGGTTAATCGGTTATTGCCATTAAAACGATTCGACTTCATGAATGCTAACTCGATTTTCGTTGTTGTTTACAGATGTCAAACAGATTCGCAAAGGAACACAATGTGTTCGTTCTTGAATGCTGATGATCCTGCGGCTGAAGGATGTCGAGATATCATAAGATATCTTCGACGGTCCAGGCTCTTCTACGCCTTAACGGCAGAGCCTGTGATCCATCAGGCACACATAATCGATTTTTGGAACTCTGCACGGGTTGAACAACAAGGCGATGAGGAAGTGATTGCTGCTGAGATCCTGACTGAGCGTATTCAGATCAATGAAAGCACAATCAGAAGATGTTTGGAATTGGGTGATCGAGAGATTGGGCACCCTGATGTATTCAATAATGAATACATTGAGAAGGTGTTTAACCTGATGGGATATGATGGCGACTTCGAAAAAGGAGAGATAAAGAAGGGAAGGCTTTGTAAGCCATATCGATTTCTATGCCATACATACCTGAAGTGCATATCCAACAGGAAGTCAGGGCTTGACAGATTTTCTCGACACATATCTTCAGGAATCATTAGGATCTTCGAGGGTAGAACGTATAACTACTCCAAGTACATCTTCAACTGCCTAAGTGATCAAGTCAAACTTCAGTGGAATGATAAAATGTACATGTTCCCAAGATTTCTACAACTGGTGATCAACTCTGAACTTCCAAGGCTGGACATAGTAGGAGAAGTGTTTGTGCAAGCACACTTGGGCAAATCTGTGCTGAACAAAATTAGTGGGAAGTACCAGGGTGAGGACATGCCCATGTTCGCCCATGTTGTGGATGCCCAAGCAGATTTACCACAAGAATTGGTTTGGGTAGATGAAGAAGCAGAGTCATCTGCTGAATCTGTTCAAGGGTCTCACTCACCAAGCCAAACACCACCACTTTAACATCAATCACCTAGCCTAACACCCCCTCATCAATCACAATCACCAGCCAGCATCAACACCCAACCAATCTCACCTATTCATCACCATGAATCTCCACTGCTGATATCTTCATCTTTTACCAAAAACACCCAGCCAATCTCACCAGCACAATAACAATCCCCATCACCTTCTCATTCATCCTCATAACACACTCAACCTCTCTCTCCACTTCAAATCCAATCCCCTGTTCAACCACCACCAGACTCACCAAAGCAAGCATCACCGGAAAGTGCTAGCACTAAACTATTTGAGATAACTGAGTCTATAAACTCTGTGCACTCAGGAGAGACTGAGTTACTATCTCAAGCTAGCACTGTTCCCATCTCACCCACAAACACTGAAGAACAAGTGCCATCAGACCATACTGAACCCATATCTCTAATGAAAGATAATCAAACTGCTGATGAGCAAAGGGAAGTACAACAAGAGATTGCTGAGGATGTCATTGCATATCATGAAGATGACTTAAGTGATAGTGACATTCCAGTCAGCAAAAGTTTTTTGGTTGCTGAGTACAATAAGCTTGTACTCAAATCAAATAAGCAAAGCAAAGAATACAAGAGCTGAAAGGCATCATTCAAGAGAAAGATGAAGAGCTGATAATGAAAGAAGCAAGTCTGAAAAGGCTGAGAGAGGATGCAAAATGCAACAATGAAGTTATCGATGCACTTTTGCAAAAAGAACAAGAGTTGCAGGCATCCTTGAAAATTAAGCAAAGTGATAAAGCTCAACTGATCAAACAGAAAGATGAAGAGATAGAGGAGCTGAAAAGGAAGATTTCTGATCTGAAAAAAGGAGAGGCCCCAAGTGTTGAACAATTAAAACCATCTGCTGAAGCTCCTAAGCAATTGATTTTATATTCCCAGAAAAGACAATACTTGGGTGCAATCAAAAAGAAATCTGAAGAAGAAGCCTCTCCAAAAAGGCAAAAGCTTCCATCCCCTGAACTTACACCTTCAGTAGATGTGTCTACTGTGAAGATATCATCCGGAGATGATGATGAAAGTGATAAAGAATGGGAGGAGCTGACCAAGATGGAGTCCCCCACTGATCAAAAGAAAGCAAAGGCCGATGACCTTCTAACCACAACAGATATTATGGAAGAGAGGCCTGATTCAAGCATGTTCATGACCCTCATCAACCATGGTTTTCCTTATGACATGGTTGAGAGGATGAATTCTACTGAAATGAAGAATATGCTGAAAGAATTTGAACTTGCAAGATTCATAATCCCAAACTATGATTATGAAGCCTTCACAGTCTTTCAGTCATTAGAGAAAATCAAGAAAGACTTGGGCCATTGTGACACAGCTAAACTAACAAAGTACAATATGACATGCTGGTTACAAGGTCACAATTACAAACCGCATGAGCTCAAAGGAAGATCTACTGGAGAACTGCGGAGGATGATGGAGCATGTGATGACTGTGGAACTAGAAACTGGTGTCAAATTCAGAACCACAGCTCCACATCCAACTCATGACAAACAAAGCAAACTGTCAGCTGATCCAATAACTGTGGAACCCAAGGATCAGCATAAAGCAAAGGACAAACTCATCAGAGAACCAAGGGAAGTCATCCCAGGCAAAGTATGGCCCCTTGGTACTACTGTTAGAGAAATCACTGATCAGAAGTCCACTCTGATTCAGTTGATTGATCATCTCACAACTCCCAACTCAGCTGAAGAAAACAAGATCATGGCTTGGAAATATGATCAAGAGTGGGATTGTGCAGTGATCAAGAGGACATCAGGAAGAGTTGAATACTTCCATGATGTGTTTTCAGTTCCATGCCTTCCTGAGAGTGATCTCAAGGACCTGCAAAGCCTTACCATTACAAATTACCCAATACATCCAAGGGGCAGGGACTTCTCAAGCATAGTGGGTAAACTGAAAACAAAGTTCAAAGATGATGTGCTGATTGAAGCTAAGAGAGATGATGATGAGCACAAAAGAAGAATTAAAGGGCTGAAAAGATATAAGTCCAATGCCTCTGAATCCGTAGATGATAAATTTCTAAAGAGGGTTGGCTATAACAATAGGAACTCAGCAGCCATCAAGCACATTGAAGGGACTCAATACACACTCCCTATCACTGAATGGGGATATGTAGAGAGGACAAAAGAACTGGTGCTGCTGAGGAATGCAGAGAACAAACGAGCTGAAAAGATCAGGATCTTTGATCCTGCGAAAATCAAGCTACTTCATCCGAGCTACACTTCCTATCTTCATGACAAATTCTTTCCGAAGCTGAGTGATGAAGCAGCTCAAAATGATTTGTTCCTGCATGTTCACATGATACAAGTAATTGACAAACTTCATGCAAAGGCCTATAAATGACGCAGACATAATGCAGGCTCGCTGAAGGGAACAGAGTATGATGAAGTCACAGAACTCCGACTCTCCGAACAAGATGAACTTGAAGTAGTGAAGAATGACAAAGTCTTGGAGACTCTCACTACAGAGGAGGATGTTCTGGGACTTGGCTTCGAGACTCTGAAGAAGATTAGCAAAATGGAGATCAAATACAAGTATGATGATTAAAAGGCTACTGTATCTTACTTCTACAACAAAATCATATCAAGAGTCAAGGAGCTTGCAGTTTTGAAGGACTGATTATAAGGAGCTAAGCCTAAGGGAGAGTATTGTTGGATCTAGAGTGTATAGGTCTAGATCATTTTGTATAGGCTTAGTACTTGGATCAAGTCTTGTAATTAATACTTGTAACAGTCATATATATATATATATGCATTGAATCTATAGGTTAACCCATATATATGTGTGTGTTGCTTTGGGACTTGACAGGGAGAAACAATATACTTGGTAGGATTCCTGAAATTGACCAAGTGTAAGAAACATCTACGGATGAACATTATTGTTAATCCGTAGATATGTTTCTTACAAGACCAAATCACCGTGAATATACCTGCGGATGATGAACAACTGCATGAAGTGAAGACTCCTACGGAAGACAGAGTTCCTACAGAAGAACAACACTTCTACGGAAGACCAAGTCATCTACGGAAGAACAAAGCTCCTGCGGACGACAAGACTCATGCGGAAGAACAGAAGTGTGATTTCAAATACCAAGAAGTCAAACAAGTCAACACAATCAATAACAAATCCCAAGAGATCCGATGTTTCCTTAGCCGACTCAAACCATCTATAAATACGAGTCCTAGGTTTCACATCTCGGGGAACACAATCAATCAATATACGGCTGTCAAGAGTTACATTATCGTGCAACCCTAATCGCCGTCACATCAACAACAACATTATTCGATTCACAGAATTCATTGTTTATAGTTATTCTTTACTATTCTTTTGTAATCATTAATTGATAATTAATAAATACGTTTGAATAATTATTGAGTTTGCATTTACTGTGTTTTTATGGTTGTGTTCATCGTTAATCATTAAAACAATTAAACGTCAATTAATGATAATTCTGCGATCATTGAATTGATTTATTTTAATACTGATAATTCCTGAATTGAGATCCTAGGACTCACAACAACACCTGTAAATCAAACCCAAACAATAACCATCCGATTACACAAAGAAGACGATACCTCTGACGACCAACCACCGCAAGCCACCGTCGCTAACAACTCCGAAGAAGGCAACTACAATCCGTCAATGTCAAAGCTCAGATCCTACTCATCGTTCGAAGACCAAACCGTTTATTGTGCGGCAAGCAGATGGAACAATCGGGTGAATTGGGGGTTAGGGTTTGGAATTGGACGGGGGGATTTGGGTGTGGATGTCGTGGAGGGAGAGGGAGGAGGAGGGTGGTTAGAGGAGGCGGAGGAGGAGGCGGCGGCCGCGGGGTCGTGGTGGTGGGTCGGTGGATTTGTGGGGGGTGTGATCGGCTTCCATGGTGGTTGATGTGCGGAGCTTGTTGGCGTGATGGACGCGGTGGTCGCAGGCGGAGCACAGGCGGCGACGTCGGCGTCTTTGTTGCAGAAGTCGCACTGGATCTTCATCAATGGAGGTTTTGCGGTGGTGATGATGGTGGTGGTGTGAAATTGGGACTGATGCGTGTTTCGATTGGATGAAAAGGACCAGAGGGGGTGGAAATACCAAAATTACCCCTTGGTACTATTCATCATGTCAAATCACAGTTGGTAAATTAATATTAGGTAATAATAGAGCAAACCTGAAATCCTTGCAATGGTCTCATTATTATAATTTAAAAATCTCTAACGTACATATGTTTTCATTTCAAGATAGTCTTGTTCTAGCGGTTTCATTTCAGAAATCTCTTTTTCTATCTACCGTCCACGGACGTAGTTTTTTCATCAATTAAATTATACGTAGTGGATAAGGAGGGGACGCTAATAGTGATGACATGGACACAACTAAAGCTCCAAACACTACTTTATGATACTTAAAGGAGGCTCCAAACTTATGAGGCGTTAATCCTTATCGAACTCCAAACACAACTTTGTTTACAACATTGTATCAATAGAACTTATAATACTAGTTATTTACTTTACTTGAGTTTATTAAAAACATATAAATAATATTTTAATTAAACAACTATCAGACTAAAAAAATACAATTAATCCTTAATTTATCAGTTAGATCTAGAATACGATGGTATACTAACGTTCAAATGCTACGACAAAACACAACGACCGACAAACTCACCTTCACTCGTACTATAATTCGCAGGTTTGCTGTAGCTTACTCGATTCATTTGACCCCCAAATTCCCCCCAATTTCTTCAAACCCACAAAAATTTGAAAATTGAATTCCACTTATCTCTCTCTCTTTCCCTAAATTCTTCAACCAATTACTCAAATCGAACACGAATCAACTTCGATCTATCGAATTCAGATGGCCGCCAACACCGACTCTGCTCAATCACCAGCTGCCGTTGCTCCACTTTCCTCAGTATGTGATGTTTACTTCGTTTTTATTAGGGTTTTGTATAGTTATTGATGGGTGTTAATCGTATGAGTGCATCTTTGTGTTTTTGTAGAAGAAAGAGAATCTGACGCCGATTAATTCGAAGATTGCGGTATGTTGTTGGACTTTACTTTTGTTTAGCGTGTAGTTTAGTTGGTTTTTTGAAGAGGGAACCCTAATTCGTGTTTGTGTTTTTTGCAGGAGTTGAGTGAATCACGGGCGGAACTGCTTAATAGGATTCAGAATCTGAAGAATGTAAGCTGTTGGTTAGATTGGGAGTTTGCATATGAAACTGCAGATTGATTGTTGATTGTTGATTTGTACTCTTGTAATTCGAACTTGTTAGTGATTAGTTTTGCTTTTTCACATGAAGGATCTTCAAAGCTGGAGATCAAAGTTGGATACTCAAGTTAAGAGCTATCGTGATGTAAGTATTACCTGTTGCTCGTATGCTGATTTGTTGGTTTTGTGTATCTTACAGCCTCGGGTCTGAGGTTATTTACTTTAGTTATAATATTTAAGATCTGGTTGCCCTGTCTTATATTGGGATTGTACATAGTTTACAAGTTACTTATTTACTGTTTTTGAGTTAATGAGTCATCAAACGTGAATTTTGGTGCAAACTAATCATCATTTAGGTGAAAATGCCAAAAGGAATAGATAAAATTTGCAACAGCAGGTGATTGTCGACACATTGTGAAGTGTGAACATGTAATGAAAAAAAAAACATTCTTTTGATGTTCTTGTTCTAAATGGTCTGTTGTTGGGATGGTATTATTCTTTGTATCCGTTTATCAGAAGAATAAGGAGGTCTTTGTGTCATATACCAAGCATGATGATTTGAAATGTTAGCAACTCACTAACTAACTTGCGATTTAGACTAACTTGCTCTTTAGCTTTGTTTTGTGTTTGAAGTTTTTCTTTTCTATAGTTTCTGCTGATTCTCATGAAATGGAGAATTGTTATGTTGTAAATTCTTGTGGTTTTCATGAAAGCCCGAGAAATCACAAACTATGCTTCCGTTTGCTTGCTATCGTCATATGTTTGTTTGCTTCTGTCATACCTTACTGATGCAGTCCCGTCCTTTTTTTTATGATTATGAGAACTTCAGTTATTGCGCTAATATAAATAATAACTAAGCAAAAGTTGATTGATATTTAAGCACAAGATGCTTCAATTGCAACTTGTAAATGTTTCTGCAGGAGCTTTCTGACCTCAAGAAAACTCTCAACGTGGAAGTATCAGCTTCGATCTGTAAGAAATTCTGCACCACCTTACACTTTAGTCCTGAATTTAACTTCACATGCTAATCTATAGATATGGCAGCAGGATGGCAGGCCAACTAATGGGTCAATAAATGTTATTATTTAGTATGGTTTGAATCTGGACAAGTATGATTTGATTGATTTGCAGAAAACTTTTTTTGTCCAGTTTCTAGAATAAATGTTTTAGTAATGATACACAAACTATATTTTATGATAATAATACAAATAGTAAAGAGTTTGTATGCTTAATATTGGCAACTTTAAACGTGTTTGACCCATTTGACCCACTACCTTTTTAGCTAATTAATGATCCATTGACATAAACGCAACTCAAATCTATCAATACATAAATAAATGGGTTAAAAGTGCCACTTCTAGAGTGATTTATATTTTATGCTGCGTGTATGGGTGAACCAGGAATTCCAAGAACTAAGAACAACTCTAAAGCAGCAACAAGAAGATGTAACCCTTAGTTTAAAGAACTTGGGGGTAAGATCGCGACTGGTTTGTTCTTCTTATCGTCAATTTAGAAGTCGTCAATCTGAAATTATTTGTCTTTAATTCATGTGCAGTTGCACGATGCTTCGGAAGATGTTAAAGACGACAAAGGTTCAAAAGTAGAAGGGGAGAACATGTAAAAGAATCTGAGAACCAAGTTTGAATCATGTGAGTCTTATCATTAATCTTCTACCTAGAACATTGTATCATCATATCGATGCTTTAGATGATTTTAAAAACATTTTCCAATTGTATTCTTGGATCTTGTGATTGTATTCCAGTTGAACTGAGCATGTTCATTGTACTTTTTAATGGCTATATTGCAATTAAATTACAAGTATATACCTCACTTTAAACCTTTTTTTAAAATATTTTTTACTGGTTAGCTTATTAAAAATGTTGAATGTTTAGATAAGCTTATTGAAAAAACCAGTTTGAGAAGAAAATTGATCATAGGCTAGTAACTTTTTAATAGTAATGGCACAGAATTGTAAGAATGTAAAAGTTAAATAATAATTCCCTTTTTAATTATTTTTCCTTTATAAATTTACCTAATTATTAAATTTAAATTTAGGGGTGCAAACGAGCCGAGCTGCTCGCGAGCTACTCGAGACCGATTGATAAAAAGCTTGAGCCAAACCGAGCTTTATTTTAACCTGAGCCATGCCCGAGCCTAACAAAAAGTGCATTTAATTATCGAGCCCAATCAGATCTTCACATATTAGCCTAAACGAGTTTTTTACGTATATATTTTTTATTTAATTTATTATATATATTTTATATGAACAAGTATTATTATACATAAAATTATGATAAAGCAATTGTATTATATGTATATGAATAATGTTTATAAAAAATATATAATTATAAATTTATATAAAAATTAAATATTAAAATATTAAAAATAATTACTAAACAATAACAAGCTGAGCTCGAACTGAACTTAAGCTTGAAACGAGTCTAGCTCGATCTTGAGTCTTCTTAAGCTAAAGCGAGCCGAGCTCAAATCTATACGAGCTTGGCTTGGACTGTTTGCACACCATTATTTAAATTGTTACAAAAGTTCTTTGTCAAAGTCTGTATTTTAAGTCATCAGCTTTCCATATTTTTTTCCATAAGCGGATTCGTAAAACAATAAGTTAATATTTATAGTTAGTAAACTAATTCAATTTCGAACTTTAAAACAAATACAATTTAAATACAACATAATGGATAACCTCATATCAGGAAAAAAAGGTAGTACATTGGAGGTCTAAGGGCACTCACAACACTTTTTATCCGCAAAAGTGACGGTTTATGATACGGTTAATATAATATGACATGGTTTCACATGATGTTAAACGAGTTAGGATTTTTGTTAAACGAGTTTGGTTATAAATACATTGACACGCTAGTGACATGATTGAACTCATGTTTACAAAGACCCGATTCATCTAGCGTGTGAGAGGAATAACATGTTTGACTAACCATGTTAAATAAATCAATAGGTTGACATAATAACATTTTTTATCAACATGTAGACCGTCACTTCTATATATAATTAAATATATTGTAATCGAATTTATTCCTATAAGTGACTAACGCAGGATCTTTCTCCACGTGCATTTCTTGAGAAACAAAGTCAGGCACGTAGGTTCAACGCCAGACCGACAACCCAATGCTTTATCTCTGGCCTAGTTGATCCTGATCGAATTTGAAAAAGAGTCGGAAGAGATGGTTCGATCCTCCCACATTAGGTTGATCGAGATCATGCATTGTTCTTTCTTAGATATAACTTTCTAGTTATAACAGAAAAAGTACATCTGGTTGGATCCAACCCCGTCACCCAGAATGAAAGGGGTGATCTCGTAGTTCTTGGTCTGTGAAGATGCGTTGTTTAGAGAAAAACGATCAAAAAATTCCCAATCTAGTACTTCTATATATTATTAAATATATTAAACAAACAGACAAACATACCCAGTAAATAGTGAATAATTAACACAAAGATAATGAAATTACTAAATTTTACTTGCTATTTAATACTTACTATATTTAAATTTTACTTGCTATTTAATACTTGCTATTTAATACTTACTATATAAATTTTACTTGCTATATAATTAAGATAGTGAATAAATTAACACAAAGATAATGAAATTACTAAATTTTACTTGCTATTTAATACTTACCAAACCGCATTAGTCACTTATAGGATTAAATTTGATTACAATATATTTAATTAATATGTAATCAAATTTAATCCTATAACACAAAGATATACTTACTATATAATTAAATATATTGTAATCAAATTTAATCCTATAAGTGACAATGCAGTTTGGTAAGTATTAAATAGCAAGTAAAATTTAGTAATTTCATTATCTTTGTGTTAATTTATTCATTATCTTAAATAATTCATATCATAATAGTATCAAGGTGTCATGTCATACTTGTTATTCAACTGCTAAGCTTGTCATGTTCCTTCATGAGTTATCAAACTAGTTATATTTAATCTTACTAAACATGCTGTCATTTGTGTTATGCGTACATAATAATGTTATATAAATAACTTGCGCGCTGTGTTCAAGTTGATTTGCCATGTTAAACACAATCCCTTTAACACATCATTACATGCTTTACTAGCTCGGCTCATAGGTTCTCTACCCATGCCTCAATGTGATTGATTACTCCTTTCTGGCGAGTCGGGTGCTTGTTATGATCCAAATAACAAAACAAAACGACAATACCAGTCACCACCTAAACTCTCTGTTTTCCTCCGCCTCTCTCCCTCCCCCACTCGTTCAAACACCAACGGCTCATTCCATGTTGACTACAACACCACCCTATCCTTAACAATTCAGTTCACAACAAAGTTAGCCACACCATCTTGTACATTTTCGAGCTTCGTTATATGTTATTAGAACTTGTCAGTAGGTTTGGAAAGACCTTTTGATAACTCATTTAGGTGGTGACTTGACCTAATCCTTTAAGGAACCAATCTCAAAGTATCATGCTTCACCATCCGTATATTTTATAATGGGATTAAGTAATTCAATAAGAAAATATCTTGAGACATGCATAGAAGATATGTTATCCGTGTGTCAATCATGGAATGCATAAGGCATGATTTCATTTTAGGCTACATGTTATAGGTCTATATAACATCACTCAAAAATATTGCCGTGGTAACCAAAGTGGCACGAAAACACTCAGCACTAGCATTTCATCTTCAACATCAAAAGGACTTATCAAACACCAACTTGGTTTGTTCGTATCAACCATGACTACAGTCGATTGATGGTGGTATTTTCGTGTACCTTAAAACTGTTTACTCCTTGAAATAACATTCACTGATTTGCATACTATTAATGAAATCAAGATATGATGGTTCTTCATTCAAACTTCACTTAAAAATGGCACCAGCATCTACTTGGAACTTCATAATCATCCTAACAAACAGTGAGGCAGCCCTGCCCGTACAGATGGTTTATGCTTAATAAAAGTAACCCAGAACCTGACCGCCAACATTTTGTCGAATAGCCTCTTCATGGTCCAGGACGCCATTCGGGGTTGTTATCACCACATAGCCCCACTTCATCAATAGCAAGAGAAAACAAAAATGAATTAGATATAAGCTCAATCACTAGATTGTTGATCATAATAGTAATCATAATATAACAACAATAATTAGTAAATCTAACCAATAGCAAAGCTATTGCTGAGGTCTGGGAATGAAGGACTATAAGCAAACCTACCTGCTACCTCTATCCCTAGGGATAAAGAGGCTGCTTCCAGAGAGACCCCAACTCCAAAACACACCATAGACAAACAAGAAGTATATACCACAAAGCAGCCACTAACAAAAGACATGGTGATAGCAACATACATAGCATCATGAAACAACACAACCAAAATGAAACTAAGACAACAACATATAAAGTCCACTAAGAGGTTAAAAAACCTAATACACAGCTCGCACCATCCCCTAAATCTTTTAACCTTTATTACAATCCTTGTTCATGTCCTCAAAGAGATGCAACTCTAGCAAATCTTGACAAATCATCCCATCCTGTCAGTTTGGGCCCGCCTCTACTTCTTCCCTCCACAGAAAGAGTTTCCGCTGCTCTAACCACTCTTGTCTTCTTTCTCCTTTGACATGGCCGAAGCATCTTAATCTCCCCTTTCTTATCTTATCCCTTACACTAGCTAATCTTAACCTATCTTTAAAAACCTTATTTCTAATCCTGTCTAACCTTGCGTGCCCACATTTACCATCATCCTCATCTCCGCCACCTCCATCTTACATGCCTATGTGTTCTTGATAGCCAACAATCCATTCCATATAACAAAGCCGGTCGACCTACCACCCTATAAAATTACGCCTATATCAGAGTTAGGAAGTTAATGTCACGTAATACCCCTAAGGGGGCCTTCCACCCACACCAGCCTGCTTAAACTCGGTTCCAATGTACTATCTATGTCCAACTTGACTTTGTACAAACGACCCTAAGTACTTAAACTTAGTTGATGCGGAATACATAACCTTCAATGGTGATCCCAGTGTCATCATCATATCCTGCTCCACTATAGTCACACTAAAGATGCTCATTTTTCAATCAACTAACCTTAGACCTTGGCCTCTAAAGCTGCTAGTCACTCTTCTAACTGCACATTTATACTTGTCTACTTTCCACAACCAACCTAAGCAGTTAAATCGGTGAAATATCGGATATCGGTCACTGACCGATATTTGATATATCGGTTTCTCGCGGTGATATATAGTGAGATATCGGTAATTTCATATATATATAAAAACTAAAACTCACATAATATTAATAATAAGATATGCCGGTAAGAATGCTATAATAGCATTCTTACCGGCATCATTTGGTTTAATGATATCTACATGTGTAATAAGTGAATTTAAAAGTATTTAAAAGTAGATTAAAAGTATATTAAAACAATATTATATAAAACAATATTGTCATCATCTCCAATTCTTCTGGTTTGTTCCAATTACACCCAGCAACACCAGAAATGGCGCTTACTGCTTCAACTCGACCTCTGTTGAACGACTTCAAGCTCTCTTCACATTCACACCACCAAATCCCCACAGTTCGTGGATCTCACAAACCCCATTTGTCTAACCCTAGTTATCCGATCAATTTTCCCGAAATTAGCAGCTCGTTTTCACCAATTAACGCTCAATTGAAGCCCAATGATAATATCGGTGATATGGCCGATATTTGAAAGCCAAAATATCGGTATATCAGTCATATCGGCCGATATTATCGCCGCCGATATAATTCCCGATTTTTGGACCGATATTCTAGCCACCCACCGATATATCGGCCGATTTAACTGCTTAGCAACCAACGCAATATCATTCGCAAAAAGCATGAACTAGAAATTGTCTCCTTAATCGACTTTACAACTCATCCAGGACCATCACAAAAAGAAACAAACTTAATTTTCATAGCAATAATGATTACTTTGATCTGGTTTCTATTCTAGACAACCAACTTCGTAACCGCTCAAATTTTCAAAACATTGACATAAAAAATTCAGCATGGGCAAGCAAAGGTAACCAATGTCATCAAATCATCATACACTGATATGGATTCTCTTAAATCAAACTTTTCTAGAGTTTTGAGTGTTTCTATTATTAAAATTTTAAAATCCCTTATGTGTTTAAACATCACAAAAATAATGAACGACCCAAAGGTAGTGGTTTAGAAGATTCCCTACCACCAAAGAGGTCAGGGTTCAATCCCTATGGTTCCACCATTAAAAAAAAACATAATGAACAATAATAATGCAATGTGTGTGTTAGGATCAGGTTTCACACACACACACACAACAATCTCCTTGCGAGTAAATAATGAACACGACACAAAGATTTAGAGTGGTTCGGTCAATGTGACCTACGTCCACTTTGCTGCAACTAGGTATTTTATTAATCAGGTGCTCACCAAATTACAAGTACAATGATATCATTATATAGAGACTAATCTAGGTTAGGAAACTTAATCCCTAAGTTAGGCCCAAGCCCACATAGAACCCATTAGGGCCGGCTGCCACTAACGAGCCTACAACCCAACAATCTCCCACTTGGAGGCTCGAACTACACTCCACTGTCGCCATCATCTTGTACATCTTGTAATCTTCCTTAACACTAGTTGCAGCCGCCTTCTCTTCAATTAGCCTGAAGGCCCGTTGAAGCTCCCACTGAGCTTCAACTCACCAGTCACTATCAGTGACTCATTCTCTGTCTCTGTTGGCTCCCACTGAAACGAACTGCCGGACCCTGAGAAATCCTGAGAACAAACACTCTCCGAATAAAGCAGATAATCCTCTAGAGAGACTTGACACCTGGAATACTGGTTCTCTTGACCCACCGTCTAGTAGTCCTGACTGAAGCTTTGACTGACTGACTGCCATTACTCCCACTGTCACGACTACCCCTGACTGACCTTTCTGAACCTTTCACAGTACATTCATCCTGAATCTGACCTGAAGCTCTGGGTTTATCATCTGCAAAACAAACCTTCTTCTGCCCCTGAGATTCTGTGAACCCGACTTTAGTCTTCTTCTGAACTGGGACGTCACTCCCTCAGACGGTAAACTAACCATGTAAAGCGAACCTCTTTTTCTCCACGAGCTATGACAAGATTACCTTTAACAACTTTCCACTGCCCTTTCCCGAACTTAACTTCATGTCCTGTTTTCATCCAACTGTCCAACAGAAATTAATCTTTTCTTCAAACTTGGAATCACTCTGACATCCTTTAAAGTCCATGAACCGACTGAAGTTTTCAAATCTATGTCACCCATGCCCGTGACCTCAAGAACTTCATCATTCGCCAGTTTTACCTTACCAAAATCACCTTTCTTCAAATTCTGCAATGCTTCACCGCTGTGGGTAGCATGAATGAAGCACCAGAGTCCATAACCCAGGAATCCACATTGTTCTCCACGCTACAGAGCAAAACATCATCATCTGCGTAGTCTCTACAATGTTAACTTCTTTCTTAGACTTAGACTTTGGGCACTGATTCCTAAAGTGCCCTTCTTCTTTACAATTCCAACATACCACATCCTTACGAGTCTTAGACTGACTCCTCCTCTGCCCTGACGACTTCCACGTTCATTGTTTCTTCCCCTGCCCTCTGTACTCAACAAAGAACTTGAAGATTCACCTGAAACTTTACGTCGTGCATCCTCTCCTGTAATAAGATCCCGCATCTTATCAAACGTAAACTTGCTAGTATCAGACGAGTTACTAACTGCAGTTACGGTTCCGGACCAACTCTCAGGTAATGAGGATAATAAAAATAGGCTTGAACCTCATCATCAAATTTAATGTTCACAGACACTAAACGAGTCAAAAGTGAGTTAAGCTTATTGATGTGATCATTTACCGAGTCACCTTCTTTCATCCTAGTGTTCATAAGCTCTCGGATCAGATAAACCTTATTTGCTGCAGAAGGCTTCTCATACATGTTTGATAATGCTGTCATCATACCACTAGCTGTGGTCTCCTTCTGGATGTTATACGAACATTCTCACACAAAGAAGCGTTATCACTGCCCTAGCCTTTTTATCCATCCTGTCCCCATCAGCTTGTGAAGTCTTTTCTGGTTTTATACCTTCAAGCACTATATCTAAATCTTTCTCACAAAGAACTGCTTCAATCTGCATCTTCCACCAACCAAACTTGTTCCCGTCAAACTTCTTAATCGTTAGTTTCCCGTCTTCTGCCATTATTCCAACCCAATCAGTAGCTATTTCAACCCAAATCAGACCCAATCAGCAGCTATTTCAACACAAATCAGACCCAATCAGCAGCTATTCAACCAAATCAGACCCAATCAGCAGAGCTATTCAATCAAATCAGACCAATCAGCAGCTATTCAACCCAAAAACTGAGCCAACAGCAACAAAAAACAGCAGCAGCTGTTTCGGCGGTCACAGGGGAATCCCGCGGTGGTCGGCGCCGGATTTCTGAAATCGGCGGCTTTTGGCGGCGGGTTAGAGTTCGCCGGAACCCTAATCGGCGGCGGCGGCGGCGGTCCGAGTGCTGGGAAGGCTTCGCCGGAACCCTAATCGGGGTTTGGCGCGGTCGAGGCTGTTGCGGTGGCGCCTGAAACCCTAAATCAGGTTAGGCGGCGGCGGCGGCTGAAGACGGAGGCAGCGGCGGCGGAACGGCGACGGCGGAACGGCGGCGGCGGCGGTGCTGCGGCAGAGGCAGAACCCTAGTTCGGTGGTGGTGTTTGTACTGATCTTCTATCACAAGAGCCTAACCTGGCTCTGATACCAGTTGTTAGGATCAGGTTTCACACACACACACAAACAATCTCCTTGCGAGTAAATAATGAACACGACACAAAGATTTAGAGTGGTTCGGTCAATGTGACCTACGTCCACTTTGCTGCAACTAGGTATTTTATTAATCAGGTGCTCACCAAATTACAAGTACAATGATATCATTATATAGAGACTAATCTAGGGTTAGGAAACTTAATCCCTAAGTTAGGCCCAAGCCCACATAGAACCCATTAGGGCCGGCTGCCACTAACGAGCCTACAACCCAACAGTGTGGGCCCTTACATAACGGTAACACTATCAAGTTCTTTAGGGTTTAAAGTAAATGTATAAAAAATTAAGCTTAAGTGGTAAAGACTAGGGGTGTCATTTGGATTTTTTATTCGGGTTTCAGGTTCCTTAGGTGTTTAGGTGTAGGAAAGCAACTCGAAGACCAAACCAAATAGTATCGGTTTTTGGTTTCGTTTTCAGTTTATCCGGGTCGGGTTAATCGATAATCAGGTTTAGTCTTAACCTTGGTTTTAAAAATAGCGCCTGAGGCGAGCTTAAAGTGTGAGGCTTTAGAGGCAATCAGGAAAACGCCTCGGGGCTTTGAGGCGGCGCCTCACGCACATCTAGGTCAATTTGGTTAACATTGGTCAAGATTAGGGTCTGCAAAAGGATGATACGTAGAAATAACCAAAGGGATGATGAGATTATGATGATTTACATGGAAAAAAAGTCAATATGTAAAAAAGTTTAGATAAATGAAACTTTTCACTGTACATATGGCTTATTTTGTTGTACATAGAACAACGCCTCGCATACGTGAGGCTCTCACCTCATGCGTCACGCATAGCGCCTCAACTTTTTAGACTTAAACGCCTCGGAGCGACTAACGCTTTTTAAAACCAAGTTCTTAACCATCAAGTACGTAGATTATTTGTTATCTCAATTGTTTGTCTAAGCAGTATGTATGTGATTACAATGTATGTATGAGAGTAAGAGAAAGAGAGTTAATATGTGTTATCAATATAAAAGTTTGTTTATTATCTTATTCCAAAAAGTTTCTGCATATTTACGTTCACTTTTATTATGCATATTCAAATGTTAAGGGCATTACATTTTACTTCTCAAAGTTCACAGTATAACACTGAATCACAACAATGAAATATAAAGTTTAGAAATCAGGTTTCAAATCTTGTAAACGGTAGCATAACACACACATATATATAGATCATGGAATTTTTTAAAAACTAAGATTCGGTTAATTGGGTTGCCCTGAATCTCACAAAATCAACCCAAATACCAAACCATTAAAAAAATCGGGTTCGTTTTAATGTAATAATTGAGTTGGCTTACTCGAGTTAGTCCTTAATCGAGTTTGAGTTGATTTTATTCGGGTTCGAGTAAAAAAACACACCCTTAGTAAAAAGTAAAGACAACATAATCAATCATAGACAATCATCTTTAAGCACATTCAAACATCCTTATTAGCATACTCATAACTAGCTAACCATGTATATAAAACATTCAAGACATGGTGTGAAGTACGCTGATACATTTCAAATATAAGTATGCAGGGATAAAAAATTTTTAATTGCTATATTGCACTAAAACAAGTCCCTAATCACTTGAATTTCAATATCCAAAACATTTTTAAATTATAAGCGGCCTTTAGTGCTAAAGTTAATATGTCATAAATCCTAAGAGTGCTCCATAAAGTGCATCAATGAACCAAATTTTCCCCCAATGAACCTAACTATATAAGCAAAATCGTTTAAGATATTGCAGGCACCATTAGCAACAAATCATAAAACAAGCAAACGAAATGCATATAAGTCGAATCAGGTGTGTATCATAGGCTAATAAAGTCAATTGTTAACATGAGAATGTTTGCAACTAAAATCTAAACTGATTAAACAAGTTATAATCACATGCGAAGTTGTAGATGTTACCTGCTGTGTTGGAAGGGTACGTCGTCTATAATTCTCAATCTCATGAGCTTTAATGTCTTGTCTATACGTTAGAGCTCGACAATCGTTAATCCTTCCCAGCAGTTCAACTTTTATCTTTCCAACTCTATGTGGATCATGTACTTCAAAATTTTTTACATACCCTGTAACTCAAAACAAAAAGGAGAAAAAAACTAGTATCTTATAATATATGCATAGTGACATTCAGTAACTGTTAATCACACAAAAATACAGTAATCACACAAAAATACAGTTAATCACAATAATCAAACCCATTTGCAGTAAGATAACCCTAAATCAAAGATAAACGTATGTCGGAATTCTATGCCCTCACAACAAATTCAGTAATCTTAAAACCCTAATTCCATACAAATCGTAATCAAGTAGAACATCAAGAAGGACTTTGATTTCACATACCTCGTTGTTTCATGATGGTGAGAAAGGAAGAGATGACATTGGAGATCGGCTGAAGCTGAGCCGATGCGAAGCCTCTCTTCTCGGCGTTAACCATCGTCCTCAAAGCATCGTTCAAGATCCTTCGACCCATTTCGATTTTGCCGATGTAGACTGTTTCTGCTCTGCAACTATGAAACCCTAGGAAAAATACCCGCCCCAAAATGATGTGGATATTGGGCTTGAATTTGGTACCCGACCCGTTTCCCTCCAATTGGGTATGTAAAGCTTGATTAAAGCCCGATGTGTTGCTCGACTTCTGATTAAATTATGTAGAATGAGGAAAGAGATGAAAAGGAAACGAAATGAAATCATAAAAAGGGTGAAAAGGATCTAAATCATTGATGAGGACAAATAAATGAAGGATGTGAATGAGTAACTATATACTTAAGGGTCTTACGGGGACAACGCATGGGTTTTTGGGGTAGGCCGGTTCAAACGGTCATGGTTAGGTCTAGCGGTCATATTTTGGCACCTAACCGTGACCGCATGGGCTTGCTGTCACGGTTTGTGGGGTAGTACCCGTGAGCTCGTGACAACAGAACGACAAAATGGTCTGTTAAAGTTGAAAAGCGTCACCAAACCGTCACGGTTTGGCCTAACCGTGACCTCTAGGGTACGAGGTCTCAGTTTAGGTACGAGGTAGACGTGATTTTGACAAAAGGCCGGGATTCGCGCCACAACCGTCACGTGGAGGCCAAACCGTGACGGTTTGTGCACAAGATTTTCACCTTAAATACCTTTGAACTTTCAACAATCGACATATCATCCAACACTCGAATTTTTTTCATTTCAGCTTTCATTCATCCAACACTCGAGATTTTTCAGCCTTCGTCATTCCAAAAACACGTTAATTCGAAAACAATGTCGGGTTCGTGAGATCATTATCAAAAGCCGAGCTTCCAGATTTGAATGAGGTGCCACATATCGAAGATTCGAACCAGGTTGAACTAGTATATGTTTATTATAACTTATTATTTGAAATATCTAACATTATCTTTTTTAGGAATATTACGTATACGGAGTCACCCTCCGTGGGGGGAGGAGGAACCAACCCGTCGAACACATTTGCTCAAGAGGCGTGCAACTCTTTATTTGGACCGACAGGTTACGGTGAAGGGTACAGATATCCCCCTTGCAATTCTTACGGGCATGCCCCGAACACGTACCACTCACAAACAGCTGGATTACGGACATCCCCCGTACAAGTCAGAACTAGAAATTACACATGTGTCGATACTTTTAATGAGAATGACACAGATGAGAGTGACGGTTCGGTTCACCTCAAAGAAAACCATGGGACACCGCGGAGCATGATGGGGATGAGAATCGGATAAGAAAGGCTACGGTTTCTTATCAAAACCGATAAAGTACGAAGAGTTTTTATTCTTTTATTTATTTTATTTTTTTATTTGTTTTATATATTGTTTTTTATGTCTAGCTTTATCATCTTTTCAGTATTTTGATTCTCGTGAGGACTTGGAGAAGTAGGCTAAAATGAGAGGACGGAGCATGGGTGCGTCATTGGGGTGGGTCGGTCACGAAAAAAGATGTGGAACTATTATGCAATCGTAGTGGTGAAACCTAAATTCACTGGCACAAGTAGACGTACTGGGAGCATAAAGAAATGATGTCCCTTTAAACTCGTAGGGAAGTACGTAGGAAAGTGACAGTTGAATGTTAGAGGTGAGAAACGAGACGCACGACCACGATCCTGTTGTGTACGATGAGGGCCACGCGCATCTTAGAAAGATGACCGCCGAAGAAATTGATCTTGTCGAGAAGTTACACAGGCAGCACGTGCGCCCACGACATATCCATTCAGCCGTAAGGGAAGTTTTCCCCACAGTGTCTGTGTTGTTCAAGACATATACAATCTGACGTCGAAGTTTAGGGCTGAGGGGAAAAGGCGTCACACCAATCAGGAACTTGAAAACCTGCTACAATCTAAAGAGTTCGTGTATGAAACACGAACGAATGCAACTACGAAGGCCGTGGAAGATGTTTTCTTTGTCATCCTACTTCGTATAAAATGTGGCGTGCATTCCTGCACGTGATGTTGATAGACACGACGTACAAGACCACATGCACAACATTCCGTTTGTTCATGGTTATTGGCGTTACATCGACGTCGAAGTCGTTTTGTATCGCGCATGCATTTATATCGAGGAACGGCAGGACAACTTCACATGGGTACTGGAGCAGATCAGATATGCTCGATGTGTGTGAGCCCCGCGTTATTGTCACAGACAGGGACCTGGCCCTGATGAGCACGTGTGACACAGTGTTCCCGAGTGCTACTAAAAACCTATGCAGGTGACACGTTCGGGAGAATATCAAAAGACGGTGGAATATCCTTTTTAAATCGACATGTGGAAGGATTTTTCATACTGGTGGAAGACCTTGTGTTCGTCTCCCAAAGAGGCGTACGATTACAATTGCAGGAAGATGGAAGAAAAGTTAAATGAAGATGGTAAACGTGTAAGAATTTCATAGTTATTTTTACTCTAATATTTATTTGTTCATTTTTTAAATTTGTTATTTCTTTCAGAGGTATGGGAATAGAATATTTTGGAATAATTGGTTGGTGCCGTACAAAGAGAAATTGTTACTTGTTGGATGTACGACCGCCTTAACTTTGGTGAATTTACAACTATCGGTTGAGGGCCAACATGCCAACTTCAAGAGTTACCTCACAGGGACCAACAATACGTTGCACACACTTGTCGGATATGTTTGTGACCTCGTGCGCGGCTAGAGATGAAATTTGTAAAACATTCAAGGTGTCCCGTGTTAAAAAAAGACCATCGACTGTCATTGTTTTCTAAATTACATTATAAAGTATCCATTTTTTGCCTTAGCCTCCTTGAATCAGAGTTGACGAAAATGGAATGATTCAGGAGTCTGGGGGTTCATGTGGACACCAGTTGTTCACGTCCATGGGCTTGCCATGTGCTTGTCATTTGGAGATATACATCCGAGAAGGTTATATTTTTCTTATACATTTTTTTACTGTTGTCACACGATTGCATATTTTTCACTAATAATTAACCTTTAATCCAGTCCCAAGTATTCCACTCGATGCGGTAGATCCACACTGGATGAAGCTTGATTTCGAGCCAGCGTTCGTCGCGCCGCCTGAACCGACTACGATGTGAAATTTGATGACTTGAAACAAAAGGTTATGTCGTCCTCCCAATCGTCAAGTAAGAAAAAATTGTTTAACAAAGTATTGACTCTTTGTTTAAGAGCAAGTCAAACTTAAAGACCTGAGGTGCGTCATGACAGACGTGGTCGTCCAAATATTAAGGAGCAACAAAGAGAGCGGACTCCAATACATCATAGTATGAGCTGCTAGACACAGCTCCTCTACTTCCTCACAACAAACTATGCCTGACCCGCGAGGCATAACTCCTATAACCCTCAGTTTAAAATGCCCAACAAACGTCTAATCAGGAAAAGGGCTGCTTCAAATGTACAGATTACGGGAGCTGCCCTAGGGTTTCCTTTAATATGAAACCAAAGGACGTGATAAAGTTATGAAGTTTAAGGATCAGCTCCCCTAATGGATTCACCGTACGTTTCGACTATAAAAGATGTGCGGCCTGATGGTAACTGTGGTTTTCGGGCGATCGCGGTGGCTTTAGGGAAAAGTAAAATGAATGGGAATGGGTTAGGCGTCAAATGTTGTCGGAGATGGACAGAAACATGTGGTATTGGCGGAGCAATTTGAACCGTAAGATGCCTGCTATTATGATTCTGTTCGTAATAGCTAAATTGGTTTGGCACAACTAAACCCGCACCGATACCCATTGGCTAACTTTTCCGGCCCATGGACTCGTAATTGCGGAAACATTCAACGTATTGTGCATCTTATTTCTTCATTTGGCACCAGACATGGTTCCGCTGAGAACAGCCCCAGAGCCATTATTCACCTATCCAGTTATCGCACTTGCTCATATTAACGGAAATCACTTTGTTTGCATACAATTTGAAGGGGATTACCCAAAGCCCCGTGTGAGCTATCATTGGCCGAGATATACATATCAACAAGCACTAGAATGGCAAAATATGTATGTGGATCGTCTAAATAATTACGTAGAATAATGGATCGTCATAGAGGCAACAATGTCTCCTGTAAGTTATCATTCTCCGATACTTTATCATTTAATGAAGATCCCTTTATTTGATGATGATGATGATGATGATGATATAATAGTAATAATAATAATAATAGTAATATTAATAATATAGTAATATAATAAGAATTAGTAATAATATATAATAATAATAATAATAATAATAATAATAATATATAAATAATAATAATAGTAATAATAAAAACACAAAATCAAATTGGAGGATAAACTGTCACGGTTTGACTAAACCGTGACATTTAGGGTTTGTCAACGGTCACGGTTAGGTAACCGTGACCGCTTATCGGGCGCATGTCCATGTTCGGGGCGCATGGCCCTTGTTTGGGCGCAGACACTTGTTCGGGTGCATGGCCACTGTTTGGGCGCATGGTAGGTTTTTTTGTAAGAAATATTTACTCAGAAAAATTTTTAAAAAATCAGGCAAAGGTCACGGTTGGGGCAAACCGTGACCTTTTGCTTAATTTTTTAAATTTTTCTAAGTAAAAAATTTTATAAAAACACCTCATTGAACCGGTGGTAGTGGAATTATGGACAATTTTTCTTTTGGAAAACATTAATTTGACTTTGAAAGAACATTATGTCTTCAAAACTAATAACTACTTACTAAGGGATTTAGCCTTGGAAGAAATTCTAATATATCTTCCGAAGCTTAAATCGGCTTCTAAGTACTTATATGTTTTAAAGGAAAATTTTCTTCCGAAGGCAATTAAGTCTCGGAAGTTTTATTCTTCTCTTGAGTAAAACTTCTGAAGTCTAATATTTTTCGAAACCAAATCTGTCTTGGAAGCATAATTACTCTAAGTACATTTTCTTCCAAAACATTTTTTCTAAAACTAAGGAATATCTTCCAAAGTCAATTTTGACTAAATTAACAATTACCATAATGAGCCAATCAAGTTTTTATTTAATTTTTTAGTCAATGGGGCAAAAATCTCTAAGAAAAGATAGTGTAAAGGGTTAAAACTTGAACCCACTAAGTTTTTTTATGAATACCATGTTACTTGAAACTTTCAATTGACTAGCAATATGGGATAGAAACAACATCATCACATATAATGATTATGAGCTTTTTAAAACTTTAGATATTAGATATGTATGAAAAACTTACGTGTCATATGTCATCCCTTGTTTTTTTATTTATAATCTTTTTCATTATAATAATTTATCACAAAGCAACCTTAAAGATACAACAAAAAATAAGGTGTAAAAGCTAAAAGTACATGAAAATATGAATGGTTCGGTTCGGTTTCGGTTAATTCGGTTAACCAAGGGCGTAAAACCAAAACGAAACCGACTTTTGGTTAATTCGGTTTTCGGTTATTTCGGTTTGGTCGGTTTTCGGTTAATTTCGGTTCGGTTTCGTTGATTAATGGTTCGGTTTCGTTGGTTAATGGTTCGGTTTCGGTTAACGGTTCGGTTTTTACTCACCCCTACTTTTGAAGTCGCACAAAACAACATCCTCTAATGAGATAAAAAAAAAACCATTTACTAAGTGATGGTCTCGGCAAGTTGGAGTTTCTTAAAGCTCGATATACGGTTTTCTCCAACAAACCATTTTTTTTCGTGATTGTTTGAGGAGATTAAGGTTCTTGGTTTTTTATGGTAAACTAGTTGGTTTCTCCCCCGCGCTTCGCGGCGCGGTTGAACCGATACCTGGGTAAGTCGGGAAAAGGCTCGGAAATGCCTGTTTGTTGTGACTGCAAACTAACCGTTTGACCCATTTCCTAAAATTATATAAAGAGGGAAGGAGACCAACCTCTATCCATCGATTGGAAGAGGCAAAAGCGAAAAAGGTATGCCCACATGGAGTTGTAACTGGTTCATATAGTAATTTCAAGCAAAGTGTGCAATCAAAATCATCAGTACGTGCTGGTCTCCATGGACTCTACTCCCAAATAAATTGGTTGTTATCCTCTCTAAATTCCATAGAGCATTACTGTGTCACATCAGAAAAGGAAAAACATATTATTATGTGTTTGATTGCATATTAAGAGAAAATATGACTGCAAATAGTTGTCTTATTTACAATTATAAACATGAAAGTGAAAAGGAACAAAAAAGGATAAAGTTGAAGATAATACATACCATGTATGTTATTAACAGAAAAATTAAAAAAATAAGGACCATATAAGTAGAGGCGCAAAAAGGACAGGTCATGTGGGTTGGGTAATGGGTCAAACGGGTAATTCTACAATATAGTTTAAAGCATGTAACTCATGTACGAGTCGAAATGGATTGATCTAGAACAATTTGGTCCAAAATGTTTAATATTTATTGATAATAATTAGTGTCAAATGTAATTACAATTTAGGAAAATAATACTATTCCAGTAGTAATCTAGTTACATAAAGAAAATGATTTAGGAGGTTTTATATATTAAAATTACATATAGGGGACTTCCAACCATTTGGCTCCTTTCCTCTTAAGCTAACTATTTTTTTATCTTACCCATTTACCATGATAAAGATAAAACATGACAAGAATTAACCTATTTAGAAGTAAATGTGTTGAAATTGCCACCTCCTAAGGTGGACAAGTATAATTTACAATATTATTACCTTGAAGGATCGACCTGAAGACCAGAAATAATTGCATCACGGGCTTGCTCAAACCTCTCTAACTGCCAACAGCTTGTCATCAAATTAGGTGATGTGTTTGTATAGAAAGCATTGAAATATATTCAATGCAAGAGCCTAAGAGAAAGGAGATGAAAGTAATGGGATCTTACCAAAATGAGTGCATTTGCCTTCAATATGTATGGAGTTGCTGATTGACTTCTCATGTTCATAAATTGCTCACCATCCTTCAATGCAAGCTAAAAACAGAAATTCAAATATGATTATGAAGGTGTCCTCCGAAATTGGTAACTTACAAAGAAACAAAGAATGAGCAAGGTCATACAAAAATTGAATTTCAAATACTCAACACACAAACATAGGTACCAGACATAAAAGGAAACACCTAGCATCTAAAATTATCTTTAAAATTATAAAATAATGAATGTTCTTATGTTGATTTTACAAAAAAACAAACAAACAATGGGAGTCATCATAAGCCACCAAAGTAACCCTTAATCATATACCACAATACCTCTGCAGCTTTGGTTCAAATGTTTGAAATAGAAACTACAATGTGCAATTCACAGACAGATCTAAACTAAGCAAATATTTATACCCCAAACTACTCCCAAAGGACATCAATTAGGTATCAACACACAATCCAAGATCTGACAGAAAAAATAAGGATCATACAAATATTTTATGTCACACAACATATAAACACAGAACAGGGAAAAATAAAGGGAAACCAAGAGCACCAATGACCTGATGATCGCAACCACAACTACCAACTTAGATATATGAAACCACTTGTTAAAAAAAACCATAACATTCAACTCATGCATAGCACTATCATATAAATGACATACACTAATAATTACTAATAAAATTCATAATACATAATAATACAAAGTCACCTGTGCAAGCCACCAGCTGACGAAGTACGTATCAAAACACAATCCAAGATCTGACAAACAAGTCAGAATCATACAAATATTAGTTTGACACCAATACTCACTGCCACATAAATCAACCTTGTGATCAGAAAAAAATTTATGTAATCCTCCAACGCAACACCCACATTCAACCTCAACTTTAACAATAACGACAGGCCAAAAGTAACTCCATATACCCACACACAAAACATTTTATGCCACCACAGCAACAGCATCTTGTATAAAAAATAAACTAACATAACATTCAACACATGTATAGCATTATCATATAAATCAGTGCAAGTAACAGTCACCTGTCGAAATACCTACCAAATGATCACCCAAAGTATCATCAACAAATATAGACCCATAAAATAGAAAGGAAGCCAAATCAACAGCAGTAGGCACATATCAAACAATAACCTAATATCTAATCAACCAAATTAGATCTATACAATTGTTCACAATACTAAAAGATAAAGGACAATCGACCAAAAGCACATGACCTAACAATATGTATTACTGTAAACAAAATAACAGAGAAAAAAAACACACAGCTCAAACTCACAACTACAATTAGCAATCACATGACAAAGGAACTTAACACACACATACATACAGAACAGCCAAAAAATCCCAATCAACAGCAGCAAGTTCAAAAACATAGCACTCAAATAAAACCTACGCAATACTTTTGCACTACCGTAAACACATATCAAACGATCACCTAATATCTGAACAACAAAATTAGATCTATACAATGGTTCGCCGACATAAAAGCTAACAACAGCAACATAATATTATGTATTACTCCAAACAAAACCTTATACACCAACATAATATTATGTATTACTCCAAACAAAAACCTTATACACCAACATAATATTATGTATTACTCCAAACAAAAGAACAGACTAAAAGCACGCACACACAAATATATAATAGAGAAATAGAGAACCAAACCAACAACAGCAATTAGCACCTCTAACAACCACAAACACCAATCAAGATGTACAAAAGTAATCCGGCTAACTATGCCACTACAAACAAAAACACAGAACAATGACAAAAAAACCCAATCAACAACAACAATCTACGAAAACACAACATTAACACATCAGGAAACATTTGATCGCCAAAACATAAGACGCATAAAATTAGCCCCGCAAGGAGTAAAATTCAGAGAGAACACCAACATGCAACCCTAAAAAATCACAATCCGATTACATAAAGAAGAGGATGAAACGAAAAACGGAGAAAACATGAACCTGAAAGCCATAACAATGATCGGAGAGTCAGTGAGTGTAAAGCACAACTGTTGGATCTAGAGTGTATAGGTCTAGATCATTTTGTATAGGCTTAGTACTTGGATCAAGTCTTGTAATTAATACTTGTAACAGTCAATATATATATATATATGTGTGCATTGAATCTATAGGTTAACCCATATATATGTGTGTGTTGCTTTGGGACTTGATAGGGAGAAACAATATACTTGGTAGGATTCCTGAAATTGACCAAGTGTAAGAAACATCTACGGATGAACATTATTGTTAATCCGTAGATATGTTTCTTACAAGACCAAATCACCGTGAATATTCCTGCGGATGATGAACAACTGCATGAAGTGAAGACTCCTACGGAAGACAGAGTTCCTACGGAAGAACAACACTTCTACGGAAGACCAAGTCATCTACGGAAGAACAAAGCTCCTGCGGACGACAAGACTCCTGCGGAAGAACAGAAGTGTGATTTCAAATACCAAGAAGTCAAACAAGTCAACACAATCAATAACAAATCCCAAGAGATCCGGTGTTTCCTTAGCCGACTCAAACCATCTATAAATACGAGTCCTAGGTTTCACATCTCGGGGAACACAATCAATCAATATTACGACTATCAAGAGTTACATCATCGTGCAACCCTAATCGCCGCAACATCAACAACAACATTATTCGATTCACAGAATTCATTGTTCATAGTTATTCTTTATTATTATTTTGTAATCATTAATTGATAATTAATGAAATATGTTTGAATATTATTGAGTTTGCATTTACTGTGTTTTGTGGTTGTGTTCATCGTTAATCATTAAAACAATTAAACGTCAATTAATGATAATTCCGCGATCATTGAATTGATTTATTTAACACTGATAATTCCTGAATTGAGATCCTCGGATTCACAGGTGGTATCAGAGCTTGGTGCTCATTGATTTAGATCAATTGATCTATCAGTATTAAAATTGTTTAATTGATTTTCAAACAATTAAATCAGCGACTTATCATTCAGCAAGCATTCTCTCATTGCTTGTTTGATTTAGATCTATATTCAAATCAATTGAATACTATATTTGAGTCTTTGATAGATTTGTCTATTTTAACATTCAGTTTTGATTCATAATTTGCATCAAACATGAGTACTTTTGGTGGAGGATCTTATCAACCGCCGAAGTTGGAAACTAAAGCTGATTTTAAGTCCTGGAAGATCAAGTTCAAAATCATATGAACTACACAGATTCTGACTTGTGGGAGTACATCACTCAGGGTCCTTATATTCCACCCACACTTGGGCCAGATTATAATGATAAAAATCAGCCGATCAGCACAAAGAACTTGTCACCTGATAGTGTCAAGAAGGTCAAAGTCGATATTAAAGCATACAGTTTGCTTAGTATGGCTTTGCCAGAAGAGATCTTAATCAGGTGCGAGAATTACAAAACAGCAAATTCCTTGTGAAGATACTCCACACTCTCTGTGAAGGGAGTGATGAGATCCGAAGCATCAGGAAACATACCCTCAGATCACAATATGAAACCTTTCATCATATTGAGGGTGAATCAATTCCTTAACAACTCCATAGATTTATGCAACTTGTTACTGAGATGAACATATTGGAGTTGAAGTATACTACTGAGGAACTCAACAAGAAAATGCTTCAAACTTTGCCTGAAAGTTGGAAGCAAACAGTGTCCATATTCAAGAACACCATAGATCTCAAGACAACTGGTCTAGATACATTGGTTGCTAAGGTAGAAGCTCTTGAACTGGATGAACAATTAAGAAACAAGAGTGTGAGAACTCATATCTCACCTTATCACTTCAAAGAAACCAAAAATGCTGGAAGTGCATTTATCTCAAATAATGAAGGTGATAACTCTTGTACTTTGAGTGATGATGAAGAGGAAGTTAGTTTCTATGCCTCCAAACCAACTAAGAAATCATCTCAAAGTAAGAATCAAAAGGAAAAGGGAAGATCTGCTGAGAAAAGAGATACTTCAGCAACTGCAAACTCTTCTCAACAAAACAAACAGTCAGAACCAATAACTGTGATATTGGATTCTGAAGAACAAAAAGCCCTTTGCAGCTTTTAGTTCTAGCTTTCAAGCATATCTTGGAAGTTTACTTACATCAGCAAACATCTGCTAGCAAGATTTGGAGGAACTACCTCCTGATGTAGTAGAAGAGATGGATCTACAATGGCAGATGGCTATGATTGCTTACAGAGCTAAGCAATATCTGCAGAGAAATAAAATCTGGCTGCAACAAGTAAAACATCAAAGATTGGTGTTGACAAGTCAAAGTCAGATGTTTCAAGTGCAATCTCTATGGACACTTTCTATAGAGTGCAACCAACAATCATCTCAGCAGCATCAGCAGCAGCAGCAGCATCAACATCAGCAGCAACAGCAATATCAGAATCAGCAATCAACCTCTCAAAGATCTCTGCATAGACAACCTCAGCTAACATCCCCACCAGCCACAAATGCATCAGCAGGACCAAGCAATTCTAAGGAGTCAGGGCTGATCATACTTCAAGATGGAACATGTGACTGGAGTCTGTATGAGAAGGAAGTCTTGGAGGAGAATCAAGCATTAATGGCACATATGGAAAACAAAGTTCCTCCTATGGCCAGAGAGGTAAAAGACAGGTTATGTTCATCAACATGTGTTGAGGAAGTTGAACGATATAGAGTCCATGCTCAACAATTGGCTGATAAAGTAAAGGAAACAATGATTTTGAATGAATCACATTTAAGAGAACATAAATTATATCAAATCAAAATCAGTTCTTTGCAAAAAGATTTAGAAAAATATGTTTCTGAAAACTACAGCCTCAAAGCCCAAGTTGAGCATCTGACCATTTCCTTAACAAAATCCATGGCTGATCATGCATCCACTGAAGTGAAACTTCAGAAGTTTCAACTATCATCTCAGCAATATGAGAAGTTGCTAAACTCTCATATTGAATCAAAGAACAGGTCCGGGTTGGGTTATAATGCTGTTGCACCACCTATTAATGATAACTACACACCTTTACCTAAACCAATGACTAACAATTTGTCAAATCATTTTGTTCCAAGCACCAAAATTGACATAAAAACAAGTCATATAAACATCAACAGTGAAGCTGAGATGAGTGAAACTGAATCTACTGAAACAGAATCACTTAAACATAATGAATCAGATTTTGATAAATATGATTACTTGGATGATTCTGATGAACATGATACTGAATAACTGAACATTGGTAAGAATGTTCAAGTTGAAACTGGTCTTCCGCGAGTTCTTGAAGAATCAAAGCTGCAGTATCCTCCAAAGCAACGAAACATGCTGAAGACTATCTGCAAGAGGATTGCTGAATTGAATGAAGGACTTCAAGAACTGAACCTTCACAAAGTTGATAACTGCGGATCAAGTGCTGAGGTACCTTTATCTTCTTTAGATAAAGGTAAGAAACAAACAACAAAGAACAAGAAGAAATCGATCGTTGAAGATCTGCGGAAAGAGAAACCTGAAGAATCCGTAGAACATCTGCGGAAAGCAAAAATTGCCAAGTCCGTAGATCATCTGCGGAAGGCTAAAACTACTGAATCCGCAGAAAAGCAACGGAGGAAAGAAACCGAATCTACGGATGAGGTCAAAAGGGCTGCCAATAAACATGCATAGAAAATGTTGAATATCAAGCAACAAAAGGCAGCCAAAGGCAAACAAGAAACGGCTGATGATGCTCCTAGCAAAGACAAGAAGAAATCAGGTGATCCATCAGGAAAGGAGTTAAAGTCTAACAAGAACAAGAAAAAGAAGTCTGAATCTGAAGAAAATTCAGAAGACAATATTGCAAATGGTGTGATATGAAGAATCACAATACTGATGAATGCTACTTCAGCAGCTATTGTTCCATATGCAATATGAACAATCACATGACTGCTGATTGTTACTTCAACAAACACTGTCCCATATGTGACAAAAATAACCATTCAACTCAGGAATGTTATTTCAATAAGAAGAACAAGAAAAAGAGCAAAAAGAAGTCACAAGATGCATCATCTGAATCAGATTCTCAATCCTCAGAAAGTGACAAAGAGTCAAAGATGCAGAAAGAACAACAAAAATCAAAGAAAAGATCCAATGCTGCGGATAAGCCTTTGAAGAAGAAAGCACCAACACAGTCTAAGACACCTCACAAAAAGGTGATCTGTCAGATAATCAGACTGAAGTGGATGACAGTTTCTTTGATAACTTTGCAAAAGGAACTCCTGTGCCTCAATCAAAGCTGAAAGATGAAGAACTTTCAAAAATACAGGATCTTCCTCAAAGTTAAAATATCAACCGAAACAAGATAAGTTGAAGAAAGAAACAGATAAGCATGAAGACATCCAAAAACCTGAATCATCTTCAACAGAATCATCCTCACCACCATCAAATCAGAAAGAAACAACTAATACTGAAACTTCAAGATTAATTCATGACAGAGTAACTATTATTGACACTTCTGGCAAACCCAAGACAATTAAGGCTTGGGTTGTCAATTCTAACTGATTTCTTTTTATGTGCAGGAACAATCATGGAGAGCTGACAACAAGTGGTATGTTGACAGTGGTTGTTCCAGACATATGACAGGAAACTGTGCACTTTTCCAAGACTTCAAACATAAACATGCCTCTTATGTGGATTTGGTGGGGATAAGAAGTGAGGTAAAATAGTTGGTGAGGGAATGGTAACAAATGATGTTTTAACATTTGAAAAAGTAAATTACTCTGAAAATTTACAGTACAATTTACTAAGTGTATCTCAAATTTGTGATCAAATTACACTACACTATTTGATAACACTAACTGTTACATTCTTAACCTAGGTTTTACAGTTCCAGCAGACTGGATCCTTCTTAAAGCATCAAGAAAAGGAAACACATACGTTTTGGATATGAACAACACATCACTCACAAGCCATGAGACATGCCTGCTATCTAAGTCTTTAGAAGATGAATCACAATTGTGGCATAAAATGAAGGCTTGCTCATTCAACTTAAGAACATGAATAAATTTAAAAATGATTGTACAGGATACTAAAGAAAGAATTTACAAGTGTGTCATCATGTGTCATTCATGTAAAGGAAACAACAAGAGTGTCTCATAAATCCAATGAAAATAACCTATACACTACGCCCTCAATTCTTCACATGGACCTCTTTGGCCAACCAATGTAGATGAGATTGGAAAGGCATATGTTTAGTGATCACAGATGATTTCATAGATTACTGGTCTTTTTTTTAGAACTAAGGATGAGACCAACATCTTGAAACCATTATGAGACTGTATAGTTGAGAATCATACTTGATCTTAAAAGCTTAAAATTATGTAGGAGTGATCAAGGAACTGAATTAATGTAATGCAAATCTTGGATTCTTTTTGATGACAAAGGGATTTAGCAAGACAATATAGTTCTCCTAGAACTCCTACAACAAAATGGTGTGCTAGAAAGAGAAATAGAACTCTCATAGAAGCAGCCAGAACAATGCTAGCTGATTCTCAGTTGCCCATAACTTTCTGGGCAGAAGCTGTGAATACAGCATGCAATGTTCAAAATAGAACATTAATTGTGAAAGAACATAATAAAACTCCATATGAGCTCTTGTTTAAAAGGAAACCTTTTATAGGATATCTTAGAGCTTTTGGGTGTCATGTGTCTGTACTAAATACTAAAGAACAATTGGGAAAATTTTCTGAAAAAGCCTATGATGGTTTCTTTGTTGGATATTCATCCACTTCTAAATCATATAGAGTCTATATTCCAGAACATAACATAGTTGAAGAGACTCCCAATGTTTGTTTTGATGAATCCATTTTTACTACAAATGTAAAAGGATCATCTTGGTTATTTGATATAGATGCATTAACTGAATCATTTAACACTGGTTATTTGATCAATGCAGGTTCTGCGGATACATGCTATCCATTTGTGCCTCCAAGTTTGAATGAAGTGCCCCTGACAGCTGACCCACCAAGGGCACCACCCTCAACTGCACCTCATCAAGAATCAAGTCAGAAGCATGAAATTACATCCGGAGAAGAAAATCCTTCATCCACAGCACATGTCAATACATCCACAGATGTACCAGTATCCGCAGATGTAAGTCCTGTTTCAGCCACTGATCAAAAGGATAGAGAGGAGGTTTGAATCAACAAACCATGCTAGCAAATCAACAATGTTCATCCGTGGATGGTGCTGTAACTCCTACGGAAGTACAAAATGCCTCCGTAGATGTTGCAGTTACTCCTGCGGAAGAACAAAATGCTTCCGTAGAACCCTACGGAAGAAGACAACCCAGCAGCAACTGACGCTCAAGCTGATCCTACTGAACATGAGCCTTTTGATTACTTCATAGACTCAACTTCTCACCTGAATCCATCTGCTTCAATGGGCATCTCAAAGTTAGAATCCACAATTCCAGTTGATGTTGTTTCAACAAGAAAATCCACAAGTCTCATCCAACAGATAATATCATTGGAGACCTGAATGCAAGAACTACAAGGAGCAAAGGAGGAGTGGCAAACATTTGCTTGTTCACCTGCTTTTTGTCTCAACACGCAAACTTACTGCTAAACATTACAGTTGCTCTAAGGATAATAGCTGATTGAGGCTATGCAAGAAGAACTTCAACAATTCAGAAAACAGAAGGTGTGGAATCTTGTAGATTTGCCTCAAGGTCAACATCCAATTGGAACAAGGTGGCTATTCAAGAACAAGCTGGATGACAGGGTATAATCGTGAGAAACAAAGCAAGGCTTATTGCTCAAGGATATACTCAAGAAGAAGGGATAGACTATGATGAAGTTTTTGCTCCAGTGCAAGATTAAGCTATAGTAGGATATTCCTAGCTTATGCCTCATCCAAGAGACTTCACAGGTCTACAAACTGGATGTAAGTGTTGCATTTTTATGGGAAGATTGATGAAGAAGTCTATTGGTCAACACCACTGGTTTGAGATCCTCTATCATCATAGTATGTTACAAGCTTGATAAACTCTTGTATGGTGCTGCACCAAGCACTCCAAGAAAGTGGTATGACACCTATCTCATATTTCTCTATCAGATAGCACAAGAGAGGTACCTTGATGAACTCTTCTTCTCAAAATGGTACATCGAATGATTTTTGTGCTGGTTCAAATATATGTTGATGACATCATATTTGGATCGACTAACAAGAAACTGTGTCAAAGCTTTGAAGACTTAATGAAATCTGAATTTCAGATGAGCTCCATGGGAGAATTGACATTCTTCCTTGGCTTACAAGTTCATCAGAAAACAGATGGCATTTTCATCAATCAAGAAAAGTACATTCATCAAATTTTGAAGAAGTACAATCTTGCTAATTCAACTTCATGCAAGACACCAGCATCAACAATAGACAAGATTATGCCTGACCCTGCTGGAAAATCAGTAGATCAAAGATTGTATAGATCAATGATCGGTTCTTTAATGTACTTAACTGCTAGTAGACCTGACATAATGTTTGCTGTTTGTGTTTGTGCCAGGTATCAATCAGACCCAAAAGAGTCCCATCTGAATGCTGTGAAGAGGATATTCAGATATCTGAAAGGCAAACCAGCACTAGGACTGTGGTATCCAAAAGATGGAGATTTCAGTCTTTACTCTTATTCAGATAGTGACTATGGAGGGTGTAACACAACAGAAAATCCACAACTGGTGGATGTCAGTTTTTAGGACCAAGACTTGTTTCTTGGCAGTGCAAGAAGCAAACCAATGTATCTGTATCCACAGCTGAAGCTGAGTACATAGCTGCTTCAGCTGGTTGCTCTCAAGTTCTTTGGTTGCAAAACCAATTACTTGATTATGGTTACAATTTCCTTCAAACACCTATTCATATTGATAATTCAGCTGCTATGTTTATAACTGCTAACCTAGTTCAACATAGTAAACAAAACATATTGAAATCAGATACCATTTTCTGAGAGACTGCTCAGAAAGGGTCTAATCAAGTTAGTCAAAGTGGACACAACAAATCAGCTTGCTGATTTTTCACTAAAGCCTTTGATTCTGTTAGATTTAATTTTCTGATAGAATCTTTGGGGATGATTAACTTAGAGTAAACCATCAAAAGCATATGACTGACTTTGTGTAGAGTAATAGTTAGGGATGATTTAAGTGTCTGATAGAACATTTGTGCATGCATTATGTACGGGAAATGATAGTAGACTATGCTTGGCTTTCTTTAACAAAAACTCAAACTGACTTGTATCATTCTGATATGTGAGTAGGTTCATCTTGAGTGGAAACTAAGCTAAGAGCATGCCAAACTAAAAGATACAGGTATCTGTCTGTGGGAATTCCATTTTGAGAATCAGGAAAGTACGTTATCTCCTGATGTGATCAAATCACTTACACAAGCACACTATCTAAAATACTTATAATCTTCTATCTTTGTAAAGTCATATTCCTCTGTTTTGTGTGAACAAAGACCTGGGAATATGATTAAAGAGTGTGATCTTCATTCTCCCTCTATTTTGTGTCAACAAAGACCTGGGTTAAGTTCACCTCTGTTTTACGAAAGTAAAGACCTGGTGACTATGAAGATCATATCTCAGCTCTAAAAAGAATCACTTGTGCTCAATTGTACATCAATTCAAAGAGCTTCAACATCAAAGCATCCATGAGACTGTAATATGTCTCAAGATAGAACTTATAATTTAATGTACATAGTCATTAAGTGTGAAAAGTAGTGATTTGCCTCACCTACGGAGGACAAACTCTACTGAAAATTGAATGCGGAACTCATGATAGTTACTGATTAACAAACTTCACAACATGATAAATAGCATGCCTAGTTGATACATTACTCATGTATGAATTTAAGTGGATCTATATACTTACAATCAAGTGTGCAATGAATCAAATAATCAACATCAGCAGAAGCCGAGTCATAGTATGATCCCTTTATATATATATATGCATGCATGTAATTGTTTAAGCCAGATGTTTAATTTGTCCTCTTAACTGATTTTCTCTCACTTAGACTGTCATATGCCTTTCATGCCTGTTCACAACTTAAATTTATGATGAATGCAATAGTTTAACATTAATCACAAATTTAGGGGGAGTAGTTCATGCATGAAAATAATAAAAAGCTGTTAATTGATTTAATTTGCTTTGAAGGAATTGGAACTTGAGCACTAACTTGAATGCAGGATACATGACACTTGCTTTCTTGTACTTAATTGCCATGCAAATAAAGTCAACAATGTCTAACATCAACAATTGATTCTACTTAGTAGACATCATACATTTAAAGTTTTAACAGAACTTTAAGTTCCACAGAAGTTTCAGTAATACTTCTCATCCGTAGAAGTAACAGTGAAATTTCTGCATCCGCAGAAGTTTAGTAATTCTTCTCATCCGTAGAAGTATTAGTGAAATTTCTGTTTCAGCAGAAAACAGATGCATTGTTTGAGCAAAGGCATTCGCAGATGTTAAGACATCCGCAGATGTTAAGGTTTCGCAGATGTTCTGCGAAAGAAGTAATGCATTCTAAATAAACTTGGTATACGGAAAGGAATAAATGGAAGTGGGCCCAACATAATTAATAAAAGAATTAATGTGTTGTGCTTATAAATAAAGGTTCTGACTCTAAGAATTCATTAATCAATTTTACAGACACTTTCAGTTTCTAACCTAGAAACACGCCCACTTTCCCCCTCATTCAAATTTTCAAAAATCCGTTCCAAGAAAAGCATAATCAACATTATCCAGTAATCGATTATTATTATTGCGAAGGTAAATCATGTTCTAATTTTCAGTACGAAACTGTTAATCGGTTATTGCCATTAAACGATTCGACTTCATGAATGCTAACTCGATTTCGTTGTTGTTTACAGATGTCAAACAGATTCGCAAAGGAACAAATGTGTTCGTTCTTGAATGCTGATGATCCTGCGGCTGAAGGATGTCGAGATATCATAAGATATCTTCGACGGTCCAGGCTCTTCTACGCCTTAACGGCAGAGCCTGTGATCCATCAGGCACACATAATCGATTTTTGGAACTCTGCACGGGTTGAACAACAAGGCGATGAGGAAGTGATTGCTGCTGAGATCCTGACTGAGCGTATTCAGATCAATGAAAGCACAATCAGAAGATGTTTGGAATTGGGTGATCGAGAGATTGGGCACCCTGATGTATTCAATAATGAATACATTGAGAAGGTGTTTAACCTGATGGGATATGATGGCGACTTCGAAAAAGGAGAGATAAAGAAGGGAAGGCTTTGTAAGCCATATCGATTTCTATGCCATACATACCTGAAGTGCATATCCAACAGGAAGTCAGGGCTTGACAGATTTTCTCGACACATATCTTCAGGAATCATTAGGATCTTCGAGGGTAGAACGTATAACTACTCCAAGTACATCTTCAACTGCCTAAGTGATCAAGTCAAACTTCAGTGGAATGATAAAATGTACATGTTCCCAAGATTTCTACAACTGGTGATCAACTCTGAACTTCCAAGGCTGGACATAGTAGGAGAAGTGTTTGTGCAAGCACACTTGGGCAAATCTGTGCTGAACAAAATTAGTGGGAAGTACCAGGGTGAGGACATGCCCATGTTCGCCCATGTTGTGGATGCCCAAGCAGATTTACCACAAGAATTGGTTTGGGTAGATGAAGAAGCAGAGTCATCTGCTGAATCTGTTCAAGGGTCTCACTCACCAAGCCAAACACCACCACTTTAACATCAATCACCTAGCCTAACACCCTCATCAATCACAACACACCAGCCAGCATCAACACCCAACCAATCTCACCTATTCATCACCATGAATCTCCACTGCTGATATCTTCATCTTTTACCAAAAACACCCAGCCAATCTCACCAGCACAATAACAATCCCCATCACCTTCTCATTCATCCTCATAACACACTCAACCTCTCTCTCCACTTCAAATCCAATCCCCTGTTCAACCACCACCAGACTCACCAAAGCAAGCATCACCGGAAAGTGCTAGCACTAAACTATTTGAGATAACTGAGTCTATAAACTCTGTGCACTCAGGAGAGACTGAGTTACTATCTCAAGCTAGCACTGTTCCCATCTCACCCACAACACTGAAGAACAAGTGCCATCAGACCATACTGAACCCATATCTCTAATGAAAGATAATCAAACTGCTGATGAGCAAAGGGAAGTACAACAAGAGATTGCTGAGGATGTCATTGCATATCATGAAGATGACTTAAGTGATAGTGACATTCCAGTCAGCAAAAGTTTTTGGTTGCTGAGTACAATAAGCTTGTACTCAAATCAAATAACAGCAAAGCAAAGAATACAAGAGCTGAAAGGCATCATTCAAGAGAAAGATGAAGAGCTGATAATGAAAGAAGCAAGTCTGAAAAGGCTGAGAGAGGATGCAAAATGCAACAATGAAGTTATCGATGCACTTTTGCAAAAAGAACAAGAGTTGCAGGCATCCTTGAAAATTAAGCAAAGTGATAAAGCTCAACTGATCAAACAGAAAGATGAAGAGATAGAGGAGCTGAAAAGGAAGATTTCTGATCTGAAAAAAGGAGAGGCCCCAAGTGTTGAACAATTAAAACCATCTGCTGAAGCTCCTAAGCAATTGATTTTATATTCCCAGAAAAGACAATACTTGGGTGCAATCAAAAAGAAATCTGAAGAAGAAGCCTCTCCAAAAAGGCAAAAGCTTCCATCCCCTGAACTTACACCTTCAGTAGATGTGTCTACTGTGAAGATATCATCCGGAGATGATGATGAAAGTGATAAAGAATGGGAGGAGCTGACCAAGATGGAGTCCCCCACTGATCAAAAGAAAGCAAAGGCCGATGACCTTCTAACCACAACAGATATTATGGAAGAGAGGCCTGATTCAAGCATGTTCATGACCCTCATCAACCATGGTTTTCCTTATGACATGGTTGAGAGGATGAATTCTACTGAAATGAAGAATATGCTGAAAGAATTTGAACTTGCAAGATTCATAATCCCAAACTATGATTATGAAGCCTTCACAGTCTTTCAGTCATTAGAGAAAATCAAGAAAGACTTGGGCCATTGTGACACAGCTAAACTAACAAAGTACAATATGACATGCTGGTTACAAGGTCACAATTACAAACCGCATGAGCTCAAAGGAAGATCTACTGGAGAACTGCGGAGGATGATGGAGCATGTGATGACTGTGGAACTAGAAACTGGTGTCAAATTCAGAACCACAGCTCCACATCCAACTCATGACAAACAAAGCAAACTGTCAGCTGATCCAATAACTGTGGAACCCAAGGATCAGCATAAAGCAAAGGACAAACTCATCAGAGAACCAAGGGAAGTCATCCCAGGCAAAGTATGGCCCCTTGGTACTACTGTTAGAGAAATCACTGATCAGAAGTCCACTCTGATTCAGTTGATTGATCATCTCACAACTCCCAACTCAGCTGAAGAAAACAAGATCATGGCTTGGAAATATGATCAAGAGTGGGATTGTGCAGTGATCAAGAGGACATCAGGAAGAGTTGAATACTTCCATGATGTGTTTTCAGTTCCATGCCTTCCTGAGAGTGATCTCAAGGACCTGCAAAGCCTTACCATTACAAATTACCCAATACATCCAAGGGGCAGGGACTTCTCAAGCATAGTGGGTAAACTGAAAACAAAGTTCAAAGATGATGTGCTGATTGAAGCTAAGAGATGATGATGAGCACAAAAGAAGAATTAAAGGGCTGAAAAGATATAAGTCCAATGCCTCTGAATCCGTAGATGATAAATTTCTAAAGAGGGTTGGCTATAACAATAGGAACTCAGCAGCCATCAAGCACATTGAAGGGACTCAATACACACTCCCTATCACTGAATGGGGATATGTAGAGAGGACAAAAGAACTGGTGCTGCTGAGGAATGCAGAGAACAAACGAGCTGAAAAGATCAGGATCTTTGATCCTGCGAAAATCAAGCTACTTCATCCGAGCTACACTTCCTATCTTCATGACAAATTCTTTCCGAAGCTGAGTGATGAAGCAGCTCAAAATGATTTGTTCCTGCATGTTCACATGATACAAGTAATTGACAAACTTCATGCAAAGGCCTATAAATGACGCAGACATAATGCAGGCTCGCTGAAGGGAACAGAGTATGATGAAGTCACAGAACTCCGACTCTCCGAACAAGATGAACTTGAAGTAGTGAAGAATGACAAAGTCTTGGAGACTCTCACTACAGAGGAGGATGTTCTGGGACTGGCTTCGAGACTCTGAAGAAGATTAGCAAAATGGAGATCAAATACAAGTATGATGATTAAAAGGCTACTGTATCTTACTTCTACAACAAAATCATATCAAGAGTCAAGGAGCTTGCAGTTTTGAAGGACTGATTATAAGGAGCTAAGCCTAAGGGAGAGTATTGTTGGATCTAGAGTGTATAGGTCTAGATCATTTTGTATAGGCTTAGTACTTGGATCAAGTCTTGTAATTAATACTTGTAACAGTCAATATATATATATATATGCATTGAATCTATAGGTTAACCCATATATATGTGTGTGTTGCTTTGGGACTTGACAGGGAGAAACAATATACTTGGTAGGATTCCTGAAATTGACCAAGTGTAAGAAACATCTACGGATGAACATTATTGTTAATCCGTAGATATGTTTCTTACAAGACCAAATCACCGTGAATATACCTGCGGATGATGAACAACTGCATGAAGTGAAGACTCCTACGGAAGACAGAGTTCCTACAGAAGAACAACACTTCTACGGAAGACCAAGTCATCTACGGAAGAACAAAGCTCCTGCGGACGACAAGACTCATGCGGAAGAACAGAAGTGTGATTTCAAATACCAAGAAGTCAAACAAGTCAACACAATCAATAACAAATCCCAAGAGATCCGATGTTTCCTTAGCCGACTCAAACCATCTATAAATACGAGTCCTAGGTTTCACATCTCGGGGAACACAATCAATCAATATTACGGCTGTCAAGAGTTACATTATCGTGCAACCCTAATCGCCGTCACATCAACAACAACATTATTCGATTCACAGAATTCATTGTTTATAGTTATTCTTTACTATTCTTTGTAATCATTAATTGATAATTAATAAATACGTTTGAATAATTATTGAGTTTGCATTTACTGTGTTTTTATGGTTGTGTTCATCGTTAATCATTAAAACAATTAAACGTCAATTAATGATAATTCTGCGATCATTGAATTGATTTATTTTAATACTGATAATTCCTGAATTGAGATCCTAGGACTCACAACAACACCTGTAAATCAAACCCAACAATAACCATCCGATTACACAAAGAAGACGATACCTCTGACGACCAACCACCGCAAGCCACCGTCGCTAACAACTCCGAAGAAGGCAACTACAATCCGTCAATGTCAAAGCTCAGATCCTACTCATCGTTCGAAGACCAAACCGTTTATTGTGCGGCAAGCAGATGGAACAATCGGGTGAATTGGGGGTTAGGGTTTGGAATTGGACGGGGGGATTTGGGTGTGGATGTCGTGGAGGGAGAGGGAGGAGGAGGGTGGTTAGAGGAGGCGGAGGAGGAGGCGGCGGCCGCGGGGTCGTGGTGGTGGGTCGGTGGATTTGTGGGGGGTGTGATCGGCTTCCATGGTGGTTGATGTGCGGAGCTTGTTGGCGTGATGGACGCGGTGGTCGCAGGCGGAGCACAGGGCGGCGACGTCGGCGTCTTTGTTGCAGAAGTCGCACTGGATCTTCATCAATGGAGGTTTTGCGGTGGTGATGATGGTGGTGGTGTGAAATTGGGACTGATGCGTGTTTCGATTGGATGAAAAGGACCAGAGGGGGTGGAAATACCAAAATTACCCCTTGGTACTATTCATCATGTCAAATCACAGTTGGTAAATTAATATTAGGTAATAATAGAGCAAACCTGAAATCCTTGCAATGGTCTCATTATTATAATTAAAAATCTCTAACGTACATATGTTTTCATTTCAAGATAGTCTTGTTCTAGCGGTTTCATTTCAGAAATCTCTTTTTCTATCTACCGTCCACGGACGTAGTTTTTTCATCAATTAAATTATACGTAGTGGATAAGGAGGGGACGCTAATAGTGATGACATGGACACAACTAAAGCTCCAAACACTACTTTATGATACTTAAAGGAGGCTCCAAACTTATGAGGCGTTAATTCCTTATCGAACTCCAAACACAACTTTGTTTACAACATTGTATCAATAGAACTTATAATACTAGTTATTTACTTTACTTGAGTTTATTAAAAACATATAAATAATATTTTAATTAAACAACTATCAGACTAAAAAAATACAATTAAATCCTTAATTTATCAGTTAGATCTAGAATACGATGGTATACTAACGTTCAAATGCTACGACAAAACACAACGACCGACAAACTCACCTTCACTCGTACTATAAATTCGCAGGTTTGCTGTAGCTTACTCGATTCATTTGACCCCCAAATTCCCCCCAATTTCTTCAAACCCACAAAAATTTGAAAATTGAATTCCACTTATCTCTCTCTCTTTCCCTAAATTCTTCAACCAATTACTCAAATCGAACACGAATCAACTTCGATCTATCGAATTCAGATGGCCGCCAACACCGACTCTGCTCAATCACCAGCTGCCGTTGCTCCACTTTCCTCAGTATGTGATGTTTACTTCGTTTTTTATTAGGGTTTTGTATAGTTATTGATGGGTGTTAATCGTATGAGTGCATCTTTGTGTTTTTGTAGAAGAAAGAGAATCTGACGCCGATTAATTCGAAGATTGCGGTATGTTGTTGGACTTTACTTTTGTTTAGCGTGTAGTTTAGTTGGTTTTTTGAAGAGGGAACCCTAATTCGTGTTTGTGTTTTTTGCAGGAGTTGAGTGAATCACGGGCGGAACTGCTTAATAGGATTCAGAATCTGAAGAATGTAAGCTGTTGGTTAGATTGGGAGTTTGCATATGAAACTGCAGATTGATTGTTGATTGTTGATTTGTACTCTTGTAATTCGAACTTGTTAGTGATTAGTTTTGCTTTTTCACATGAAGGATCTTCAAAGCTGGAGATCAAAGTTGGATACTCAAGTTAAGAGCTATCGTGATGTAAGTATTACCTGTTGCTCGTATGCTGATTTGTTGGTTTTGTGTATCTTACAGCCTCGGGTCTGAGGTTATTTACTTTAGTTATAATATTTAAGATCTGGTTGCCCTGTCTTATATTGGGATTGTACATAGTTTACAAGTTACTTATTTACTGTTTTTGAGTTAATGAGTCATCAAACGTGAATTTTGGTGCAAACTAATCATCATTTAGGTGAAAATGCCAAAAGGAATAGATAAAATTTGCAACAGCAGGTGATTGTCGACACATTGTGAAGTGTGAACATGTAATGAAAAAAAAAACATTCTTTTGATGTTCTTGTTCTAAATGGTCTGTTGTTGGGATGGTATTATTCTTTGTATCCGTTTATCAGAAGAATAAGGAGGTCTTTGTGTCATATACCAAGCATGATGATTTGAAATGTTAGCAACTCACTAACTAACTTGCGATTTAGACTAACTTGCTCTTTAGCTTTGTTTTGTGTTTGAAGTTTTTCTTTTCTATAGTTTCTGCTGATTCTCATGAAATGGAGAATTGTTATGTTGTAAATTCTTGTGGTTTTCATGAAAGCCCGAGAAATCACAAACTATGCTTCCGTTTGCTTGCTATCGTCATATGTTTGTTTGCTTCTGTCATACCTTACTGATGCAGTCCCGTCCTTTTTTTTATGATTATGAGAACTTCAGTTATTGCGCTAATATAAAATAATAACTAAGCAAAAGTTGATTGATATTTAAGCACAAGATGCTTCAATTGCAACTTGTAAATGTTTCTGCAGGAGCTTTCTGACCTCAAGAAAACTCTCAACGTGGAAGTAGATCAGCTTCGATCTGTAAGAAATTCTGCACCACCTTACACTTTAGTCCTGAATTTAACTTCACATGCTAATCTATAGATATGGCAGCAGGATGGCAGGCCAACTAATGGGTCAATAAATGTTATTATTTAGTATGGTTTGAATCTGGACAAGTATGATTTGATTGATTTGCAGAAAACTTTTTTTGTCCAGTTTCTAGAATAAATGTTTTAGTAATGATACACAAACTATATTTTATGATAATAATACAAATAGTAAAGAGTTTGTATGCTTAATATTGGCAACTTTAAACGTGTTTGACCCATTTGACCCACTACCTTTTTAGCTAATTAATGATCCATTGACATAAAACGCAACTCAAATCTATCAATACATAAATAAATGGGTTAAAAGTGCCACTTCTAGAGTGATTTATATTTTATGCTGCGTGTATGGGTGAACCAGGAATTCCAAGAACTAAGAACAACTCTAAAGCAGCAACAAGAAGATGTAACCCTTAGTTTAAAGAACTTGGGGGTAAGATCGCGACTGGTTTGTTCTTCTTATCGTCAATTTAGAAGTCGTCAATCTGAAATTATTTGTCTTTAATTCATGTGCAGTTGCACGATGCTTCGGAAGATGTAAAGACGACAAAGGTTCAAAAGTAGAAGGGGAGAACATGTAAAAGAATCTGAGAACCAAGTTTGAATCATGTGAGTCTTATCATTAATCTTCTACCTAGAACATTGTATCATCATATCGATGCTTTAGATGATTTTAAAAACATTTTCCAATTGTATTCTTGGATCTTGTGATTGTATTCCAGTTGAACTGAGCATGTTCATTGTACTTTTTAATGGCTATATTGCAATTAAATTACAAGTATATACCTCACTTTAAACCTTTTTTTAAAATATTTTTTACTGGTTAGCTTATTATAAAATGTTGAATGTTTAGATAAGCTTATTGAAAAAACCAGTTTGAGAAGAAAATTGATCATAGGCTAGTAACTTTTTAATAGTAATGGCACAGAATTGTAAGAATGTAAAAGTTAAATAATAATTCCCTTTTTAATTATTTTTCCTTTATAAATTTACCTAATTATTAAATTTAAATTTAGGGGTGCAAACGAGCCGAGCTGCTCGCGAGCTACTCGAGACCAGATTGATAAAAAGCTTGAGCCAAACCGAGCTTTATTTTAACCTGAGCCATGCCCGAGCCTAACAAAAAGTGCATTTAATTATCGAGCCCAATCAGATCTTCACATATTAGCCTAAACGAGTTTTTTACGTATATATTTTTTATTTAATTTATTATATATATTTATATGAACAAGTATTATTATACATAAAATTATGATAAAGCAATTGTATTATATGTATATGAATAATGTTATATAAAAAATATATAATTATAAATTTATATAAAAATTAAATATTAAAATATTAAAAATAATTACTAAACAATAAACAAGCTGAGCTCGAACTGAACTTAAGCTTGAAACGAGTCTAGCTCGATCTTGAGTCTTCTTAAGCTAAAGCGAGCCGAGCTCAAATCTATACGAGCTTGGCTTGGACTGTTTGCACCATTATTTAAATTGTTACAAAAGTTCTTTGTCAAAGTCTGTATTTTAAGTCATCAGCTTTCCAATATTTTTTTCCATAAGCGGATTCGTAAAACAATAAGTTAATATTTATAGTTAAGTAAACTAATTCAATTTCGAACTTTAAAACAAATACAATTTAAAATACAACAATAATGGATAACCTCATATCAGGAAAAAAAGGTAGTACATTGGAGGTCTAAGGGCACTCACAACACTTTTTATCCGCAAAAGTGACGGTTTATGATACGGTTAATATAATATGACATGGTTTCACATGATGTTAAACGAGTTAGGATTTTTGTTAAACGAGTTTGGGTTATAAATACATTGACACGCTAGTGACATGATTGAACTCATGTTTACAAAGACCCGATTCATCTAGCGTGTGAGAGGAATAACATGTTTGACTAACCATGTTAAATAAATCAATAGGTTGACATAATAACATTTTTTATCAACATGTAGACCGTCACTTCTATATATAATTAAATATATTGTAATCGAATTTATTCCTATAAGTGACTAACGCAGGATCTTTCTCCACGTGCATTTCTTGAGAAACAAAGTCAGGCACGTAGGTTCAACGCCAGACCGACAACCCAATGCTTTATCTCTGGCCTAGTTGATCCTGATCGAATTTGAAAAAGAGTCGGAAGAGATGGTTCGATCCTCCCACATTAGGTTGATCGAGATCATGCATTGTTCTTTCTTAGATATAACTTTCTAGTTATAACAGAAAAAGTACATCTGGTTGGATCCAACCCCGTCACCCAGAATGAAAGGGGTGATCTCGTAGTTCTTGGTCTGTGAAGATGCGTTGTTTAGAGAAAAACGATCAAAAAATTCCCAATCTAGTACTTCTATATATTATTAAATATATTAAACAAACAGACAAACATACCCAGTAAATAGTGAATAATTAACACAAAGATAATGAAATTACTAAATTTTACTTGCTATTTAATACTTACTATATTTAAATTTTACTTGCTATTTAATACTTGCTATTTAATACTTACTATATAAATTTTACTTGCTATATAATTAAGATAGTGAATAAATTAACACAAAGATAATGAAATTACTAAATTTTACTTGCTATTTAATACTTACCAAACCGCATTAGTCACTTATAGGATTAAATTTGATTACAATATATTTAATTAATATGTAATCAAATTTAATCCTATAACACAAAGATATACTTACTATATAATTAAATATATTGTAATCAAATTTAATCCTATAAGTGACTAATGCAGTTTGGTAAGTATTAAATAGCAAGTAAAATTTAGTAATTTCATTATCTTTGTGTTAATTTATTCATTATCTTAATAATTCATATCAATAATAGTATCAAGGTGTCATGTCATACTTGTTATTCAACTGCTAAGCTTGTCATGTTCCTTCATGAGTTATCAAACTAGTTATATTTAATCTTACTAAACATGCTGTCATTTGTGTTATGCGTACATAATAATGTTATATAAATAACTTGCGCGCTGTGTTCAAGTTGATTTGCCATGTTAAACACAATCCCTTTAACACATCATTACATGCTTTACTAGCTCGGCTCATAGGTTCTCTACCCATGCCTCAATGTGATTGATTACTCCTTTCTGGCGAGTCGGGTGCTTGTTATGATCCAAATAACAAAACAAAACGACAATACCAGTCACCACCTAAACTCTCTGTTTTCCTCCGCCTCTCTCCCTCCCCCACTCGTTCAAACACCAACGGCTCATTCCATGTTGACTACAACACCACCCTATCCTTAACAATTCAGTTCACAACAAAGTTAGCCACACCATCTTGTACATTTTCGAGCTTCGTTATATGTTATTAGAACTTGTCAGTAGGTTTTGGAAAGACCTTTTGATAACTCATTTAGGTGGTGACTTGACCTAATCCTTTAAGGAACCAAATCTCAAAGTATCATGCTTCACCATCCGTATATTTTATAATGGGATTAAGTAATTCAATAAGAAAATATCTTGAGACATGCATAGAAGATATGTTATCCGTGTGTCAATCATGGAATGCATAAGGCATGATTTCATTTTAGGCTACATGTTATAGGTCTATATAACATCACTCAAAAATATTGCCGTGGTAACCAAAGTGGCACGAGTAAACACTCAGCACTAGCATTTCATCTTCAACATCAAAAGGACTTATCAAACACCAACTTGGTTTGTTCGTATCAACCATGACTACAGTCGATTGATGGTGGTATTTTCGTGTACCTTAAAACTGTTTACTCCTTGAAATAACATTCACTGATTTGCATACTATTAATGAAATCAAGATATGATGGTTCTTCATTCAAACTTCACTTAAAAATGGCACCAGCATCTACTTGGAACTTCATAATCATCCTAACAAACAGTGAGGCAGCCCTGCCCGTACAGATGGTTTATGCTTAATAAAAGTAACCCAGAACCTGACCGCCAACATTTTGTCGAATAGCCTCTTCATGGTCCAGGACGCCATTCGGGGTTGTTATCACCACATAGCCCCACTTCATCAATAGCAAGAGAAAAACAAAAATGAATTAGATATAAGCTCAATCACTAGATTGTTGATCATAATAGTAATCATAATATAACAACAATAAATTAGTAAATCTAACCAATAGCAAAGCTATTGCTGAGGTCTGGGAATGAAGGACTATAAGCAAACCTACCTGCTACCTCTATCCCTAGGGATAAAGAGGCTGCTTCCAGAGAGACCCCAACTCCAAAACACACCATAGACAAACAAGAAGTATATACCACAAAGCAGCCACTAACAAAAGACATGGTGATAGCAACATACATAGCATCATGAAACAACACAACCAAAATGAAACTAAGACAACAACATATAAAGTCCACTAAGAGGTTAAAAAAACCTAATACACAGCTCGCACCATCCCCTAAATTCTTTTAACCTTTATTACAATCCTTGTTCATGTCCTCAAAGAGATGCAACTCTAGCAAATCTTGACAAATCATCCCATCCTGTCAGTTTGGGCCCGCCTCTACTTCTTCCCTCCACAGAAAGAGTTTCCGCTGCTCTAACCACTCTTGTCTTCTTTCTCCTTTTGACATGGCCGAAGCATCTTAATCTCCCCTTTCTTATCTTATCCCTTACACTAGCTAATCTTAACCTATCTTTAAAAACCTTATTTCTAATCCTGTCTAACCTTGCGTGCCCACAATTTACCATCATCCTCATCTCCGCCACCTCCATCTTACATGCCTATGTGTTCTTGATAGCCAACAATCCATTCCATATAACAAAGCCGGTCGACCTACCACCCTATAAAATTACGCCTATATCAGAGTTAGGAAGTTAATGTCACGTAATACCCCTAAGGGGGCCTTCCACCCACACCAGCCTGCTTAAACTCGGTGTCCAATGTAACTATCTATGTCCAACTTGACTTTGTACAAACGACCCTAAGTACTTAAACTTAGTTGATTGCGGAATACATAACCTTCAATGGTGATCCCAGTGTCATCATCATATCCTGCTCCACTATAGTCACACTAAAGATGCTCATTTTTCAATCAACTAACCTTAGACCTTTGGCCTCTAAAGCTGCTAGTCACTCTTCTAACTGCACATTTATACTTGTCTACTTTCCACAACCAACCTAAGCAGTTAAATCGGTGAAATATCGGATATCGGTCACTGACCGATATTTGATATATCGGTTCTCGCGGTGATATATAGTGAGATATCGGTAATTTCATATATATATAAAACACTAAAACTCACATAATATTAATAATAAGATATGCCGGTAAGAATGCTATAATAGCATTCTTACCGGCATCATTTGGTTTAATGATATCTACATGTGTAATAAGTGAATTTAAAAGTATTTAAAAGTAGATTAAAAGTATATTAAAACAATATTATATTAAAACAATATTGTCATCATCTCCAATTCTTCTGGTTTGTTCCAATTACACCCAGCAACACCAGAAATGGCGCTTACTGCTTCAACTCGACCTCTGTTGAACGACTTCAAGCTCTCTTCACATTCACACCACCAAATCCCCACAGTTCGTGGATCTCACAAACCCCATTTGTCTAACCCTAGTTATCCGATCAATTTTCCCGAAATTAGCAGCTCGTTTTCACCAATTAACGCTCAATTGAAGCCCAATGATAATATCGGTGATATGGCCGATATTTGAAAGCCAAAATATCGGCGATATATCAGTCATATCGGCCGATATTATCGCCGCCGATATAATTCCCGATTTTTTGGACCGATATTCTAGCCACCCACCGATATATCGGCCGATTTAACTGCTTAGCAACCAACGCAATATCATTCGCAAAAAGCATGAACTAGAAAATTGTCTCCTTAATCGACTTTACAACTCATCCAGGACCATCACAAAAAGAAACAAACTTAATTTTCAATAGCAATAATGATTACTTTGATCTGGTTTCTATTCTAGACAACCAACTTCGTAACCGGCTCAAATTTTCAAAACATTGACATAAAAAATTCAGCATGGGCAAGCAAAGGTAACACAATGTCATCAAATCATCATACACTGATATGGATTCTCTTAAATCAAACTTTTCTAGAGTTTTGAGTGTTTCTATTATTAAAATTTTAAAATCCCTTATGTGTTTAAACATCACAAAAATAATGAACGACCCAAAGGTAGTGGTTTAGAAGATTCCCTACCACCAAAGAGGTCAGGGTTCAATCCCTATGGTTCCACCATTAAAAAAAAACATAATGAACAATAATAATGCAATGTGTGTGTTAGGATCAGGTTTCACACACACACACACAAACAATCTCCTTGCGAGTAAATAATGAACACGACACAAAGATTTAGAGTGGTTCGGTCAATGTGACCTACGTCCACTTTGCTGCAACTAGGTATTTTATTAATCAGGTGCTCACCAAATTACAAGTACAATGATATCATTATATAGAGACTAATCTAGGGTTAGGAAACTTAATCCCTAAGTTAGGCCCAAGCCCACATAGAACCCATTAGGGCCGGCTGCCACTAACGAGCCTACAACCCAACAATCTCCCACTTGGAGGCTCGAACTACACTCCACTGTCGCCATCATCTTGTACATCTTGTAATCTTCCTTAACACTAGTTGCAGCCGCCTTCTCTTCAATTAGCCTGAAGGCCCGTTGAAGCTCCCACTGAGCTTCAACTCACCAGTCACTATCAGTGACTCATTCTCTGTCTCTGTTGGCTCCCACTGAAACGAACTGCCGGACCCTGAGAAATCCTGAGAACAAACACTCTCCGAATAAAGCAGATAATCCTCTAGAGAGACTTTGACACCTGGAATACTGGTTCTCTTGACCCACCGTCTAGTAGTCCTGACTGAAGCTTTGACTGACTGACTGCCATTACTCCCACTGTCACGACTACCCCTGACTGACCTTTCTGAACCTTTCACAGTACATTCATCCTGAATCTGACCTGAAGCTCTGGGTTTATCATCTGCAAAACAAACCTTCTTCTGCCCCTGAGATTCTGTGAACCCGACTTTAGTCTTCTTCTGAACTGGGACGGTCACTCCCTCAGACGGTAAACTAACCATGTAAAGCGAACCTCTTTTTCTTCCACGAGCTATGACAAGATTACCTTTAACAACTTTCCACTGCCCTTTCCCGAACTTAACTTCATGTCCTTTGTTCATCCAACTGTCCAACAGAAATTAATCTTTTCTTCAAACTTGGAATCACTCTGACATCCTTTAAAGTCCATGAACCGACTGAAGTTTTCAAATCTATGTCACCCATGCCCGTGACCTCAAGAACTTCATCATTCGCCAGTTTTACCTTACCAAAATCACCTTTCTTCAAATTCTGCAATGCTTCACCGCTGTGGGTAGCATGAAATGAAGCACCAGAGTCCATAACCCAGGAATCCACATTGTTCTCCACGCTACAGAGCAAAACATCATCATCTGCGTAGTCTCCTACAATGTTAACTTCTTTCTTAGACTTAGACTTTGGGCACTGATTCCTAAAGTGCCCTTCTTCTTTACAATTCCAACATACCACATCCTTACGAGTCTTAGACTGACTCCTCCTCCTGCCCTGACGACTTCCACGTTCATTGTTTCTTCCCCTGCCCTCTGTACTCAACAAAGAACTTGAAGATTCACCTGAAACTTTACGTCGTGCATCCTCTCCTGTAATAAGATCCCGCATCTTATCAAACGTAAACTTGCTAGTATCAGACGAGTTACTAACTGCAGTTACGGTTCCGGACCAACTCTCAGGTAATGAGGATAATAAAAATAGGGCTTGAACCTCATCATCAAATTTAATGTTCACAGACACTAAACGAGTCAAAAGTGAGTTAAGCTTATTGATGTGATCATTTACCGAGTCACCTTCTTTCATCCTAGTGTTCATAAGCTCTCGGATCAGATAAACCTTATTTGCTGCAGAAGGCTTCTCATACATGTTTGATAATGCTGTCATCATACCACTAGCTGTGGTCTCCTTCTGGATGTTATACGCAACATTCTCACACAAAGAGAGCGTTATCACTGCCCTAGCCTTTTTATCCATCCTGTCCCATCAGCTTGTGAAGTCTTTTCTGGTTTTATACCTTCAAGCACTATATCTAAATCTTTCTCACAAAGAACTGCTTCAATCTGCATCTTCCACCAACCAAACTTGTTCCCGTCAAACTTCTTAATCGTTAGTTTCCCGTCTTCTGCCATTATTCCAACCCAATCAGTAGCTATTTCAACCCAAATCAGACCCAATCAGCAGCTATTTCAACACAAATCAGACCCAATCAGCAGCTATTCAACCCAAATCAGACCCAATCAGCAGCTATTCAATCCAAATCAGACCAATCAGCAGCTATTCAACCCAAAAACTGAGCCAACAGCAACAGAACAAACAGCAGCAGCTGTTTCGGCGGTCACAGGGGGAATCCCGGCGGTGGTCGGCGCCGGATTTCTGAAATCGGCGGCTTTGGCGGCGGGTTAGAGTTCGCCGGAACCCTAATCGGCGGCGGCGGCGGCGGTCGAGTGCTGGGAAGGCTTCGCCGGAACCCTAATCGGGGTTTGGCGGCGGTCGAGGCTGTTGCGGTGGCGCCTGAAACCCTAAATCAGGTTAGGCGGCGGCGGCGGCTGAAGACGGAGGCAGCGGCGGCGGAACGGCGACGGCGGAACGGCGGCGGCGGCGGTGCTGCGGCAGAGGCAGAACCCTAGTTCGGTGGTGGTGTTTGTACTGATCTTCTATCACAAGAGCCTAACCTGGCTCTGATACCAGTTGTTAGGATCAGGTTTCACACACACACACAAACAATCTCCTTGCGAGTAAATAATGAACACGACACAAAGATTTAGAGTGGTTCGGTCAATGTGACCTACGTCCACTTTGCTGCAACTAGGTATTTTATTAATCAGGTGCTCACCAAATTACAAGTACAATGATATCATTATATAGAGACTAATCTAGGGTTAGGAAACTTAATCCCTAAGTTAGGCCCAAGCCCACATAGAACCCATTAGGGCCGGCTGCCACTAACGAGCCTACAACCCAACAGTGTGGGCCCTTACATAACGGTAACACTATCAAGTTCTTTAGGGTTTAAAGTAAATGTATAAAAAATTAAGCTTAAGTGGTAAAGACTAGGGGTGTCATTTGGATTTTTTATTCGGGTTTCAGGTTCCTTAGGTGTTTAGGTGTAGGAAAGCAACTCGAAGACCAAACCAAATAAGTATCGGTTTTTGGGTTTCGTTTTCAGGTTTATCCGGGTCGGGTTAATCGATAATCAGGTTTAGTCTTAACCTTGGTTTTAAAATAGCGCCTGAGGCGAGCTTAAAGTGTGAGGCTTTAGAGGCAATCAGGAAAACGCCTCGGGGCTTTGAGGCGGCGCCTCACGCACATCTAGGTCAAATTTGGTTAACATTGGTCAAGATTAGGGTCTGCAAAAGGATGATACGTAGAAATAACCAAAGGGATGATGAGATTATGAATGATTTACATGGTAAAAAAAGTCAATATGTAAAAAAGTTTAGATAAATGAAACTTTTCACTGTACATATGGCTTATTTTGTTGTACATAGAACAACGCCTCGCATACGTGAGGCTCTCACCTCATGCGTCACGCATAGCGCCTCAACTTTTTAGACTTAAACGCCTCGGAGCGACTAACGCTTTTTAAAACCAAGTTCTTAACCATCAAGTACGTAGATTATTTGTTATCTCAATTGTTTGTCTAAGCAGTATGTATGTGATTACAATGTATGTATGAGAGTAAGAGAAAGAGAGTTAATATGTGTTATCAATATAAAAGTTTGTTTATTATCTTATTCCAAAAAGTTTCTGCATATTTACGTTCACTTTTATTATGCATATTCAAATGTTTAAGGGCATTACATTTTACTTCTCAAAGTTCACAGTATAACACTGAATCACAACAATGAAATATAAAGTTTAGAAATCAGGTTTTCAAATCTTGTAAACGGTAGCATAACACACACATATATATAGATCATGGAATTTTTTAAAAACTAAGATTCGGGTTAATTGGGTTGCCCTGAATCTCACAAAATCAACCCAAATACCAAACCATTAAAAAATCGGGTTCGTTTTAATGTAATAATTGAGTTGGCTTACTCGAGTTAGTCCTTAATCGAGTTTGAGTTGATTTTATTCGGGTTCGAGTAAAAAAACACACCCTTAGTAAAAAGTAAAGACAACAATAATCAATCATAGACAATCATCTTTAAGCACATTCAAACATCCTTATTAGCATACTCATAACTAGCTAACCATGTATATAAAACATTCAAGACATGGTGTGAAGTACGCTGATACATTTCAAATATAAGTATGCAGGGATAAAAAATTTTTAATTGCTATATTGCACTAAAACAAGTCCCTAATCACTTGAATTTCAATATCCAAAACATTTTTAAATTATAAGCGGCCTTTAGTGCTAAAGTTAATATGTCATAAATCCTAAGAGTGCTCCATAAAGTGCATCAATGAACCAAATTTTCCCCAATGAACCTAACTATATAAGCAAAATCGTTTAAGATATTGCAGGCACCATTAGCAACAAATCATAAAACAAGCAAACGAAATGCATATAAGTCGAATCAGGTGTGTATCATAGGCTAATAAAGTCAATTGTTAACATGAGAATGTTTGCAACTAAAATCTAAACTGATTAAACAAGTTATAATCACATGCGAAGTTGTAGATGTTACCTGCTGTGTTGGAAGGGTACGTCGTCTATAATTCTCAATCTCATGAGCTTTAATGTCTTGTCTATACGTTAGAGCTCGACAATCGTTAATCCTTCCCAGCAGTTCAACTTTTATCTTTCCAACTCTATGTGGATCATGTACTTCAAAATTTTTTACATACCCTGTAACTCAAAACAAAAAGGAGAAAAAAACTAGTATCTTATAATATATGCATAGTGACATTCAGTAACTGTTAATCACACAAAAATACAGTTAATCACACAAAAATACAGTTAATCACAATAATCAAACCCATTTGCAGTAAGATAAACCCTAAAATCAAAGATAAACGTATGTCGGAATTCTATGCACCTCACAACAAATTCAGTAATCTTAAACCCTAATTCCATACAAATCGTAATCAAGTAGAACATCAAGAAGGACTTTGATTTCACATACCTCGTTGTTTCATGATGGTGAGAAAGGAAGAGATGACATTGGAGATCGGCTGAAGCTGAGCCGATGCGAAGCCTCTCTTCTCGGCGTTAACCATCGTCCTCAAAGCATCGTTCAAGATCCTTCGACCCATTTCGATTTTGCCGATGTAGACTGTTTCTGCTCTGCAACTATGAAACCCTAGGAAAAATACCCGCCCCAAAATGATGTGGATATTGGGCTTGAATTTGGTACCCGACCCGTTTCCCTCCAATTGGGTATGTAAAGCTTGATTAAAGCCCGATGTGTTGCTCGACTTCTGATTAAATTATGTAGAATGAGGAAAGAGGATGAAAAGGAAACGAAATGAAATCATAAAAAGGGTGAAAAGGAATCTAAATCATTGATGAGGACAAATAATGAAGGATGTGAATGAGTAACTATATACTTAAGGGTCTTAACGGGGACAACGCATGGGTTTTTGGGGTAGGCCGGTTCAAACGGTCATGGTTAGGTCTAGCGGTCATATTTTGGCACCTAACCGTGACCGCATGGGCTTGCTGTCACGGTTTGTGGAGGTAGTACCCGTGAGCTCGTGACAACAGAACGACAAAATGGTCTGTTAAAGTTGAAAAGCGGTCACCAAACCGTCACGGTTTGGCCTAACCGTGACCTCTAGGGTACGAGGTCTCAGTTTAGGGTACGAGGTAGACGTGATTTTGACAAAAGGGCCGGGATTCGCGCCACAAACCGTCACGTGGAGGCCAAACCGTGACGGTTTGTGCACAAGATTTTCACCTTAAATACCTTTGAACTTTCAACAATCGACATATCATCCAACACTCGAATTTTTTTCATTTCAGCTTTCATTCATCCAACACTCGAGATTTTTCAGCCTTCGTCATTCCAAAAACACGTTAATTCGAAAACAATGTCGGGTTCGTGAGATCATTATCAAAAGCCGAAGCTTCCAGATTTGAATGAGGTGCCACATATCGAAGATTCGAACCAGGTTGAACTAGTATATGTTTTATTATAACTTATTATTTGAAATATCTAACCATTATCTTTTTAGGAATATTACGTATACGGGAGTCACCCTCCGTGGGGGGAGGAGGAAACCAACCCGTCGAACACATTTGCTCAAGAGGCGTGCAACTCTTTATTTGGACCGACAGGTTACGGTGAAGGGTACAGATATCCCCCTTGCAATTCTTACGGGCATGCCCCGAACACGTACCACTCACAAACAGAGCTGGATTACGGACATCCCCCGTACAAGTCAGAACTAGAAATTACACATGTGTCGGATACTTTTAATGAGAATGACACAGATGAGAGTGACGGTTCGGTTCACCTCAAAGAAAACCATGGGGACACCGCGGAGCATGATGGGGATGAGAATCGGATAAGAAAGGCTACGGTTTCTTATCAAAACCGATAAAGTACGAAGAGTTTTTATTCTTTTATTTATTTTATTTTTTTATTTGTTTTATATATTGTTTTTTATGTCTAGCTTTATCATCTTTTCAGTATTTTGATTCTCGTGAGGACTTGGAGAAGTAGGCTAAAATGAGAGGACGGAGCATGGGTGCGTCATTGTGGTGGGTCGGTCACGAAAAAAGGATGTGGAACTATTATGCAATCGTAGTGGTGAACCTAAATTCACTGGCACAAGTAGACGTACTGGGAGCATAAAGAAATGATGTCCCTTTAAACTCGTAGGGAAGTACGTAGGAAAGAGTGACAGTTGAATGTTAGAGGTGAGAAACGAGACGCACGACCACGATCCTGTTGTGTACGATGAGGGCCACGCGCATCTTAGAAAGATGACCGCCGAAGAAATTGATCTTGTCGAGAAGTTACACAGGCAGCACGTGCGGCCACGACATATCCATTCAGCCGTAAGGGAGCAGTTTCCCCACAGTGTCTGTGTTGTTCAAGACATATACAATCTGACGTCGAAGTTTAGGGCTGAGGGGAGAAAAGGCGTCACACCAATGCAGGAACTTGAAAACCTGCTACAATCTAAAGAGTTCGTGTATGAAACACGAACGAATGCAACTACGAAGGCCGTGGAAGATGTTTTCTTTTGTCATCCTACTTCGTATAAAATGTGGCGTGCATTCCTGCACGTGATGTTGATAGACACGACGTACAAGACCAACATGCACAACATTCCGTTTGTTCAGGTTATTGGCGTTACATCGACGTCGAAGTCGTTTTGTATCGCGCATGCATTTATATCGAGGGAACGGCAGGAAGTGATCAAGAATTTCTTGATGATGATAACCACCCTATAGAAGATAACATCAATGATGTCGCACACTCATTGGATCAAGCTTCTCTTGATAAGTGTCCTGATGTGTGGGGTAACACTTTACTGGTAGATCTAAAATTCACAAATTTACATCTACTCAATAAAGTTGCTATAATACCCTTAACTCAAGATCCATAAGTCATACCCCACCATAACATCATTAGAGATGTTGACATAGGGGTGAGAATAAGAGGATAAACCCATGACAAAAATGTTAGTCTATACTCTTGTTTCTGCTCCTAGATCGAGCCAAAAAGGTTTGATGAGGCTTTAAAGGATAGAAGTTGGGTTGAAGCAATGCAAGATGAGCTGCTTTAATTTAAAAGACAAAAGGTTTGGAACCTATGTCCTCTTCCTCAAGGTAAGACTACCATACAAACCAAGTGATTTTTAGAAATAAGAAGAATGATAGAGGACTTTTTCATCAAGAACGAAGCCAGACTAGTTGTTCAATGATGCATACAAGAAAGAAATTAACTACACAGATGTTTTTGCTCCTGTGGCAAGACTTGAAGCTGTTAGGATATTCATGCCTTTTGCTTTATCCAAGGATTTCAAGGTCTACCAAGTTGATGTCAAGTGTGCTTTCTTATATGGGGTGATTAATTAAGAGGTGTATGTCAAACAACCACCTGGCTTTGCAGATCCTGATAATCCTGATTATGTCTGTAAGCTTGATAAGGCTCTCTATGGGCTGCAGCAAGCTCCAAGAAAGTGATATGAGACACTATCCCAGTATCTGTGTCAGCATGGCTACAAGAGGGGTACTATAGATGGGACTCTCTTCATCAAAGGAATAAGGAATGACTTAATGCCGATTCAAGTGTATGTAGATGACATTATCTTTGGGTCAACTAATCCAAAGCTCTATAAAGACTTTGAAAGGCTAATGAAGAATAGATTTGAAATAAGTGCCATGGGGGCTCAATTTCTTTCTAGGAATTCAAGTGAAGCAAGTTAATAATGGCATCTTCATAAGTCACTCAAATATGTACAAGACATACTTACAAGATTCAATATGACTGAATGTAAGGTTGCGAAGACACCCATAGCCAGAAACCGCTACCTGGACCTGATCTTGAGGGGGAGTGTGTAGATGAACATCTTTACAGGGCTATGATTGGATCCCTTATGTACCTCACAGCTAGCAGGCCTGATATCATGTTTGCTACATGCATTTGTATAAGATATCAATCCAACCCCAAGATGTCACAGCTGTTGTTGTCAAAAGGATTTTTAGATATCTCAAAGGTGCTCCTAAGCTAAGCCTTTGATATGCAAAGAATTCTAACTTCAATCTATATTCTTATACAGATAGTGAATATGGTGGCTGCAACATGAATGCAAAGTCTATATCTGGGGGTTGTCAATTCCCTGGTAGAAGGATAGTCTCATGGTAATGCAAGAAACAATCATGTGTATCTGTATCAACTGCTGAAATTGAATAGATTGTTGCTGCTGGCTGCTATGCTCAAGTGCTTTGAATTCAGAATCAGATGCTGGACTGTGGATTTAACTTTAAGGAGAATCCAATCCACATATACAACAATAATGCTATCTTTTATAGAGAATCTTGTGCAGCACTCAAGGCCAAACACATCAACATCAGGTATCATCCATTAAACATAATTTTAAAAAGGATTGAGAAAACTAGTCAAAGTTAACACAAATGAACAATAGTTGATCTGTTCATAAAGGTTTTTGATGAACAAAGATTTAAATAGCTCATATCAGCTATTGGGATGATTAACTTTAAGTAGATTTTCTTAAAACTTAATTCAGACTATTTCTAAAACATGTATGTCCTAAGTTATCTAAATTATTACCTACATAAGCCCAGTTTACTTTGAAAAACACTTTTTCAAATGATATTCCTTAGAGTTCTAGAAATTTTAAACATATTTCTTTGGAAGATGTAGAGTTTATATAGAGGCTGATACAACCAAGCAACCAGATGGCTTCCTACATGCATGCACTAAGTGCATAAGTAGAACTGCTATGAAAGTTTTATACTTAGCAAGAATATTATGCTAAGTATAAAATCTTCTGAAGCCAAAGTTCCTACGGAAGCTTTATACTCAAACATACGAATAATTCTAAGTATAAAAGCTTCCGAAGCCAAAAGACCAAATCTTCCGAAGCTTAAGATGAAATCTTCCGAAGCGTCAAAGACAAAGTCTTTCGAAGCCAAATGAAGTAAAGACTGATTTCTTCCGAAGATAGAGATCAACATGCTTTCTCAGATGTACTTTTTCATAAAATGAACCACTTTCCGCTGCAACTTTGAAGACTCACCAACTTGCATGAGTTGGTTAGAATGTTCATGCTTTTACAACTGCACCAACTTGCATGAGTTGGTGAAAAGGTCCATGCTTTTGCAACTGTACTTTAAGGTCTTGGGTCTGTAACTTTCTACTTTATGTACTTTTGTCCTTTTTATATTAAAATAAGAAGTGAGCTATAGCATGTCATAGTCACTAGTCAAAAGACAATCTGCCTTTTGACTTTACATTGATTTTGTTGTCTTTCAATGTTCGAACTGGCTTTACAAGTATAGCCGGTTGTAGGATGTAGTATAAAGTATCTCAGGGTCTTGTGTTGTAAAAATAGGGACTTATTCATTGTAACTCTTGTAAGAGAACTTGAGATTAATATCCAACATTCTTAAAAACCTTACATATTGTTCTTGAGTTCTGTCTCATACTTACTTGCTTGTGTTCTTTGTATACTAGTTCCCAAACCCGTTTTCTATTTGAACTGTTAAGTATTCTAACACATTCCTCATTATGAGACTGATTGCATTGACCATCCCTTAACCGGTCCTGTAATTGGTATCAGAGCATTCCAGGCTCTTGAAGTAAGATCTCACCATCTTAAATCTCCTCAGTTCTCATAAAACACTTAACATCTCAAATAGTAGCATCCAAGGCTGATATGGAAACTGATACCATGGTAAAGTCCCCACTGATCACTCCTGATGATTTTGATACTTGGTGCCTAAGAATGAAAGGCTTCATCAAGTCACAAGACAGTAGGATATGGAAGTTTGTTACTAAAAGACCTTATGTTCCAGGAACCTCTTCAGCTGCTGCTGGAGGTGGCATGATTCCAAAGGAGGTGGCTGGCTATTCTGAAGAAGATAAAAAGAGAATAGATATAGATCAGAAATCCATGACTGCCCTTCAAACTGCTCTTCTAAATGCCATCTACATAGGCTTCAAGAAGTGCAACTGCTAAGCAGCTCTAGGATGCACTGAAGTTGATATATGAAGGTTCTTCTAATGCTAAAGAAAACAAGATGGATCTTCTGAAGTAGCAATTTGAGAATTTCATCTACAATTCAGGTGAAACCATGACTCAACACTATATCAGGTATGTTAAGATTGGGGATACTCTGGCTGATGTTGGAGTAAACTTGAGAATAGGGATATTATGAGAAAGTTCATATCCTCTCTTCCCAGACAATGGACACACTATGTGTGGTCATTAAGAGGGCTGAAAATCTCAAGACCCTCACTCTCACTGAGTTGTATGGCATACTCAGTGTTACCAGATAGAGATGAACATAAAAAATTCATCTGGAAACTCTAGCAGTCAACAGAGTTCTGCCCTTTATATGGTTTAAAGGGATTGTAGATAACCACAACACTATTTTATCTCTTACCCTGATAACTCACCCAAGGGCCCTTTCATCACCTTCCCTGAGACACCAAAGGAGAGCTACATCCAAGGAAGCCCATTCCAAGAGACAAGCTCATCACATGCCCTTGGGTCTTATGATGAAAGCACAAGCAACTTTCTCTTCACCCATGAAGAATTGGGTTGTATCCATCCTAATTACTTGGAGTATATGGAGATAGTTCAACAAATGGCTCTTCTCACTCACATAGCCAAGAAGTTGTATAAGAGGACAGGAGAAAGTTTCCCAGTAATGTATCCAGTGGAAATGTATCCAGTGAAAGTTTAGGCTGGATAAAAGCAAGGTGAAATGTTACAACTATAATCAAATGGGTCACTTTGCTAGGGAGTATAAGGCACCCAGGACAACTGGTGGCCAAGCACAACCCAAGCCAAACTACATTAAGGAAGCTCCACATACTGAGAAGCCAAAGCAGCAAGCTGTAGTTGCTGTTAAAGAAGTAGGCTTTGACTGAAGCTTCTAGGTAGAATATATACCTCTAAACCAAGCACTAATGGCAGATCTAGATGAAGCCAAGGTATTAGAACATCTTTGCACCCTAGAATGCATTGGTAAAGTAAAAAGATACAGGTCCTATAACCTAGAGATGAGATCTGATCTTGAGTCCTTGAATATCTTAAAATCTGATTTCAAAAGAGCTGAAAACAAGTATAAGTTAAAAATAGAAGGTTTAAAGAAAACTATTTCAACTCTTAAACATGAGCACACAAACTACAGGACTCAAATCAAAGATTTTGTCACTAAGTTAACTGAGTGCTAGGCTGAGCTAGTGATCAGCAAAGCCAAGGCAGAGAAGCGTGTTCTTGAAGAAGAAACCTTCAAGAACATCATATCCTCATCCCTGCATTCCAAATTGTGTTATCAGAACAAACAGGGACTAGGATCTACTAAGATAGCTCCTCCACACACTTTATTTTCTGTAAGATCTCCCAAATGTGGAACTAGTCAAGTAGAGCTACCATCCATAGATCCTAGTGATGAAGAGGATGAAGAGAAAGTAGTGAAGGATGGATCTGGGAAGGGTGAAGAGGAATATCCTAAAAAGGGTCACTACTCTTCCGACGAGAGAAAGAAGTCAGGGATGCTAAGTCCAAAAGGAAGAACTTGATTTGACGAGCAAAGTGGAGATCAAAGAAAGCTCAGGAGATCGAGGCCACCTTCAACTCCAAACAGAAACAGGTTTTTATCTCTACAGGTTTTGAAGTTATAGAGACTGTGAACACAACTCTGAATCAAAGCATGCTTGACACGTGCATGCTCCTATCGGCAGCTGCTAGATATGACCTGAGAATAGCATACTAAAATGTCAACATAACGGTTGGTGAGTTCATGAGTTGCGCTTAAATAAATCAGTATCAGTAAACATAGCATAAGTAATGTCCTGAAAATAGATAGCTAACTAATTTTCACAAGTAGTAAGTATAGTGATTTCACGATCGAAGCTGACATGCGTTCGTTATTTGCCTCCTGTCACAACATACCAGGATGTGATGATGTTTGTGTTTAGGACAATATTGCACCCAGTTGACCTTGAGTCACCCGGGTGGGGCTTGACAGACCCAGTAGTACTACCCAAGATTTACTTGCTAGTTACCAATATTAACGATCCGAAAGTCTGAGGGATTTTATGTATGCTACACTAACTTATGCTAGAACAACTTCGCTATAAAAGAGTCTGTAAAAGTTACAGTATGATATCTCCCCTAAAAAAGAGTTAAGTAAAAATAGTGGGGCATGAATTCACCTGGTAATCCCAAAAGACAGTAAATGCTAGCACAGACTGTGAGTAGGGATAGCCCGTCACAGGTTACCTAAATCATGTGAGTTTGTAAGTATGCTAGACCAAAAAAGTCAAAGAGAACCTAAGTGACTTAAAAGGAAAATACAATTGACCAAGTTGACCCATTGACCCGTTGGTGACATGTTAAGTTGTATACTTGTTCCAGACAATTTGTATATCACATAAGCAGTCAAGTTTACACAAGTTCTCATGTTACGCACATAAGTCATCGTGTTCATCATAACCTAAATAAAACATTAAAACCAGCATGGATAACTCAAATCCACTTGCATACTCCCATATCATTACAGTTTAAGCATTTTAACACATTATAACACATTTCCAACATTTACTCAAAATGACCCCAATTAGCTTATCATCCACCCAAATAACCTAGATCATGTAGCTTAACAAGTTCAAACACCATTCATAACCACTAGCATGCTCCTAACATTCACACAATAAGCAAAATCACAAAACCATACACTGTGTCATAAAGTTTCCCTTTTAGGAAATAAATCAAGAACCCAACTCTTTACTAATTTCAATACTAGTTCACCCGTGGCACACCTAACCTAGTGATTATATACCATTTAATCACACCAACATTCACTATTAATCAAAACACGTGTGTACCATATACAAGGTAAAATTCATAAATAATCTTTATATCGCGTAAGCATATAAAAATAACTTAATAATCACATTATTGGTTAGATTATTATTAGTTTATCATTGTTAATTATTATTAAGTCACCAAGGTTCAATGACAACTAGTGTGTGCTCATGACACGTGTATGCAAGACCTAATGGAACTAACAGAGTTTGGTAACAGAAACTTATCGGATGTCACCTTATCCACATGTTGAAAGAATTTTCGTTCTGAAATTGCATTACATGGTGTGTTCCATCACTGGTCTACTGTATTGGCACAAAGTAATCAAGTGAGTTTTGGGTGAGTTGTCACATCATCCCCATGTTGAAAGAAATTTTGTCCCGAATTTTAATCAATATCTTCATCTACTGGCATTATCTTTTCGAATAGTTGAGGATACTTAACCTTCATCTGGTCCTCACGTTCCCACGTGAATTCTGGTCCACGTCGCGAGTTCCAATGAACTTTGACTATGGGTATTTTGCTTTGCTCAAGTGTCTTCACCTCACGATCCATCACCTCGACCAGTTCCTTGATAAAACATAAACTGTTCATCTATTTGCACCTCTTCAAGCGGTACTACCATCATTTCATCCATTAAGCACTTCTTCAAGTTTAAGACATGAAATACATCATGAATTCCACCCAACGAATCAGGTAGGGCTAATCGATAGGCCATCGGACCTATTCTTTCCAGTATCTCAAACGGTCTAACGTATCTCGGGTTTAGTTTTCCTCTTTTACCAAACTGAATCATGCCTTTCCATAGTAAGACTCTCAATAATACTTTGTCACCAACCTATAACTCTAGAGGTTTCCGTCGCTTATCAGCATAACTTTTCTATCTATCACGTGCTGCAGCCATACTGTTCCTTATTTGGACAAGCTTCTCAGTGGTCTCATGCACCAATTCAGGACTCGTTAGCTGACTATCACCAATTTCAGCCTAACAAACTAGTGATCTATATTTATGTCCATACAAAGCTTCAAATGGTGCTGCTTTTATGCTGGTATGATAACTATTATTGTAAGAAAATTCCACTAATGGTAGGTGAACTTCCTAATTATTCCCGAAGTCAATCACACAAGCACGTAGCATGTCCTCCAACGTCTATATGGTACGCTTCCTTTGACCATCGTTTGCGGATGATAAGCGGTACTCATGTCTAATCGTGTACCTCAAGATTTCTGCAATGACTGCCAGAAGTGTGATGTAAAACGAGCATCACGGTCAGAAATAATTGAGACCGATACACCATGTCTGGAAAATATTTCCTTCAGATAGAGTCGGGTTAACTTCTCCATTTTATCCGTTTCCTTTATCGCAAAGAAATGATCGGACATCGTTAATCGGTCTATGATAACCCATATCGTGTCACAACCAGTATTAGTCCGAGGTAATTTGGTGATGAAATCCATGGAGATCTGTTCCCACTTCCACATAGGAATCTCATGTTGTTCTAATAGTCCAGATGGTTTCTGATACTCCACCTTCACCTTCGACCAGGTCAGACGCTTGCTCACATACGTAGCTATATCAGCCTTCATGCTGGGCCACCAGTAGTGTGCCTTCAGATCATGATACATCTTGTCGGATCCAGGATGTATAGAATATTTACACTTGTGTGCCTCACTTATAACTAAATCTCTCAGATTTTCATAGACATGCACCCAAAGTCTATCTATAAAATAACGAATCCCATCAGCTTTCACCTCAAGCTATTTATCCATCCTATGTAACGAATCGGACCCAATGTTTTCTGCTTTCAAAGCCTCTGTCTGTGCTTCCTTAATTTGTTCAGGCATTTAAGTGTTGATCGTAGGCTGTAAAGCTCGCACTCGTTTAGGCTTAGAGGTTTCTTTCCGGCTTAGGGCATCGGCAACCACGTTTGCCTTCCCTGGATGATACTTGATAGCGTAATCATAATCGTTCAGTAGCTCCACCTAGCGTCGTTGCCTTATATTCAGTTCCTTTTGCTCAAAGATATGTTGAAGAATCTTGTGATCGGTCTAGATGGTGCATTTGGTACCGTACAAGTAATGTCTCCAGATCTTCAAAGCAAATACCACTGCACCCAATTCCAAGTCATGGGTGGTATAGTTCTTCTCGTGGACCTTCAGTTGTCTCGAGGCGTAGGCTATCACCTTATCATGCTGCATCAAGACACAACCTAGTCCCTGGATGGATGCATCACAGTATACCACGAAATCATCTGTTCATTCCGGTAATGCTAGTATTGGTGCGCTACAGAGTTTCTGCTTCAGTAACTGGAAGGCTGATTCTTGACTTTCTCCCCATTTAAACATGACACCTTTATATGTCAAGGCAGCGAGGGCTTGAGCAATTTTAGAAAATCCCTCAATGAAGCGTCCATAGTATCTTGCTATTCCAATGAAATTGACGTATTTCACTAGGAGTCTAAGGAACCGTCCAATTCTTGATTGCTTCCACCTTTGCAGGACCTATATAAATTCCCTTCTCATTCACAATGTGACCCAAAAACTGCACCTCTCGTATCTAGAAGCCACATTTAGAGAATTTTGCATATAGTTGCTCCTTCTTCAGCACTTCTAAGATCAATCGTAGGTGTTCCTCGTGTTCCTCCTTGGTCTTAATAGATCAATATGTCATCGATAAACATAATAACAAACTGATCAAGGTAGGGTTTGCATACACAGTTCATCAGGACCATGAATACCGCTGGTGCATTGGTCAACCCAAACGGCATGACCAAGAATTCATAATGGCCATAACGAGTCCTGAAAGCCGTCCTCGAGATCTCTTCCTCTCGGACTCGCAATTGATGATAACCAGATCTTAAATCAATCTTAGAGTAATAACTGGATCCCTGAAATTGATCAAACAGATCATCAATACGAGGTAAGGGATACTGGTTCTTGACTGTGACCTTGTTCAACTCCCTATAGTCAATGCACATCCGAAATGTACCATTCTTCTTCTTAACAAAAAGAATAGGGGCTCACTAAGGTGATGAGCTAGGTCGGATAAAGCCCTTATCTAATAGATCCTGAAGTTGTGCTGACAACTCCTGTATTCATTCGGTGCCAATCGATAAGGTGCTCTAGCGATTGGGGCTGCACCAGGAGTCAACTTAATCTGAAATTCCACTTGGCGATGAGGTGGTAATCCAGGAAGGTCCTCTGGAAACACCTCTGGAAAGTCAAAACCCACTGGAATATCCTCTATCTTCCTTTCCTCTTGCTGCTTGTCAGTCACTAAGGCCAGTATAGCTAGTCGACCTTTACGTAGCATCTTTTGTGCCTTCATGATTGATATGATGCCTATCACAGCACCACTCCTTTCACCCTTGACCGAAAGAATTTCACCATCCTCAAGAGGAATACGTACGATCTTTTCATGACACACTACATTTGCCTGCTTCCAAGATAGCCAATCCATTCCCATAATCATATCAAAGCTCCCAAGTGCAATGGGCATAAGATCTATGTCAAAAACGGTATCAGATAGTTCTATCTTGCAATCCTTGTGAATGTGCATGATGTGAATTTGTTTACCATCGGCTAACTTTACGACATAGGGGTTATCCAAGGTAGAAACTAAATTTAGTGGAAATAAAACTCCTATCGGATCTAGTGTCAAATAGAACAGAAGCAAAACGACCATTAACTAGAAATTTCCCAGTAACAGTAGTAGGGTCGTTTAGAGCCTCACCTGAACCCATAACGAATACTCTTCCCTTGGCTCCACCATTAGTGCCACCATTGTTTCTGCCATTCCCCGTGTTGTTGTTCTTGTTGTTTCCTTGTTCCCCGTATCGTTGCCATTCTTCTTCAGTTGGGGGCAATTTCTCTTGTAGTGCCCTTCTTTTCCACACTCAAGTAACCTTTTGGTGTTTCTTAGGATTATTGTGGCTTCCTCATCAATTCACCATGGCAGTCCTTCACCGCATGTCTAGCTTTCCCATAACGCTGGCATCGAAAGTTATCACACCTGCCAGTGTGGTGGTAGTTGCATCGACTACAATTGGGATACTTCCCGACGTATCCCCCTTGCCCTTGGTTAGTGGTGGTGGTCTGATTAAAACCTTGGTTGTTGTCAAACTTCCTCGGTTGTTATTGTTGATGTTATTTCTATTGTTGTTGTTGGCTGCCGGATGTGGATCCCTTGCTGCTTGAACCATCCCACTTGCGCTTGTGATCCGGTAAACCCATAGTTGGTACACTAGCCATCATGCCCCATTTTGGCAGTTTACCTTGTTCTACTGCATGGTCAACTTGTGAGCCAACCAAATTGCTTGCTGAATGGTAATAGGGTTGGAAGTAGTGACCATACTTTGAATCTTCGGGACTAGTCCACGCAAGTACAGTACTATCCTTTTATGCATCGGGGTCACCATCCCGGGCATAATGTTGCCAGCTGGTGAGACCTGGTGGTGTAGGCCTCAATATCTGAACCCTTTATCTTCAAGTGCTAGAACCCGGCCTCTAACTTCTGGATATCATCATGAAGACAATATCCCTCCGGATCCTTTTCTGATTCGTCCTCAGGTACCTCCTCGGGTACCTCCTAAAGCTCCTCAATTAGGGACTCTTGAGGATCGAGTTGGTTTTCCAACTCGTGTATACGAACGATAGCCTCATGAAGCTAATCACGCGTCGCTTTAGAGTAGCCATCAACTCAGCAACCTGTCCACGTAGAGCCTGGATCTCTCCAGTCTGACCGTCCTGGTGTCCTTGCATATCAAGCCATGAGTCTTTCATCTTCTTGTACACTCTGCTATCATATTGCTATGGCGTGTACAACTTTTTAAATTTCTCATCGACTACTCTGTAATCGATCATGTGAGGCCACCACAACGGTGATAGCCCTATAAAGTATGCGGTGTAGAGGGTATAATATGGTATCACTAGTCACTGTAGGGATCGTAATTCTCCTTTTCCATCACCCTAATCAGTATAGTGCGATACCATTCCCAATTGTCAGGATTAGTGTGTTCCGCTCAATTTTTGGCTCGTCCAAAAAGTACGTGTTAGATATAATTACGGAGGGTCTAGAACCATAACTCCTAGATGACGAAGGAACGATAGGAACCTCGGGTTCCTTTCCCGGTGCATGTCGAACAGGGGATGAAATGAATATGATGTCATACTGTAGGGTACATGATGTATATGCCAATGAGTATACAGTAGGGGAATAAGCAATGAGTAACTAACTAACTGTGTGCGGTTATAGACTAGTGTGTATGCATCCTAGTTCCCTATAACCAATGTCTCTGATACCAATCTGTCACACCCTCAAAATCCACATGCGAGGATTTAACGTAAGGCGTGTGACAAACTAGAATCCCAGTCATTTGTTACTCAGAACGACACCATATGCAACAGATAAAATAAATCAGAGTTTGTAATTTTAAAACATTTGCGGAAGCATTTTGTAAATAATTCAAACCCAAAGTACTTAAATGTAAACTGCGTAAAAACACACGCCCAAACGAAAGTATATAAGTATATGTTGAATTAAAACTAAAACAATGTTTGAATCAAAGCATGCTTCACACATGCATGCTCCTATGGGTAGCTGCTAGATACTACCTGAGAATAGCATACTAAAATGTCAACACAACGGTTGGTGAGTTCACGAGTTTGTGTTTAAATAAATCAGTATTAGTAAACATAGCATAAGTAATGTCCTAAAATAGATAGCTAATCTAATTTTCACAAGTAGTAAGTAATGTGATTTCGCGATCGAAGCTGAAATGCGTTCGTTTGTTTGCCTCCCATCACAACATACTAGGTTGTGATGATGTTTGTGTTTAGGACAATATTGCACCCGGTTAACCTTGAGTCGCCCGGGTGGGGCTTGTCAGACCCAGTAGTACTACCCAAGATTTCCCCGCTAGTTACCAATATTAACGATCTGAAAGCGTGAGGGATTTCATGGTATGCTACACTAACTTATACTAAAACAACTTATCTATAAAATCATTTGTAAAAGTTACAGTATGTTATCTCCCCCAAAAACGAGTTAAGTAAAAATAGTAGGGCATGAACTCAGCTGGTAATCCCAAGAGACAGTAAGTGCTAGCACAGAGTGTGAGTAGGGACAACCCGTCACAGGTTACCTAAATCACGTGAGTTTGTAAGTATACTAGAACAAAATAGTCAAAGAGAACCTAAGTGACTTAAAAGGAAAATACAATTGACCAAGTTGACCTATTGACCCATTCGTGACATGTTAAGTTGTATACTTGTTTAGACAATTTGTATATCACATAAGCAGTCAAGTTTACACAAGTTCTCATGTTACGCACATAAGTCATTATGTTCATCATAACTCAAATAAAACATTCAAACCAGCATGCATAACTCAAATCCACTTGGATACTCCCATATCATAATAGTTTAAGCATTATAACACATTATAGCACATTTCCCAACATTTACTAAAAATGACCCAATTAGCTTATCATCCACCCAAATAACCTAGATCATGTAGCTTAACAAGTTCAAACACCATTCATAACCACTAGCATGCTCCTAACATTCACACAATAAGCAAAATCACAAAACCATACACTTTGTGTCATAAAAGTTTCCCTTTTGGGAAATAAAATCAAGAAGCCAACTTTTTACCAAAATACTAGGTTTAATCCTTCACGCGCGTTGCGCGAGGAATCCGCCACGAATCAAAATATTAAAATGCAGATGCTAAAAAATGTCATAGAGGTTGTCAGAATGACGTAAAACCGTAACACATCAGGGCCTAAAGGCAAGGCTATAGCCTAAAGGCTCACCTGGAATATAACTGGCCTAAATCACCTGAAGGTCGGGCAGCCCGAACCCGTTCACCTACTTTCCACATTCGGGTCTGGTCAATCTTGCCCATAGGGAATGCTGGCAAACCCTCTTTTTCCTGGATAATATATATCAAAACATTAATTTCATAAAATTATCAATTATATGGTTATATAACAAAGCAAAAGATACAAAAAAATTACATAAAATCTACGGCCAGCCAACACAACGCTTCTTATCTCACTTCCAGTCGCCACATGCTCATAGCACTCATACAAAATGTCCATACAAGGATAGTAAGATGCACTGTATGCTGTCAAGAACTCCTACATTATAATGGAAACTAATTTAGCTATGAAAACAGATCAAAACCTGAGTCGATATTATCTTTGATATTATGCCAGTAATGCATTCTACGGTGTTTTTGTAAGCCAAATCTTCACTCATACCACCTTCTGTATACCTTCTAAACAAAGACTCCACAATACCATGCACCGCTCCATGTAAAATACCTAATATTTACCAAAAGAAAAGATAATTATCATACAGAATATGTCAAGACTGCTTAGTGGAGTAAGGTAAGTAAAGGCTAACCTCGCTCCCCGAATATATCACTCCTGTACTCCTGCTCAAGTGTAGTGGCGAATGTAAAGGGTGACCCAAGAACAACTGACCATGCAAGTGCAACATCAGTGGCTCTACCATTAACATCCTGCACACACATATACATTAAAGTCCTCATTAAATATTTAAAAGCTACATGTCATAGCATGTCTGCATATATAAGGAATAAGCATAGATATTAGATAACTAACCCGATGGACAGCAAAACTTGCATTGATTCCGGCTCCATTGACCTCTTTCCCTTGAACATACAGCCTCCTAACAGATGGACCCATTCCTTTGGGACACACAGCAACCACACTTATGTTCTTGGGGAAATCAAGCCCAACTGATTGCAGATGACCAAGAAGGAATCCATGTGAAAGTCCAAGAATGCTGTTTGGCTTCATGTGGGAAAAAATTTTCTCATAGTTATCAGCCTGAAACGAAAAATAACATTAAGGTTTTATGAGTACATGTTACTAACTGAAGCTATGTTTAGAGACTGGACAATGGTCAAATCAGACGAACCGACTAACCTGAGCTGAATCAGAAATTAAAAGCAGAACCAAGTCACTGCCAGAGATGGTCTCGTATATATCTCCAAGGGTTCCAGTTTCCTCAGTAAAGCCAGCAGCACGAGCCTCGTTAAATGAACTCGATCCCTTTCGTAAGCCAATCTGTTTAATAAAACGAAAACGCAAGAACAGTCAGCATTCACAATCTCCACCTACAATTAACTGTACAAAAAGTAAACAGAGAAAAGGCCTTAAATTTACCTTCACAACAATATCAGATTTTGCTTCTGCAAGAGAATCCCTAAGATTTTGAGCTTGAGCAGGACCCTGCAAAACATGCATAATAAAGTTCACTAATATTATAAACTATTGTTCATATGCATGAACCCTAATTCGAAACTAAAAGAATTGATTTACATGTTGCTTTAATCCCAAATGAATCACCAATTGAATCAACATACCATCTAAACAGCCAATAAAAACTAATCAATCAAATCAATGAGATTACAAACCTGAGAACCCCATCTAATAACACCGATCTGCTTGATACCTTTAAAAGCCTCAGGTAACAAATGAAACAAATCTCTTCCTCCTCTCACAATATACTGTCGACAAACACATGGCAGACTTCATTGTCACGGAATGCAGGTTTCTAGCAGCGAATAACACGGATCTCTAGTTCTGGGGCATCACTACCAGGCCTAAGCGCTGAAATGCCACTGTCCTTCATTGGTAATTACCTAGAATAAAGGCAGGAAGTAGTAACTAGTCATGTAATAATAAAGGATTATTATAGTGTATAAAGCTAACCTTTTTATCATTTGGAAAAATAGAATGATGAACGTAAATTTAAGGCATACCTGTTTTTTCTTGACCTCATCTAACAAATCTGTATAAACAATGTTTAAAGTTCTATTATCAGTACCATCAATGTTTTTTTAGTCAAAATTTCATAGAGTTGGGAGTAGTAGCTCTTGAAAGGGCTACATAAAGTTGGCCGTGACCAAAAATTGGTTTGGTAAGTATATCCCTATTTTATTTAAACTTTGGCCTTGACTTTTGTTAATTGTCATTGCATAACATACTCTTACTGGGAATTGTCTTCTTGTAAAAACAAACGGTAATTCTTTTGTGTTATGAACGAAGTTAATCCGTGGAATATAAACCCTAGTTCCGACCGATGTACCTGTTATTATGTGTGCCTCTATAACACGTGGTAATAATTGGGAAACTAACAACCTAGTTCCATTACACAAACCATTTTTTTGATCTATATTACGCATTAACATAATGGGAGTGTTCTTTTTCAGTTTCACACAGTGTTTTGGAATGCCATTGAAGTTTAAAGTATTCAAATATTCAATAGGATACATCATGTCTATATCACCAGCATTCGCAGAATGTGGGACCATTGAATCTGTACTTAAATAAGAAATATAATCGCCTGATGATAAATTTAAGACAATATCATTTATTTCGTCAACGGTGTCATTCTTTGGACATATAAGTGCCCGTTCTGCCATTGTTGTTGCTGTTGGATTCAAAAGATTGGTGTCATCATATACAAACCTAATCAAGTCGCATAACGCCAAATCACCGTCTTCGATCACCATTTCGAGCGGAATCTGAATAACCTTGATATCTGGTTGTGCAGGTGTCATTTCTTCTCCTTCTTCACCATTTCCAATTCTTAATAACCATTCTGTGAATGCTTGAATTTCTGTTTTTGACGATGTATTTGAGCATGATGTTATAACCCTGAGATTTGTAGAAAGAATGTGTACACTAAAATGTTTCCAAAGATATGATCTTGGTAGGCATGAGGCTATGATATCTTCTTTTGTAGATCTTGTTTTACGGTAGTGTTTGTCTAAAGTCGCCTCCTAGTAATACAGATTTTCCACCAAAAGGTGTGTCTGTCTTACTTGTTAAATCTCTCAAGGTTTTGTCCAAGGACTCAAAACATCTGCGATCACTCATCGGTGCTTCATCCCAAATGATTAATGTAGTCTCTAGTAGAAGCTTTGATAAGTTTGTATTTTTCTTGATATGACATACTGATTCATCATTCAACTCAAGTGGTATTTTGAACCTCGAATGCGCAGTACGTCCAGACGGCAATAATAGCGATGCTATTCCGGATGCTGCTACTGCTAAAACAACATGACCGGTCGATCTTAATGCTGATATAATTGTCTTCCACAGGTAAGTTTTACCAGAACCTCCATGACCATAAACAAACAATAAATCTGTGATGACTTCTCGAAGGCAGACATGACATAATCGTAAGCAGTTTTTTGCTCTGGTTGGAAGTTTGCTTTCAACGACAAATGTTCCTGCTGCAAAGCAGCTCTGTCATAACTTTTTTCTTCAAGTAACAATATGTTTCTTAGTGCTGACGTTGTACTCTCTGCAGGCAGTGGTAATCCGAAATCTAATAAAGACTTTGGGCTAGTGTTGGAATTTAATAGTAATTCAAGTTCACATAAGACAAACTGTTTTAGATCTGAATCATTTATCGATCTGTTTGAATGGTTAAGTGTGGCGTTGATATTATAAGTTAAATCATCAGCCATATTATTCCATGTGGCCTCCCATAGTGTTGTTGGGTTTGATACATCGCAGAACAATAGTATGTGAACAAATAATAGTCTAAGCTGTGCAGCTGTTGCCCATTCTGATGCTTCAGTCATAGTACTTAACCATTCTTTATCATCCCCTATTAGACCCAATTGCTCACATGCCTGTCTAAAAGTTGCGAAGACCTGACCGCTAACAGTGCGTATATCTGCATATGAACAACAACCGGTTTGATAACCAAGTAACATTCTTAAATAGAACAGCTCTCCACATGTGGGATGTACATATATAAGTCTGCCAACAGCGGGTGTTCGCTTAGATGTTCTTTTAATCCACGATTTTGAGCTAACATCCCACCTGTATTTTGAAAGATAATCGATGTAACGTAGACCTAATCCGTTGTTCGAAACTGTTGACTGCAAATCTTTTCGGCAACATTATTACGTAACCACTCGGTAAGTGTAGTTCTGGATGAATGTTCGTTGTTTACTATGTCCAATAAATGTTGCGACTGCCGAAATGTTAGGTTTTGTTTACCTTCCAAGTGCACCGCTAAAATTTGAACCGGTGGATTTCGATGGTGAATAGGAAAGGCAAAGATCCGCCACGAAGCTTCATGAGGACATATAAACCGACCGTCAAGATAATTTTTTATCTCATCAATAACCTCCGGTGTATCATTTTTACCAACTTCAATATTATCAGTGTCTTTGATCAGTGCAAAGTGGATTCTGTCCGCACCTTTCGAGATGTATTTGAAGAGATATTTTATGAGCATACTCCAGCCGCAATATTCAACATTAATGTGTGCGTCAAAATGCAGAAGTAATTTCTCATTATACGGGACAACAAACCCGTTATCCAAAGGCAATCCACGTTTAAGATGCTGGCGGTTATCCTTACGTCTTCTATAATGGATATAACCTCCAGCGTCAATACGGCTTTGTGATTCATAATCTTTAGGAAATGCCTTTGAACAAACACCGTCTTTCATACATGGTGAATTCGGCCTTAGCAACCCACACGGACCATGCAACATAAAGGTTGTTACAATCCTGTGTAATGCAGCATCAGTAACCGGATCAGGCAGTTCGGCACTTATATAACGGTCGACATCTTCCGCATTATGTATACGGTAAGGTTCGGTGACCCATAATAATGTATGACAGTGTGGAAGGCCTCTTTTCTGGAATTCAATAGTGTAAAGTTCTGAGATAAAATGGAGAAGATGACTTAGAACAAACAACAATTCATGTACAAAGTATGTTTGAAAATCGGGAATAAGATAGCACAGACTAAGAGTACCTGCGGCCACATCCCCAAACGGTTTTACTTTATTCAAATACTTGATGAACGATCGTACTTTCATTTGGAAAACTCTGGCTATGATGTCAGGCCTATCTTGTGCACATGAGACACCAACAGCGGAAATCTCTCTTGTAATCTCAGGCCACTTAACATTACACGTGAATGTGATAAAATACTGGGGATTGCCAAAAACACGACATAAAGCTAAGGCATCCTGATAATGTTTTTACATGTATCTGGGACCACCAGTGAACGATGACGGTAACACTACACGTTGACCTACACTTCGCCCCTCTATGTCACCACGACAAATGGCATCTTGAACACCATCTAAAAACTCGCATCGAAAATCTTGTTGATTATTTCGTATATACTCAAGCCTTGAGTGTTCTACACAAACATACGCATCAACAATGTACTATTGGAAAAGGCGACCGGCACGTAGAAGATGTGTGTACAAATCCTGGCGATCATGAATTTGGTAGCTGTAGAAAATGGACGGTGTCATGTTATGGCTGTTGTTTTCGGCAGCTGTTGATATCTGTAATTCAGGAGACCATCCTTGTTCAGCATAAGGAAACAGGAGAGGATACTGCAAAGGCATATAGGCAGGATGAAGCTTACTAATCCTTCGAGGTGTATTCACCTTTCCGTGAATGATTATGTCAAAATCATCTGACGCAGAGTATGAATCACAAACAATCGCACCGATGACACCTGCAGATGGGCTGTCATACCTTCTATCTGTTTTCCGACTAAAAAGCTTAATTGAGAAGTTTGGAATGTCAGGCTGATCACACAACTCTCTTGCTGTCCTAAAGATTTTAACATATTCATTAACTTCATCTAACATTTCGGTTAGTGCCGAAACAATAGTGATAGACAAAGCTGCGTTACTCTCAGTAGAGAAGAACCGTAGTCTATTTGAAATCTCATTATCACCATCGAAGACATACATTTGTAAAAACCTAGGCCGTTCGCCAGGGCTAGGGCATACAGATCCTATCCAATGAGATATCTGACCAGCAATCCGGAAAACATACGGAGATCCACCTTGATTAATAGAATTATCAACAGCAGCACTGAAAGATGTCATCGAAAACATTGAGTTATAAGTACGAATACTACACATAAAGTTAAGATCAGCGAAAAGCGATCTAAGTAAATCTGGAGGTTCCACAGGATAACGGAGGACAACCCTTCCGGCCCTACAACACCTATGATATCTAGGCCTTTGGCTGGCAGGAAAAGATTGCAACCGTTCATCATACTAAAAAAGTGCACCGCAAAACTCACAAACTTCATTACAACTTCCCAAATCCGCATAATCAGGAGACATAGTAGAAGGACTGTCAATATTCATAGTATAATTCAAAGTAACATCAGGTTGGTCATATTGCGCAGAAGCGTTGAGCGTTGACATACGGCGTCTGGACTGTAGATGACTTTGATGTGCGGCCTCAAATGCTGACGTAGAAGAGGAGGAAACACCCGCAGGAAGTGTTTCCCGACGTGTCCGTTTGGGCATTGGATTCTAAAAACCCAACGTAAATAATAAGCAAAAGCACAAATTCTGCAGTTATAAAAACTACCACCACAGCGTATATCTGCACATGACTAATTACTACCAAAATGGATTTTACATTATCTAAGACAACTATAATAAATAATTTCCAGCACCAACCTGTTGGCGCAGTCGATCAAATGAAGATCTGTCTGCCTTAAATAAAGCCTTTGTAATAGTAAACTTCCTATGGATGACGTCAGACCTGTTGATAACAAAAGTGACTATAATTAAATGTAACAACTTTATATTACTTAAAAATGGAGTCGTATTCACAAATGTAAAACTACATATGTTCTTTACTACTTGACTGCAACTTGTGTTTAAACTTATTACATACTTTTGTTTTAGCTCATTTCTTGCTTCAATCAAGCAGTTCACAAACTGACCAACCTGCACATATAATTCAAATGTTTTACTTTAGATGTCAAATATAAATCCTATTTCTTTTGTCCAAGAAACAAAAACACATTCCTACCTAAACAATAACCTTGAAAGAAAAAAAATACACTGTTGTATTGTAATAACTTAATGTATTCAATATGAACAGAGAAGTATGAAAATTATAGCAGATTAACATACTTTGAGATACAAGCCATGTTTTTATAACTCATCTTACCAGTTTGAAAATATCTCCAAAATATATGAAACCTTTGCTCCAAACTTACAAATCAAGGAGATATATTATATTGTTTATACAGGCAAACCACTCATTGACAAAAGGTATATCGATACATGTCTACATGATATATGAACTGAACTGATTCATAAACAACTTATTGTTTTTGACAGTCATTGTCAAACAGCTAAAATTTTATCACAGTAGTTAGATTTCTCATTAATCTTTCTGCAGAACTGAAGTTTTTTGAACCTAAATCAGAATCATAATATATTCTCATTACTAGCTATCAGAAAATTAACATCAATATTTCTTATAATCAGGCATTATAGACAAAAAAATAACAGCCCCAAATCAACTTTGCATACAGTCATACAGAACACAATCCCCAAATCAAATCACCGTCATCAGCAACCAAAACCCAAATCACAAACCCCAAATCAAAAAACCCTAATCGAGTATAAATATGAAGAAACCCCAAATCAAAAACCCTAATCGAGTATAACTATGAAGAAAACTTACGTAGAAGACGAAGGACCGAAAAGGGGCTGGTGGTCGGAGGGCGGAGAGCAGAGGATGGACCGTCGGGAGGGTCGGAGGGCGGAGAGCAGAGGATGGACCGTCGGGAGGGCGAAGCTGGTAGGCAACGGAGGGCGGCAACGGGAGGGCAGCGACGACAGGGGGCTGACGGTGAGCAGTGAGGTCGCAAGGGGGGCGGGCAGCGGGAGCGGAGGTGGCAGGAGGTCAAGGTCGATGGTGTTGGAGGTGATGGGGGGAGGGCGAAGAGGAGCGACCGGAGGTGGCAGGAGGTCGAGTGATGGAGTTGATGATGAAGAGCGGTGATGGCGGGTTAAAAGGGGTTAAAAGGTACTGTTGAATGGGTACAGTTGAATGAATAGTATTATTCAAGTTCCTTTTTTCATATTATGTAACTAGTTCACCCATGGCACACCTAACCAAGTGATTATATACCATTTAATCACACCAAAATTCACTATTAATCAAAACACGTGTTTACCATATACCAAAGTTACTAATTTGGGAAATTGGTGATCAAGGTGCCTAATTTCACACAAATTCCTACATATCATGCATCATCAACCATTGATATAGCATAAGTAACAACCTATTAACATCAAAACATCCCATTATCACCAAACATTACACTTTCATATACAAAAGTTACTACTTTCACTAACTTATGAATAATGTTGTTTAAATTCATGAATTCGTGCAAGAATCATCCTAATCTAATCATAAGATGACACAATAACATCATAATAACATCAAACAAACACCAATTTCATCAATATGGAAAGTTCAAAATCAAAAGTTTCTACTTTTGACCTAATATGACCTAGAACACCAAAATCCACAACAATACTTGCAATTATCACATAATCTAACATCAATTAAACAATACTAACATAGATTCATCATCAATTTCATATTTTCATCACCAATTTCTATCAAAATCAAAAAGTATGAAAACAATGCAAAATCTAACCTTTTAAACGTGTAGAAATCAAAATTAGAACTTGCTAACACCTTGGAGTGCTTGAACTAGATCAAAATCAATTTGTATGTGTGTGATATTGATCAAAATAGCAAGATGAGAGGTGTTGGATGGTGGTTTCGGCCGAATGGGAGGCAAGGGGATAGGGTATGGGTTTTGTTCCACTTTACATAATTAACATTTACCCTTTAACCCCTCCTTAATTATATTTTATAAAAATTAGTCTTTTAGCATCCTTTTTTAAATAATTTTAACTACCAATTTGAAGTATTATTAATCAACAATAATAATCATAAACATCTTTCAATTAATAACAAACTCATGAAATATATATAACATGTTGCCACGTTACAAGGTAAAATTCACAAATAATCTTTATATCGCGTAAACACATAAGCATAACTTAATGATCATATTATTGGTTAGATTATTATTAGTTTATCATTGTTAATTATTATTAAGTCACCAACGTTCAACGACAACTAGTGTGTGCTCACGACACGTGTATGCAAGAACTAACAGAACTAACGGAACTAACGGAGTTTGGTAATGGAAATTACCAGACGTCACATTTTGGTCTCGGAAGAAAGGAATGCTTCCGAAGCACCGAAGCTTGCTGCAGTGAAAGCAAGATCTTCCAAAAGGTCAGTCTCCAAAGCTTCCAAAGTTGTTATAACTTCTGAAGCATTGAAGGTCAAGTCTAATCTTCCAAAGATGGGGTGGAAGATAAAGGAAGACCATGTGACTGAAAATTCTTCACTCGCAAAAGCATGTGATCTCCATAGTCTCAGTATAGGATCAATTACTATTGCATTGTCTTCAGTTCATATTGAAGAGCCCATGACCAATAAGGCTTGGGTTTCCAAATGTAAATAATTCTCCTTTTGTTGTGCAGGAACAGCTGATGACCAAAAGAAACGTATGGATCATTGATAGTGGTTGTTCCAGGTACATGACAGGCAATGGCTCTTTTCTTTAGAACTTTGAGAAAACTGATGGAGGGTAGTTGCTTTTGGAGGAGATGCTGGTGGTTACATTACTAGAAGGAGCAGGGTCACAAATGGTAAGTTTAGCATTGAGAAGGTAAACTATGTTAAGGAGCTTGGGTATAATTTACTAAGTGTATCCCAATTTTGTGATCAGAGACATAACATGCTCTTTATTAAATGAGTGCATTGTTCTCAAGCCCGGATTGGTCATTCCTCAAGAGCATATTCTGCTTAGAGCACCTCGGATAGGGAACATGTATAAGATGGATTTGAAGGAAATATCCCCTTCAGGAGAAGTTTCTTGCTTTCTGTCTAAGGCCAATAGTGATGAATATTTCCTTTGGCATAAAAGAATGTACCATGTAAACTTTAAGAACATGAACAAGTTAATTAAAAATGATTTGGTAACTGGAATGCCAAAGAAAGAGTTTACAAGTGATGATCATTGTGTCGCATGCCTGATGGTGAAACAACACTTGGTGTCTCACAAGCCAAAGGAAAAGAACTCAATCACTACTCCCCTACACTTATTACGTATGGATCTCTTTGGCCCTACCAGTGTAATGAGTCTAGGAAGGACCTCATACTGTTTGATGATCACAGATGATTTCATAATATTCACTTGGGTTTTCTTCCTTAGAACTAAGGATGAAACTCCTGAGATCTTAAAGAACTTCATTCTAAAAATTGAGAATCAGAGTGATCACAAGGTCAAGACCATAAAATATGATCAAGGAACTAAATTCAAGAACCAAATCCTTGACACATTTTATAATGAAAAGGTTATTACAAGACAATATAGTGCACCTAAGACTCCTAAGCAAAACGGTGCTGCTGAGAGGAGAAACATGACATTTATTGAAGTTGCAAGAACCATGTTGTCTGACTCTAAACTGCCTATCACCTTCTGGACAGGGGTAGTCAACATTGTCTTCTATGTGCATAATAGAGTTTTAGTAGTCAAGACTCATGGTAAGACTCCTTATGAATTGTTGCACAAAATAAGACCTTTCATTGGTTTTCTCCGGCCATTTGGATGTCCTTGCACCATCTTGAATACCAAAGATCAAGTAGCCAAGTTTGCTAACAAATCAGATGATGGATACTTTATTGGATACTCTTCTCAAGCTAAGGCTTCTAGAGTATACAATCTTAGAACTAGAGTAGTTGAAGAATCAGCCAATGTGATCTTTAATGAGCATACACCTGTGTGAAAGGTTCTGGTCCTGACTGGCTATTTGATCTTGATTTAGTTATAAACTATTTTAACAAATCTTGTGAAGATGCTTTAGGATCTACAGGTAATACTTCAATAGAGGATCTTGATCCAAGATTTGAGCTAAGAAGACCAAGCAAGACAATTACTTCAGCTCAAGTTGTAACTAACACTGCAGGTAAAGTTCCCATCAGCATAACATTGACAAATCAAGCTGATGCATCTGAAGTGCCTGAAAATTCCATCTCAAAGGCACAAAACACAATGGAAGGAACTTCAAATATGGTAGAAAATGGTAGTGGTGACAATGATCAAGAATTTCTTGATACTAACAACCACTCCATTGAGGACAACATAAATGATGTCACACACTTATTGGATCAAGCTTCTCTTGATAAGTGTGTTAATATGGTGGTAGATACTTTTGTGCTAGATCTAAACTTCTTAAATTTAGATCTATAAAAACAACTTGTTATGATCCCTCAACTAAGGATCCACAAGTCATACCCCACCACAAATATCATTGGAGATGTTGACAAGTGGGTGAGAATAAGAGGACAAACCCATGACAAAAATGTTTGCCTACACTCTTGCTTCGTATCCCAGATAGAGCCAAAGAAAGTTGATGAGGCTTTGAAGGATGGAAGTTGGGTTGAAGCAATACAAGAGAAGCTGCTTCAATTCAAAGATAAAAGGTTTAGAATCTATGTCCTCTTCCTCATGGGAAGACTATTATAGGTACCAAATAGGTAGTTAGGAACAAGAAGGATGATAGAGGACTGACTTGTCATCAAGAAGGCAAGACTAGTTGTTTAAGGGTACACACAAGAAAAGGAATTAACTACACTGATGTTTTTGCTCCAGTAGCAAGACTTGAAGTTGTTAGGATATTCCTAGCGTTTGCTACATCCAAGGACTTCAAGGTCTACCAACTTGATGTCAAGTTTGCATTTCTATATGGGGTGATTGATGAAGAAGTTTATATCAAATAGCCACATGGCTTTGCAGACCCAAATCATCCTGTTTATGTCTACAAGCTTGATAAAACTCTTTATGGGCTGCACCAAGCTCCAAGAAAGTGGTATGAGACGCTATCTCAGTATCTCTATCAGCATAGCCACAAGAGAGGTACTATAGATGGAACTCTCTTCATCAAAGGTACAGGGAATGATTTGATGCTGGTTCAAGTATATGTTGATGACATTATCTTTGGTTCAACTAATCCAAAGCTCTGCAAAGACTTTGAGAAGCTGATGAAGAATAGATTTGAAATGAGTGCAATAGGAGAACTCAATTTCTTGCTAGGAATTCAAGTGAAGCAGATTGAAAATGGCATCTTCTTAAGTCAGTCAAAGTATGTGCAGGACATACTTACAAGATTCAACATGACTGAATGTAAGATATAAACGACACCCATAGCCAGAAACCACTCCCTTGGACCTGATATTGAGGGGGAGTGTGTAGATGAACATCTTCACAGGGCTATGATTGGGTCTCTTATATATCTTACAGCCAGCAGGCCTGATATCATGTTTGCTACATGCATATGTGCAAGATATCAAGCTAACCCCAAGATGTCACACCTAGATGCTGTTAAAAGGATTCTTAGATATCTCAAAGGTGCTCCTAAGCTTGGCCTTTGGTATCTAAAGAATTCTGACTTTAATCTGTATGCATATACAGATAGTAACCATGATGGCTGCAACATGACTGCAAAGTCCACATCAAAGGGGATGTCAATTCCTGGGTGGAAGGATAGTCTCATGGCAATGCAAGAAACAATCCTATGTATCTGTATCAACTACTGAGGCTGAATACATTGCTGTTGCAAGCTGCTATGCTCAAGTGCTTTGGATTCAAAATCAGATGCTAGACTATGGATACAACTTCAAGGAGACTCCGATCTAGATAGACAACAACAATGCTATCAACCAATCCTTTGGACAGATGGGCTATGAAGGTGACTTCTCCGTAAGAACCTTTAGGAAAAGGAAGGTCTCCTCCTAGTGGAAGTACCTCCTCCATTTGGTCATCCACAGTTTATCTAACAAGAATGGAGGATGGGACCAGGTTCTGGAAGACCTTTATAGTCCATGGGATGGTTTAAGGGGTCAAGTTCAGGCATTCATAATTTTTATATACTAATTTACTTGCAAACTTGGACTCCTTAGAATATTATATGTTCCTTACTCATAGTTGAGGGGAACGGATAATGTTCTAAAATTGGGACAGATGAAGACCAACATCTTTAAGACTACGAGAAAGCCTACTATAGGCTTCTTAGGGGTAGAAACAACCTTTTTTCTAAAAATGTTAAAGGTTATTGCTCAAGGAGACAACCTAGCAGCACCAGCTAGTGTTGAGCCCACACCTTCTACTTCTCAACAACCCACACAACCACAAATAACCATCACCTACCAAAGAAAATCCAAACGAACCCCTACACAAGCTACTTAGCTTATGTAGGCCCTTATATCACCACCCATGTAAGAGGAAGTGGACATTGGAGCTCCCACTTCTCATGAGGAGCAAACTACTCCCATCTCACCAATTATCAGTGTTGAAGTTCCTTATGGTTATCCTGATGAGTTCATTATCCCCAACAGCCTTAAGCCTTCACTCAGAGTCTCAAAACTCTAGTGAACAACCTTGAGTGGAAAGTTCCATCCCCAGCCTCTAGATCTAAACCAACCCATTCCCAACCTAGAATTTTATGATGATAAAGACATGAGCTTCAATGAGTACCATGAGTCTTTCTTCTCCACCCATGCTAAGGAGAGATGAGTCCTAATGCCTCTCCTATGTCTAGCCCACATCATCCACCTACCACTGAGGTGGATCTCCCTGAACCTATTCAGGAGATTCATATGAAGAGGCTCTCACTTCAACAAGTGATTATATTATTAAGACCTCAATCATGGCAACCCAGCCCACTGACACTTCAACTGAAGTTCTCATGATATGGGGGAATCTAGTAGCCAAGACAAAGTGCTGGTGATGAGGAAAAAGACCTAGGTCCTATTCTCTCATCCCCCATGATTCTTCTGATGAAGATGAGGGGAATAGGAGACTAAAGGTGCAAAAGCTTACTCAAACCTACATTTATTTAGTCTCCAAGGTTAGTCACTTGGAATCTCAAGTGACTACCTTGCAAAGAAGGGTCCATGATCACAACTTGATATTTCTGATCTTAAGGAAAAGCTAGTTGGGAGACCATTAAGGAGGACTCAACCAGGAATCCAATTATGGGGTGGAGGTATGACACTGATAGAAGAGCTTTGGTAATCTCTAGATCTCAAGGGCAACAGGAAATCTTTCAACTTCTCCAACCTGAGATTCTATTAGAGTACTTATCTGATTGATCTTCCACTTGCCAACCCAAGTCAAACAGGCAAGCTACAAGGTTAGCAGACAGGATTCAAGAAAGGGTGCTAGAAGAGTTCAAGCTGAGATCCAAATTATATACACAGAGGCTAGCAGGTAAGGCTATTAGTCAACTGGATGTTGAGGTGGACCCTAAGATTAGCTTCGAAGGGGAAGCCTTGACTGAAGGCCTAGTACTTGAACCTGTGAACCTTGAGACAGGAACCTCTTCAGCACCCATTACCCTCAGTGAGGCACCAGATAGTGAAGGTGCTTCACAGCCTCTCTCTGGCCAGAGCTTGACTGTTGAATCTAGCAATAAAGTCCAAAGCTCTCTCCACCCTGAGTCACCAAGGCCTGTGAGTGACAAGGAAACTGACTCTTAAGAAGATTAAGGAGGAGGAGAGAGAGAGAGGATGAGAAGGCTAAGAGGAGAGAGTTCAAGTGGGTCCCTAAGCTTTATGGAAGTTGCTATCTTGGCTGCTCCCAGGCCAAACACTCAAGATGATGAGTTGAGAGCAGCTAAGATAAACTACTTAGGAATAGGAACTATAATATAGATGAACTCATCTTTCTTCCCTTATAGGAACTTAATAAACTGGTAGACATAGAGCTGTTAAAGGAGAGGAAGGAGGCAGAGGATGTAGAATTGCTTCTCAAAGTCAAGGAAGAATGGAGATAGAAAAGTCACTACAAGCATGCTCTTACCCTCTCCTCAGTTCAAGAAAGCCCTTAGATAGAGGCTGTGGCAACTGAATAGCCTTAGGCAGAAAAGAAGTAGATACACAAAATATGATTAACTACCTAAGTGCTACATGCCTCTATCAGGCATCTACACTTCTTCCCCTCTCATATGAGTATATAGAATTCGAGTATTCTAAGCAGCTTGAGCAATAAGTTATTAAGGAACAAAAGGCTGCTAAGAGAAAGATGAGGAAGAAGCTGCAAAGTCTGGAGCCATCATCCAAAAGAGCCAAAAGAAATTTGCTGATAGGCAAAGGATGATGAGCTTTTTGAAGCTGTATGGATTCTCCAGAAGGAGGCTTGGTCCAATGTCTCTATTCACTATGGATGAGCACATTATAGTGATCAAGCAGAAGATTTAAAAGAGAGATCTTGTTGAGTTGCATTCTCCACCAACACAAGCTCCTCCTGAAGTTGAGGTCAAGGTTGAACCCACTGAGACAACACAACCTGGACCTAGGGCTGCATCTCAGCCAACTTCATCTTCTAATCCATAGCAGGGTTCTGCTCCCTATTCTTCTGAACCTGTGAGGGAAGAGGATCCAACTAAGAAAGACACATGCAGAACAACCTGGTGTAAAGACCAGTCTTCTCAGTTAAAGTCTTCAAAGAGGAGGAAAAGGATAGCCGTGAAAAGTGTCTCTAAGAAGAAGAAGAAGTCAAAGGCATCCACCTTCACACCTTAGGATAAGTTAGAGCATCCTAAGAAAGTGCAAGAAGAGGCTGCTCAACCAATTCCAATTCAAGCAGAGCCTCTTATAGCTGGAAGACCCATCCTGTCTTGGACCTTCGCTGCAAATCCAGACAGATGGTATGTCATCAGAGATCAAGGTGCTCAAGATGTCTATTTCTAGAAAGACATGTTTGATCTTCCTCTACATGATCTCTATGACATGTGAAGGTATTATGAGAGTCTGAGGGATCCTGACCAATTAATGAAGAAAAAAATGGTCTTGATCGTAATGAGAACTGTCAATATCTGAATAGCCTTCTTTGTTTTGGTAGTGTCAGTCTAAGGGGAGTTTGTAAGGTTATACTTGAAAGTCTGATGCAACAAAGCAACCAAATAGTTTTCAGCTTGCATGCATGATGTAGATGGTAGAAGTTACTTCAGAAGTTTTACATTCCTCATAGAAAATATTCTAAGTGTAAAATCTTTCGAAGCCAAATACCAAATCTTTCAAAGCAAAGATGAAGTCTTTCAAAGCTTCAAAGACAAAGTCTTCTGAAGCTAATGAAATGAAGACTGATTTCTTCTGAAGACAAAGAAGACATGCTTTCTCTAATCAACTTTTGCATAAAGCTAACCCACTTTCCGCTACAACTCTGAAGACTCACCAACTTGCATAAGTTTGTGAAAAGGACCATGATTTTGCAACTGTAGATTAAGGTTTAGAGTATATAACTTTCTACTTTTGTACCTTTTATCCTTTTTGTAATATGTTAGGATGTAAGCCATGGCATGTCATAGTCACAAGTCAAAAGGCAATCTGACTTTAATTATATATTGATCTTGTTATCTAGATTAGTGTTTCCAGCTAGCTTTCAAAATAAAGTCAGTTGTAGGATGTAGTATAAAGTGTCTCAAGTACTTGTCTTTCTGATGTATGCTTTGTAACACTTGTAATAGAACTTGAAAGCAATATACAACATTCTTGAAACTATACTTATCTTGTTCTTACTCTTGTTCTGTCTCTTGTTTACTTGTGTTCTTAGCATCATATACTTAAACCTAGTTCCCTATTTGATCTCTTAAGTGTTCAAAGTCTCTCATCCTTGTGAAAATTGTTGTATGACCTTCCTTTAACCGGTCCTGCATACTTTCCTTTTCATATTTGTCATGGAAGGTCTTCATGTTGTTAGATTCATCAAAACACCTTGGTGCTTTTTATGGTATTCAGTTCCCGCACAAAGATCACAATATATCTCATTTGCTATATGTAGATGATGCTTTGTTAACTAAATAGTGGCCTAAAAGGAATATACTAAACTCAAGCCAGATCCTTTGTTGTTTTAACATTGAATCTAGTCTAAAAAACCAACTTTAAATAGAGCTCTATAATGGGTGTAGGAGTACAACAAGATCAGGTTGATAGTATGATTCACATTCTCCTTTACAAGGAAAGGAAATTCTTGTTTACCTATCTTGGTATTCTGGTTGGGGTTTTAATTTCCCGAATTAGAAACCGGGATAAATGATCATAAGAGTGAGGCTCTCATCATAGAATATATCACCTCTCTTAATTAGAAGTTGGATAACTCTCATAAAATCATTTTGGGTAGCTGCGAAGGCTAAGAAGATGTTAGTTGGGGAATAACCGAAGAGTCTTCCAAAATATGTTGGGTTTCTTGGGAAATATGCTTCCTACAAAAAGAAAAGGAGGATAAGGAATTGGATCTCTATGGGTTGTAAATATCTATTTACTTCGTAAACGGATATGGGAATTTAAAGAAGAAAATGAAGGGTTTGTTAGAACATAAAATCATAGTTTAACCTCTTAAACTTTCTGAAACGTAGTGGAAGTATAGCATTATAACTTTGTTTATAAGCTGAAAAATATGTTCATTAGATGACCATATTGATGTATAAAACAAACCCAAAGAACAAAGGATCATTTATGTGAATAAGCAAGCTATGAACATATGTAAAACTACATAAAATCACAGCCACATTGAGCTGTGAAAACTACCTTGTTCTAGCAGCAAAATGCGACAAAATGATAAGATGAATGATGCTGAAAAACGACCAAAGCTCCAAGAATAGGACCTCACCCCAAGCCCTTTGACCTCACCCCAAGCCCTTTGCAAGAAGGAAGAAGACACCAAAACAAGCCCAGAAAACCCTCTTTTGAAACCCTCTTTTACTGCTACTGCTTGTAAGTTTCAGGAGAGAAAAGGAGCAGCATTTTTGCTTGTGTTGCATGTATGAGATTGTGAGAAACAGAGAGCTACATATCCACTAGTTAGTGGAGGAGACAAAACATGCATGTGTGTTGTGTAATCAAGAGAATAAGTTGGTTAAAACAAGATGCATGTGTGTCTCCCACTTAACTCAAGGGGACGGTCACATGGTGGTGTTTTGTTGTTTGTTTTTCTTTTTAATTAAACACACACACATATGTCTAGTCTTGTAACAATTAACCATTTAATTGTATTAGTATACTCTCATTATTATTTGGTGTTATACAACTAATTTAAATAACACTTCAAATATATTATTGAACAAAATATCCTAATAAATTGTTCCATCTCATATGCAACTTATTTAGAAAACCCATTTTCTAAATTGGTGTAAATATTTAATTGCATGATCATATCATCAATTAAATATTAATTGGTGTTTGCTAAGCTTGTTATTGGGTATAACCCGACTTGGATCATAACGTACTAACCACATTAATATTCTATGTGTCTTGGGCATATAGAATCCTACAATCTCCCACTTGCCCAAGATTCATAGAAGATTGACGCAAGCAGTAAATACCGCCTAACAACGGTTTACTACCCTTAATACGCATGACTTATGGCCATTCAATAACATCATTCCATTCAAGTACCCTACTTGAAATGATTTAGGTGAATCAATCATCTATCCTTTTGTTACAGATGTCATGTTAAATCCAAGAACACAGAATGATCATTTCTTGTTGATTTAACTTATCAGGCATTAGACATCTAACTCTCAACGAATAAGAGAACAAATTCCATCTTGACTACATACATTTCTCACAACACCTCGTGTCATACCTGAACATACCCTTATGTACTGTCCACTATTTCAGGACAGTGAATAAATTAGCTCAAGGTATAATACTTGGTGAATATCAAAACCCAATATGCATCTCAGGTCAGAGGATACCAAATGATATTCGCCTTTACTCAAATTTACTTATGATCAATCGATAAGATTCCATGTAGTGAAATTTGAGATGCGGGTTAGTCCAATATTTGTATCCCACAAATATCTATGAACCTTGGTAGCAACCCATTGTTCTATATTCATCCTTATGAATATCAACCAATCCAAGTTCATAATAGTCTTACCCTCACACTTGTTCCCACAAGTATGAACGACTACGGACATTTAGAGTAAACAATTTACTCATGGATTAAACATGCTAAATTGGAACATTAATTGAAACATTATAACCAAATAATTTTACTCAAATAATAAAGAGTTCCACATATCTAAATACAAAATTTGATCAAGTCCAATCACTAGAATATCGAAGTCCTAAGGCACAAGTATGACTTTCATGCTTTGACCTATCTAGGAGCTTCGTGAATGGATCCGCAATGTTTTGATCGGTATGAACTTTGCGAATACATATCTTCCCCTTTTCAACTTCATCCCTTATGTAGTTGAATCTCCGTTCAATGTGCCGAGTCTTTTGATGAGCACGAGGTTCCTTGATTTGAGCAATCGCACCTTCGTTGTCACAAAAGATCTCTAGGGGGTCTTCAATGGTAGCAACAACCCCTAGATCAGCAATGAACTTCCTAAGCCACGCAGCTTCTTGAGCTGCCAATGAAGCGGCGATGTATTCTGATTCTGTTGTAGATAGTGCCACTACATCTTGCTTTGAGCTCTTCCAAGAGACTGCTCCTCCATTCATAATGAAGACATATCCAGTCTGTGATCGAGAATCATCTCGATCGGTTTGGAAACTCGCATCCGTGTAACCCTTTACAACGAGCTCCTCCTCACCAGATCCATATATTAAGAACATATCCTTGGTGTTTCTAAGGTATTTCAAAATACTCTTAACAGCCATCCAATGACTATTACCAGGATTCTGTTGATATCTACTTGTCATGCTTAGAGCACATGACACGTCTGGCCTAGTACATATCATTGCATACATGATGGATCCTATAGCATATGCATATGGGACTCCATTCATTCTTTCTTGTTCAACCTTTGAACTAGGGCATTGAGATGAGCTCAATATAGTCCCCTTTTGAATAGGTACCAAACCTTTCTTAGAATTCTCCATCTTGAACCTTTTCAAGATCTTTTCAATGTATGTACTTTGGTTTAAACCTATTAACCGCCTTGATCTATCCCTATAGATCTTTATTCCCAAAATATAGGTGGCCTCACCAAGATCCTTAATGGAAAAACAGCTTCCAAGCCAGGTTTTTACACCTTCAAAGGTTGGAATTTCGTTTCCAATTAGTAGAATGTCATCGACATATAATACAAGGAAAGTAATAATGCTCCCACTCGCTTTCTTATATACACAAGCTTCATCAGCGTTTTTGATGAAGCTAAATTTCTTTACTTCATCATCAAAACGGTGATTCCAACTTCTTGACGCTTGTTTCAATCCATAGATTGATTTCTTTAACTTGCATACCTTGTTAGGATGTTTTGAATCGACAAAACCTTCAGGTTGTTTCATATGGACATCTTCCTCAAGATATCCATTAAGGAAAGTGGTTTTGACATCCATTTGCCAAATCTCATAGTCATAATATGCTGCTATGGCAAACAATATCCTGATAGACTTTAGCATTGCCACAGGCGAAAAGGTTTCATCATAATCAACCCCTTAAGTTTGAGTGAAACCTTTTGCTACAAGTCTAGCTTTATAGGTATCCAAGTTTCCATGCATATCGGTTTTCTTCTTGAAAACCCACTTACTTCCAACTATCTTGGACTTAAGAGGTGGTGTAACCAATTCCCAAACTTGGTTATCATACATGGATTGCATCTCAACGTTCATGGCTTCTTGCCATTTGTCAAAATCAGGTTTTGACATTGCCTCATGGTATGTGGTTGGTTCATCCGAATCTACCATATAGCATCCATCCATGAAAAATCCATATCTCTCAGGAGGAACACTAATTCTACCAGATTTGCGAACGTTTTATGTATCTTGATCATCCACATGATCATTCTCAACATCCTCATGTTGATTGCTAGTATCAACCAATTGTGTATCGTCTTGTGAATCTTGAACCTCTTCAAGTTCCACTGCTCTTCCACTAGTTTCTTCCGAAAGAAACTTAGTTTCCAAGAACTCTGCCTTTCGAGCAATAAACACTTTCTGTTCTGTCGGATCATAGAAATAATATCCAATAAAATCTCTAGGATATCCAATGAAGATACACTTTGTGGATCGGGCTTCTAGTTTGTTTTGAGTGTATTGCTTAGGATAAGCATCACACCCCCAAACTTTTAAATATGATAATGATGGAACCCTTCCATGCCATACTTCAAAAGGTATCCTTTCCACTTTCTTGGTTGGGGCCATATTTAAAATACGGGCGGCGGAGAGCAACACGAAACCCCAAAATGTTAGAGGTAGTGTACTTCTAGCCATCATAGATAGAACCATATCCAATAGAGTCCGATTCCTCCTCTCAGACACACCATTATGTTGTGGTATTTCAGGAGGAGTAAGTTGTGAGACTATCCCACAACTTCTAAGATACTCTTGAAATTCACTACTTAGGTATTCACCTCCTCTATCTGTACGAAGAATCTTGACCTTTTGTTGAGTTGATTTTCTACTTCATTCTTGAAGATTTTGAACATTTCAAAAGATTCATGTTTGTGTCTTAACAAGTACACATACCCATAACGACTATAGTCATCGGTAAAGGTAATGAAGTATTTTTCACCATTCCTAGTTGTTGGTTTAAAAGGTCCACATACATCCGAATGTATGATTCCTAATAAATCCTTTGCCCTTTCATTAGTCCCACTAAAAGGGGCCTTTTTCATTTTACCTTGTAAACAAGACTCGCATACATCAAATGAATCATTTTCATTAGTTTTCAAAGACCATTCTTTTGGAGTTTTTGCATACGATTCTTGTTTATGTGACCAAGGCGACAATGCCAAAGATAGGAATCACTCAAATCTAATTTGAGCCTTTTGGTGGTTGCTTGGTACATTGAGCTATCATATGTTGTGTTTTCCTGAATCAATTCATAAATACCATTACAAGGTATAGCTTTAAAAAAACATATGATTGAAAGAAACATGAATATCATTGTCAACAAACTTGAAATCATAATCACATTGTCTTAAACGGGAAACAAAAATAATGTTCCTAGTCAAACTAGGAGCATACAAAACATTCTTTAAAATAACTTGTAAGGCCCCGTTCCCGGGAAGCCTCACAGTTGGTTAACCATAGCATAAAACCAGTTTAATAACAAAACATTGCAGCGGAAAAATAATTAAACATTCATTAAAGACTTAGAAACCCCATTGTACTCATACATTCGTCCTTTAAAAGTAAACAAAACATATTCCTTGTTCATTAATTACAATAAAGACCTCACTAATAGGAATGCCATCCATATCTCCCCAAGTAGCTCCGTGGTGCCATCCTCAGCGTCAGCGCTTACCTGTCCACTATTATGCATAAAAAGTCAGCTACGCTGAGTGAGTTCTAGTTTTATATAAATAAGAAAATATAATCTTTTATCCTTTCATATAATGAACACGCATACATCATACTGCAAACTGTAACGCCCGGAAATTTCGATTTGGAGTGTCATGCGACTGGAGCGTCCAATCGCATGGAAGACATGCGATTGAAGCTCAACCGCACGACTGGAACTCAATGGTACGATTGAAGTGTTCAGTCGCATGGAGCTTGGACGACTGAAGGTCCAATCGCATGGAGAACTCGGGCGACTGGACAGTAGTATTTAAGGGAGAGGGCAGCCCTAACTCTTTCCCAGACTCGCCAATCAGAGGGAAGGAGACAGTTCGGTCCAAGCGGGTTCGTGAGCCAAAATCGATGTATAGCGGGTCAAATCAAAGCTCTAACCGAGGAGGCTACTAAGGTGAGTTCTAAGACCCCTCTTTTACACGTTTTTGAATGATTTTGGGGCTGGAACACATCTGAAAACTATATTTTTGAGTTTTTGGGTGTTTAACCCGTGGATGTATGAATGTGTATGTGTATAGTGTGTTTAGAGTGCGATTTTGGACGTGTATGTGCTTGAATGTTGTTGTAGTATGATTCCCTAAGGTTTAGGAGGGTTAATTCGGGCTTAAAACGAGTTTGGAAGGATTTGGAGGTCGTGAGTCACGACTGCAGTTCGCGATGAACTACAGTCGCAGCCCAGTTAGGGCTAGGCGACTGAAGGCCAATCGGCCGACTGAGGAACGACTGACGTTCAATCGCACGACTGAGGCTCAGTCGCACGACTGGGGATTCAGTCGCACAATAGGTCCTACGACTGGGAGTTCAGTCGCATAGGTCCATTCGCATGGTTGTTCAGTCGCACGGCTGAGGGTTCAGTCGCACGGCTGGGGGTTCAGTCGCATATAGGCCCATACGTATAGTTTTCAGTCGTACGATAGGGAGTCCTTTCGTACGATTGGGGTGTTCATCCGCATTGGCCCAATCGCATAGCTGTTCAGTCGCATGAAGGTCATGCGACTGGAGGGTGCCCAGTCGCCCAAGTAGGGCTGTTATGTACGAGAAGAGACGTAGTTCAATTACTGGCCTCCGGGAGAAGAGCATGGGTAGGAAGTGACGTGATAGCTCCCGTAGGTACGCGTGAGATGATCGTCGAGGCTTAGAAGTTATGTTGGGCATGACGATGATAGTATTGCATGTGTATGTGTGATGTAGCTATGTTAAGTATGATGTAGCCCTATATGATGGTAATAACTGATGATTTGTAAATATCGATGTTCCTTGTTTCGATGAATGTTCATCTTTCCATATCTTTACGTGTATTGTGTATGAATGAACGAACGAAAAGTATTAGTAACGTAAAGTGAAAGACAGTAAAAGAGGAATACAATGATTGAATGAATCATTAATGAACGAATGAAAACGTGAGAGACTTGCAAGCGAAGTGTACCAAAGTGCACGGCTCTAAATGCCTCAAGCTCAACCGCGTGAGGTTCAGCTAATCTTTAAGGGTGCACGTAGAGGTTCCAGTCTAGTGATTGGCCTTTGGTGTGGTACACGGTGTATAGTAGTTACCCACATAGTGGGGGTGTAGTATGTCACAGGTACCCACATAGTGGGGGTGTAGTATGTCACAGGTACCCACATAGTGGGGGTGTAGTATGTCACAGGTACCCACATAGTGGGGGTGTAGTATGTCACAGGTACCCACATAGTGGGGGTGTAGCATATCATAGTTACCCACATCGGTGGGGGTGGTGTTACCCATTTTGGTAGGGGTGTAGTTACCCACTTCGGTGGGGGTGTTGTTACCCATTTTGATGGGGGTGTTGTTACCCGAGTTATGTTTAACTTCGGGGGTGTGGCATAAAGTCAAGCATAGTTATGAGGTGAGCGACTTTGTGTCGCAACAGACTCGGATGGAGTTCGATCACTGTGATTGACTCGTATGGGATCTTTGTCGCGTATCCCGTGCTGTGTCAGTCTTCGGATGTGAGTCGGGGGTTTGTGAGCAGGCCCCGACACAGCATCAGCTTTCGAGCATGAGTCGGGGATATTGCATGAGACAGGATCTAGATGGATGAGTAGAGGATCGCATGCTCCGGTACTGTGTCAGTCTTCGGACATGAGTCGGGGGTTTGTGGGTAGGCCCCGACACAGTATCAGTCTTCGGACATGAGTTGGGAGTATTGCGTGAGTTGATGAATGAGAGAAATGATTGTGAAAGAAAGAACGTAAGAAATGAACGAAAGATAATGAACGTAATGAAAGCTAAAGTACAAATGAATGATGATAATGAACAGAAGGAACATAGTGGTAACGCATGAAACGGGGTCCTTGCCACTCGACCTCAGTAATCATGGCTGTGTGCCATGAAGAGGGTAAAGTGTGACCGGACCTAGATAGAAGTGAAAGATAGAGGATGTATGAAAGTAATAAACGTACGAATGAACGTATTAAACGTAAGGATGAACGTAATGTACGTATGAACGAAGGTAACGAATGTATGAAAGAAATAAAGAAACATACGAGCGAGAGAAAGAGTCTATGGACGAACGTGGATGTAAACGATGAACGGTACACGAATGAAAGCTAACGAATGAATGATGAAGATAATAATAATATTATCTACGCGTACGTATGTTGTGTAATCGTATGTATGTAAAGAAACGGTTTTAAAGGAAAGAAAAGTATGTTTTTAATATAAAACTAGAACTCACTCAGTAACGTTGACTTTGATGTGTTTCCAGTTGGCAGGTATGTTGCTGAGGATGGCACAGGACGACTACTCAGTTGATGAGGCTAGCATCCATATTTTGACATCTCATTGTATTTTGAGAAGGAAACGAATGTTGTAAAGTTATGGAATGACATGTTTTAGTTATTAATGAAAATTTAAATTCCGCTGCAAAGTAAATGTACGTTTGAAATGTTTTTATGTGCGATGAATGACCAACTGTGAGGTGCCCGGGAACGGGGCCTTACAAGTTGGTATCAGAGCCAAAGTTTAAGTGAAATGGGTAAATTTTCAAAATAAACCTTAACTTAAACTGAAAATGGGACAGAAAAAGGGTGGGATGCCAATCTGAGTAGCTGCGTGCCATAAGGTATTTTCTTAAAGTTAACCGGTATTGTGTGCGCATGTTATGTGTTTATGTGCTACTGTTAGATTTAGATGCTAATATAGTCAGGACAGGTAATGCTCGGGGTGTGGAAAGTAAGGTAAGTGGCTAATCATAACTGATCACTGTAATTAGGGACTTACTATACTTGACATGAACTGAGCAATTTCCTTGAATGACCATGTTGGTGTTTGAATCTTTCAGTGTATTATAGAGGATGGCCGGTGGTAGGTCTTCTAAGGCTTCACGTGGTGGAGGTGGTGGCGGACGTGGTGTTGAGCCACGGGTCACGAGAGGAAGGCCTAGAGTTGAGAAGGTGGTTCATGAAGAACATGAGACTCCTCACCAGGAGGGAGCAGACGAAAGCGCCAACTTAAGAGCCTCGATGAGAGAGGCGGTTGTGGAAGAAGTACACCAGGTCATGCAGATGATCTTACCGTCTGTAGTGACTGAAGTGATAAAGGCTGTTAGGGATGAGGAGAGACAGGAAAGGAGTAGACCTTCGGGTGGAAGGAGACGGACGGAGACTGAAGCGGTTTTCTCCGATGAGGAGGAAGAGGAGGAGGAGCCTGTGCCAGAGACGACACAAGGCTGTAACTACGGGGCATTTTAACGATGCAAGCCCCCAACTTTTGATGGTAATGGCACTGCTGCTGCTGCTCACCGGTGGGTGAGGGAAATGGAAGCCGTGCTGAATATTAGCGAGTACCGGGAGGATCAGAAAGTGAAGTTTGCCGCCCACTCTTTCGTGGACTCAGCTTTGTGCTGGTGGGACAACATAGTCCAAGTTGAGGGTAGCAGGCTATCGGAAGGATGAGATGGTCAGAGTTGAAAAGGCTGGTGATCGAGGAGTTCTGTCCTCACCGTGAAATGGATAAAGTCGAAAGGGAGTTCCTGCAGTTAGAAGCGGGAACAATTACACATCAGCAGTACACCACCAAATTTAACGAGATGGCACGGCTGGTGCCGGATCAGGTGACACCTCTCTCGCGGAAAATCAAGAGGTATATTCAGGGCTTGCCGGCGGATATCCGTAGGCACCTGATCGCTGCTCGACCAAGCACGTTTAGGTCGGCGGTGGATTTGGCGGGGAGGTTATATGATGAAAGATCGATGGTGGTGACCGAAGCTAGCAAGAAAGGAGAAGGTGATCGGGATTGGAACAGGAAGCGATTGGGACGTGGCGAAGTCACTCCAAGTAACAAAGGTGCACGGGTGGATGATCAACGTGTGGTCATAACTGAGGCGGGGTCGGAAAGGTGTGACAAGTGTGGACATAAGCACCCCGGGGAACGTAGATTGGGGACCAATGTCTGTTTCCGTTGTGGAAGAACCGGACATGTGGCGAAGAACTGTGGTATGGGGAGGTGTTATTCTTGTGGAAAGGAAGGTCACATGAGCAGGGATTGCAAGAAGCCGAGGGCGGAAGGTTCAGGAGTGAAGAAGGCTGGAGGAAGGAGAACAGAAGGCGGAAGCTAGAGCTTTTGGTCATGACCAAAGGGAGGTTAGAGCGGACTTCGACTTGACGAGAGGTGCGTTTCCGATAATTTAAGTTTGTGCTTTTATACCTTGAATATGATGCTAGTAGTAGTTCATTCCTACTGTCATCTGTTGTGAGTTGCATGTTAGGAGAAGAAACATCGATGAGCCCTTCGATGTAGAGATTATTATTGGTGGATTCACTAGGTTACCGGGTGCCCTAGAGTATTGTATGACGCAATTGAGAAAGTTGTGTCACCCGTTGTCTAAGGAACGGTTGCAGCCTGTGAATTGTCCTCGACTGCAAAATATGCATAGCAAACAAGTAGAACGGTAGATCGTAAGCAAAATAGAAAGGATAAATTTGGTTTGAGTCACCAAAGAAGCCGATTTGCCTTTTCTATCACAGTACCTGCGAGAAAACTGAGAGAAACCGATCTCGATGCAATATATTTGGAACAACACCTAGTACGATTAATGAATGCCTTTCTAGGCAGTTGTTGGATTTGCCAGAGGGTCATTAGTCATACTTAAAGACATCAAACAAGGGTCTAGGGCAAGCAGCAACTTTACACAAGTTGAAGGCTTTATTCTTCAAGCACTAGAGCTGAAGGCTCCCAGTGATGTTCTGAAGCTCAATGATTATGACGCCGAGCCTTTGCTCGAGTATTGTGATGTAGTAACTGTATTCTACATGGCATGTTTGGAGTCGCAAGTGCTGGTCAATGAACATTGATCAGTATGCATGGGTTGCCGATGGCGATAGTCAAAGATAGACCAGAAGTCAGATTTGACAAACGATGTGGAGCGATAGGATTCCAAGTAATAGACTGGAAAAGAGATGGGACAGTATTGCCCGCGAAGGTTTAAGGAACAATAGGTTTCGGGATGAAACCCGTTTAAGGGGGGTGGACTTGTACCGCCCGGAAATTTCGATTTGGAGTGTCATGCGACTGGAGCGTCCAATCGCATGGAAGACATGTGATTGAAGCTCAACCGCACGAATGGAACTCAGTCGTACGATTGAGGTGTTCAGTCGCATGGAGCTTGGACGACTGAAGGTCCAGTCGCATGGAGAACTCGGGCGACTGGACAGTAGTATTTAAGGGAGAGGGCAACCCTAACTCTTTCCCAGACTCGCCAACATCAGAGGGAAGAAGGAGACAGTTTTGGTCCAAGCGGGTTCGTGAGCCAAAATCGACGTATAGCGGGTCAAATCAAAGCTCTAACCGAGGAGGCTACTAAGGTGAGTTCTAAGACCCCTCTTACACGTTTTTGGATGATTTTAGGGCTGGAACACATCTGAAAACTATATTTTTGAGTTTTTGGGTGTTTAACCCGTGGTTTTATGAATGTGTATGTGTATAGTGTGTTTAGAGTGCGATTTTGGACGTGTATGTGCTTGAATGTTGTTGTAGTATGATTCCCTAAGGTTTAGGAGGGTTAATTCGGGCTTAAAACGAGTTTGGAAGGATTTAGAGGTCATGAGTCACGACTGCAGTTCGCGATGAACTACAGTCGCAGCCCAGTTAGGGCTAGGCGACTGAAGGGCCAATCGGCCGACTGAGGAACGACTGACGTTTAATCGCACGACTGAGGCTCAGTCGCACGACTGGGGATTCAGTCGCACAATAGGTCCTACGACTGGGAGTTCAGTCGCATAGGTCCATTCGCATGGTTGTTCAGTCGCACGGCTGAGGGTTCAGTCGCACGGCTGGGGGTTCAGTCGCATATAGGTCTATACGTATAGTTTCAGTCGTACGATAGGGAGTCCTTTCGTACGATTGGGGTCTTCATCCGCATTGGCCCAATCGCATAGCTGTTCAGTCGCATGAAGGTCATGCGACTGGAGGGTGCCCAGTCGCCCAAGTAGGGCTGTTATGTACGAGAAGAGACGTAGTTCAATTACTGGCCTCTGGGAGAAGAGCATGGGTAGGAAGTGACGTGATAGCTCCCGTAGGTACGCGTGAGATGATCGTCGAGGCTTAGAAGTTATGTTGGCATGACGATGATAGTATTGCATGTGTACGTGTGATGTAGGTATGTTAAGTATGATGTATCCCTATATGATGGTAATGACTGGTGATTTGTAAATATCGATGTTCCTTGTTTCGATGAATGTTCATATTTCCATATCTTTACGTGTATTGTGTATGAATGAACGAACGAAAAGTATTAGTAACGTAAAGTGAAAGACAGTAAAAGAGGAATACGATGATTGAATGAATCATTAATGAACGAATGAAAACGTGAGAGACTTGCAAGCGAAGTGTACCAAAGTGCTCGTCTCTAAATGCCTCAAGCTCAACCGCGTGAGGTTCAGCTAATCTTTAAGGGTGCACGTAGAGGTTCCAGTCTAGTGACTGGCCTTCGGTATGGTACACGGTGTAGTAGTTACCCACATAGTGGGGTGTAGTATGTCACAGGTACCCACATAGTGGGGGTGTAGTATGTCACAGGTACCCACATAGTGGGGGTGTAGTATGTCACAGGTACCCACATAGTGGGGGTGTAGTATGTCATAGTTACCCACTTCGGTGGGGGTGGTGTTACCCATTTCGGTGGGGGTGTAGTTACCCACTTCGGTGGGGGTGATGTTACCCATTTCGGTGGGGGTGTTGTTACCCGAGTTATGTTTAACTTCGGGGGTGTGGCATAAAGCCAAGCATAGTTATGAGGTGAGCGACTTTGTGTCGCAACAGACTCGGATGGAGTTCGATCTCTGTGATTGACTCGTATGGGATCTTTGTCGCGTATCCCGGTGTTGTATCAGTCTTCGGACGTGAGTCGGGGGTTTGTGAGCAGGCCCCGACACAGCATCAACTTCCGAGCATGAGTCGGGATATTGCATGAGACAGGATCTAGATGGATGAGTAGAGGATCGCATGCTCCGGTACTGCGTCAGTCTTCGGACATGAGTCGGGGGTTTGTGGGTAGGCCCTGACACAGTATCAGTCTTCGGACATGAGTTGGGAGTATTGCGTGAGTTGATGAATGAGAGAAATGAATGTGAAAGAAAGAACGTAAGAAACGAACAAAAGATAATGAACGTAATGAAAGCTAAAGAACGAACGAATGATGATAATGAACAGAAGGAACATAGTGGTAACGCATGAAATGGGGTCCTTGCCACTCGACCTCAGTAATCATGGTTGTGTGCCATGAAGAGGGTAAAGTGTGACCGGACCTAGATAGAAGTGAAAGATAGAGGATGTATGAAAGTAATGAACGTACGAATGAATGTATTAAACGTAAGGATGAACGTAATGTACGTATGAACGAAGGTAACGAATGTATGAAAGAAAGAAAGAAACATACGAGCGAGAGAAAGAGTCTATGAACGAACGTGGATGTTAACGATGAACGGTACACGAATAAAAGCTAACGAATGAATGATGAAGATAATAATAATATTATCTACGCGTACGTATGTTGTGTGATCGTATGTATGTAAAGAAACGGTTTTAAAGGAAAGAAAAGTATGTTTTTAATATAAAACTAGAACTCACTCGGCAACGCTGACTTTGATGTGTTTCCAGTTGGCAGGTATGTTGCTGAGGATGGCACAGGGCGACTACTCAGTTGATGAGGCTGGCATCCATATTTTGACATGTCATTGTATTTTGAGAAGGAAACGAATGTTGTAAAGTTATGGAATGACATGTTTTAGTTATTAATGAAAATTTAAATTCCGCTGCAAAGTAAATGTACGTTTGAAATGTTTTTATATGCGATGAATGACCAACTGTGAGGTGCCCGGAACGGGGCCTTACAAGTTGGTATCAGAGCCAAAGTTTAAGTAAAATGGGTAAATTTTCAAAATAAACCTTAACTTAAACTGAAAATGGGACAGAAAAGGGGTGAGATGCCAATCTGAGTAGCTGCGTGCCATCAGGTATTTTCTTAAAGTTAACCGGTATTGTGTGCGCATGTTATGTGTTTATGTGCTACTGTTAGATTTAGATGCTAATATAGTCAGGACAGGTAATGCTCAGGGTGTGGAAAGTAAGGTAAGTGGCTAATCACAACTGATCACTGTAATTAGAGACTTACTATACTTGACATGAACTGAGCAGTTTCCTTGAATGACCATGTTGGTGTTTGAATCTTTCAGTGTATTATAGAGGATGGCCGGTGGTAGGTCTTCTAAGGCTTCACGTGGTGGAGGTGGTGGCGGGCGTGGTGTTGAGCCACGGGTCACGAGAGGAAGGCCTAGAGTTGAAAAGGGGTTCATAAAGAACACGAGACTCCTCACCAGGAGGGAGCAGACGAAAGCGCCAACTTGAGAACCTCGATGAGAGAGGCGGTTGTGGAAGAAGTACACCAGGTCATGCAGACGATCTTACCGTCTGTAGTGACTGAAGTGATAAAGGCTGTTAGGGATGAGGAGAGACAGGAAAGGAGTAGACCTTCGGGCGGAAGGAGATGGACGGAGACTGAAGCGGTTTTCTCCGATGAGGAAGAGGAGGAGGAGCCTGTGCCGGAGACGACACGAGGCTGTAACTACGAGGCATTTCAACGATGAAAGCCCCCAACTTTTGATGGTAATGGCACTGCTGCTGCTGCTCACCGGTGGGTGGGGGAAATGGAAGCCGTGCTGAATATTAGCGAGTGCCGGGAGGATCAGAAAGTGAAGTGTTCCGCCCACTCTTTCGTGGACTCAGCTTTGTGCTGGTGGGGACAACATAGTCCAAGTTGAGGGTAGCAGGGCTATCGGAAGGATGAGATGGTCAGAGTTGAAAAGGCTGGTGATCGAGGAGTTATGTCCTCACCGTGAAATGGATAAAGTCGAAAGGGAGTTCCTGCAGTTGGAAGCGGGAACAATGACACATCAGCAGTACACCACCAAATTTAACGAGATGGCACGGCTGGTGCCGGATTTCGCGGAAAATCAAGAGGTATATTCAGGGCTTGCCGGCGGATATCCGTAGGCACCTGATCGCTGCTCGACCAAGCACGTTTAGGTCGGCGGTGGATTTGGCGGGGAGGTTATATGATGAAAGATCGATGGTGGTGACCGAAGCTAGCAAGAAAGGAGAAGGTGATCGGGATTGGAACAGGAAGCAATTGGGACGTGGCGAAGTCACTCCAAGTAACAAAGGTGCACGGGTGGATGATCAACGTGTGGTCATAACTGAGGCGGGGTCGGAAAGGTGTGACAAGTGTGGACATAAGCACCCCGGGGAATGTAGATTGGGGACCAATGTCTGTTTCCGTTGTGGAAGAACCGGACATGTGGCGAAGAACTGCGGTATGGGGAGGTGTTATTCTTGTGGGAAGGAAGGTCACATGAGCAGGGATTGCAAGAAGCCGAGGGCAGAAGGTTCAGGAGTGAAGAAGGCTGGAGGAAGGAGAACAGAGGGCGGAAGCTAGAGCTTTTGGTCATGACCAAAGGGAGGTTAGAGCGGACTTCGACTTGACGACAGGTGCGTTTCCGATAATTTAAGTTTGTGCTTTTATACCTTGAATATGATGCTAGTAGTAGTTCGTTCCTACTGTCATCTGTTGTGAGTTGCATGTTAGGAGAAGAAACATCGATGAGCCCTTCATTAATTACAATAAAGACTTAGAAACATTCATTAAAGACTTAGAAACCCATTGTACTCATACATTTGTCCTTTAAAAGTAAACAAAACATATTCCTTATTCATTAATTACAATAAAGACTTCATTAATAGGAATGCCATCCATATCTCCCCAAGTAGCTCCGTGGTGCCATCCTCATCGTCAGCGCTTACCTGTCCACTATTATGCATAAAAAGTCAGCTACGCTGAGTGAGTTCTAGTTTTATATAAATAAGAAAATATAATCTTTTATCCTTTCATATAATGAACACGCATACATCATACTGCAAACATTACTTGCATCACATTAGGCACGTTCATTATCTTTCATTCTTTCATTACGTTTTACTTCATCATAGGCGAGATTTGCACAAAGCAAGATCTCCATGTTGATTGACAACGAATGTCAATCCCCGTCATGGTCGCTACCCCCGACGGTTGTTCGATCCCCGTCGGTACACATCCTCATGGTAGCTTCCCCCAACAGTTGATCCACACTGCTAGGCACATAGCCCGCTCATGAATACGGATCCATCATCATTCATCAGACTCATATAAGTGAAGTCTATCATAGTGCTTGCAAGACTTTTCATCATCAAACGGGCCTGGGGGTAACATTCGTTAAGTTCCACTTCTCATTTATATTATCTTTCACTTAATATATATAATACTTAACTTATTAAGTACACAACATACCAAGTACTTGTTATCATAACACGTAACCTACCCTCCACGGGACAGCGGGGGTTCGGGGGCGGCAGCCCCTGATAGCGGGGTTCTAGGGGCAGCAGCCCCTAGTGGGGTCCAAGGGGCAACGCCCCTGGCTGGCTGCATAATAGAAAATTTTATTTTGAACTATTTAAATGTCACATTTTACTTTAGAAAAATTTATTTTCTTGTTAAAACACCTTGAAATCCTTATTTTGAAAACCTTATGTTTACTATGCATAATAGCCTCAAAAACATGGAAAAACATTTAAATAAGGGGATCTAGAACTCACCTGAACTTAGCAATTAACTTAAATCCTAAGTTACTTAAGCTATGGTCCGAATGCTCTGTCTGCACGAAAGTTAATATACAAAAACGTCAATTTTTCATAATTTCGCCCACAGTTTCGCTGGCAGTTTCGCTGCCAGTTTCGCTGGGCAGCACTTCTGCCAGTTTCGCTGGACAGATTCGCTGCCTTGAGCGCCCAACTTTCGTTGGAATTTTCTAGTTTCGCAATGTCTAAGGATCAACAGTTTCGCCCGAACGAAACTGTAGTTTCGCCCCAGCGAAATTACAGTTTCGCTGGAAATGCTCTTAGTTTCGCTGGATGATTATGCAAATTCGCTGGATGCATATACAGTTTCGCAGATCGCATAAAAATCACAAACCAGTCCGTTTTTAACCCAAAATCACAACTTTTTACGTCCAACCTCTTAGTTTATCATCCATGAGGCTAAATCTAAGCTTTATACATGTTTCCATACGTAAAAATGTGACCTTTAGGCGATTCTTTGCAACTTTTCAAAACCCAAAACCCTAGAATCCGGGTTTGATCTACAGAAGGGTTAGAGGTCGATTCTTACCTTGTTTGTTGCTCCTTTCTTTGAGATTTGATGCACAAACACCCAGATCTTCAATCCCTTGATCTTAGAAGCTTCAAATCTTGTGTTTTCTTGCACTTTCTCTCTCTACTTTCTCTCTCTATGAATTCTTGTTGTTAGGGTTGAAATGAGAAGACGGTGGCTGCATTTGGGTAGATTAAGGGCTGATCATGGCCCTCTATTACTCAAGCTTTTGTCCATAAACCCAAATTAGCCCATAACCCTTTTTCCTTTTTCTATTAAATACCCATTAATAAGCCTCTAACCCCTTTTGACTCGTTTTGACTTTTCGGGGTGTTACATAACTTTCAAACCACTTGGAAGCTTCAAAATGTAGTCTCCTTGGGCTTCCACGTGAACCTTTGCACCATTCCCCATGAAGAGACTAATTTCCCTTTTGCATAATGCTCACTTCTTTTGAACCCCTGTAACAAATTGCAAATATGAGTTCCACATCCGGTATCTAATACCCATGTGTTAGAAGAAATAACATTTAGCTCAACATGTATCATAAAGATTGTACCTGAGGTTTGCCCCGCATCCTCTTTGATCTCAACGCTTTGAGATAGACCGGACAATTGCGTTTCCAATGGCCTACCTCACCACACTCAAAACATGGGTCATCATGAGCAACCTTTTGCTTCTTTTCTTTTGGTTTGGGCGGTTCCATTTTTGCTTTTCCCTTACCATTCCCTTTGACGTGCCCCTTCCCTCTTGCAACACTTGCCCTAGGGTCGGGGAGGTGCCTCTTCCTACTACCTCCTTCATTGATTGTAAGGATCGGTAGAACCTTTCTACCCATGCCCGCCTCGGCCGTTTTGAGCATTGAGTGAAGCTCACCAATGCTCTTGTCCCATCCATTCATGTTATAGTTCATGACAAAGCTATCAAACTTCTTGGATAGAGAGTTGAGGATCAAATCCGTTGCCAACTCATTGGACACACGACAGTTAAGCCTTTCGAGGCGATCAATGTGGCTCTTCATCTTAAGAACGTAAGATGACACCGATTGGGTCTCGTCCATCCGACATGCATGGAGTGCTCGAACCGTTTTGAAGCGCTCCACCCTTGATTGTTGTTGGAACATTTCCTTCAACTGGGTGATCATGTCATAGGCATTGTGGTTCTCAAAGTCCTTTTGCAAATCGGGAATCATACTTGCTAGCATGAGACATGCGACTTGCACAGAGTCCTCGGTGTACTTGACCCACTAGGCAAAGGCCTCAACGTCATTTTCATCGGGTTGATCGGGAATGGGATCGTCTGACACATAGGACTTCCTTTCTTGCTTGAGAACGATTCTCAAGTTTCGGTACCAATCCATGAAGTTCCCATGGTTTAGACGTTCCTTTTCAAGGATTGTTCTTAGTGATAGGTTATGGACGGTCGGGTTTGTGTTGTTGTTGTTTGCGGCCATTCTACAAAATTTACAAAGTTCTTATTAGTATTTCTGAAAAATTACATTTTAATCATTAATACCCTTTACGTCTCATAGACAATTAATAATTAAAATCTAGAATCCAACGTTACATTTAAATATCGGTTAGGTGACCTTTATCTCTTTATTTAAATTAACAAGGTAGTCAACGTTTGACAATTGTAACCTATTACAATTTCTAGTGTATGGGATCGGTTAAACATCTTATGTTTGTTTGGCATGTTTATCCCATCAACACCCTTTGTACGTCATGCTTTAGTGATCCTAATGCATGATTTCCAAATTAAGTCGTCCTACTTAGACACACGTGTGTATTTGCTAATATTAGTGGTTAGGTGACCTTTATCCCATAAATATGGCAAACACACCTCAAACTCATAAGTTCCCTCTAATGTGGTTAGGTGACCTTTATCCCACATCAAGTTCTCAAATGATTTGAGTGTTGTATAAGAGGATGGTGTTTGACTTATTTTAAAAGGGATTTGAATATTTAGAGGTTTCATAATTCTAGTTTAGAAAACTCTATGTGCTTTCAAATACAAGATACCATATGGTTCTTTTAATAAAACCCATTTTATTATAAAATCATTAATCCTTTTAATAACCTTTTATTAACTTTTAATGATTAAGAACCATCAATTTTTAGCTTGTTAAGTTTGTTAATGAGTTTGTAATATATGTCCAAATATCAACCAAACAATCAAACAACAAACATTCAAACAAGCATAAATATATAAACATGAGTGCATAACAATAGCCACTAAGTTGACAACACTTGTTTGCCATCACAAGTGTTGTCATAAGGTCTTTCCTAAGAGTTTGTAATGACACATTATATGTGTCCATGGACTCCCATTTGAATCCATATCCAAATACTTCAAGGTCCATGTCTTTGATGTCCATCTTTGGGTCATCATCTTGTGCATCTTCCTTTTACAAAAATTATATCCTAATACATTTTTCTAGTAAAAGAAATGCACCTAATCTATTTATTACATAACCAAATGAATAAATAATTACAACCCAAATAATAAACATAAAATTACAACCCAATTGAATGAATAAAACAACCATTCCAATCATCCAAATCAAAAGGCCAAAGGCTAGGTTATGCACACTAACATATGAACAATCATTAACATCATTCAACAAACAAAATAAACCCCATCAAACCCTAAATTTTCAGCCAACATAAACTGAAAATTTTAGTTTGTTTGTTCAAACAAACAACAACCAAACATATCAACCAATTGACATTCCTATCTTTCAAAGTTTAATCATAAGTATGAAGATATAACTTTGAAAGACTTGGGGTTTATTAAATCAACCAAAATCAACCCCTAATTAGTTGATTAACATCCTTTAAAACGATTTTTAAAGGGTAAGAACAAGCAAGCTATCCACATAACCGGCTCTTGATGCCATTGAAGGGTTTGTTAGAACATAAAATCATAGTTTAACCTCTTAAACTTTCTAAAAACGCAACGGAAGTATAGCATTATAACTTTGTTTATAAGCTGAAAATATGTTCATTAGATGACCATATTGATGTATAAAACAAACCCAAAGAAAAAAGGATCATTTATGTGAATAAGCAAGCTATGAACTTATGTAAAACTACATAAAGTCACAGCCACATTGAGCTATGAAAACTACCCTGTTCCAGCAGCAAAATGCGACAGAAAGATAAGATGAATGATGCTGAAAAATGACCGAAGCTCCAAGAATAGGACCTCTCAAGCTTGTATACCCCAAGCCCTTTGCAAGAACACCTTCCTGTTAGGAAGAAGACACCAAAACAAGCCCAGAAAACCCTCTTTTGCTGCTGCTGCTCGTAAGTTTCAGGAGAAAAAAGGAGCAGAATTTTTGCTTGTGTTGCATGTATGAGATTGTGAGAAAGAGAGAGCTACATATCCACTAGTTAGTGGAGGAGACAAAACATGCATGTGTGTTGTGTAATCAAGAGAATAAGTTGGTTAAAACAAGATGCATGTGTATCTCCCACTTAACTCAAGGGGACGGTCACATGGTGGTGTTTTGTTGTTTGTTTTTCTTTTTAATTAAACACACACACATATGTCTAGTCTTGTAACAATTAACCATTTAATTGTATAAGTAGTATACTCTCATTATTATTTGGTGTTATACAACTAATTTAAATAACACTTCAAATAATATTATTGAACAAAATATCCTAATAAATTGTTCCATCTCATATGCAACTTATTTAGAAAACCCATTTTCTAAATTGGTGTAAATATTTAGTTGCATGATCATATCATCAATTAAATATTAATTGGTGTTTACTAAGCTTGTTATTCGGTATAACCCGACTTAGATCATAACGTACTAACCACATCAATATTCTTGTGTCTTGGACATATAGAATCCTACAGAAAACAGTTATTAGGGGAAATATTTAAGACATCCACCACTCTAATAATCAATCGGGTCTATTTTAGGTAAATAAATCTATCAATGGTCCTTGGAAAAACATTATAAAAGTCACAAGTGAATTGTAAAAGTTACGGGTAGATCATTAAACTTTCTTCAAGTTATGATGCTGACTATGGCAAATTTGAAACCAAATCAGTTAGGCAGCAATTAGTAGATATGTTGCTGCCATCCTTAGAACAAAATTTCAGATGGTCGAAATGGGTTCCTATCAAGGTCAATGTGTTTGTGGCTATCATGGGTAAAATCCCTTCCAAAGTAACTTTTTTAAAGAAAGATTATTCCGCTAACGACCTACACTTATTGCAACTTTTGTGAGGAAACGACACACCATATATTATTATACTGTGAAGTAGCAAAGATGTATGGGAGATATTTTTGGATGGTGTAAGATTCCAAACATGAATGTGTCAAACTTGGTCAAGTTGATCCATATGGAGAGTCTTGCACACTTCTCGGAAGGATGGAAAAGCATGGTTTAAGCAATATTTTTACTTTTCGCTTGGTGCATTTGGAAGCGTGAATATAGAGAAACTTCAATAATAAAAGGAAACAATCTATTGCAATTCTAAAAGATATTAAAAACCTATCTTTTCTTTGGATGAACACTAGAGATAAGATAGACAATTTGAAATGGAAAGATTTGTATAGTTTTTCATTGTAGTATTGTCTCTTTTGTAATATCTTTCTAGCTTCTTGCTAGTGTTAATGAAATTTGGACTATTAAAAAAACTAGTTTATATCTAATGGTATCTGAATTGTCAAAAACAGGTTGATAGAATTTATCAAAATAGGGATCTTTCAATTATATTTTGTGTTAAAGAACACTAAGCTACATAAAGGATAGTTTCAAGTGGAAAACATTCGGATTACTTTCATACATCTATAAGTTTTCTTAACCTTTCTAAAGACTTAAAATGCATAGAAGAAGTATGGATATGACTAGACACAACGTTCACAAGGAAATCAATAAAAAGAGCAAACTATCATCAAACCGTGATTGGTACAACGTACCTGTCTGGGTTTTTTTCTTCTTCTTTTTGTTGTGGCTATAAATACAAGCTACACTCCTTTTGCTTTGAATTTATACTAACTAGTGTTATCTCCCGCGCTATGTGCACGCGAGTTTGGTCACTTTCCCCTGTTTTACGCGACATGACTTTGTTTGTTGTCGGTTTGGCTCATCGGAAAACACAATTGCGAATAGTGATACAAGTTCCGAAGATACTAATACCGTCAACATTGATGTTCACTTATAATTAGTTTGGTTCATCGTAATACCATAACAATAACTGCACTCACTATAGCATATGATACAAAAAAACACTCAATTTTAAATACAGCTTTGTTTTGAAAAAAATATGTCCGAATATCGATAACCAAAAATAAGATAACCGCGCATTTGGTTTTTTCTAATTAATGAATGAAAGATTTTACAGAAAGACAAAACTTATTAGAAAACAAAACAGATTTAAAGCATAACTCATATATGATAAAGGGGTGAAAATAAAAATATAAAAACTAAATTAAAACTAAAGCTATTAAACATTAGTAGCAATGTTTTGGAAAGCCAAAATTTTATGATAAAATTGAGGGACCACAAATTCAATTCCATTAAAATCTTGTAATTAAAAACCAAAAACAAAAAATGCATTCTAGCATTTAAGTTGTATTGCTAAATAAAAGTTTAAATAATCTACTCTTGGCCATCATGTAAAGAAAAAAAACTCTTGTGGTCAAAACTAAAAAATCTTAAACTTACATGTAGCCAAGTGTCTTTTTTTTATGATATATAATACTCATTCAATATATTTTTTTATAATTTTTTTCTCATATAACATCATTTGAAGTAAAAGAAAAATCAAAGTCAAGAGAAAAAAAAGTTGTACTTTAACTTTCAATCATCTTACACCAGTGTTGCATTTTTAGTTATTTGTCACCATTAGAGCTTAAGTTTGTGTAAGGGGCATCCATTACAAGTATTATTTATTTGTGAGGAAGTTTATCACTACCTCTTGAGATTAGTGAGACGTAAAAGATGATTACTATTTTTGTAATGTAAGATGTTTGTACAAGGTGATCATTTTCTTATGAAATAAGACGTTGGTGTACCATCATACCATTGATCTCTTTTGTTTAAGAGAAATGACAAGTGAATCAAATTCTCTAGAGAAGTTTGCGAAAATGACGTAAAGTGGATTCATTAATATCCACTTAAATCTTTATAAATTGATTTTCTCTTTCTCACCTTTACCTCTACATCCCAAGAAAAGTTACAATCTACTGTTATCCATAAGGTTGTTGAGATGAAAAAATGCGGATGATGAATAATTGTTTCTATTATCTTCCTCTCACATCCATGTCTATTCTTATTATTCAGTACTACAACACTTGTTGTCCATCGGGTCTATGCACTTGATTTTACTAATTAGGAAGATCTATCACACAAAAAGCTCATGAGTATATTAAGTTCACACATGCATCAACTTTTACTAGTATAATTTATTTTAAACTATTCAACAAATATGCATACATGTCTCTCAAAATATACATGTGCGTGACAATAGATTGTAAAAAAAATGTCTCTAAAATTTATAAGAGATAGGAGAAAAAAGAGTAAGAAAATGTTTTTCATTAGATATTAATCTGATATTAAAAACAAACGTGTGTAATTCATGTGATCTAGGGGTGTGTTTTTTACCGAACCCGAATAACAAACCCAAACTAAATCAACCCAAACCCGATTAAGGACTAACCTGAGCAACCCAACCTGATTATTACATTGAAACGTTACCCGATTATTATAAATAGTTTGGTATTTGGGTTGTTTTGTAAGAATCGAGTCAACCCGATTAACCCGAATCTTTGTTTTTCAAAATATCAAAGTTTTTGTATATGTGTGTGTATAAATTTTGGCTTCCTAAGTTTTATATGTTATCATTGTGGTTCAAATTTATAGTATGCATATTAAGGTGAACATAAGTAAGAAGAAGCTTTCATATCAAAATATAATCAAAATTCTATATTGATAATGTATGCTAAATCTAGCTTTTTGATCACATTCATACAACTTATACAAACAGTTTAGATAACAAATAATTTAAAGCTTAATGGTTTAGTTTAAACCCGAGTACCAATTAACCCGATTCGAATAAACCCGAAAACTGATTAAAAATTTCTTATTTGTTTTGATCTTCGGGTTGATCCTCTAGACCTAAAACCCCGAGAAGCTGACCTGCAAAACCTGAAATCCAATAAAAAAAACTCGAATGACACCCCAATCATACTCTATCGTAAAAGGAAATATTAATTTTAAAGGCAACTTCAAATTTATCTTGTCTAGACTGAAATATTCAAATACTCAAATATACTCTTTTAAGTTTTAAGCTTTGACTACATCTGACAAATCTGTTGACTCTCAAAAGTCCACACAACTCACTTTCATAGTTTCATCTTCATCTCCATCAAATCTTCTCACATCCACACGATCCTCTTCGCATCACAACTCCAAAATATGTTCTCTTTCTCGTCTTCATCTCCATCAAATCTATCACCAATCTCCCAATGGCTTCCGCCTCCATTGTTTCTTGGAACTATCTCCCCAAGAACCTCCACCATCGTTCAAACAAATCACCCATCAATTCATCTCCCATTTCTTCAACACACCCACACAAAGCAAACCCACTAAATGCATCCCTCAATGTTCCCCCAAATCCCCAAATTTCTGCTCCAATTACACTTCAACTATCTCAATGCAAGTTTTTGCGACCCAATACATCAAGAACTCACTGTAATCGGATTGTTCCGCTGAAATCTGCAGGCTCAGATAGCAGCATTACCTCCAATATACTGCAAACTGTATGTGAAAATGCTTCGATGAATGTTAATTTTGTGGGTCTTTGTTTTGTTTTGGATTATTTTGTGAAATGGGTGTTTCTATTTTTAGGTGTTGGGAGTGGTGCATTTGGTTGTTTCACTTGGGATCATACTTGCAGCGGATAAGTACTTGAAACAGGCCTTTGTTTCGGCTGCAATTAAGTTTCCAAGTGCTCTTTTTGGGATGTTTTGCATATTCACAGTTCTTGTGATTCTTGATGTTACTGTTCCTGCAGCTGCTAATGGTTTGATGAACTTTTTTGAACCTGCACTCTTGTTCATCCAAAGATGGCTGCCTTTGTTTTATGTGCCATCGTTGGTGATTTTGCCTCTTGCTATTCAAGATATCCCTGCAGCTTCAGGGGTCAAAATCTGCTTCATTTTAGGTACCTTTGTATTTTCAGTTTTGCTTCTTCAAATCCATCTTAATCTACATTCTTGTTGCAGATTAATGTGGTATGAAAAATAAGGGTGAACACTATATTGTTTGTAAGGTTACGCGTGTTTTAGGAAATTTAACACTATATATTTTGTTTGAGTTACCACCAAGGATCGGCATTGAGCCCATTTCTCTTCGCACTAGTGTTGGATGAGATGACTAAGTCTATACAACAATCAGTCCCGTGGTGCATGCTCTTTGCGGATGATATTGTCTTAATATCAGAATCTAAAATGATGCTTAACGACAAGCTAGAGCAGTGGAGAGCAACGCTGGAGAACAGAGGATTAACGATAAGTCGCTCTAAGACGGAATACATGCATTGTAACTTTGGTGGTGACGAGGAAGAGGACGCCCAAATCAGTATCCAGGGTATGCCGGTCCCACGGACATCTAGATTCAAATACCTGGGCTCGTACCTGCAGGAGGACGGAGAGATACACAGCAATGTAGCCCACCGTGTCCAAGCAGGATGGTGCAAGTGGAGAGCAGCATCAGGGATCCTATGTGACAAGAGGTTTCCAGCAAAACTTAAGGGAAAACTATACAAAGTCGTGGTACGCCCAGCTATGCTATATGGAACAGACTGCTGGGCCATAAAGAAATCGCACGAGAAACAAATAGAGGTTGCGGAAATGCGAATGCTAAGGTGGATGTGTGGCCATACAAGACTGGATCGGATAAGAAACGAAGTGTTTCGACAGAAGTTAGAAGTGGCTTGTATTGCAGATAAAACACGAGAGGGAAGATTAAGGTGGTATGGACATGTCAAGAGGAGACCAATGGCAGCACCGGTCAGAGCAGTGGAGAACGTCGTCATAGAGGGTAGGAAGAGTAGAGGAAGACCTAGGTTGACTTGGGAAGAGATAATTAGGCGAGATATGGTACACTTGCACCTCTCTGAGCACATGATCGAGGATAGGAGCGAGTGGAGACGTAAAATTAAAATTAAGGACTTTTAGTGGTTTCTGTAGCTAGGAAGGGACTGTGATATGTAGTACACTTCGACCTTTTTAGGGAAAACTTGCTGCTCCCCTGATGCATGCTTGTTCATTTTATATTTCTTTTTGATGATATTAATGGGTGCGGTATCATATATCATATAGCCTACATCGTATGTTTGATTATATGTTGATTTGCTAGCTTTATTGCTTTTGTTCTTTTGTTATCGAGCCGGGGGTCTCTCTGGAAGCGGTCTCTCTACCTATCTGGATAGAGGAAAGACTTGCCACCACCTACCCCCAGACCCTGCTCTTGAGTGGGATATACTGGGTTTGTTTGTTTGTTTGTTTTATATTTTGTTTGAGTTAAATGTATTCTAGATGCATATTCTTTCTGGATTCATGTTTGACAACATTAGATACCATGGGCATTTGATACAAGTGGATGGTGAATGCCTCATTTACACCTATAGAAGCATGTTTACACATTTACTACATTGTATTGTTTCTAAAGTTTTTGCTTATACGTAAGGGTAATCCATGACAACCAAGCTTACCGTAGTTGTTATGTGTAAAACTATGTGAGGTATTTTACATTCGATCCTCAAATTCTTCACCTACACATAGGAAAAGGCTGAGTTTGATATTGCATTTTTGTTTCCAAGTAACCCTTCAAAAAATCGCCTCCTCATCCATTATTAAACTATTACCATGTCTTTTTAAATAGATGTGGCAGTTTTGAACCATTTGTTAACAAATTAGTCGATTATCGGGAAGGAAGAGTCCAAGCTATTCAATCTAGCTTTAGCTTTGAGCAAGAGAAGATACCTTTCCAGTTATGAATCATCTCTAACTCTCTAAGGGGTAAAATTAAAACTGGCTCGAAAGAAAACTGGCCGAAAGTGACCCACTGTGTAATTTTAATGCATAAGAATAAAACCTCCTACATATTTTTCTTAAGAATATCAGATTACTATTGTACATTTTTAACTTTTGGTATTCATATTTGACACTAGTTATTTATAAAAATCCAAAGTCTTGGACCAAAAACGTTCTTGTTCAACCCAACTTGATCCAGCCTATTTGTACTTTTACCAAAAACATACTAATATCCAACGTGCCTGACTCACTCATATTGTCACCTCTAAATGCTAAGCTTTCTTGGTGTCTCTATCGAAATCAGTCGATGTGTAAGTTTTTCAATTTTTTTTTGTTGCTTACAGTCGGAGGGTGGCTAGCTTCACTTGCAGTTGCAGGATATTCAGCTATAGCTGTTAGAAAAATGGTGAAAACAGAAATGATTCCTGCTGAACCCATGGCAAAACCATCACCTTTTTCTTCACTGGAGTTGGCTGCATGGAGTGTGATTTCTGTTGCATCATTTGCTTCAGCTCTTAAGTACCCTGAATTACTTGGAACAAATGCTAGAACATGTTTACCATTCTTGCTAGGATCTACCGTGATAGGCTACATCGTTGGTTCTGGGTATATCTTCTATTTCTTATGCTTAAATCTATTCAAGGATTGATGGGTTTTTTTCCTGATTGTTTCTTTTGGCTGATATATGGTCACCAGGTTACCATCTGCTTTGAAGAAGGTTTTCCACCCAATCATCTGCTGTGCACTTGCAGCAGATCTTGCTGCGTTTGCTTTTGGATATTTTTCCAAGTCTGGATTTTATCCAATTCTTGGTACATACTGTACTTGGTTCTTATTTTCTAGTCTTCCTCCATGCATCACATGTTGCTACAATTGCCAACCTCTAGCTGTGGCAGAATGGGAGGGGCAGGGGATGATTATAGATACTATATTATGGCAATGAAATTTCTTTTAAAGAAAGCAAGCTAGGAGGTTGAGTGCATAAACAAACATTTTGACTGATTTTTGACACAATCAACTCATAAACATACAGAGGGCGGACCTTGGAGCAACTGGTAAGGTTGCTGCTTTGTGATATTGAGGTCATGGGTTCTAGCCGTGGAAACAGCCTCTTGCACAAAATTGTGCAAGGAAAGGTTGCGTACATCAGATCGCTTCGCGATCCGGCCCCTCCCCGGACCCCGCGCAAAGCGGGAGCTTCATGCACCGGGTACGCCCAACTCATAAACATACACCATCAATTGAATTTCAGTTTCCAAATTTGTATCATGAGGATGAAATGTATTTCAAATATAGTAATATTCATGGCTAAAAAAGGTTTTTGAATTTTAACATGCAAAATTACAAAATCATTACATTTATGGTTATGCAACAAACTATGAGAAAGAAGAGAAGGGTAGAATGGTAATTCCTGCTTTCGCAAGGATGATGCTCCAGGTTGCAAATATTAGACTTGACAATTACTACAAGTTAAATGCTCGTTTAGTTTCAAATATCTATCATACTTTTCAGTTAAGAGTTAAGACTAATAAAAGAATCCCGTGGACCCATATTAGTTTTATTAGCTGGCAAAAAGTCAACTTTTATGGGAGCCTATTCATGAACAGAAATGTTGTGGTTTTCAAGTTTCTAGGACTGTTGATATTTAAAATCCCCATTTGCAAAGTATATTATGCTTTCCATTTTTCTTTGCTTTTGTTAATTCTTTGAATAAACTTATGCAGGATATTACCTTACAAAAGTCTCATCCAACCCTGGAGCTGGTGACATTTTGATGGGGTTTTTGGGATCTGTAATCCTCTCTTTTGCCTTCTCAATGTTCAAACAAAGAAAGGTAGGCGAAAAATTTGATGCAAATTAATCAATTTCAACTACACACAATATAAACCTACCGATTTCTGTCTGTCATGGCAGCTTGTTAAACGCCATGCAGCTGAGATATTTACATCAATCACCATAGCAACTTTATTCTCCTTGTATTCGACTGCGTTTATGGGTCGGCTTGTTGGGTTGGAACCAACTTTAACCATATCGATTCTACCTAGATGCATTACTGTTGCACTTGCACTCAGCATTGTGTCACTTTTTGAAGGTTAGTAACCTGATTTGATCATAATGTAGCCCTATTATTTTTATGGTTGTCTTATTGCCATATCTTATATGTATTCATCGTAGGGGTCAATTCATCATTGACTGCTGCTGCTGTTGTATTGACTGGTCTTATTGGAGCAAACTTTGTTCAAGCTGTACTTGATAAACTCAAATTTGATGATCCTATTGCTCGTGGCATAGCAACTGCATCTAGGTATCATTGTTTTTCATTGACGTTTTTGTAGAGGTGGCAAAATGGGTGGATCAGATGGGTTGGGACTTGGGACTTGGGACTGGGTCCAAACTGGTTATCTCTAATATGGCATTAAACATATGGTGTCGGGTTGGGTTGATATCCAAACACTTCTTTGTCTATTTCGTATAAAGAATTTAATGCATTAATCATGATTACAAAAACAGTATTATTAGTTTATTACAAATAAAGCTAAATATCTGAATAAACTATATAGGAAGTTGTATTAAAAGTGACATTGACCGACTTTTTAACCTCTTTAACCCATTTGACCTGTTCTGTTGAAGCTAAACTTATGAAACCCAAGTCGACCCTTTCATAAATAAATGGGATGAAATACATTTTGTGGTTCAAACCCATGGCCTGCACCTAATTTGGATCTTCTGTTGGTTGTTGCAGTGCCCATGGATTGGGAACGGCTGCTTTATCAGCAAAAGAACCTGAGGCCCTGCCATTTTGTGCCATAGCGTATGGTCTAACTGGTATATTTGGTTCACTAGTTTGCTCAGTTCCGCTTGTCCGACAGAGCTTGCTTGCTATTGTTGGCTGAAAAGAATAGGTCATTTTTTCTTGTATCTTGCCCTTTCAATTTCTGTAAATGCTTATTGCATTTTGAGTCAAAACTCCTTGAGTTATGCTTTCATTTTTTGTATATCATTTTTTCTCTGATATCAGAATTTCTTGCAATTGCTCTTTGACTTGTGTTATTATATTGTTGTTCATCAAGCACAAATCTTTTAAAAGTTGGTCAATGAACTGGTCCAAGGCTGTTAGTTCACTTCTTTAGGGTTTTCCTATGCTCACTAATTTCAGTACATAGTTATAAACTTATAATCTACAAACATAATAATATAATATTATGATACGAATCATACAAGTAAAGGGCCAAACGAGTTGTTGGTTTATTCTAGAAGGGGCAAGAGTGACAATTCCAAAAGTGGCTAAGAGTTTGTTATACACGCTATTATATATATTATTAAATAATTGATAGTGGGGTAGGTTCTAGTTTGTTAGAGGTGAGTGGCTCCTGCTACAAGCAAGGAGAGAGAGCTTAGCTCTGGTCATCATTGTACTCCATTTTCCATTTCCATTAATATAATCTTACAATCATTCTACCTTTTTCCTATTACATCATTCATCCCTTTCCTAGAATTTACTCTATATTTTGACTTCCATATTCGCATACGTATCATTGGTCCGACCTGCTACTGACCTGCTGTGATCATGGTGAATCAAACATCTCGCTTCGATCTTCATGAACAGCATATTCAACAACTTCAGGCTGATGTTGCGGAAATGAAGTCTTCGTTGTCCGCCCTAGAAGCTGACCGTCTCGAGTCTGTTGAATTTCGTAAGGTGATGTTGAATTGGATGCAATCCCAAGGGAAGAAGCCGGTTGAACCCCCATCCAGCTCTGGCACTTCGGGCGTCTTTTCATCGGGCCGCACCTCTGGGTCCGATTCTGGGTCGTCTGACCTTCCATGGACCGTGAAGAAGGTCAAGCTGCCGGAGTTCTCCGGATTTGATCCTCAGGGCTAGATCAGAAAAGCAAACTTGTTCTTTGACATCAACAAAACGTCCGATGATGTGCGTTTACAGCTTGCTCATCTGAGTATGATTGGTGTCGCCCAACATTGGTTCACCATCATTACGCAGGTTCGTCCGTCTATTTCGTGGCTTGATTTCCAATCAGAGCTGTTGCAACGATTTAGTGGTCTGGAGATTCAGAATCCGTATGAACAGTTAGCCACTATTCAACAGTCGGATTCCATCTATGATTATATTGACGATTTTGAGTACCTCTTGTCATTGGTTCCTAACCTACCGGAATCGCAAGCTTTGGGGTATTTTATAGCTGGCTTGAAGGCCGATGTCAAGCAATGGGTGTGCTTACATCGCCCTCAATCACGTTTGGACGCCATGTATTTGGCTAAGGACGTTGATTTGATGCTTCGCCCTAATTCCGGTGGTTTGTCGCTCTCGCGTTTCCGGTATCTCAACCCATCTGGGTTGCATTCTTCTGGGCTGACGGATGGGCTTTCTCAAGTGGGCCGCGTTGATCCTAAACTTGGGCCGGCCTTTAAACAGCAGATAGGGCTTTCTTACCTTCATCGGAGGTTCTCCGTTCTCGCCCTAGCACCCGACCGCCCTTCCCAGTTGTTGAGGGTACCCAAGTTCCTTCCCGCGATCGTGGCATTCGTTCCCTCACTCGTACTGAATGAGAGGATCGACGGAAGAGAGGGCTATGTTTCCGTTGCGGTCAACAATTTGGACCGGCTCATAAATGTCCGGAAGGGAAATTGCTAATTCTTCAGTTGGGAGATGATGAATCTGATTCCTCCACCGCCGATCATTTCTTATTGGAATCTACCGATTCTCCAGACCCGATTCCGGACTCCCCTGTCAATTCTGGTACGTGTAGTTTGTGGAATTTACTGGTCTGTTGGCTACTCATGAGGTTACTTCTACTATGAAACTTGGAGGTACTCTCCATGATTTACCGGTAGTTCTGCTAGTCGACAGTGGGGCTTCCCACAACTTCATTTCTCGTCGATTAGTCTTAGCATTGGGCCTCACGGCAACTTCTTTTGCTGGTATTCAGATCAAATTAGGGGATGGACATTGTGTTTTGGTTACCGAACGGTGTTTGGCTATTCTGGTAACTGTCGGACCTTGCTCTTTCTTATTGGATGCTCTTGTTTTAATACGGGATCTTTCGACTTTATTTTGGGATTAGCTTGGCTACAATCATTGGGAGAAGTGGTTCATGATGGCAACATTCATGGATGCGCTTTGTGTATAAGGGAATGTCGGTTCAGTTACAGGGTAACTGCGTCGGGCAGCAGGTTCCTACAGCCCTGCACCCATGGTTGGTTTTGGAAGACGATTCTGCGACTATCCCTCCTCCCAATTTCCTTTCGAATCAGTGTGCGGTTCATTCTTTTTCTCCTCGGGATATCTCCTCTTCTCAAAAGTCTTCTCTGGATTCCCTTTTGCGAAAGTATGCACTCATCTTTCAACCTCCCACTTCTTTGCCTCCTTCTCGGTCATACGACCATGGGATTACCTTATCCACTTCTGAACCCATTTGTGTCCGCCCGTACCGTTACCCTCATACTCAGAAAACTGAGATCGAACACCAGGTTCAGGAATTATTAGCTATGGGTATGATCCGTCCTAGTAAAAGTGCTTATTCGAGCCCCGTCATTTTGGTTCGCAAAAAGATAATTCTTGGCGCATGTGTGTAGATTATCGGGCTCTCAACAATGCTACCATTCCCGATAAGTATCCCATTCCGGTAGTTGATGAATTGATTGATGAATTACACGGGTCTTATTTCTTTTCTAAAATTGACCTCAAATCGGGTTATAACCAGATTCGGATGCGGCCGGACAGCATTGATAAAACTGCATTCCGTACTCATGACGTTCATTATGAGTATTTGGTTATGCCGTTTGGTCTCATGAATGCTCCGGCTACCTTTCAAGCCATCATGAACGATATTTTTCTTCCTCTCCTACGCCACAAAGTGGTCATTTTTTTATGATATCTTAATCCATAGTTCCACTTGGGACTCACACCTCTCTGACTTGGAAGAAGTCTTCCAACTTCTGCTACATCATCAATTTCGCGCAAACCACCAGAAGTGCAACTTTGGCCAGCAGTCAATTGATTACTTGGGGCATGTTATTGATGGCAGTGGGGTATCTATGGATCCACAGAAGGTAAGTGCTGTTATGGACTGGCTCGTTCCTCACACCCTCCGTGAACTTCGTGGGTTTTTGGGTTTAACTGGGTATTATCGCAAATTTGTTAAAAACTATGGTAGCATCGCTCGACCTTTGACTGACTTAACCAAGAAAGATTCTTTTCATTGGAACCCAGTTGCGCAACAGGCTTTTGATCAGTTGAAACAAGCCTTAGTTACTGCCCCAGTTTTGGTTTTACCGGATTTCACTCAACCCTTTGTGGTGGAATGCGATGCCTCCGGTTGTGGTATTGGGGCAGTTTTGATGCAAAATCAGCGGCCCATTGCCTATTTTAGTAAAGCCTTAAGTGATCGGAATTTGATCAAGTCTGCTTATGAGCGGGAGTTAATGGCCCTTGTTTTGGCGGTTCAACATTGGCAGCCTTATCTTCTTGGTACCAAATTTACCGTTTGTACGGATCAGAAGAGTTTAAAATTCCTTCTTCAACAATGTGTCTCCTCCTCCGATCAACAAAATTGGGTTAAACTTTTGGGATTCGACTTTGATATTCAATACAAACCCGGGCGTGAAAACCGGGCTGTTGATGCCCTGTCTCGCCGCGCTGACACCAGTGAGTTTCGACAGGCGGTTTCTTCTCCTCTTTGGTCTCAAGGGGCTCAATTTATGGAGGAGGCAAGGTCTGATCCGGAGATTCAATCGTTGCTTCGGAAATGTGTACTAGACCCTACCAAATACCCGGGCTATATTGTCAAAAACAATACCTTGTTTTATCAAGGTCGATTGGTTATTTCTCGACACTCTAAATTCCTTTCCGCTCTCCTCCATGAGTTCCATCTTACTGCTACAGGTGATCATTCGGGTTCTACCGTACGTACCATCGCTTGGCCGCCAATGTGTATTGGTCCGGCGTGACAAACACTATTAAAAAGTTCATCCGGGAGTGTGACGTGTGCCAACGGTGTAAAGCTAGCTCGGCGTTACCCGGGGGTCTTTTACAGCCTTTAGCGGTTCCTGATTTGATTTGGGAAGAATTGTCTATGGATTTCATATCGGGGTTACCCCCGTCAAAAGGCTTTACGGTGATTCTTGTTGTGGTGGACAGGCTGTCTAAATATGCCCACTTCATTTTGCTCAAACATCCCTATACTGCCAAAACAGTAGCCGAGGTATTTCTTAAGGAAGTCATCCGTCACCATGGCATTCCTAAGTCGATTGTGAGCGATCGAGATCCACTCTTCCTTAGCAAATTCTGGCAGGAAATCTTTCGCTCCATGGGCACAAAGCTTCATATGAGTTCCGCCTACCATCCGGAGTCGGATGGCCAAACGGAAGTAGTCAATCGTTGCTTAGAAACATATCTGCGTTGTTTTGCTGTTGATCAGCCCAAATCTTGGGCCCTTTGGATCCCATGGGCTGAATTTTGGTACAATTCCACGTTTCACGCTTCGACGGGTACAACGCCCTTCGAAACCGTGTATGGACGCCGACCTCCCACTATTTTTCAATTCATTCCGGGAGAAATTCGAGTGGAGTCGGTTGCAAGAGATCTGATGGATCGAGATGAAGCTCTCAAACAACTTAAGGTACATTTGGCCGATGCTCAACACACCATGAAGTTGCAAGCTGACAAAAAACGACGGGAGGTCCATTTTTCTGTTGGAGAATGGGTATACGTAAAGCTGAAACCTTACCGCCAGTTATCTGTTGACCGCCGCATACATCAGAAGTTAGCTGCCAAGTTCTTTGGGCCATTTCAGATTATTGAGCGATTGGGACCCGTGGCTTACAAATTGCAGCTTCCTGCAACTTCTAAAATTCATCCCGTATTCCACGTTTCCCTTCTTAAAAAAGTTGTCGCCACTCCGACTGACTCGGTCCTGCCTCCAGAATTGGATATCGGAGATCACCACTCCCTCGTCCCCTTGGCTGTTTTGGCCAATCGTGTGTTCCAGGACGGGGGTGAGTCGGTTGCACAAGTATTGGTACAATGGCAGAATCAATCTCCGGATGATGCAACTTGGGAAGATGTTGAGTGGTTCACTGTGCAATTTCCAGACTTCAGTCTTGAGGACAAGACTGTTTTCAAAGGGGGCAGTAATGATACGAATCATACAAGTAAAGGGCCAAACGAGTTGTTGGTTTATTCTAGAAGGGGCAAGAGTGACAATTCCAAAAGTGGCTAAGAGTTTGTTATACACACTATTTATATATATTATTAAATAATTGATAGTGGGGTAGGTTCTAGTTTGTTAGAGGTGAGTGGCTCCTGCTACAAGCAAGGAGAGAGAGCTTAGCTCTGGTCATCATTGTACTCCGTTTTCCATTTCCATTAATATAATCTTACAATCATTCTACCTTTTTCCTATTACATCATTCATCCCTTTCCTAGAATTTACTCTGTATTTTGACTTCCATATTCGCATACGTATCATATTAAAATTTAAAATTCACATACCAAGTATTAACTGTTGGTATTGATAACTAACATTTCCCTATTGAAATATAGTCATATTTCTTTGGTAAATTATATCCATTCATGTGGCTTGTCAAGAATTATACAAATTATGCATAATCATTCATGATACTATTTGATTATGGTTTTGGTCCGCAACTTGGATGGAGGTAGGAAGGCTCAACTAGCATCACAGCCTCGTACTCGAGAGCAGTTAATCATTTTAGAATTATAAAATTTGGTCATTCTGGTCTGCAAACCTCATCATCCTCGATGAATTCATTTGTAAACCCATAGGTTCACTTATCATGGTTGCATCTAGAGAAGATAGTGGGCTTTGAAGGGGGAAATGAAACTTTTTGTAGTTTGCTTGTCATCCCTCTCGTTTGTCCAAATTAACTTCTGATATTATATATCAATCCTAATAAGTGCATAGTCATCATGAGTTTGTTGCAGAATTAGCACCATGTTCTATTATATCTCTATTTTGAAACTTATATTAGCTTTAAAGTGAATTGTTTTGGGACCTGACATCCAAAATAAACAACAGGTACATGAACAAATTGTTTTACCTTTTGAAATTTTTGGTCTCTATTTGTCTGCCACTATATATAAAAGTTGTTCTGTAGTCTGTATGAATGTATTTTCTCTTTCTTTTTTAAATTTTTATTTTTATTTATTATTATTATTTTTTTTTTTGTCAATTGGGCAGTGAATGGGATGGGTGAGTTGCCTGGTGGGTGGCTGGGTGGGGGCCTATCTTGGAGTTTGTTTCTACGTTCAACATACAATCATAAAACTAGCCATGAACCTTTTAAAACCTCGATACACCCTTGGTTACTTAAATTGCATTATGGTGTATGAGCCATGGTGCATACCCATAATTACATCGCAAGCTTGCAACTGAAGGTTACACTCTTTCTCATCCAGTTGGCCTAAAAGCACATTGAGCCAAACATGGTAGTAACAACTTGAAATTACAACTGGCTGACTTAGCAGTTAGCATCTGCTGTTTATAATCAAAGATGTTGTTGGTTGTAAATTGTTTATGAGACTGTCATTAGTATGTCTTTTAACTGTAGTACTGTCATTAATTATGGTACTAACAACTTCTACAAGTAAGGATGTCGTCTATACCTATATAGCTGTAAAAGTGTGTCTGTGTTCGTGAAACTAAAACTGGAATTGGCAGTAATCTTGATAATGGAGGTGTTCTTTAATCTTCTCAAGATTTCATTTAGGAATTTGATTCCCTGTATCACAGATCTCCATGGAATAGACAAATGCAAATGAATACATATGGGAGTGTAACTCTCATGAGACTCGTGATAAAGGCCTGACACTCGAATTTTACATGAAAAGAAGAGTTGGTAGGAGAAAGAAAAATGGACTTTATTTGTTACTTATTGAATTAAGCTTTTGTAGCTTCCAATTGAGCTGAGGCCTTGCTGGCTGTGATTTGTTCAAAGAGATCTCTGATTTTCAAACCAACAATGGTTTGGAAGAGACCGGTGCCATTGTTGCTGCCTGGGAAGTCGGCATGCTTCATCATTTGTTGGGTAATTTCTCCATAAAATTTGGTTGAGATGTTGCTCAAATGGCTCTCAACATAGATGAGCTCATCCAATTTGTCAAATTGCCCATCCATCTCCAACACAGACACCTGGAAAGTAATAGAAACTTCAGTTTACTTGTTCATACAACTGCATTGATGTACATAGAAGATAGAGGTGGCAAAATGGACGAGTTTGGCAGGTTGAGTAAAAGTTTAAATGGCTTTTATCATGTTGGTGACTTGCAGCCGATTTGACATGTTTCTATTTAAGCTAATTTCTTTAATTTTACTCGTTTGACCCGTTAGAGAGAATATAACCTGAATCAACACATTCACAAGTAAATGGGTTGAAATTTCCACCTCTATCAGATAGATTATTATGTAGAATTACCTCATGATCGTAGTAAGTATCAGGGCCATAGACGAATTTGATACCCGGGTAAGAACAAGTGAGCTTCCTCCCACAGGGAATCCATGAAATGGTGGAGCCTTCATCAAACAAATAAAGTGGGCTGAAATATTTCACTCCCTCTTTCATTATCAACTTTACTCTCAACACCTTCCCCTCGTTGTCGTCCGGAATCAGCTGTGTAGGCAAAACTTCTATAACTGCATCTGCATATTGCTTTTGTGGGTCTGCAACATGAAAGTGAAATTCAAAACAGCTTCACAGAATCCACTCCAATTCCGAATAAGGTAATCCAGATCTCATCTACAAGTACCCTATTGTCTATGTATATATGCTTTTTCATATTACATGCTAGGGCATTTCCATTAGGGAGTTCACGGTCCAGTTGGCCGGTTTTGATGAAAATCCAAACCAAGCTGGTAACTATGTTTTACAAAACATCAAAGCAAACCGGCTGGGTTGGCTTGGCTTGACTGGACGGGTCGGTTTTTGGCGGTTTGAACATATGTATTTTTTATTTCAAAATCGTTGGTATTAATATTTGAAAATGATAAAGATGTTTCATGAATGTAATACGTATACATATATGCATATTCAAAAATGAAAAAAAAATATGAAAATACAAAAAGTTTAAACGACCGGTTCCAAGTTTCATACCGCCAGACCATAAAACCGCCAAAAGGGAACCATGAACCGAATTGTATAAATCTCAAACCATTTGATCTGGCCGACTTGGTTCTGTTTAGACAGTTTGGTCTGCTTCAACAGCTTAGAATGTATACAATTTGATTATAAGTTTGAGATTATCTATAATTGATTATGTTTACCAATATAGGCATCAAAATCAGGCTTTCTGGCCTCAATACTAGCTTTGATACTTTCAAGGCTGTGTCCTCTCTCTGCCATGTCCCTCTGCAATTCATGGAAACAGATTATTGTTATTTTCAATCTGCTTTTCTAGGATAGGAAAATAAATTTTGAGGGGATGTTTGGATTTGCATTTCGAGACTAATAATGAATATTGAGACTTGAAGTCGTGTGTCTGTTGTTTGGATACATAGATTTACTTCGAACAACCAAGTCACATCCAAACACTATCTTCTGATTTCCATTTTATTATAGCTGAATATTTAGATTTGTATAAATAAACATCCAAACACTTGCTTTTAGTATTCAAGTTTGTTAGAAGTAAATCCTAATTGTGGTCATATGTGGAAGTTTAGGGGGGAGAATCGTTAAGAGTCTAAAGATAGGTTTGTTTTATTTAGTAAGTTTTAATTAGCTTTATTTAAGGTATTTAGTATTTATGTTTTGGCTGTGAATGGGCTGTCATTCCAGCTGTGTTTGAGTGGAGTTTTCATTGCTGTGAATGGGTTGTCATTCCAGCTGTGTTTGAGTGGAGTTTTCATTAGTAATTAAGGTTAGAATTAGTATAAAATAGGGTCCTTGTCTAAGAGTTTTGTGTGTGGTTTTTATTCAATAAAGAAGAGAGTCGTGGGGGTGTTTTCCCACAAAAATCACTACTGTCTTTGTGTTTCTGTGACCAATTAGCTAACAATTGGTATCAGAGCAATAAAGATCAAGGGCTGTTGAAGACAAAACCGACCACCATCAAACCAAGAATGAACCTGTGATTGGTTCAAATATTGGTAAAGAGCTGCTGATCGAATATGAAGGCTGCTGCAAGGTTCTAATAAAAGGGCTGCTTGGGTAGCAAATAACCAGCAGAGTGCAGACCAGATTTGTGAAGTTTCTGCTCTATTTCTGTTGAAGGATCAAAGGGCTGTGAGAGCCGGTTGCGAGAAGCAATCAAAACAGGGTGAAGATAAGTGATTGATCTGTGACAGATCGGTGGAAGACAAGTTGTGTGATTCAACTGCAGTAGAAGATGACCTGTGTCATACATGTTACAAAGGTGTGACACCGGTGTGGAGCTAACAATTGGTATCAGAGCAATAAAGATCAAGGGCTGTTGAAGACAAAACCGACCACCATCAAACCAAGAATGAACCTGTGATTGGTTCAAATATTGGTAAAGAGCTGTTGATCGAATATGAAGGCTGCTGCAAGGTTCTAATAAAAGGGCTGCTTGGGTAGCAAATAACCAGCAGAGTGCAGACCAGATTTGTGAAGTTTCTGCTCTATTTCTGTTGAAGGATCAAAGGGCTGTGAGAGCCGGTTGCGAGAAGCAATCAAAACAGGGTGAAGATAAGTGATTGATCTGTGACAGATCGGTGGAAGACAAGTTGTGTGATTCAACTGCAGTAGAAGATGACCTGTGTGATACAGGTTACAAAGGTGTGACACCGGTGTGGAGAAGAAGTTGTTTAATCCGTGAAAGATTGAACCAAATTTGCTGTGAAAGCAGATTCGAGAAGAACTGATCCGTGATTGATTGGTGTGGGAAAGCGGGTGACCCGTGTGAAGAAGTGAGAAACTGATCTGTGTGAAACAGCTTGTTTTCTGTGTATCTGTGAGAAACAGATTGATTTTTTTTTTTGTTGAAGTTTGAGTGAGAAAAAAAAAAAAAAGGAAGGAGGATTTTGCTACATCTGTAGGAACTGTTTGTGTTTGAGCTGTAAGGTTTCTTTTTGTGCAGAAAAGAGTGTTAATCAAGTAGTTCAACAATGGCAAATCCAGCAGGGGCGATGGTACCTACCCGTGATTCAAGCAACGTGTCTCTACAATGCCCGAAACTAACAGCTACTAACTACACTGCATGGTCTATTATGATGGAGACCATCCTAGCTGCACATAATTTGCAAGAAGCCATTGTTCTGCGACAGGTGGTGCAATAGAAGAAAGAAAGAAGAACATGGCAAAGGCGATGATATTTCAGTCGATTCCCGAAGACGTTTTGCTTCAAGTTGCAAAGCACCGAGATGCCAAAGATGTGTGGGATGCACTTCGTGTTCGTTACTTGGGAGCCGAGAGGGTTCAAAAGGCTAGGCTGCAAACACTTAGAAGTGAGTTGGAGATAATGAGGATGAAAGAAACTGAAAGCATAGAAGAGTTTGCGGGTAAACTAAGTGGAGTGCAATCAAGGTATAAAAGTCTTGGGTCGTCACTTGAAGATGAAGTACTTGTGAGGAAATTTTTAAACTCAATGCCTAGAAAATACCTACCTATCGTGGCATCAATTGAACAATACTCAGAAATTGAATCAATGTCTTTTGAAGAAGTGGTGGGTCGGCTAAAGGCGTATGAGGAGAGAGTGAAACCACAAGAAGACCAACCTGAAGACACTCAAGGCAAGTTACTACTCACTCGTGATGATGAACAAGTTAAAGGAAGACGTGGCAATTGTGAGTGTTGCAAACAAAGCCGTGGGAGAGGCCGAGATCGAGGAAGAGGTCGTGAAGGACAGCCTAGTAACAATCTGCAGGAACACAGTGGAAGACGAGACAAATCACGAGTTAAGTGCTATAGGTGTGAAGGCTTTGGTCACTTTGCATATGAATGTCCAAAGTCAAAACCAAAGCACGAGGAGGCCAACTTGGTTTGTGAAGATGATGAGCCAACTCTACTTTAGAGAAGGAAGACCACATTAGGATTAAGGGGGTGATTGTTAGAAGTAAATCCTAATTGTGGTCATATGTGGAAGTTTAGGGGGGAGAATCGTTAAGAGTCTAAAGATAGGTTTGTTTTATTTAGTAAGTTTTAATTAGCTTTATTTAAGGTATTTAGTATTTATGTTTTGGCTGTGAATGGGCTGTCATTCCAGCTGTGTTTGAGTGGAGTTTTCATTGCTGTGAATGGGTTGTCATTCCAGCTGTGTTTGAGTGGAGTTTTCATTAGTAATTAAGGTTAGAATTAGTATAAAATAGGGTCCTTGTCTAAGAGTTTTGTGTGTGGTTTTTATTCAATAAAGAAGAGAGTCGTGGGGGTGTTTTCCCACAAAAATCACTGCTGTCTTTGTGTTTCTGTGACCAATTAGCTAACAAAGTTTTCTGTGGATCCAACAATACCTGAATTTTCCAGGCAAATTTAACGTCGTTGCTGATGTCCAAGTAGATACTGAAGTCCAAGAGGTCTCTTACTCTCTGATCAAACCTACATATATTGGTATCAAAAGTTAGTTCTTATATTTCACTCAAGTTATTGTCAGATTGAGTTATTTTAACCATGTTTACACCATCTTATTTACTTAAAACCTTGACTTTAAATCACAAATGAGGTATTCTATCAGTTGCTCTCACCCTCCCAAGTTTGAGGAAAATAAAATTAAACATTTTTAGCATCATGCATGCTCTATAAGGACCAAGGGGATGTTTGGATGTGAATTCTGTAAGTGAGTACAGAAATGGACCATAGGAAATAGTTATTATATGTGTTTTTGTTGGGGTGATATGAACTTGAGAATTAACAGAACCATGGCCAGATAAGAAAATCCAAATATCTCCCAAGTCATTTCTTTCATTGTGATAGGAAAATAAGATTATAGGTCGGACTTACATTGGGTGCAAGCCTTCAATGACAAGGATCTTGGGTGGCTTGATGAGCTCAGGAGGGTCCAAAAGACCAGTAACATGGTTATAAATAGGCTTCTCTACAGCAACACCATCTTTTAAAGCCTTGACCTGCTCATACATAAGATCAAAGTTATTGGCTCTCGGATCAAGTGCGGTCACCCCTTCCACTTTCCTACCTGTTCTATCCAATGAATGGTAATCATCCAAACATATAACTGTTGTTGTGTCACTAATAAGTGTGTTTGAATCAGGATTGCCGCCCTTTGGTGGCTCTGCTGCACCTCCAAACACACTAGTCAAGCTCCTCATGAAGGTACTCTTCCCACACCCTGAGTCTGCTGCTAGTCCAATTACTATTGTGTCCCCTGAGCATCTTATCTCACCACTTCTCACTCTGCCCTTATTGGTCTTTTTACTATAGAACAACACTTGTCTTTTCTGAATTCCCAAATGGGTTTTTGTTGGTGTTGAGATTGAACATGTTGAGTTCAGAGATTGCACTGTGTAAACGGTGCACACTGCCATTTCCTCTCTCTAAACTTTTTGAAGTGTTAGAGAGAGAGAATGAGAAAATAGCTTTTTAATGTGTCACTAGAATTGGTTTATGGTCAGTTTCTCCCAAGTGATAGTTTTTGTGAGATGCAGAATGAAAGAAGAGGTAGCACTAAGTGGTACAAGCAATCTAAATATTGACAAAGGATTGTACTTCTAGCATTGCTCAAGGTACAACTTGTGGGCTATCCTTGACCTTGGACAAAAATGGAGGTAATCATTTGGTGGACTAAGAAAGTTTGAGGGCATATTAGTCATTCCACTTGTTGAGAAAAAAAGGATTGTGTGATGAAGATGAGGTGGTGGCATTTGTGATGACAATAGGCATGAAGAAACTTGGTGCTTATTTGTTGCAGTTTGGATATTTGTCATGCCACGTGGCATCACATTATTGGTCGATTCAAGATGAGGTAGTTTGTGTGGAATAGAGCTTTAGGTCCTTGTTTGCCAACCATATCTGACCTTGACCATCTTAATTAAAGTACAATCTTCAAAGAAATAGGTAGTAGTAGTAAAGGTATTTCCTTTTGACTTTGGTCAACACTGGTTCATAGACATGAATCTGTTAGATTTGTTGGGTTTGTGAAGGCTTTGAGCTTGGGCACATGTTTAGTTTTTTTGTTAATTAAATAGTTAACCTTAATTAGTCTCTATATATACCCATGTCATGTATTGTAATCTTTTGTACTGAGCAAATAAAGAAAACCCTAGTTGCAGCCCGTGGACGTAGGTCACACCGACCGAACCACGTTAAATCCTTGTGTCGTTTATTTTCTGTTTTCTGCGTGATAATCGTTTGTGCGTGTTCGTGTGTTGGTTCCGCTGCGCCGCCTGATTCCTAACAAGTGGTATCAGAGCTTTGGCTCGTTGTACACACGGAAGGCACTGAAGAAACGATCGCAGATTGTTGGTTAATTATCTCGGAGATCTTATTTGAAGCTATCTAGGGTTTCTGCCGCCGCCACCACCTAGGGTTCCTCCGCAGCCGCCTCCACAATACAGAGCATGAACAGTGTTTTCGGCTTGAACAGTGTTTCCGGCGTGAACAGTGTTTTTCGGCGTGAACAGTGTTTTCTGGCGTGAACAGTGTTTTCCGGCGTGAACAGTGTTTTCCGACGTGACAGTGTTTTCCGGCGTGAACAGTGTTTTCCGTCGTGAACAGTGTTTTCCGGCGTGAACAGTGTTTCCCGGCGTGAACAGTGTTTTCCGCGCGTGAACAGTGTTTTCCGGCCCGTGAACAGTACTGGCAGAATTTTTTTCCTGTTTTTCCGCTGTTGTTCGGTTCTGTTTGCTACTGTTGTTTTGGGGGCTGTTTTTTTTTAGTGATTTTTGCGATTAGAGTTCTGGCTGGGATCTCTTGGAGTTGCTGGTTTCGCTCAGGTTTTGCAGGTGAAGCGCCCGGTCGGGTGTTTCGGGTTCTAGGGTTTTGGTTGGAAGTACCGGATCTGGTGTGTCTATCCTTTGTTGACTGGTTATCAACTGTCCAGCGTGCCTGTTTCGTTTGTTTTGTCTCCGGTTTGCTACTATGGCTGAAGACGGGAAGACTGTGATCGAAAAGTTCAATGGCACTGATTTTGGTTGGTGGAAAATGCAAATAGAGGCATTACTGTGTCAAAAGGATTTGGATATGGTGCTGGAAGAAAAACCTGCGAAAATAGAACAAGCTGATTGGGAATCAAAGGACAAGAAGGCTCGTGCGGTTATTACATTGGCTTTGACGAAGAATGTTACTTTTAATGTCATTAAGGAAACCACGGCTCGTGGTATGATGACTGCTTTGTCAAATATGTATGAAAAACCGTCTGCAGCGAATAAGGTGTTCTTAATTCGGGAGCTGGTGAACACAAGGATGAAAGAAGGAAGCTCAGTGATTGCTCACATTAACAATCTAAATTCAATCTTAACAAGACTTGTATCTGTTGGAATTAAGTTTGATGATGAAGTTCAGGCTCTACTGCTGTTGTCGTCTCTGCCTGATAGTTGGTCTGGAACTGTGACTGCAATTTCAAGTTCTGTGGGGACTAAGGGTTTCACTCTTAGTGGTATTCGAGATCTAGTTATGGGTGAAGAAGTCAGACGAAGGAACTCGAGTGAGTCATCTAATTGTGAACTACTAAATGTTGGCAGGGATCGGGGTAATAACAGGAACAGTGGGAGTCGGGGAAGAAGTTCATCTAAACCTAGGAAGAATGTGAAGTGTTGGAGCTGCAATGAGGTGGGACATGTTAAGAGTCAATGTTCGAATAAGAAATAATTGAACACTGCTGCTGGGGATGTTTCTGATGATGATGCATTGATACTCAGTGTGGAAAACAGTGTGAACTCTTGGGTCATGGATTCAGGGGCTTCGTTTCACGCCATGGACAACGGGGAAACGATGGTGAATCTGAAATATGGTGATTTTGGAAAGATACGATTAGCCAATGACGAGATACTTGAGGTAAAGGGAATGGGTGATATTGATCTGGTTACTTCATTGGGTACTACATGGAACCTAAATGTAACATCCAAAAAGTTTGATAATACTTATTTATTAGGATTAGTGTTCAGTCGCACGCCATGCGTACGAATGAGGCCCAATCGCACGAATGAAGGGCGTATGGGTTCAGTCGTACGATTGAGACGTGCGAATGGTCCAATCGTACGATTGAGTATGTCGGCTAAAAATAGGCATGAAGGATAAGTAGGGCGGTTAAGGGGTTGAAAAGCAGATTTTATCTGCTGTAACTTTATCCCCTTGCTCCTGTTGAACCCAAACACCCTGCTCTTGCCCCAAATTGATCAAACTAGCCCCGTTTTGGTAAGTTTTGCTTGGTACGGATCGATTTTGAATATGTTAAGCTGTGTGGGTGGTGGGAATTGATCCAAAAACATGTTTAAATTAGAGTTTCTATTCAATCTTTCTGTTAAACTGAAAAGTGAAGGTTCGGGCCCTAATTTTGAGAAGTTTGATGAAATAAGGACCCGAAACGGTTGTAAATAAGGTGTACAGGTTCTGTTGTGAATATGGTATAATCCAAATGGTTAAAAGTCGAGTTTTGGATCAAATATGACAAGAACACAGCTGCTGATCCGTTTTAGGCGAATGAGCCCAGTCGCATGACCCATTCGTGCGACTGAATCAATCGCATTTTTCAAACGTGCGACTGAAGTTCAGTCGCATGAACCAATCGCACGAATGGAAGTCATTCGCATAAACCCTGTTATAGCTCATTCGCACCTCTGTCGTATGGTCCATTCGTACGACTAAGCTCAGTCGCATGTTCAATCGTACGAATGAGTCCAGTCGCATAGCCTTAGTCGTGTGAAGTGGTCAGCTAGGGAAAATTTGACTAAGTTAGGGTTATTGTTTTAGATTTGCTCTGAGAAAGAGAAGTTTTAGCTGCCCTAGCATATTTGGATTAATAACCACTTGTTGGAAACAGTAAGGTGAGTTCTAATTGCCCTTTTTATGTGTTAACGTCGTTTGATAAATGTTGTTTGACAAAATCGGGCACTGGCATGCGTATAAATAAATAAAGATGTGAATATGAGTTGAAAATGGTAAATGGTGATTAATGGCGAGGTGGAGGTTTGACCCACCAACTATAGACGGAGGTTTGACCCGTCAACGCCAATTATAGACGGAGGTTTGACCCGTCAACGCGCGAGGTGGAGGTTTGGCCCACCAATTTCTAGACGGAGGTTTGACCCGTCAACGCGCGAGGTGGAGGTTTCACCCACCAAATTAAAATTGATGAAAGATGTCCATAAATATCGTGTGGGTATTCGATATGCATATCAATACTGGGATAAATAAATGGACTGATGAATGTGTGTGTGGTTCATTTGGTGTGATAACAATTGATGAATTGTTACTATTGAAATGTGGTGTATGTTAGAACTCACCAGTTTATCTGATTTTGTGTTTGTTTTCTAATGCATGCCAGGTAGTAATAGAGGTGCTCGTGATGGTCCCCACAGAGTTAGCTTCCGGTTATGGTGTATAATACTGGCCACAAATGTTGGGTTTTGGGGAGGAAGTACTTGAAGTTTAAAAAGTTTTGAAATGTCTTGTAAATATTGTTAACGATGTAAACAGTTTTTAATATATGTAAAGTTCCGCTGCGTTTGTAGTCTCTGAATTGTTATAACAACCCAACTAGTAGCACCCTCCTTATTATATTATTGTTATGAGATTGAGGGTGTTACAAGTTGGTATCAGAGCCTTGGTTAAAGAGATTTGAACAATTAATTGTTTCAAACTTTAACTGAATATATGGGAAGTGCCAGTATTTACAACCGGAGGTGGGGTGAATTATTGTGTGGATGAGTACTTAATTATTTGTGATAATTCATTCAATTGTTGAATGAAAGTAATTGTTTAAGATAAAGACTAGTATTATGTGTATGCATGATTTTGTTGGTTAAATAGGGTTAGAAATAAACTGTGAAAGAGTAATGAGAAGAGGCCGGATGGTGTGAATAAGTAAATAATTGATAACACCTGGCCAATGTTATGAGCAATTTACATTATATGCAACATCCTGGTGTCACTCATTATTTGATTATGGTTTATTTCTGATCGTAGATGGAGGAAACCAGTAATACAAATTCTAGACTTGAAGCTAGGATCTCAGGTGATGAACTTAAGGCGGCTATAGGTGATGAAGTCGCCCGAGTGTTGCGTACTACCTTACCTGAAAAGTTAAGTGACCTTAGGAAAGGTGGTGAATCATCTTCCCAACCAACCCCTCCACCTGTTATTGTTGAGCCTGTAGTGGAGAAACCAATATCATATAAGCATTTCAAGGAATGTGACCCGCCTAAGTTTGAAGGCCAGAAGGATGTAGTAGTAACTTACAAATGGTTACGAGAGATGGAAGCGGCGTTTAAACTTAGTAGATGCAAGGAAGATCAGAAGGTGGGCTTTGCAGTGCATTCTTTTCAAGCAGAAGCCTTGTACTGGTGGGATACAGTGGAACAGGCCATGGGTGAGGCCGCCGTAAGTCAGATGACGTGGGAAACTTTTAAAGAACTGGTGATAGAAAAGTTTTGTCCGAAAGGCGAGATGGACAGAATTGAGATTAAGTTTTTGCAATTTCAGGCAGGCAGTTTAAGTCACAAAGAGTATACTTCTAGATTTGAAGAAATGGCTCGTTTGGTACCTCACTTAGTAACTCCTGAGACAAAGAGGATTACTAGGTATATCCAGGGATTACCCCCTAAGGTGAGAATGTTGGTAAAGTCTAATTCTCCTTCTACTTACCAAGCCACGGTGAATTTGGCTGCGGATATGTATGAGGAAGTCGCTGAGTCTGAGAAACTTGTGGTGAAAGAGGAAGTGGTGAGTCATCAGGAAGTTTCACTGAGTTCAAGGCCTATGTATGGACAGAGTGGGCCGCAGAAGAGGAAGTTTAATGCTAGGGGTTTTGTAGGTCCCCCTCCTCGGTGTAATAAATGCGGGAAGTTTCATAGAGGGGAATGTAGACTGAATCACCCGGCATGTCGTAAATGCGGGAAGCCTGGACATTTCGTTTCCAGATGTCCAGAACTTCGGTGTTATGGATGCGGGGAGATGGGAAACATGAAATCTGAATGTCCAAAACTTAGACCTGGACCGGTTCCTATTCTGTAGTGGGAGGACCGAGTAAAGGCAGCGTGAGTGGTAGTAGCGGTACTGCGGGGAGAGCATTTACAATGACTACAGAGGAGGCTAAGGCATTACCGGATGTTGTGTCGGGTACGTTTCTTGTTAATGATGTACCTGCTAGAGTTCTATTTGATTCAGGGGCTAATAGAAGTTTCATATCAATAAAATTCCATGCCTTAATACCTGCTAGAGTTTTATTTGATTCAGGGGCTAATAGAAGTTTCATATCAATAAAATTCCATGCCTTAATAAAAGTTAAACCATCAAAGCTAGATATTGCATTTTCAGTAGAAACTGCCTCTAACGAATTTATAGTTGTTAGTGAGGTAATAGATGATTGTTTTGTCGAACTAGAAGGTGTAAAATTTCCTGCTAGATTATACATGATGAAATTAGGAGGTTTTGAGGTAGTATTGGGAATGGACTGGTTATCTACGTTTGAGGCTCAAATAATATGCAAAAGAAAGATGATTGTGTTGCGAACACCAGATGGTAATTCGATAACGGTTTTTGGTGATGATCATGATAGTGGGGTGAAGGTCATATCTATGATTAAAGCTGAGAAATTATTGAATAGGGGTTGTGAGTCGTTCTTAGCATATGTAGTCGATACTGCTAAGGAGACGAGGAAATTAGAAGATGTTCCGGTAGTTTGTAATTTCCCCGATGTATTTCCAGAGGATCTACCGGGTATACCTCCTGATAGAGAAATTGAGTTTAGAATTGATTTAATACCTGAGGCAAAACCTGTCGCTAAGACCCCTTATAGACTTGCACGGGCTGAGTTAAAGGAACTCCTGAAGCAATTACAGGAATTATTAGACAAGGGTTTTATCCGACCCAGCTCTTCGCCGTGGGGTGCCCCTGTTCTATTTGTAAAGAAGAAGGATGGCAGTTTGAGGATGTGCATAGATTACAGAGAACTAAACAAGCTGACTGTCAAGAATAAATACCCATTACCTCGTATAGATGATTTGTTTGATCAACTCCAAGGTGCTAATTGGTTCTCAAAGATAGATCTTAGATCCGGATATCATCAGTTGAAGGTAAGAGAAGAAGATATACCAAAGACAGCTTTTCGTACGCGATACGGACATTATGAATTTTTGGTGATGTCGTTTGGGTTAACGAATGCTCCTGTTGCCTTCATGGATTTGATGAATAGAGTATGTAGACCGATGCTGGATAAATCGGTAATTGTGTTTATAGATGATATTTTGATCTATTCTAAAAATGAAGGAGATCATGCTTGTCACATTCGAGAAGTATTGGAAACTTTAAGAAAGAATAAGTTGTATGCAAAATTCTCGAAATGTGAATTTTGGGTAAGAGAAGTGCAATTTTTGGGTCACGTGGTGAGTGCGGATGGAATATTGGTGGACCCTGCAAAGATTGAAGCTGTGTTGAACTGTGGAACTCCTAAAAGTCCTTCAGAAATTCGCAGTTTCTTAGGACTGCCAGGATACTATAGGAGATTCATTCAGGATTTTGCTAAAATTGCTTCCCCATTGACGAAGTTAACTCGAAAGGATGTTAAGTATGAATAGAATAAGGAACAGGAAGCTGCTTTTCAGGAATTGAAGAATCGATTGACACAAGCCCCAGTATTAGCAATACCAGAAGGTGTAGATGATTTAGTAATATATTCTGATGCATCATATCAAGGATTGGGGTGTGTGTTAATGCAACGTGGAAGAGTTATTGCTTATGCTTCGAGACAGTTGAAGACCCATGAAGTCAATTACCCAACCCACGATTTAGAATTAGCAGCTGTAGTTTTTGCTCTTAAAATATGACGACACTACTTATATGGAGTGAGGTGTACCATCTTTACTGATCATAAGAGCCTGAAGTATTTCTTTGAACAAAAAGATTTGAATATGAGACAGAGGTGATGGTTGGAGTTAATCAAAGATTATGATTGTGAAATCTTGTATCACCCCGGGAAAGCAAATGTGGTTGCTGATGCATTGAGCAGAAAGGAGAAGTATGAACCGATTAAGGTTAAAGCGTATAAACTTGTGATTACTCCTGATCTCATGCAACAGTTGAAAGAAGCCCAACTGGAAGCGTTAAAAGAAGGAAATATTAAGAAAGAAAGAATGGTTGGTCAAGAAAAATATTTAGAAGACAATAGCCATGGTGTTAAAATTAGATTTGGTCGAATGTGGGTTCCGTTGGCTTTACGTGATATGATACTACATGAGGCTCACAAATCTAGGTATTCCATTCATCCAGGCATGACTAAGATGTACCAAGATTTGAAGCAAGATTATTGGTGGCCAGGGATGAAATTTAATGTGATGCAGTATGTAAATAAATGTTTGACTTGTGCCCAAGTAAAAGCTGAACATCAGAAACCTTATGGATTATTGCAGCCATTAGCTATTCCAGTTTGGAAGTGGGATGATCTGACTATGGATTTCATAACAAAGTTGCCCCGTACACCAAAAGGTTATGATACTATTTGGGTAGTGGTAGATCAGCTAACCAAGAGTGCTTTATTTCTCCAATACGGGAAACATATTCGGTGGAAAAGCTAGCTGATATTTTTACTAAAGAAATAGTTAGATTACATGGAGTTCCGAAAAGCATCACGTCTGACAGAGATGCCAGATTTACCTCCAGATATTGGAGAAAATTTCACGAAGCCATGGGAACTAGACTTTACTTTAGTACAGCCTATCATCCCCAGACAGACGGTCAAAGTGAAAGAACTATTCAGACATTGGAGGATATGCTACGGGCGTGTAGTATTGATTTTGGAGGGAGCTGGGATAGTCATCTCCCTTTAGCTGAATTTGCTTACAACAACAATTATCAAGCTACTCTTCAAATGTCCCCGTTTGAGATGTTGTACGGAAGAAAGTGCAGAACTCTACTATATTGGGGAGATATGGGGCAACGTGAATTGGGGAATAGTGAAATAGTTGAAGCAACAATGTCAAAGTTTGAAATAGTCAGAAATCGTATTAGAGAAGCGAAAAGCAGGCAGAAATCATATGCAGATCGTAGAAGAAAACCATTGGAATTTAAAGTTGGGGATTTCGTTTTGCTAAAAGTTTCTCCATGGAAAGGTATTATTCGATTTAGAAAGAGGGGTAAACTAAGTCCACGTTTTATTGGACCTTTCCAAATAGTAGAGAAAGTAGGGTACGTGGCGTATAGGTTGGACTTGCCTGAAGAACTAAGTGCTATTCATCCAACTTTCCACGTCTCTCAGTTACGGAAGTGTTTAGCTAATGAAACTCAATACGTACCATTAGATGATATTGAGGTTGATGAGAAGCTCAATTATGTTGAACAACCTGTGGCCATTATGGATCGTAAGGAGAAGAAACTTAGAAATAAAAGCATTAGCTTAGTCCGGGTGCAGTGGGCACATCGTCAAGGATCTGAGTCAACCTGGGAACCAGAAGAAGAGATGAGACGAAACTACCCTCAGTTGTTTTAGCCAGGTATCGAGGACGAAACCCTAAATAAGGTGGGTAGACTTGTAACATCCAAAAAGTTTGATAATACTTATTTATTAGGATTAGTGTTCAGTCGCACGCCATGCGTACGAATGAGGCCCAATCGCACGAATGAAGGGCGTATGGGTTCAGTCGTACGATTGAGACGTGCGAATGGTCCAATCGTGCGATTGAGTATGTCGGCTAAAAATAGGCATGAAGGATAAGTAGGGCGGTTAAGGGGTTGAAAAGCATATTTTATCTGCTGTAACTTTATCCCCTTGCTCCTGTTGAACCCAAACACCCTGCTCTTGCCCCAAATTGATCAAACTAGCCCCGTTTTGGTAAGTTTTGCTTGGTACGGATCGATTTTGAATATGTTAAGCTGTGTGGGTGGTGGGAATTGATCCAAAAACATGTTTAAATTAGAGTTTCTATTCAATCTTTCTGTTAAACTGAAAAGTGAAGGTTCGGGCCCTAATTTTTGAGAAGTTTGATGAAATAAGGACCCGAAACGTGTGACAACCTGAAAATTTTTTTTTTTTTATAATATTTACAAGAATTTACAACTTGTTTTTATATTTTTGTTATTATTTAATAAATAATAAATGATAATAAGAATAATGAAAACAATAATAATAATAATAATGATATTATTAAAAATATTAAGGTTAATAATGATAATAATAATAATAATAAATGAAAATATTATTATTAATAATAATTTATAAGAATTTATTTATAAGTCCAGGGGGAAGTTTTGTAATTTCCAAAACTTGTTTTATAAACTTAAAGCATAAAAAAATAAACATAATAAACTACAGGGACCATTCTGTAAATTTATTAAAACCCAACCCCCCATCCCGTCCCCTTCGATTCCGGCCACTGTTCCGGCCGACCGCCGGCGGCCCTCCGGCGATTCCAAAGGCCATTATAAACTCGGTTTTAACCCCAAAAATCAGTCCCAAACGTTTCTAGAATGATAATCGAACTCGTACCCCACCTGAATTTGAATATTACAATCGATTAGGTGCGAATTATCTACCTAACACACTCGGCCGGTTTGTTCTCCACTATCGAGCACTAAACTTCGAAAATGATTAAATTAAAAGAGCACTTACGATCATTTGATCGTTTATAAATTGATAGTGAACTCAATTCGATCTGAAAAACATTGAAACATCCATTTCGATTAACACCTTTGGCCGCGACCTGCAACTCAATCGGAACCCCACTTAAACACGTTACAAACCCAAATTAACAGAGGGTTTTCGACCCTTAACATAATTCGAAGCTTCCTATGTAATCAATTTGGTTTTCATCAGCAATTCATCAACATTCGAATTCAGGCTAAGCCGCGACCTGTTCATCGAGTAATTGATCATCAGTTCGAACACAATACGGGTAATTAAATACACCTAACTACTCGTTATTATACGGGCAACAAAAGCCCCATGATTCCAGTCTCCAACAAAGTCGAATTGAGCTTCGATTTGGTTAAGAACCGATTTAGGGTTCATCGGTTTTGGGGGAATTGCCTTATTTGGGTTTAAATATAATTAGAACCAGGAACCATTGCGGCCACGGCCCTTTGGTTCACTGGTTAGTGTGTTGGAGTGTGGGATGGAGGTCCCGGGTTCGAACCAGGTTACCTCCATGTATTTTTTAAGGCCTTTTTGACCTTTTAAAAAATATAGAAAAATTCTGAAAAATTATAAAAATAATTTTTATAAACTTTAATTATTTTAGAAAATAAATAATTATTTTCTTGAAATTTATTTCTTTAAAACCTTATTTATTTATTTATTTAAATAAATAAAACATATGTAATAAATTGTAATCTTTATAAAAACGGATTTTTAATAATAATTTAAACCATTGAATCATTAACGAACATTATATTATTTATGGATTAATCCCGATAATATAAATACAAGTTAGATTTTATAAATTTAAATATTTATAAAATCTTACAAAATCAAATATAAACTTACATGTTTAAATAACGTTTACAATTTATTTAGAATATAATGATATGTTAAAATCATTATAAATCTTTAATTATTAAAGAATTAACAACAATAATTAAACGATTTAACGTTTATAACAAATCCTCGAAAAACCAAACCCTAGATCAATTGAACACCAGATTATGAATTTGTATTTAAATTACTTATGTGAATTATAATTCCTTAGGAGGAATTTACTAGCTTATCAACATCACACGAGAACCGAGGTGAGTTCAAGCCCCACTGTTTTACTAAATCTCTTTTGGGTGAGTTCAGGCCCCACTATTTTACTAAATCTCTTTTGGGTAAGTTCATTTTATTAAAACTCTTTTGGGGGAGATAGCATACTGGTAATGTTACAAACGTTTTCATTATATATTTAAGATGTGTATGATATTAATATAGTGCTGTTTATCATTATAAAAGTCCTCACACTTTTGAATTGTTAATATTGGATAGCGGGGAAAGTTGGGTAGTACTACTGGGTGTGACGAGCCCCACCTGTGTGACTTGAGGTCAACCGGGTGCAATTTGTCCTATGAACATTAGTCACGATATGGAGACGTGGAGGCAAACATAACACAGTCAGCTTCAATGTCGAAATCACTATTTAATATCGTTTGTGAATGGACTAGCTAGCCATTACAATGCACATGCTTAAATATACGCTATTGTTAAACTGTGATGTTTAACTGTAAACTCTTGAACTGATCAACCGTTGGTTGATACACGCTATTGTTAAACTGGGATGTTTAACTGCAAACTCTTAAACTGATCAACCGTTGGGTTGATACACGCTATTGTTAAACTGGGATGTTTAAACGCAAGCTCTCGAACTAATCAACCATTGGGTTGATTACACTTTTGTTAAACTGTTATGATTAAACTCAAACTCTTGAACTTACCAACCATTGGGTTGATTACACTTTTGTTAAACTGCTATGATCAAACTCAAACTCTTGAACTTACCAACCATTGGGTTGATATACACTTTTGTTAAACTGTTATGTTTAAACGCAAACTCTTGAACTCACCAACCGTGTGTTGACTTTTAGTATGCTATTCTCAGGTCATTAAATCTGGACTGCTGTTAGGAGCACTACACGGGTCAAGCATGCATCCTAACGCTTAAACAATGATATATATATGTTTATCTTTACATTTTGGGTTTGTTTTATTTGTTTCAACGCTTCCGCATGAATTATAAAGTCTAAACTTTGGTTTGTTATGTTAAACGTTGCATATAGAGTCGTTCCAAGTAACTATTGACTGTGATCCTGGTTTGTTCACATGCCTCGCGGTAGAATTCCGCACGTGGATTTTGAGGGTGTGACAGATTGGTATCAGAGCCATTGGTTATAGAGAACTAGGTTGCATACACACTAGACTATAACCGCACACAGTTAGTTAGTTACTTGTTTCTAGACTTCCTAAACTTAACTTATCATCGTAGGTTCAAATCCTTAGACTTTATATCTAACCTATGAAAATCTTATCGAGGTTTTGAATTCCATAAACCAAATGAACTTGTGTGACACATAGACACCTGTATTCTGGATTTCCTGGCAAAAGGCCCTCGGGCTAAGGCTAGCATATCGCATATATCTCATTGCGAGACCTGGTATGCTTACCTGGGGATTTCTGGGATGAGTGATAAACTATGGTCAATACACAGGTTTCTAAGGCAAATGGGTCAAATTACCTTGGTGTGTCAATGATTCCCAGACTTTACTGATCCTTTCGTATACCTTGGTTGATCGACCCCGATACAATACATACATATTTGGTACTTCAACCATTGATGACCACTATACTTGACAAGATATGTTAACCTGATAGGAGGAACCGGGGTGATCATGCAAAGCAAGTTACCATTACGGGTGCACACGTAATTGTAATTTGTCGTGCATGCTAAGTCCGGTGAATCTGGTCGGGAGGTAACATTGCAGTCAGTATAAGTCATCATTCCTACACCCTGAGCAAGAAAGTCTCGGCCCTCATAGAACATAGCCACTGATGTGGAAACTATCTATCAGTTCTACTTGTAGGAATGCTCACCCTTACCTTGAATTTGGACGAAATTCAAACCATGACATTTGTGTTAATCCCACGGATTCGGACTGATTCTCTAGCTTGTCTATTTCTTTAAATCCTTGAATTTCTCTTCCTTTTCATTTCAAGACAAAAGGTCTATTTTTATACGACTGATAGCTTTTGATATTTGGTAATTTAAAGAATGCCTGGAAGAGGACGTGGACGTGGGAGAAGTAACGATCATGAGTATTACAAGTTTCTATTCTATACCCTAGGGTGCTAGGATCATAATTCTAGTAAGACCTTGTAAAGGATTACAAAACATTACTGACACTTGCTATTACTTAAGTCCTGTCCTACTTAGAGCCTTCATGGTATTCCCAATCATTTTAAGAGACATTCCTCCACTTAGTATTTCGGTAACTGAGGAACTAATTGAATACTTAGAATGGAAGTGGACTACAGGAAATATAGAAGAGTGATGAAACTCATTGTACCTATTCTTTGGGATGATGCTAAGGAAAATTAGGATGTCATGTAACCGGTTTAAGCACATTCTTAGTATACCGGTGATGCTTATATATAGGGTTATTGAAGTAAGTTCAAAGCCTTGGTGATTGGGTACTATTACTTAAGGAATGAAATGCAAAAGTTAGAATTGTAATTCTAAAATCATGCAATGGTAGGGTTAGGTTGTGCTCTTTATACTGACAAACTCTAGGAATTGACAAAGCTGATGTCATATCTTATGACATTAGACCAAATAGAATTAAGAAGGACACTAGGAAAATCTAGTGAGTAGTAGAAAGAAGTTGGAGGGTTGAACAAGCAGTCTAGCGGTAAGGTAGACAAGAATGGTAATGTTGTAAACCTAGCTATGTTGGTTAATACGATTAAGCTAAAATGCGTTAAACAGGAACATTAAGAAGGTTGGAGTTCCGACCATTACTATAAGTGTGCCCTAGGTCGATTAGGACCCCAGGACAAGTTAGAAACAATCAGAATTAGGAAATGGCTATAGCTAGAAAGTAAGAATAGTTCAATTATGGAAATAAAGGTCATATCAGTCAAGGTAATACATCACGCGGTCATACATTTACGACTGAAGCAAGCCACATTTGACAAGACTAAGTGTTGTTACATGTATGTACCTTATCATCAATAGCTACACATCTATTTGATACCAGGGTTGATAATAGCTTTGATTCTTCTAGAATTATTCTTTAACTTAGCATTAACCCTAGTTGCTTAGAAATCATTTTACTTAGTAGAAATAACCAATGGTAGAAATTAGTACAAGAAGGTCATGTCTTTGACATAGACTTAATATTGTAGGAATTGGTTATCAAAGAAGGAAACCAAGATAGTCTGTCAGGAGAAGGTGGTTCGACCTATCAAACCAAAGCATGATCTCGGAACATGAAAGGAGACCTAATCGTTTTAGGTTGATTTTTATTCTAAGCTTGGAGCACTTAACTTCTTAAACTGATTTATCTCCATTTATCCTCATTTGACCTAGCTATATGGAATCATTTATTCCTTATCTATCGACTTTCATTTTGAGCTATCATCAAAACGTGATTATGCGATGGTAGCCTTCCTAAACACTCTCTGCGGAAGATATTGTCAACATATGTTCATGACTTTCTAGTCATACAAATGTTCTCAACTATGCTTATGGTTTGTTGAACTACGTATGTAAACTTACTTAGATATTGCTACCTTGCAAAACATGTTTACAAATACCTTTCCTATTGTTCAAATCACTTCTTGAATCGCTTTTGAATCCTTAAGCTTGAAAATCATTAAATTTCTATTTGAACAACAAGACTTTAAAGGAGAAGTTCTGGAGAGAGTTACCAGTAAAGAGAGGAATTACTTTTGAGACTGTGTTATTTGGAGCCAAAACATTCTTAATATATGTTGAACCCGTGTTCAGCAAAGATGGGGAGGAAGTTGGTGTTGGTTACATGGGCATGGAAATCACTGATCAGGTGAAAAAGAGAGAAAAGATGGCAAAACTAAGAGAAGAAATAGCTGTACAGAAGGCCAAGGAGACAGAACTTAATAAAACTGTTCATGTTACAGAGGTAACGATGAGAGCAAAACAAATGCTAGCAACCATGTTACACGAGATGAGATCTCCATTATCAGGGGTCGTTAGCATAGCAGAAATTCTATCAATAACAAAACTTGATAAAGATCAGAAACAGCTTTTGAGTGTCATGTTGTCTTCTGATGATCTAGTCCTTCAACTTATTAGTGACATCTTTGACTTTTCCTAAGTTGATTCAGGAGTTCTGAGGTTGGAGGCCACAAAATTTAGGCCAAGAAGAGGTGATGTCCCAGTGGAGGTTAATGGTGATGTTTTACGGATTAGACAAATTCTCACCCACTTGATCAGCAATACTATCAAGTTTACTCACCAAGGAAAGGTTCAGAGTAATCTTTATGTAAAAGCAAACCCATTATCTCACAACGTCGAGAAATTAACCTGCATCCGTCTCAAATATTCGTACACCGTGGTATGACGTTAAAACAATCAATCGTTATTCTGAATGATTGATTCATTTTTTGTTTTAATAATATTCTTAACCATTTTCATGAACTCATTCCAAGATCTTCGCATAGTTTATTATTTCTTTAGACCGATGGTTGGTCAAAGGAGAAATACATAATCACAAGATATGCGTTAAGATCGTTTCATATGGTGACGTTTGGGATTCTTAAATTCTGACGGATAACCTTTCTTATCAATGTTGGTCTTATCTTGATTTCTAGACATCACCTTACCAAGAAATTATATTCTGGAAATTATGGATCGGAAAGTTAAACAACTAAAACATAGTGAGATTCCGATCGTAAGAGTTCGATGGAACTCCCGGCGTGGTCCTGAGTTCACTTGGGAACGAGAGGACGAAATGAAGCGCAAGCATCCTAACCTGTTCAAGTATGTTGCCAGTACATCTAAATTTTCGGGAGAAAATTCCTCTAACAGGGGGATAATGTGACAACCTGAAAATTTTTTTTTATAATATTTACAAGAATTTACAACTTGTTTTTATATTTTGTTATTATTTAATAAATAATAAATGATAATAAGAATAATGAAAACAATAATAATAATAATAATGATATTATTAAAAATATTAAGGTTAATAATGATAATAATAATAATAAATGAAAATATTATTATTAATAATAATTTATAAGAATTTATTTATAAGTCCAGGGGGAAGTTTTGTAATTTTCAAAACTTGTTTTATAAACTTAAAGCATAAAAAAATAAACATAATAAACTACAGGGACCATTCTGTAAATTTATTAAAACCCAACCCCCCATCCCGTCCCCTTCGATTCCGGCCACTGTTCCGGCCGACCGCCGGCGGCCCTCCGGCGATTCCAAGGGCCATTATAAACTCGGTTTTAACCCTAAAAATCAGTCCCAAACGTTTCTAGAATGATAATCGAACTCGTACCCCACCTGAATTTGAATATTACAATCGATTAGGTGCGAATTATCTACCTAACACACTCGGCCGGTTTGTTCTCCACTATCGAGCACTAAACTTCGAAAATGATTAAATTAAAAGAGCACTTACGATCATTTGATCGTTTATAAATTGATAGTGAACTCAATTCGATCTGAAAAACATTGAAACATCCATTTCGATTAACACCTTTGGCCGCGACCTGCAACTCAATCGGAACCCCACTTAAACACGTTACAAACCCAAATTAACAGAGGGCTTTCGACCCTTAACATAATTCGAAGCTTCCTATGTAATCAATTTGGTTTTCATCAGCAATTCATCAACATTCGAATTCAGGCTAAGCCGCGACCTGTTCATCGAGTAATTGATCATCAGTTCGAACACAACACGGGTAATTAAATACACCTAACTACTCGTTATTATACGGGCAACAAAAGCCCCATGATTCCAGTCTCCAACAAAGTCGAATTGAGCTTCGATTTGGTTGAGAACCGATTTAGGGTTCATCGGTTTTGGGGGAATTGCCTTATTTGGGTTTAAATATAATTAGAACCAGGAACCATTGCGGCCACGGCCCTTTGGTTCACTGGTTAGTGTGTTGGAGTGTGGGATGGAGGTCCCGGGTTCGAACCCGGTTACCTCCATGTATTTTTTTAAGGCCTTTTTGACCTTTTAAAAAATATAGAAAAATTCCAAAAAATTATAAAAATAATTTTCATAAACTTTAATTATTTTAGAAAATAAATAATTATTTTCTTGAAATTTATTTCTTTAAAACCTTATTTATTTATTTATTTAAATAAATAAAACATATGTAATAAATTGTAATCTTTATAAAAACGGATTTTTAATAATAATTTAAACCATTGAATCATTAACGAACATTATATTATTTATGGATTAATCCCGATAATATAAATACAAGTTAGATTTTATAAATTTAAATATTTATAAAATCTTACAAAATCAAATATAAACTTACATGTTTAAATAACGTTTACAATTTATTTAGAATATAATGATATGTTAAAATCATTATAAATCTTTAATTATTAAAGAATTAACAACAATAATTAAACGATTTAACGTTTATAACAAATCCTCGAAAAACCAAACCCTAGATCAATTGAACACCAGATTATGAATTTGTATTTAAATTACTTATGTGAATTATAATTCCTTAGGAGGAATTTACTAGCTTATCAACATCACACGAGAACCGAGGTGAGTTCAAGCCCCACTGTTTTACTAAATCTCTTTTGGGTGAGTTCAGGCCCCACTATTTTACTAAATCTCTTTTGGGTAAGTTCATTTTATTAAAACTCTTTTGGGGGAGATAGCATACTGGTAATGTTACAAACGTTTTCATTATATATTTAAGATGTGTATGATATTAATATAGTGCTGTTTATCATTATAAAAGTCCTCACACTTTCGAATTGTTAATATTGGATAGCGGGGAAAGTTGGGTAGTACTACTGGGTGTGACGAGCCCCACCTGTGTGACTTGAGGTCAACCGGGTGCAATTTGTCCTATGAACATTAGTCACGATATGGAGACGTCGTGGCTGGAGGCAAACATAACACAGTCAGCTTCAATGTCGAAATCACTATTTAATATCGTTTGTGAATGGACTAGCTAGCCATTACAATGCACATGCTTAAATATACGCTATTGTTAAACTGTGATGTTTAACTGTAAACTCTTGAACTGATCAACCGTTGGGTTGATACACGCTATTGTTAAACTGGGATGTTTAACTGCAAACTCTTAAACTGATCAACCGTTGGGTTGATACACGCTATTGTTAAACTGGGATGTTTAAACGCAAGCTCTCGAACTAATCAACCATTGGGTTGATTACACTTTTGTTAAACTGTTATGATTAAACTCAAACTCTTGAACTTACCAACCATTGGGTTGATTACACTTTTGTTAAACTGCTATGATCAAACTCAAACTCTTGAACTTACCAACCATTGGGTTGATATACACTTTTGTTAAACTGTTATGTTTAAACGCAAACTCTTGAACTCACCAACCGTGTGTTGACTTTTAGTATGCTATTCTCAGGTCATTAAATCTGGACTGCTGTTAGGAGCACTACACGGGTCAAGCATGCATCCTAACGCTTAAACAATGATATATATATGTTTATCTTTACATTTTGGGTTTGTTTTATTTGTTTCAACGCTTCCGCATGAATTATAAAGTCTAAACTTTGGTTTGTTATGTTAAACGTTGCATATAGAGTCGTTCCAAGTAACTATTGACTGTGATCCTGGTTTGTTCACATGCCTCGCGGTAGAATTCCGCACGTGGATTTTGAGGGTGTGACAAAACGGTTGTAAATAAGGTGTACAGGTTCTGTTGTGAATATGGTGTAATCCAAATGGTTAAAAGTCGAGTTTTTGGATCAAATATGACAAGAACACAGCTGCTGATCCGTTTTAGGCGAATGAGCCCAGTCGCATGACCCATTCGTGCGACTGAATCAATCGCATTTTTCAAACGTGCGACTGAAGTTCAGTCGCATGAACCAATCGCACGAATGGAAGTCATTCGCATAAACCCTGTTATAGCTCATTCGCACCTCTGTCGTATGGTCCATTCGTACGACTAAGCTCAGTCGCATGTTCAATCGTACGAATGAGTCCAGTCGCATAGCCTTAGTCGTGTGAAGTGGTCAGCTAGGGAAAATTTGACTAAGTTAGGGTTATTGTTTTAGATTTGCTCTGAGAAAGAGAAGTTTTAGCTGCCCTAGCATATTTGGATTAATAACCACTTGTTGGAAACAGTAAGGTGAGTTCTAATTGCCCTTTTTATGTGTTAACGTCGTTTGATAAATGTTGTTTGACAAAATCGGGCACTGGCATGCGTATAAATAAATAAAGATGTGAATATGAGTTGAAAATGGTAAATGGTGATTAATGGCGAGGTGGAGGTTTGACCCACCAACTATAGACGGAGGTTTGATCCGTCAACGCCAATTATAGACGGAGGTTTGACCCGTCAACGCGCGAGGTGGAGGTTTGACCCACCAATTTCTAGACGGAGGTTTGACCCGTCAACGCACGAGGTGGAGGTTTCACCCACCAAATTAAAATTGATTAAAGATGTCCATAAATACCGTGTGGGTATTCGATATGCATATCAATACTGGGATAAATAAATGGACTGATGAATGTGTGTGTGGTTCATTTGGTGTGATAACAATTGATGAATTGTTACTATTGAAATGTGGTGTATGTTAGAACTCACCAGTTTATCTGATTTTGTGTTTGTTTTCTAATGCATGCCAGGTAGTAATAGAGGTGCTCGTGATGGTCCCCCACAGAGTTAGCTTCCGGTTATGGTGTATGATACTGGCCACAAATGTTGGGTTTAGGGGAGGAAGTACTTGAAGTTTAAAAAGTTTTGAAATGTCTTGTAAATATTGTTAACGATGTAAACAGTTTTTAATATATGTAAAGTCCCGCTGCGTTTGTAGTCTCTGAATTGTTATAACAACCCAACTAGTAGCACCCTCCTTATTATATTATTGTTATGAGATTGAGGGTGTTACACTAAAGAATGTCAGGGTGATTCCGGGGCTGAAGAAGAAACTGATTTCAGTTGGTCAGCTGGATGAACAAGGACTGGAAGTGAGGTTTGGTAGTGGTAAATGGAGGGTGATCAATGGTAATCTGGTTATTGCTCGTGGTATGAAGCGTGGGTCATTGTATATGGTTGAGGTACCTGCTAAGGGATGTATGACCGTCCCGGTTAAGCTCGACAAAATCCGGTTCACTAAATCCGGTGCTAAGAGAGTTCATTTTGCAAACATGAAGTCTAGAGCAGGGATGTTAGGTGAACAAGTTCAGAAGTCTAAACCATTCAGGGGATTCGGTGACAGTGAGAGCACGGGACGTGTTCCGGGTACAGTTACAAAGAACCGTTGGGTTTTAAAGACTGCGACTGAAAAATTCTCTCCTGGTTATTGTTTGCTGAATTTGGAGAATGATGGTGATCCTCGGTGTGTCTTTGAATCCGGTGGAATGTCCAAACCGGTTAAGATGGAGGATGAGTCGTTGGCAGCACTAGCCAAGACTGAGTTGGAGCTCGGGGAGCTTCAACTGACCCTTCTGGTACTTGATGATGAGGGGTCGCTGCAACTAGGAGATGTGATAAAGTCTTAGCTTGTTCTCAGGGAACTGGAGGCTTGGAAGACTTGTTTAAAGATTACTGAAGTTACTGGACGACTGGGTTGCTTTGTACTTGAATGGCGGGCTAGAATTTATCGCAAAGCCTTCAAGTGGGAGATTGTTGGGTTTGTGAAGGCTTTGGGCTTGGGCCCATGTTTAGTTTTCTTGTTAATTAAATAGTTAACCCTAATTAGTCTCTATATATACCCATGTCATGTATTGTAATCTTTTGTACTGAGCAAATAAAGAAAACCCTAGTTGCAGCCCGTGGACGTAGGTCACACCGACCGAACCACGTTAAATCCTTGTGTCGTTTATTTTCTGTTTTCTGCGTGATAATCGTTTGTGCGTGTTCGTGTGTTGGTTCCACTGCGCCGCTTGATTCCTAACAAGATTATGGTCTAAAGCGATTAGTCCAAACAAATAAGATATTATTATGATGGTATAGTTTTTTAATCATGTGTGATACATTGATGTGTAGCAAAAAAGAGCATAGATTGCTGATGAACGATGTTCTACTTTTTGATTGCAGTCTCTGAGTCTTGGAAACCGTTCCAAATCGCTGGCAAACGTAGAGGAAGGGGGTAGAGTATGCACATGCACATCTTGAAACTTCTTTGTTGCAACATTTTGTGGTGTGAAAATAACATGGTGTTGCAATACAAACACAAAGCTAAAATATGTTTACAATATTAAAGCGTGCATTAGTTAAAAGTTTGGATTGGTCTTTGTTAGGATGCTCTAAAAATGTCTTATTCACATCATCACATGCTTAATTTTTCTAAGAAGTCATATGTCAACTTGCTCCACTAAGGCTGTGTTTGTTTGCCTCTTATTGAGGCGGGTCAGATGTTTATGTCTGACCCGGTCAGACCTAGATGTTTGGTTATTTGCCTCTTATTGACACCCTCCTCTTATTGACACGGGTCACATGTTTATGTCTGACCCGGTCAGACCTATATGTTTGGTTGTTTGCCTTTTATTGAAACCCTCCTCTTATTACACCTCAGATTACCATCTTCTTAGGTCAGATTCTCACCAATATCTGACTCAAAACACAAACACAGCCACGGTCCTCAAAGCCAATCGATCTGTCGTTGACCTCAAGGCAATCGAACTGTCGGACTCCAATCGCTGCCCCTCCTGGTCGCCGTCGGTCCTGGTCGTCGCCCGCTCCTGGTCGCCGCCCGCTCCAAACAACACCCACCTCCAGGTCGCCGCCCACTCCAGGTTCGGATCTTGTCTGTACTCTAATATAGTATTTTGCAACTACAAATTGATTGGGAAGTAATGAAGGGACAAGGGGATATTGTGGTGTGAGAACAGGAGAGGGCTTACGGGTTGAAATTGTGTGAAGAGATTGGGAAAGCAGTGAAAATATATTTGATTATATTGTGCTCTGATCTAGTTCCTCCATTCTTGTTTTTATTTTGTTTTATATTCTATTTAAAGCGTTATTTTATTTGTCAAGCTCAAATAGTGAAAATATTGTTTGATTATAAGTTAGTTTAATGAGTAAATTTCGATTTTGGTCCCTGTGGTTTAACCGTTTTAACTATTTCAGTCCAAAAAGGAATCTTTGATCATATCACGCCCTGTGGTTTCATTTTTGTATCGATTTTGGTCCCTGACACTAACTCTGTTAGTTTTTACAGTTAAATGTGAGGGTACTTTGGTCATTTTACATTTGGAGGACTAGTTATGCAAATTATATTAGATTAGGATAATTGTTGTAATTTTTTAAAACAATAAAAAATAAAAAAAACAAAATGTAAATCTAAAACCCTTCACCACAAACATTACAATCGGAACCCTAACCCCCACCAACCCTTCCTCCCCTTGCACCACCGCCTGCACCATCTCCACCGCCACCGCTACCTCCACCGCCTGCACCACCTCCACCGCCTGCACCACCTCCACCGCCTGCACCACCTCCACCGCCATCGCTACCTCCACCGCCTGCACCACCTCTACCTCAAGAAACACACACAAACACACATACGTTATACAACAGAATGACAGATCCATCATCCAGCTCTTTGCAGCTCAAGAATCACTCTTGAAGATGAAAAGATGTTGACTTTATCACTCAAGATTCAAAACCCTTTTCACTATGACACTCAATTTGAATTTGGGGAATCTTTAGAGCCCTAAATTGATCTGCTTTCAAGATCTTACCGAGATGAGATGGGTCGAAATTGGGGTCTTTTGCTTCTTAATTTGATTACCTTATGGTTTGAATGTGAATGTGCAATGAGCGGTGATAAAGAAGCACTTTTGGGGCTGAAATCATCAATTGATCCATTAAACTCACTTCAATGGAGTGAAGATGATTACTGCAAATGGGAAGGTGTTAAAGAATGCTTAAATGGCAGAGTATCAAAGCTTGTTCTTGAAGATTTGAAGCTCACAGGTACACTAGATTCAAACAACATCAATCAATTAGATCAGATTCGTGTTTTGAGCTTCAAACAAAACTCAATCTCCGACGAAATCCCCAATCTTTCCGGCTTATTAAACCTCAAATCACTCTATCTTTCCCACAACAACTTCTCCGGCGACTTTCCGGCGTCAATCACCACCCTCCATCGCCTCAAAACCATCGTTGGCGGTGGAGATGGTGCAGGCGGTGGTGCAAGGGGAGGAAGGGTTGGTGGGGGTTAGGGTTCCGATTGTAATGTTGGTGGTGAAGGGTTTTATATTTAAATTTTTTTTTTTTATTTTTTATTATTTTAAAAAATTACAACAATTATCCTAATCTAATATAATTTGCATAACTAGTCCTCCAAATGTAAAATGACCAAAGTACCCTCACATTTAACTGTAAAAACTAACAGAGTTAGTGTCAGGGACCAAAATCGATACAAAAATGAAACCACAGGGCGTGATATGATCAAAGATTCCTTTTTGGACTGAAATAGTTAAAATGGTTAAACCACAGGGACCAAAATCGAAATTTACTCTAGTTTAATTATTAAGAGTAAAAGATAACAAAATATCTCTATATTTTGTCTGTTATTATGGTGTTTGTGTGTCTTCGACAGGTGTGTTTGTTTGTTATGAGTTTACTAATAGTATTATATTGTTTATTGGTATGCTTGTGTGAATCAACTTGGTTTTTGATTTACTGGTTTTATATATTGGTATGGTAGTCCTTATTGTATTTGTAGTTTATGGATTGTATTTGTAATTGATAGATTCTTCTAAAGAAATGACTAAAAAAAAGATTAGGATTAACTGGAAAGTTGAAGGAGTTGATATAACCTTTCTAGAATCATGTATTCATGAAATTACACTTCATGGACGTGAGAGTAGTAGCCTGAAAGTAATTTTATGGAGGAACGTTGCTGAAAAATTAAAAACAGAACATGAGTTTATAGTGGATCAAAAACAAATGAAGAACCGCTATGATTACTTGAAATCAAAATTTGCAGTTTGGTCAAAGCTTAAGAACAAAACTGGAAATGTTTATAACCCGCTAACAAACACTTTTAACTTAACGGATGAGGAATGGCAACTTGAAATCAATGTATTTCTTTATATATATATACATATATATTTCAATTAACCTCATAGTAATTTTTTTTCACATAGTCCAACAAATTCGTAAAAAAGTTGAGAAGAACGCCACTTGATTATCCCGACTTGTGTATTCAATTGTTTGAAGGATCTACTTCAAATGGTTTTGATAGTTGGGGGACATCTTCTACACTTCCTCATCCTTCTGTGAAATTGATTGATCAAAATGCTCTTTCAGACATTGATGGCACTCAAATGAAACATGGGGCTAGTGAAGAGTCTTCTGATCGGTCTAAACAAAAAAGAAAAGCATCAACTCAAGGTGTTAGTAATGAGTCATCAAGTCGTTCTAAAAAAGGGAAACAAACATTCAATTCACATCTCATGGAAGTTGGAGAGGATTTCAGGAATGTGGTAAAGATGTTGCTTGAAAAACACAACCAGTCTAATGATATAGATGCATGCATGGAGAAGCTGGAGACGTTGGGGTGGGAAGAATTTGAGGTAAAATATCAAACGACGCTTTTGCTTTTCGGTGAAAGTGCTGATTTAAGAAAAGTGCGGTTACGATTTAAGCCGCACACCTGTGAAATGTGGGTTAAGAATGCGGGAGCGAAGTATGGATTGTTTTGATGTTGTGATCAAGGTTGCCTTTTGATAGCTAAACTTTAAGCTATGTATGCTAAACTTTAAGCGAAGAATGGATTGTTTTGATTTTGTGTTTTGTTATGAAATGTTGTTTGAATTCTATGCTATGTTATGAAATGTTGTTTGAATTCTATGCTATGTTATGGAATGTTGTTTGAATTCTATGCTATGTTATCGGATGTTGTTTGAATTCTATGTATGCTAAACAGGTAGCCTATGGACTCGGATGAAGAGATTATGTTTTTCTTATTGCTTTGTTGGCATTGGCTACAATTAGCCTCGACATTGACCGGTCATGAAAGGATAAAAGATCTGAATTCAGCATTGACTGGCCATGAGTACACACAAGAATTCAAACAACAGACTCGTTACAGAGGAAGAGGAAAGGGTGAATGCTTTCAAAATGTCTTGGGAATCTATAATTTTGATATGATATTCACGTTCGTATGGGCTGGATGGGAGGGTATTGCACATGATTCACGTGTTTTGAAAGAAGCTGCATTTAATCCGACTTCCGGCTTTTATTTGCCCCCACCAGGTTTTTATTCATTTATTATCTTTGATGTAATTATTTATCTTGTTTTTTATGTAATAGTTTTGATTCTAATGTTTTCAGACAAATATTATCTTTGCGATGCTGCATACACCAACACTCGTGGGTTTATGACTCCCTACCGTGCTACGAGATATTGGCTAGCCGATTTTCGACGACAACGTGCATTGATTAAAGAAGAAAAATTCAACCATGCTCACGCACAGCTTAGAAATGTAATTGAGCGCGCATATGGTGTTTTGAAGGCAAGATTCCCAATCATAAAACAAATGCCCCCCTTTTCATTTCCAATACAAAGAGACATAGTGATCACGTGTTTCGATCACGTGTTTCGCTATCCTATAAGAAAATGAAATATTCATGATCAGTTATTTATGGCATACAACGATAACACTTTTTTTGGAGAAATGCTAGAGGGAGGAAAGTGATGGCCAGTCTGTTCATGACATGGAATGGGGCTCACAAGGCATTGAGCATATGACTACTTTACGTGACGACTGACGAGATAGGAACCCAATTAATGTCAAATACTTAAAACCAAAATTGTACGTAAATTGTTAATTTCTACTTGGATTTAGTATGTATTCAAGAAGGAGTTATGTGTAATTTGGATTTTCTATGATGATTTGTATTTTTTTTGTAATTATTCATTATTAGAAGTTATGACCAAACAGATAAATTATATTCTGCAAGAAATAATTAGAGGGGTAAAATAGTCATATTATACAATTATTCAGATGTCCAACCAAACAGACTTAAACTGGTTTAGCACTTATTGGTTCAGACCTCTTACTGGTTCAACACTTATTCAATCAGATGCTGTCAAACAGCACCTAAGTATTTTGTTAAAAAATATATAACTTGATAGTAATTGTTTATATTCAAAATAATGATTTTTGTTTTTCAAAATACTGAGGCGAAGACTCCAATTTTTTTGTGTTGGGTCTGAAGGATAGTCTAATATTATCAACACAGTCAAAGTCAACAAAGTCAACGTCAACGGTCAAAGTCAACGCAACAGTCAACACGACGCATTCGGGACGAAGATTAGAGACAAGACGTTGAAGATATATTTGTCTAGGATGCTTATTGTTAATAAATATATTTTGTGTCGACAAAATATATTTAATCTTGTTTTTAAACATTTTGGGTTTTAATTGTAATTTTTAATTGTCATAGTTTAAGGTCCTAAGTGTCATTAGTAAATTATCATTTACTATAAATAGTAAAGTATGGCAATTAGGGTTTAAAGCTTGTATGAGCTAGATTTGAGAGTTTCCATGTAATTAACATCTTATGCAAATCAATATGGATCAAATGAGGGTTTTTCATTGATGTTCTTGAGTGTTCATAAAAGTTCTTCATATTTTATCATTTTAATCCAAATCTTTATTGTTGTTTGATTGATTCAAGTGCTCCTGAACTAACAATATGGTATCAGAGCCAACTTGAATCAATTTCTATTGTTAATTCGAAGATTTTATTACTGATTTTGAAATTTCGTAGAGAGAGAAAATGGAGTTTTAGAGAGAGAAACTAGATCTGAGTTTTTGTGTTCATCAATATCTATGATTCTGATCAGATCTACAACATTTTAGAATAGATTTACAATATTTGATATCATATTTTACATCTACAAATTGTTTTATACAAGAATTTTGAAAAGAAATTCGAATTTAAAGTTGTATCTCTCACACACAGTTATGTGTGTGTTCTTGGTGTTCTTAGCAGCCTTGAAGAACCTTCAAATCTTCATCTTACGAAACTACATCATTTGAACGAAAGTTCATCAGTTTCCAGCGAAACTACAAGTTTATCTGGCGAAAGTGCTGGTGAAACTAGTAATTTCGCTAGGTTTTTCCGGCGAAACTAAGTGTTTTTCCGGCGAACCTGCCGGTGAACTTGTGTTTTCCGGCGAATCTGTCTTTATACCCAGCGAAACTAAGTGTTTCCATAAAAAAATCACCTCCACAAAACACTAGCCACAACCACCATTATTAACAGCAAGAACCACCACCACACAGATCCAACACCATCAGAAATCCCAAACACCACTCACCAGAACTTACACTCCATCGCCAACCCTAACCACTGTCGGCCACCTACCTGCTGCCATTTCAACCGCCTGCAACCCTTGCCCTCCCGCTACATCACCCAACCACGACCACCCATTTCACGACCCCCTTCCCACTTTCACCTTTCCTTTCGAGCTCACGACCACAATAACCTTCCACCTCTACCGATAATCCTCCAGACAGAACCTAACACCACCATCACAACCACCACCCTTACACACCGCCACATCTGCCTCCAACCCCACCGTTACCCCAACTCCGCTGAGCCTCCACCACCGTACCCACAACCATAACCATCGCCGCCCAACCTCCGCCCGACAACCCCCATCTCATCAGTCCCTAACCCTCGACCCTAACCCCTCGCGCACACATCACCCAGACCACCCACGACCACGACCACGAACGAGATCGAGACCGCAAGGGCCGGAGCAAACGGTCGCACACACCAGACCGGGCTCCTTTTCACCACACCAGCTCCCGAACCCGGTCCCGCGACCACCACAGGTTGCGTTCCCGATCCACCGACGGACACCGTAGAAGAAGCCACCACCGCACCCCGTCCCCCAAACAACACCGGAAGCAGCGTAAGCGCGGGGATGACGACATCCAGCGTGTTGCCGCTGTGGTTTCGGAGTTCGTGGATGGGATTGTGAAGGAGAAGAAGCAGCAGCAGAAGTCTAAGGAGGCGAAAATGATGAAGATGATGGATGGTGGATATGAGATTATGTGTATTATGTGTATGTGTGTTTGAAGACAAAGAGAGAGAGAAAGAGCATGTGAAAGCAGTGGTATTGTGTTTAGATCTAGGGTTTCATTTATGTTAAGAAAGTGCAGACTCAATAGTTTGAAGAGAGAGAGAGAGCACAGATCTGAGTTTAGGTAATCTAGGTTTTTCTTTATGTATTGTTGGAGGTTGAAAAACAATTGTAGAAAGAGTGAGTTCATAGGTGTGGCTGGTATTGTTGGTCAAGTGTTTAAAGAAATGTTGGGCTAGTGCATCGTAAAATAAAAACATACTTGGGTTAGGTTGTGATTTTTATCAAAGGGTTGAGTATTAAAGTTAAAAACATTTGGGTCGGGTTTCATTTAATTTGAGCCAGATCTTTTAACACTAAACTTGGTTGAGTTTTAAGTGTTTAAAACTAAACAAATTTGTGAAAGGGCGGGGAATTAGTTTCCTTTTAAAAAATTTTTTAGGGCCTAGTTTTCTATAATTGGATCATATTTTGACTAAAAATCATTGTTTCCGGATAAGAAATTTTCAAAAATTTATAAAAAAAATAAGCTGACCTGGCAGCTTGACCCCAGTTGCTTAAAAATTCTAGGGGGAGCATATTATTCAATAATTTTTTAAATTTTTTTTTAAGTTTTAGGAGTTAAAGTGAATTTAATATTTTAAATAAAAATGTCTTTTTTAGATGATCTTGAAACAGACAACGCCACAATAGCACAAAATCGATTTGATTCTTTTGCAGCTATGAGAGATGAAAAGATATCTGATGTTGTTAATCGATTTCTGATGGTGGCAAGAAACCTTAAAAGGTATGATGACCAGCTGGGAAACCATGAGCAAGTCACAAAACTCCTGGACTCTCTTCCTCCACAGTGGAGTCCACAAGTTAGATTGTTAAAGCAGGAAAGAAATTTTGCTAACTACAAACTCATGGAAGTTATCAACAAGTTGAAGTCATTTGATTTGGATATGAAAAGTAAAGAGTACAGTCAATTCATGTATGGTGGTGTATCTTCAAGTGTTGAGAACAAAGAAACTAAAGAAAAAGTCAACCATGCATTGTTGATTGAGGTGGTAAACAATGCTGAGGATTCTGTTGATGATTTGATCCTTTTAAAGAATTCAGGTGTGATACTCAAGGTGAGAGTTTTGGTGATGTTGGTGATTGTGAAAGCCGATGTAAAGTTCAGGATGAAGAAAAACAAGAGGAAGGTGAAGCTGAAGAAGCTAAGAAGAGAGCTACTGAGGAGGAAGAATACAAAAAGAACTCTCCCGTTTGTCAATGTGAAAAAGCCCTAGCTACGAAAAAGATAGTTATGGGACCCCCTTATGAGGTTGTACAGGACATGTGTTCTCCTCCCTGTAAAATTCGTTTATTCGGGGTTTATAAAGCTAACAGATTATTGTTAGAAAATGAAAAAGAATTAAAACGAATAAACAAAGAACTTAAAATCAATGAGTCTAAATATTTTATTAAACTGAGAGAAGCTTTAAAAGAAATTGATCTTTTAAAAAGAAATCTTTTAGAAAAGAATGTCGAGATTAATGTTTTGAGCGAACGAGTCATATTAGCAGAATTTGAGACTAGCAAGCTTAAAACTAAACTTGATAAATGGATGATATCAGGGATGAAACAGGAAGAATTATTCTGTAAGCAAAGGGGAGCAAGAATCAAAACGGGTGTGGGATGTGGTGAAACCTCATACGTTTATCCTCCTCCTAGCACTCATTGTTACTCTCCTATGCCTCAACCTCACCCATGTAATGATTTGATTGAAGCTGTAGATACTAACAGTTTACATGCAGGTTTAAGTTGTGTTAATCATAAAGAGGTTAGAGATGAATATGATTCTCCTGCAGGTTTGGGACTCATCAAGCAAGGATCTGATGTGCAAAATGATAATTCTATATCTGATGCTCTAAAACCAGTATCAGTTGCTTCTCCAATCTTCTTTTACAAATTCAAAACAGGTAACATTCCTTCGTTTGTTCCTGTCAGGTTTGTCAAAGAAGGAACAGTTGTTGCATCGTCAGGCAATCAGAATCCTATAACTGAAGCCGACATAAAAGGAAGTGTCAATCAAGATCCGTTGGAGAAAGATCTGTGTATACGAGACTGGATAAGCTCAGATGATGAATCAAACACAGAGGAGCGTGTTGGTTCATCACAGATCAAGATATCTCTTGAAATTGTCAAGTCTCAAATGCTTCCAAAAGCTGAATCAATACCTATCCGGATTTCATCCCCAACTGCTAAACAAATCAGCAGTTCCTCCAAAACTCAGCAGAAGCACTCACCATCTTCATCTTCTATCCATTAAGCTTGTCACAAATCTACCTTAAAGTGTGCCAAGTCACCAGTCATACAAAAAGGTTCTCATAAGAATGTTCAGTTCTCATCTTCTGGAACAACATCAGAACAGGCTCCATCCTCTCTTACTATCCACGGGACTACAAACAACCAAAAGTCTTTCAAGGCTTGTTTTAGATGTGGAAACGAAGGTCATGTGCTAAAGAAGTGCCCTCGGGTTCAGAGGAAAGTTTGAGACGATAAAGACAACACGGGTTGCTTTTCTATTTCAAGAGGTAAAAAGCACACATCTTTGAATGGTTGGATGATGAACATTCTATCCAAACCTTTTCATGTGAAGCCGGTTTCGCATGATTCAAATATGAAAATGACCAAAGGTTCCAAATCAAATTCTTTTCCTTTCGGTCTTAAACAGAAAATGATTTCCAAATTTAATTCATGCAAATCCAAATTAATCGAACCGAAACGAATTTGACAAATTAAAAGGAAGGATACAAAAATCCCCGGTCTTTACACAAATTGTATGCCGAAGTAGGTTACTTATATTGATAAAAAAGGAACTCCCAGGACTTCGATGGCCTGGGTTCCCCTTTCTAACTAATCTGTTTATGAGTGCAGGAACAATTCAGGAGGACTGTTAGTAATCCGGTTTACTGACAGAGATTGTTCCTAATTCAAATTTGAGGCGGAACAAACAGGTTAAGGTCATGGTATTTTATCCATAATCTGGATTTTTATCTACGCAATCACAGTTTTCACTTCATAATCACTGCATATTTTTGATAATTCATTTCTTTATTCATATCAGTGTAGTTTGGAAGACCTTCTTTGGTAAATTTCTATTTTTGTACAGTTTTAAAAAATATATAAAAAACATAAAAAAATTAACAAAAATTTAAAAAAAAAACCCAATAAAAATAGGTTTGCTAAAATGAAAATTTAGAGGGAGAGTATATCAAAATTAAATAAAATGAAAAGAAATGAAAAGAGAACTGGGAACTTGATTCGAGATGACTGAGAAATGATTGTATATCATCTTAAAATACTTGTCCTTGCATGACTTGCATTTTAAAATGAGAAATGATAGTAACTGATGTTGTTATCTGATTCGTATCTTAATTTTAATTGCAAATAATAGAAAAACAAACAGATTCTTTAATGATATGCTTGATAGGCTCAGCCTGAAGAATAAAGTAGACAGCAGCATGATGATTTAAATTAAAATATATGCTTAAGGATGTCTGGATTTACGCAATCATTTTAGCCTGCATGAAAACTGAGTCCCGACAAAAATTGGATTGAGAATTGATCTTTCACCCACCATGATGCAAATCATATAAGCCATATCTTTGAGCCATGATTGGTGTATTTATGTGTCTTGTGTTTGTGCTAATCTCCTCTGCTGTACAGAAGTACTGACCTAGAGTGATGATCTCCTCTGCTGTACGATAGTACAGACTTGGAGCTCTCATCGGCACAATATGATGATCTCCTCTGCTGTACGATAGTACTGACCTGGAGCTCTCATCAGTTTACACTAAGTAGTGTCAAATCATCTAAACGATGAATTCATCAGAGAATGCAATATTCTGTTGATAATCACTTGCACACTAATGCACAAGCCTTGCTCTATAAAGATCATAACAAAATTCAATAAATCCTAAGGTTGGGTGAGGGTTTTTGCCAAATGATTGTGGGGTCCTAGCATTCTAAAGTGCTTAATCGAACCTTAACGAATCATCTACTGCTTGTTGAAAAGGATAGGGCATGGGTTTAAGTGGACAAACATATCAGCAATAGTTATTGATCTGTTTAAGAATTTTAAAATCATTAAAAGACTATGATTAGATTCAGTTATCAGTGTGATCTCATTGCTTGTCGATGTTTAATTTCATCTTGGTGCTAAAGTATATCTTGAGGATGTGATCTCATGATCGATTCAGTTCTCGGTAATTAAAAAAATAATAATAATATACAAATATAAAAAATATAAAATATATACATAAAATAAAATTAAAAAAAATTATAATAAATTTTCATTTCAATAATAACTTAGGTCTTCCATATTATGCTATTGAAATCATCTCATATTTTCATGCATTTCACGGGAAATTGCACACACAAACGAACACGGGTTCGCTTGTTTTCATAAACAGATAAACACGGGTTTATTTGTTTTGATGAAATGATCTAACGAGAAATGTGTAGAATGTGTTTGTGTTTGTGTTGCAGATTGTGCTACAAGAGATGGCCGATCATCACATGAGCAATGAACCAGACCAGAGAATTTGTTTCTTAAATTTACAGAAGATACCGAGCTAAGAATCCTCCTCCTACATCTTCTGAAGCACTCAGAGATTCAAGAAACGGTCTTTGTTATAACTGAGAGGATGCACACGACAAGAGGAAACATAGAAAAAGGGGGAACTTGTGAGATAAAGATCTTAAGCAAACAAAATTTGAGAAGCATTAGTTTAGGGGGAATATTGTTGGACCTCAACATTAAAACTGAAGCTTACCAAATTGAAGATCAAATTCAGTTGACTTATCGATGATGATCACGATGAAAGACGTTGACAATAGTAGACTAAGGGGGAATATTGTTGAGTCTGAAGGATAGTCTAATATTATCAACACAGTCAAAGTCAACAAAGTCAACGTCAACGGTCAAAGTCAACGCAACAGTCAACACGACGCATTCGGGACGAAGATTAGAGACAAGACGTTGAAGATATATTTGTCTAGGATGTTTATTGTTAATAAATATATTTTGTGTCGACAAAATATATTTAATCTTATTTTTAGATATTTTGGGTTTTAATTGTAATTTTTAATTGTCATAGTTTAAGGTCCTAAGTGTCATTAGTAAATTGTCATTTACTATAAATAGTAAAATATGGCAATTAGGGTTTAAAGCTTGTATGAGCTAGATTTAAGGGTTTCCATGTAATTAACATCTTATGCAAATCAATATGGATCAAATGAGGGTTTTTCATTGATGTTCTTGAGTGTTCATAAAAGTTCTTCATATTTTATCATTTTGATCCAAATCTTCATTGTTGTTGATTGATTCAAGTGCTCCTGCACTAACAAAAAATATATAACTTGATAGTAGTTGTTTATATTCAAAATAATGATTTTTGTTTTCCAAAATACTGAGGCGAAGACTCCAATTTTTTTTGTGTGTTTTCATATATATTAAAATGTGAAAATATATTTTTTAAATCGAGCTGGCTTGAGCTTTTCACGTGCCCCTATTTTTCAACTCGTTAAAATTTATGTGTCAGAGCTGAGCCGACCCGATAAGCTTCGAGCTCGAGCTCGAACCCATCCTTGTTCAGCTCGACTCAGCTCATTTACGGCCCTAACTGCGACGAACCAAACTAATTATGAGTGAACATAATCAATGTCCGTATTGGTATTATCGGAAGCGGTATTACTATTCGCTTTATGGTATTCGATGAGTCGAGCTAACAACGAACAAAATCACGTCCGTAAGAGAGAAGAAAGTGCACCAAACTCCCGTGTGCATAGCACGGAAGGAAAAAATAGTTTTTATAGTTTCCAAATACTATATACTTTTCTGTTTTTGGTTTTAGTCACAAGCTTTTCAATAAGAATATATCTGCAGTCCCTCGATTTAACACATAACTATGGTTTTTCAATTTTTTTTAATTTCATTATCACCCCTGTATCTATGAGTTACGCTTTAAACCCGTTTCATTTCCTAATAATTTTGTTTTTTTTTGTAAAATTTTCGTTCAAGAAAACCAAAATACGTAGTTGTCAATGCTCTGATAATTTTTTTCAAAATGAAGTTTAAAAATCAAGTGCTTTTGTATCGTAGGCTATAAAGGGTGTGGTTACTGTTGTGGTACTGCGACGAACCGAACTAATGACAAATTAACATCATCCTTGCCCGTATTGGTATTAGCGGAACCGTTATCAGTATTCGATCTTATAATTTCGATGAGCCGACTCAACAGCAAATAAAATCACGTTGCGTAAGCAAGAGGAAAGTGACTAAACTTCCGAGAGCATATAGCGGGAGAAAACACTAGTTTTTATAAATTATAAATGTCATATTATTTAAAGAGACCATAGACATATGGTCAATACGATATTTTTAATGAAAAACCTAAATTATATGTACTTTAAAACACAAACTATAAAGTCTAAAAGCATAATGTACAAGTTGTCGTTCCATAAAAGTTGTTTTGTTAATGTTACAAGTCTGTGACTTTGATTCACGCTTAATTGGTCTAAAATAATTTCAGAGAATTAAACATGCACATGTGCTCCGAAGTTCTCCCAAGTATAATATAATTATAGAAAAAATTAGTTTTTTTAACATTTTTTATTTTTATGTGAAGTATAGTGTTTTAAATTCAAATACATCAGTACGACGTTTTATTTTTATTTATGTGTTGGTGTAAGTTTCGTTTCAAACAAACACGGATCAAATATAACGAATATTTAATTTTTTTAACAAATTAATATTTTCTTAAATTTCAATTATACCACGGCGAAGCAGTCGCTTCTATCTACGTACATTTCTATATATATTTTTGTAAAGACAAAACCCCTACAACGCTCGGTCAAATTCCACAAGTGAAATATAATATGTTTTCGTTTTCAAGACAACATAACATTTAACATGTATTAATTAGCAATTTAAGGTTGCATTGGTTGTTGATCATGAGCATAAAATGTTATACATAATTTTTTTAATTTTTTTTATTTTTAGATATTTTATTTTAAAGCCAATATTTTTACAATTTAACTTCTATAATTTTTTAGTTTCAACTTTGCTCCCATGTACTTTTCATCTTTTATAAATTTTCATTTTATATTACGGTCTAAATATTGAGAGTTAACACGTTGTAATATGTATGTGTGGTTCAACATTTTTACGTTTATTTTTCCCGTTTAACGAGTCATTGCAATGTGCGAGTCCTAGATCGACTTAGTTATTGTTTTTAATGTTTTATATTTTACTTGTTTGGTTTAATGTTTTTACGTGTACTTTACATTCGGTTTTATATTTATTCTTATTCATTTCTTTCTTTTTTATGATTTTTTTCGTTGTTGATGGTCGCTGATACGAATCGGGGGTCTCTTCGGAAGCGGTCTCTCTATCTTTCTAGATAGAAGAAAGACTTGCCACCATATACCCCTCCCAGACCCTGCTCTCCAGCGGGATATACTGGGTATGTTTGTTTGTTTGTTTGTTTGATGGTCGCTGATGATGATTTGACATTGATACTACTTGACATGGTTTTACACCCTCGCCACAACGCGGAGGCTTAATACTAATTTCTTCTAAATTATAAAGATTGATTTTATGTTTATAATTATTATCATCTTTTCAAATTCTTAAAAGATAACTACCATATTCAATTTAATAGTCTAATTTTAGAAATCAGAAAATTATTATATTGAGTCAAGTGTTTTTTTAACAATAAGTTTCTTTTTAAGAAGGCTAGGAGTGCGGTTCCGGTTGTGAAATGAACAATGGATTCTATTAAGATAACTCTTGTATTTCGAAGTAGTATCACACAAAAACTGTTCAAAAATAAATTTATTTTGTTAAAAATTAGATGTTTTAAATAAAGTCTTTACTCACACGCAATCTGAGATATATTACTTATGATTAATGTTTCAGTTTACTATATGTTTATTCTAAGTCGACAAATTAATATACCGATAAACGTAATAGAATTTTTTAGGCATACAATGCAGCGCGGATATTTCAAGATAACAAGTCCCGCAGCGAAGCGCGCTAGTAAAATACTAGTATAAAAATATAAAGGATGATCATAGTTCATGAATGTCAATCTCGTATCGTCGTTTCAACTAGTTATGATTTATAAATATAAAAAATATTATTTTTTGTGTTTATAATATAAATATGCATAAAAGATAAAAAAAATAAAGTTTTTTAAAAGTTATTAAGTTTGTTTGCTAGCCGGCTCGACTCGACTCGGTTCGTATTTTAATGAGTTGTACCTGAGCCCACATTTTAAGCTCGTTAACTTAAATGAGTGTTTGGTCAAGTGCTCCAAGTATCATGGCCCATTGGATTAGCCTAGTAAATCAGTAAAAAAAAGTGAATCAATTCAGAATTGGCACCTTATACGTTCACATCTAGAGGCGTAAAAAAACCAGATTGGAAAAAAGGGTAAAAAACCAAACCCGATTGAGTCAAACTAGTTCCTAGCCCGACTAAAACCGACAGTTTGTATGTCGCTTTGGTAGCATGACACCCAAAACCGGGTTGTAAACTGGTTTTAATTAAAGGAAAACGGTTAAATTGGGATAAAAACCGGTTTAAAAAAACCAGTTTATAAGCCAATCCCAATCGATTTGAGCGGTTTGAGGATTTTTGATGAAAAAACGGTTTGAAACTGAACCAGTTAAAAAACGGTATGTAAATTGGTTTCAATCAAACAAATGGTTAAACCAGGATAAAACCCGGGTTTTTAAAAAAAAATTTACAAACCAACAAACTGATTTGAACCGCTTTAGAATTCTTGATGAAAACTGAACCGGTTTAAAAAAACCGTTTTGTACATATTCAAAAAATAAAGAATCCGGATCAAAAACAGAACCGGTACTTGAAAAAAAAAACTGTGTACACCTCTCGTCACATCATCGGCGGTGAGTACCTTTAGGCTTCCACAGTCTCCACCTCTAGTGTCCCTCCAATACCTAGGGTTCTTATTAACCATCATTCGCTTTTTCAGTTTCATCTCATTTTAATTGTTCAGGTAGGATTATAAATTCTTCAACTCTCCTTGCTAGTGCTACTTCTAGGGTTTTTTTTACATCTTTTATTTGTCTGTGATCATGTTTTTCTTCCAATTATGTTCTGCAGTTTTCCTAGGCTTTTCTGTTTTCTTCATATATGATATATACATGTGGAATTTATATGATAGTTGAATTATCTCAGCTTTAGGCTGATAACAACCTTACAGTATCAAAGCTATCTTTATTTTGTTAAGTATCCATTGCAATATTCCTTTATTTAGCCAATATTTATAGCTAAAATTACATGTTTCATTCCCGCTACAATTATCCCTTAAGTCATTGGAAGCAGAAAGAATTGAATCGAGTTATAATCATGTAAAAAATGAAGTCTGGTGTGTCGCTAATCTCAATTAGTCGATTGCGAAAATGTGATTGTTTGTTCAACAAAGTTTTATAGGTTGGTTGAGTAATGAGTGTGTGACAAACTTTTGATGTGATTGCACATTTTTGTTGCTTGATATCTGTATCATCTGTCATTCATTTAGTAAAAATCACAAAAAAGTAATACTGATTTGGTCATTCATTTGGCATTAATGCGTTTAACATTAGTGTCTAATTTTTGTACATTTTGATAGCAAGCATTGTCAATGAGAAACTTGCTGCTTGTGCTAACTGAGTACCTTGTATGTGACTCCATACCGTAATTTTTGTAATTCATATGCTCACTGCAGAACTGTAGGTTTGGAGGGTTGGACCGAGACATACCTGAATCCTTGTTTTTTTTATTCTAGTTTACCCTGTGTTTTGTGTAATTTTGCAGGATTCTAGATTATTTAGGCTGCAAACCGATAATGGATAAGAGTTCTGATTTCAACTGTAAACTGACTTCAGCTTTTTAAAATCAGCCCTAATGCATTCACTTAAACGTAATGCTGGTAGGGCCCGCCAGTTCTCAACGTCTTTTTCTAAAGAGCCTTCAATCGTTCCATGGATCTCGCCCCATCATTACATTAGAGCCAAATCCCCAAAACCCGACCCTCCAACAGAATCTTTAGCAGAAATCCCTAAAAAGTCCAAATATATTTCTCATGATTCGGCTATCAAGCTGATCAAACATGAGAAAGATCCTCATCGTGTTCTTGAAATTTTTAACATGGTGGCTAAACAAAGGGGCTTTAATCACAACCACGCGACTTATGCTGTTACCCTCCACAAACTCGCCCGTTTAAAAGAGTTTGAACATGTAGATTCTGTTCTCCATCAGATGACGTATGAAACTTGCAAGTTTCATGAAAGTATATTTCTTGGTCTCATGGCATATTTCTCAAAATCTTCACTTCATAACAGGGTTGTAGAGATGTTCAATGCAATTCAACCTATTGTTCGTGAAAAGCCGTCACTAAAAGCCGTTAGCACATGTTTGAATCTTTTAGTTGACTCGAATCAAGTTGATCTAGCAAGAAGTTTTCTCTTACATACCAAAACAACTCTTAATTTACATCCTAACACTTGCATTTTCAACATTTTGGTTAAACATCACTGCAAAAACGGGAATCTTGAATCTGCTTTTGAGGTTGTGAAGGAGATGAAATTATCGGACACTTCTTACCCTAATCTGATCACTTATTCAACTTTAATGGATGGTCTATGTGAGAAAGGAAGACTGGAAGAAGCAATCAGTATTTTTGAGGAAATGGTTTCAAAAGATAAGATCGTTCCCGATGCCTTGACTTACAATATCCTGATAAACGGGTTTTGTCGTGGTGGAAAAGTTGACCGGGCTATGAAGATAATGGACTTCATGAAGAAGAACGGATGCAACCCAAATATATTCAATTACTCAACTCTAATGAACGGGTTTTGCAAAGAAGGAAATCTACAAGAGGCGAAAAGGGTGTATCATGAAATGAAAGGTGTCGGGTTACATCTTGATAAAATCGGTTATACCACTTTCATCAATTGTTTGTGCAGAGCTGATGAAATCGATGAAGCTATTGAGGTTTTAAAAGAAATGGAAGAAAAAGACTGTAAAGGTGATCATATTACTTATAATATTATCCTTGTGGGACTATGCAGATATGATAGAACATATGAAGCTCTTGAAATGCTGGAAAGATTATCTTATGAAGGTGTTTATTTGGACAAATGTAGTTATAGGATTGTGCTGAATTCTTTATACCAATTAGGGGATTTGCAGAAGGCGACAGCGATAGTTGGTCTGATGGGGAGCAAAGGACATCTCCCTCATTTTGCAACATCGAACGAGTTGTTAGTCAGTCTTTGTGAAGCGGGAAGTGCTGTGGATGCAGCCATGGTGTTGGTGGTGTTGGTGCCGATGGGGTTTAACCCTGAACCGCGTGTGTGGGCTCGGCTTATTGAGGGAATGTGTAGGGAAAGAAGACTGCTCGCTACATTTGAACTTGTTGACGTGTTAACGAAAGGAAGTAATTGAGAAGAATGTGGAATTGACAAGTGAAAGTAGCATTTGAAGTTGTTGATGTGTTTATATTTATGAAATGTAACATATCAGGACAGGCTTTGAGCATGGCCAAAACAAAAGATACCATCATGATTCGTGACACAAGTGCAGGTGTTATGTTCTTTTAACAGATCGAGTATATAAAGATACCTTTGCATTTTTAATGCATAAAACTTTTTAATCATTTGTTGTTTTAAAAAAAATGTCAATTTAGAGCGAGATGTAAAAGCCCACTGCTTTTTGTACTCTAGTCGTGGTTTATTTTTATAATTTTTATGTTTCTTATTGATTTCTAACATCACTTTTCAAAAATTTAGACATAAGTAGACTTTAGTATATAAATGACTCGTATATGCAACCTAAAAAGCATGACATCTAGATGCATAAAACCTTGTAGAATATACTAATGTTTATAATAAACTTGTAAATACTAATGTTTATAATAATACTTGTAAATACTAATGTTTATAATAATACTTGTAAAACACTAAGAACTCATAAGCATAACCATTTTTGGAGCTTTTCTTGGGTTTTAACACATCTTTATGACTTTTGTAAAAGGAAGAATTACATATATCTCACTCTCTACAAAAGAAATTATACACAAGTTTCAATGCATAAAGTACAATACTTTTTAAGCATCAATTGGGAATATATGTAATTTCACAAGTTTAGAGGAAAAAATATGCAATTGCCCTTTGTAAAAATCACCAAGTAATAATTTAGTCAGATATGAACTTATCATGAATTTGAATATTTACTTTTTTAAGATAAAGAAGCAGTACTTTGTTCATGATAGTATGTTTTGGGTGAAATATTAAAATTGTAACTCTCGTAATTTCCTCATTTGTTACGACCTCAGTGACTTGTATGTTAGCAGTGTAAGCAAATCACATAAACATGTTCATAATTTTATAAAAATCGTATTTAAAACTAAAATAAAAAATAAAACCTTGAAGTAGTTTTGCCTTGTACATTAATTCGATTTTTAAAATTTTTTACATTGAAACGTTGATAAACATAGGTGCGTCATGACGACAAACTTAACCTTTTATAAAACATCATATAAGTTATAAGAAAAGAACAAAAAAAGACCATAAAAAGAACAAAACTTTAAATGAGCTTTGACAACTTGTACATTTGTGTTTCGATAACTAGTATATTACCATGCCAACTTGGAGTTGACAAAATTTTAGGTCGTTACATAGCTAAAAACATATAGGACGCAATTTATATTCGGAATCTTATAAAATACCATATTTTATAACTAGTTATAAGCGAACAAACGTTATATAATATACAAATGACATAATAGTAATTTTTCTTACTTATTAATTTTTTTATTTTGAAAGCCAACTAAGAGGCTACTTTGAAAGAAACTTGCTGGAATGAACCCGTGCATAATAGGGTTGTACCCAAGCTTGTTTTTATTTTTGAACGAAAAACTTTATTTTTACACATAAGAAATTTGAACCCATGACCTTCTAGCGTTTATTGTTTTAAAGGCTTTGTCTCTGCTATTGAACGATCAACTCCATTGATTTACCTAACCTAAAACTTAAAGTCTTGGAGTTCGTCTTTTAAGATATAGTATATATGATCTCATGGTCATTTTTGTTTAGTGATCTATAAAGCCTACTCCGATCCAAGTTGACGAAGCATACGTGGACTTCACAAATTATCTTCTCATGGTCACCATGTATGTAGTCCTTTTTTCACAAAGTTTGAAGGTTTTACAAGCTTTCCTCCCCTTGCCCAAAGAGGTTTTTCTACTCTTTGAAAATGAGTCAAACAAAAATCCACAATCCGATAATGTGGGGCTAGCTCAATTGGTAGAGACATTGCCTTTTAGAGGGGAGATCCTGTGTTTAAACCCAGAAAATGGTGTAATATGGAATAATTTAGGAGTAGGATAGGTTTGTCGTTCAAAAAATAATAATAATAATAAAACATAAAAAAAATTAATCCACAATCCACGGTTTGATTTTTAGTTGAATAATAATCTTACATGTAATAATCGTTGATGTGTATTTCCAAATTGAACTCAAATTGATATTTTGTTTGTTTTTTAGATTTCAAGATAAACTTTGACTTAAATAAATAGTTTTTAGTTATTTATAGTCTTACGTGTAGTTTTTTTATCACTGACGGGCCACTGGCCCATCTGGTAATCTCCATTATTCAAGTACGAAACTTGAGACCGCCCTTAGGAGGAAACTCATATTACCTCTGTAGGATTCTGTGTGCCCAAGACACTTAGAATATTGATGTGGTTAGTACGTTATGATCCAAGTCGGGTTATACCCAATAACAAGCTTAGCAAACACCAATTAATATTTAATTGATGATATGATCATGCAATTAAATATTTACACCAAATTTAGAAAATGGGTTTTCTAAATAAGTTGCATATGAGATGGAACAATTTATTAGGATATTTTGTTCAATAATATTATTTGATGTATTATACAAATTAGTTGTATAACATCAAATAATAATGAGAGTATACTACTTATACAATTAAATGGTTAATTGTATAAACTAGTTAAAAGAGTAGACAATATATGTGTGTGTTAGTATTTGGCTTTTATAAAATATGATCACCTATTTTATAAAAACTCAAATATTAATTAAAAGAAAAGGGAAACCACTTCATTTAGGCCTTTGAGGCCGTTCACCATGGAGACATGCATGTGCATGTTGGTGCCCCTTTTGTGTCTTGAGAAGAACACATGAAACATTCTTGTTTCCACTAGCAATTATTCTCTTGAACAACACACTTGACTTGTCTTGGGTTCTCAAAGATGCTCCACTATCTAGCATAAGAGAGAGACTCTTATTCTCATTTATTCACACATGCAAAGAAGAACAATAATCAGCCCACTCTCTCCCCACAACCTACGGTTTTTCAGCAGGATTTTGAGGGGTTCTTGAAGTGTTCTTGTGTTGTTCTTGAGGTTTTCTTATGTTGTTCTTGGAGTGCTCTAATAACAAGAAAGGTTCTTGTTATTCCATGATCATGACTCTCATCATATGCAACAAAAGAAATCAGCTCTCTCTCTTCTCTCCCTCTAGAACCCACGGTTCTAACAAGCTGAAAAAGGGGTTTTTCAGCAGAAAATCAAGAGGTTTTGGAGCTATTCTTGGTGTATTCTACCTAACAAGAAGGTGTGTTTGCAAGGAGCTTGGGGTATACTAGCTTGAGGACCTCTACACTTGAGTTCTTGGCCAATTTCAAGCATCCAAAATCACCCATCTTTGGTCGAAATGCTGCTGCAGTAAGGTAGCAAATCACAGCTTCATATAGCTGTGATTTTATGTACATTTGTGTATGTTCATAGCTTGTCCATTCACATATTTAAGATCCTATTGTTATGGGTTTTGTTTTCCATCTTAAAACTACATTTAGAACACAAAATTTTTAGATTATAAACTTGTTATAATCCTTAACATCCGCTGCGTTTTCTGAAAGTTTAAAAGATTAAACTATGTTTTAGTGTTCTAACAAACCCAACAATGGTATCAGAGCCGGTTATGTGGATGACTTGCTTGTTTTATCTTTTGAAATTGGTTTTAAAAGATGTTATTAGACATGTTATAGGCATTTTTTGGGCTGGAATATTATGTCTTGTTGAAACCCCAACTTTCAAGGTTACATTACACATGCTTGTGATTAAACCTTGAAAGATATGTATGTTGATATGTTGATTGTTTGGACAATATTTAAAACCAAAAATTTCAGTTTATGTTGGCTGAAATTTAAAGGTTTTAAGTGGGGTTTCATTGTATATTTTGATGATTTGATCATTGGATGTTTTAGTGCATAACCTAGCCATTGACCTTGTGATTGTTTGGATATTTATGATGGTTGTATTCATTCATTTGATTGGGTTGTATTATTTGTTATTTATGCTTTATTTCAAATGTAATTTATTTATTATTGGGTTGTAATAAATAGATTAGGTGTATTTTCATTTTACTAGATATCTTGTATTAGGACTTTATATCTTGTAATATGAAGACATACACATTGGAAGCACAAAGGAAGGTCACAAGAGAAACATGGAGCATTTTGGATGCGGTTTCAAGTGGGAGGCTTTTGGAAGCTTTCCATATGATTGTTTGTGACCCTTAGGAAAGACCTATGGACCACACTTGTGATGGCAAACAAGTGTGGACCACCTTAGATGCTATGGTTATGCACATATGCACATATGCACATATGCACATATGCACATTGTGGTTGTTTATATTATGCTTGTTTGGTTGTTTGTTGTATGATTGTTGTTTGAAAAATATCTCTCTCTCTCTCTCTCTCTCTCTCTCTCTCTGCAACACCGACACCTCCAACGTTCAAATCACCAACACCGGCGACCACCGGCGCCCTTTCCTCACCGGCGACCTCCGCCGGCCAAACCCGAGAAAACCGGCGCACTCGAACGACCCCTTCGAGAGCACCGGCGACCCCTTCGAGAGCAGCCGACAACATCTCTCGACTCCTGCTACGCATCTCTCCACATCAGATCGACCCTTTCGAGAGCACCAACGCAATCGATCGACACCTGCTACACATCTGTGTCTCACATCTGTGTCTCGAGAAAATCTTCGATCGACACCTTCGAGAAAATCTGATCGACACCTTCGATCGACATCTGTGTCTAACATCTCTCGACACCTTCGATCGACACCATCGATCGACACCTTCGAGAGCACCGGCGACCCCTTCGAGAAAATCTGATCGACCCCCGGTGAGGAAGGGCGCCGGCTGAAACCGGCTGAAACCTTCTGTTTGGTGTTCTAGGGTTAAAACCCTAGATCTATTGAAAGTACCCAATTCTGGTTCTGGTTGTTTTGCTAAAGGATTGGAATACCCTAACTTGGGTACCCCTGGGTGAGTTCGTTCCATCATTCTCTTCTTCCTGTTTTTATTATTCTGCATCACGAATATTGTCTTGTTGTAGGCATTGTTTGGGCTGGGTTAGGAGGACCAGCACTGTTTTAACAAGGAGAGCCATCCCCTGTCTCTATTTGTGGGCATATAATTGTGTTCTTAATTTGGGTGATCTATTTATATCTTGTTCTTAAATAGCTACTTGTTCGTTTAATTTGGGTGATCTATTTATATTTTGTCACTTGGACTGATTGTTCTGATTGTTAGGTTATATCTCTGCTACTAGTCTGATTGCTAGTTTATATCCCTGCTTCTAGGCTGATTGTTAGTTCATATTCTCTGCTCCTGATTGTAAATAGCTACTTGTTTTGATTTTAAATAGTTTAGATTGGACTGATTGGCTGGGTTAGGGGTACCAGCATCCTGATTGTGCCAGTCACATTGTCTTGTGATTTGATATATTGCTGTTGCTGGTGGTAATTGTGTTCGACTGCTTCTGTTTATGCTTTATTAGTGTGGCACCCTCTTTGTAAGGTGTTTCTTGTCACGTTGGGTGGGTGAGGTATAATAGATAACAGGAGACATTATGTTGTCCCGAGATCATGTACAGTGACGAGAGATGCAACTACAGGGAATAAGGGTTATAAATTACGAGTGGCATCGTGGAATGTAGGAACACTTACTGGTAAGTTATTAGAGATAATAGATGTGTTAAGGAGTCGTAAGGTTCAGATAGCGTGTCTCCAGGAGACTAGATGGCGAGGTGGGAGGGCGAAGGAGTGTAATGGGTATAAACTATGGTACTCAGGGTCAGATGGAACAAAAAATGGAGTAGGTTTTTTAGTAGCTAAAGAACTTCAGGATAATGTAGTGGAGGTTAGAAGAATCGACGATAGACTGATGTTGTTAAGGATAGTAATAGGAGACGAGGTAGTGGCTGTAGTTAGTGCGTATACACCGCAAGCTGGACTAGGGGAGACGGAAAGAAAGAAGTTCTGGGAGAGTTTAGATCACGTTATGGGAGACATACCCCGAGAAGAAAAAATATTCATAGGAGGAGATTTTAATGGGCATATCGGTAAGGACAACGATCATTTCCCGTTGGTGCATGGAGGCTTTGGGTATGGTCTGAGGAATGACGTCGGTAGGGAGCTTCTTGACTTTGCATTAGCGCATGAACTAAGCATCATAAATTCGTTTTTCAAGAAAAGAGATTCGCATCTAATTACGTTTAGCAGCGGCGGGAGACACACACAGATAGATTATTTGCTGATGAGGAGAGAAGATCGTAGCTCGTGGAAGGACTGCAAGACAATACCGGGACAGACAGTAGTCACTCAACATCACATGTTGGTGGCAGATATACGACTCAAGAGAGCAAGTGTCCAACCAACTAAGAGAAGTAGACCTACGATCAGATGGGGACAACTTAAAGACGAAAAGATTACCATCTTTAGAGATAAAATCATACCAATGAACACGAGTGAGCCACAGGAAGACGCAAACCAAAAGTGGGAGGCTATGGCAACTAGAGTCATTCAAGCAGCTAAAGAAACGCTTGGGACTACAACAAATAGGAAAATCGGTCACAAGGAATCCTGGTGGTGGAACGAAGATGTACAGGAGAAGATAAGAATTAAACAACAAAGTTTTAGAGAGCTTCTACGCTGTAATAATGAGGAAGAACGAACAGAGCTAAAAGATAAATACAAAGAGGCAAAACGAGAGGCGAAAAAGTCTGTGTCAGAGGCAAAGAACACGGCATACGACAGGATGTATAAGCGATTAGAGACGAAAGAGGGTGAACATGACATGTTTAAGATTGCCAAGGCAAGGGAACGTAGTAGACAGGACTTGAGATCGGTTAAGTTTATAAAGGACGCGGATGGAAAGGTCTTGGTGAGGGAGAAAGACATCAAGGGGAGATGGAACACTTACTTCGCTAACCTTTTCAACATAACGAACCGTAATCAACAAACGGAGATCGACGAAACAACTCAAACGACGCAACAAAACAAGTGTTATTGTAGAAGCATCACAGTCGATGAAGTTAAGAGAGCTTTGAAGAAAATGGGAAGGGCTAAGGCGGTGGGGCCAGACAACATCCCGATTGAAGTGTGGAAGTGCCTAGGAGATGAGGGCCTACAATGGCTAACGGACTTATTCAACACTATCTTTAAGACAGGAAAGATGCCAGAGCAGTGGAGAAGCAGTGTCATAGTCCCCATATATAAGAAAAAAGGAGATGTCCAATGTTGCGCAAATTACAGGGGAATAAAGCTATTGAGTCACACGATGAAGCTATGGGAAAGAATTGTTGACACGAGAATTAGACGAGAAACCCAGATAGCGGTAAACCAATTTGGATTTATGCCAGGCCGCTCTACAACAGAAGCTATACACGTCATAAGGAGGATAATGGAGAAATATAGAGAAAAGAAAAGAGACCTGCATATGGTATTCATTGACCTAGAAAAAGCATATGACAGTGTGCCACGGAAACTCATCTGGGAAAGTCTACAACTTAGAAAGGTACCAGAAAGGTATATCGAAATAATAAAGGATATGTATGATGGGGCAAAAACATGTGTAAGAGCACCTGTCGGAGACACAGACTACTTCCCGGTGGAAGTAGGACTCCACCAAGGATCGGCATTGAGCCCATTCCTCTTCACAGTGGTGCTGGACGAGATGACCAAGTCTATACAACAGCCAGTCCCATGGTGTATGCTGTTTGCGGATGATATTGTCTTAATATCAGAATCTAGGACGGTGCTTAACGAGAGATTAGAACAGTGGAGATCAGCAATAGAACGCAGGGGCTTAAGGATAAGTCGCGCTAAGACAGAATACATGCATTGTAACTTTAGTGGTGAGGCTGAAGAGGACACCCAAATCAGTATCCAAGGCATGGCGGTCCCCCGGACGTCTAGGTTCAAATACCTTGGCTCGTACGTACAGGAAGATGGAGAGATACACAGCGATGTAGCACACCGTATACAATCAGGATGGTGCAAGTGGAGAGCAGCATCAGGGATTTTGTGTGATAAGAGGTTCCCGGCAAAACTAAAGGGAAAATTCTACAGAGTGGCAGTACGTCCAGCTATGTTATACGGCACAGACTGTTGGGCCATAAAGAAATCGCACGAGAGACAAATAGAGGTCGCAGAAATGCGAATGCTGAGGTGGATGTGTGGACACACAAGATTGGATCGGATAAGAAACGACGTCTTTCGTCAGAGGCTAGAGGTGGCGTGTATCACAGAAAAAATAAGAGAGGGAAGACTAAGATGGTTTGGGCACGTGAAGAGGAGAACGATGGCAGCACCAGTCCGAGCAGTAGAGAATATCAGCTTAGAGGGTAGGAGGAGCAGAGGTAGACCTAGGTTGACGTGGGACGAGGTTATTAGGAGAGATATGATGGACCTGCATCTCTCTGAGAACATGATCGAGGATAGAAGTGAGTGGAGGCGTAGAATTAAAATTAAGGACTTTTAGTGGGTGTTGTGGGTGGGAAGGGTATACGGTGACATATGGCCGTATCCCACAAGTTAGGTGGAGTTTTCCTCATTTATCCTTTTTGGGTGGTACATGCGCATTATCTAATTCTTCTGGTGATATATATCATTGTGTTATATGCTTCGTATTATGATGATTATTGCCTTTGTTATGCTTTGTTATATGCTTTGTATATGCGTTGTATTATGATTGTTATTGTTATTGCCGGTGTTAACGAGTCGGGGGTCTCTTCGGAAGCGGTCTCTCTATCTTTCTAGATAGAGGAATGACTTGCCACCACATACCCCTCCCAGACCCTGCTCCTCAGCGGGAGACACTGGGTATGTTTGTTTGTTTGTTTTGTTTGTATGATTGTTGTTTGATATTTGGATATGCATAACAAACTCATTAGCAAACTTAACAAGCTGGAAATTTATGGTTTCTTAATCATTAAGTAATTAATAAGAGGTTATTAAAAGGATTAATGATTTAATAAAAGAGGTTTTATTAAAAATAAACCATAAGATACCTTGCATCTATGGTTCTTAATCATTAAGTAATTAATAAGAGGTTATTAAAAGGATTGATGATTTAATAAAAGAGGTTTTATTAAAAATGAACCATAGGATACCTTGTATTTGAAAGCATGCAAATACAAGGTACATAGAGTTTTCAAAACTAGAATTAATGAAAACTAAAAACCCCTTTTCAAACAAGTTTAACACCGTCCTTTTGCACAACACTTAAGTCATTTGGAAACTCTTAATGGGATAAAGGTCACCTAACCATTTTGAGAGAACTTATGACTTAAGGTGGGAATACCACATTGGTGGGATAAAGGTCACCTAACCACTTGTGTTGGTAAACTCACATGTGTGTGCAAGTAGGGTAACTTGATTTGCAAACCATGTTGAATGGATCACCTAAAATATGGTTTCCAAATGGTGTTGATGGGATTAACATGCCGACTTTACATATGATGTTTAAAGTCGATCCCATACCGCTAGAAGTTGCAAAAGGTTGCAATTGTCAAATGTTGACTACCTTGTTAATTTGAATAATGGGATAAAGGTCACCTAACCATTATTTAAATGTAACGTTGGATTCTAGATTTTAATTATTAATTGTCTATGAGACATAAAGGGTATTAATAATTAAAATGAAATTTTTCAGAAATACTAAAGGAACTTTGTAAAATTTGTAGAATGACCGCAAACAATAATGCTACCACCCCGACCGTCCATACCCTATCACTGAGATCTATTTTAGAGAGGGATCGTCTGAACCATAATAACCTTATGGACTAGTCTCGAAACTTAAGAATTGTTCTCAAGCAAGAGCAAAGGAAAATGTCCTTGACGATCCTATTTCTAACCAACCCGACCCCGACGATGTTGAGGACATTCCCGATCCCAAGGCAAATGTTGCCAAAGGAGGAGGGCACATCAAAGGCAAAGGGAAAGGGAAGATCAAAGCGGAACCTCCAAAACCTAAGCTTATGAAGCCTAAGATAACCAAAAACGATCCATGCTTTGAGTATGGTGAGATAGGTCATTTGAAAGGAAATTGTCCAACCTATCTCAATGAGTTGAGAAATAAGAGGGATGCTGGGCAAACCTCAAGCACAACCTTCATAATTCATATTGACTTAAATGTTATTTCCTCAAAGCACATGGGTAATTGGATACCGCATGTGGAACTCACTTTTGCAATCTGTTGCGAGGGTTCAAAAGAAATAAGCACTTTAAGAAAGGAGACTATGTTTTGAAACTTTCAAAAGGTTTGGAAGTTGTTCTTCAAAACATGTTATATGCTCCTAGTTTGACTAGGAACATGATTTAAGTTTCCCTTTTAAAACGATATGGTTATGATTTAAAGTTTGTAAATGATGGTATTTATGTTGCTATGGATGATGTATATTATTTCAAGGCTATGCCTTCTAATAATATTTATGAATTGGTTCATAATGATTCGTCCTATAATAACACATCATACCCATCATGTACCAAGAGACTTAAAATGGTTTAAGTAACTCTTATCCTTGTCATTGTCATCTTGGTTACATAAACAAGAATCAGATTTAAACACTTTAAAAGAATGGTCTTTTGAAAACAAATGAAAATTGTTCATTTGATAAGTGTGAATCTTGTTTACAAGGTAAGATGACCAACACACCCTTTAGTGGTACTAATGAGAGGGCAAAAGATTTATTAGGAGTCATACATTTGGATGTATGAGGTCCTTTTAAAACAATGACAAGGTATGGTGAAACTTACTTCATTACCTTAACCGACGATTATAGTCGCTATGGTTATGTGTACTTGATGGCACATAAACATGAAGAATTTGAAATGTTCAAAAACTTCAAGAATGAAGTAGAAAATCAACTCAATAGAACTACCAAAGTTCTCCGTTTAGATAGAGAAGGTGAATACCTAAGTGAGACTTTTGGGGATCATCTAGGAAGTTGTAAGATTGTCTCACAACTTACTCCTCACAAAACACCATAATATAATGATGTGTCTGAAAGGAGATCGAACCCTATTGGATATGGTTCGACCTATGATGCCTATAAGTTCACTACCTCTATAATTTTGGGGTTTCGCACTACTCTCCAAGGCTCGTATTTTGAATATGGCCCAAACCAAGAAAGTGGATTCGACACCTTTTTAAATATGAAATGGAATAGTTCCATCGCCATCATATTTAAAAGTATGGGTTATGAAGCTTATGTTAAGCTTAACACCCAAACCAACTGAAAGTCGATTCACTAAGTGTATATTTGTTGGATATCCAAAAGGACTGTATAGGATACTACTTCTTTGATCCAACAAAGCAAAAGGTATTTATTGCTCAAAAGGCATAGTTCTTGGAAGCCAAGTTCCTTATGGAAGGAATGACGCATAGAACAGTGGAATTTGATGAGGATCAAGATCCACAAGCCGATACACGTTTGGTTGACACTAGCTATCAACAAGAGATTGTTGATAATGATCAAGAGGTTGATCGATACACACAAAACGTTCATAGATCTGGTAGAGTTAGCATTCCACCTGAAATATATGGATCTTTCATGGATGGATGCTATGAGATTGACTCCGATGAGCCAAGTACATACCATAATGCTATGTCCAATTAGGATTGTGACAAATGGCTGGAAGCCATGAACGTAGAGATGCAATCCATGTATGACAACCAAGTTTAGGAATTGGTTGACACTCCACTTAACTCCAAACCGGTTTGATGCAAGTGGGTTTTCGAGAAGAAAACAAAACATGCATGGAAACTTAGATATTGACAAGGCTCATGTGTATAAAAAGGCTAGTGGGAGTGTAATCACAATCTTGGTATTGTATGTTGATGACATACTACATTTTGGAAATGACATTCCAACCATGGAAGGTGTTAAAACCTGGCTTGGAAGTTGTTTTTCCATAAAAGATCTCGGTGAAACCATCTATATTTTGGAAATAAAGATCTATAGGGATAGATCGAGGCGGTTGATAGGTCTAAACCAAAGTGCATATATTGATAAAATCTTGAAAAGGTTCAAGATGGAAAACTCTAAGAAAGGTATGGTACCTATTCAAAAAGGGACAATATTGAGTGCATCTCAATGTCCAAGCTCAAAGGATGAGCAAGATTGTATGAGGGACATCCCATATGCGTCTGCTATAGGATCCATCATATATGCGATGATATGCACTAGACTGTACATGTCATGCGCGTTAAGCATGACAAGTAGATATCAGCAGAATCCATGTAACACCCATTGGATGGCTGTTGAAAGTATATTGGAATATCTTAGGAGGACTAAGGATATGTTTCTAATATACGGATCTGATGAAGAGGAACTGGTTGTAAAGGGTTACACGAATGCTAGTTTCCAAACTGATCGAGATGATCCTCGATCACAATCGGGGTACGTCTCCATTATGAATAGGGTAGCATTGTCCACTACAGAATTCGAATACATAGCCGCCTCATTAGCAGCTTGGGAAGCTGCATGGATAAAAAGGTTTATCACCAATCTAAGGATGGTCTCTACCATTCAAGACTCCTTAGAAATCTTTGTGATGACGAGGGTGCGATTGTTCAAATCAAGGAACCCCGTGCACATCAAAAGATTAGGCACAATGAGCGGAGATTCAACTACATAAAGGATGAAGTTGAAAAGGGAAAGATATGTATTCGCAAAGTTCACTTTGATCAAAACATTGCGGATCCACTCACGAAGCTCCTTGAAAGGGCAAAGCATGAAAGTCATACCTATGCCTTAGGACTTCGATATTCTAGTGATTGGACTTGATCAAATTTTGTATTTGAATATGTGGAACTCTTTATTATTTGAGTGAAATTATTTGGTTATAATGTTTCAATTAATGTTCCAATTTAGCATGTTTAATCCATGAGTAAATTATTTACTCTAAATGTCCGTAGTCGATCACACTTGTGGGAACAAGTGTGAGGGTAAGACTATTATGAACTTGGATTGGTTGATATTCATAAGGATGAATATAGAGCAATGAGTTGCTACCAAGGTTTATAGATATTTGTGGGATACAAATATTGGACTAACCCGCATCTCAAATTTTACTACATGGAATCTTATTGATTGATCATAAGTAAATTTGAGTAAAGGCGAATATCATTTGGTATCCTCCGACCTGAGATACATATTGGGTTTTGATATTCACCAAGTATTATACCTTGAGCTAATTCTTCACTGTCCTAAAATAGTGGACAGTACATAAGGGTATGTTCAGGTATAACACGAGGTGTTTGTGAGAAACGTATGTAGTCAAGATGGAATTTGTTCCTCTTATTCGTTGAGAGTTAGATGTCTAAGGCCTGATTAAGTTAAATCAACAAGGAATGATCATTCTGTGTCCTTGGATTTAACATGACATCTGTAACAAAAGGATAGATGATTGATTCACCTAAATCATTTCAAGTAAGGTACTTGAATGGGATGATGTTATTGAATGGCCATAAGTCATACGTATTAAGGGTAGTAAACCGTTGTTAGGCGTTATTTACTGCTTGCATCAATCTTCTATGAATCTTGGGCAAGTGGGAGATTGTAGGATTCTGTGTGCCCAAGACACTTAGAATATTGATGTGGTTAGTACGTTATGATCCAAGTCGGGTTATACCCAATAACAAGCTTAGCAAACACCAATTAATATTTAATTGATGATATGATCATGCAATTAAATATTTACACCAAATTTAGAAAATGGGTTTTCTAAATAAGTTGCATATGAGATGGAACAATTTATTAGGATATTTTGTTCAATAATATTATTTGATGTATTATACAAATTAGTTGTATAACATCAAATAATAATGAGAGTATACTACTTATACAATTAAATGGTTAATTGTATAAACTAGTTAAAAGAGTAGACAATATATGTGTGTGTTAGTATTTGGCTTTTATAAAATATGATCACCTATTTTATAAAAACTCAAATATTAATTAAAAGAAAAGGGAAACCACTTCATTTAGGCCTTTGAGGCCGTTCACCATGGAGACATGCATGTGCATGTTGGTGCCCCTTTTGTGTCTTGAGAAGAACACATGAAACATTCTTGTTTCCACTAGCAATTATTCTCTTGAACAACACACTTGACTTGTCTTGGGTTCTCAAAGATGCTCCACTATCTAGCATAAGAGAGAGACTCTTATTCTCATTTATTCACACATGCAAAGAAGAACAATAATCAGCCCACTCTCTCCCCACAACCTACGGTTTTTCAGCAGGATTTTGAGGGGTTCTTGAAGTGTTCTTGTGTTGTTCTTGAGGTTTTCTTATGTTGTTCTTGGAGTGCTCTAATAACAAGAAAGGTTCTTGTTATTCCATGATCATGACTCTCATCATATGCAACAAAAGAAATCAGCTCTCTCTCTTCTCTCCCTCTAGAACCCACGGTTCTAACAAGCTGAAAAAGGGGTTTTTCAGCAGAAAATCAAGAGGTTTTGGAGCTATTCTTGGTGTATTCTACCTAACAAGAAGGTGTGTTTGCAAGGAGCTTGGGGTATACTAGCTTGAGGACCTCTACACTTGAGTTCTTGGCCAATTTCAAGCATCCAAAATCACCCATCTTTGGTCGAAATGCTGCTGCAGTAAGGTAGCAAATCACAGCTTCATATAGCTGTGATTTTATGTACATTTGTGTATGTTCATAGCTTGTCCATTCACATATTTAAGATCCTATTGTTATGGGTTTTGTTTTCCATCTTAAAACTACATTTAGAACACAAAATTTTCAGATTATAAACTTGTTATAATCCTTAACATCCGCTGCGTTTTCTGAAAGTTTAAAAGATTAAACTATGTTTTAGTGTTCTAACAAACCCAACAACCTCTTGGCGCACCCTGTTACCCCCTTTATTTTTATCATAGGTGAGACTTGACCCAATACTTGCACTTATTTTTATGGTACCTAATCTTAACCAATTTAGCTAAGGATAATTGATGGTCTTACATTTAATTAAAATACGTCAATTTTTACTCGAGTTATAAAGATATGTTAAAAAATATATAGTTTTGATCTCAAGTCTCTTAATATCTATAAGATATAATTATGAGTAATATTTACTAAAACCTATTTTAAGTGTAGAAAATATTTACATAATTTATGTACAATCTTGACTACATCACATACTCTTTTTCTTAACTAGGTTTTGTTTCCCTAGTTTTGTTTGTAAGGTTCCAATAAACCAAAGTAACTAATCATATAGTATCAATTAACATCTATCAATTAATATATGCTTTAAAGAAATGAGCCATCATTATTGAATGTCATAATGTTGGAAGTGTATAAAATACTTGAAGGGGATGTTATATTGCAGCTCTAAAGAATCGAGCCGTCATTATTCAATGGTGTAATATTAAAAGTGCATAAAATGTTATAATTCAAACAATTTCATGGCCCCAGTCTAATATTTGTAAGTTTCAGGTTTACAGTTATGGTCTACATATATGATGTATGTATTTGATAACATAGTGAATAAAATGTTTTTTTCTGCTGTCAAATATCTCTAATTTTGCTCTCATTACAGTCAATCTAATATTATTATAATCGTTATAGACAGGTATGTAAAAATTTTAAAGGAATGTATATGAAATTCACTTTTCGAATTTTGTTGATACTATTACATGCTTCTTGCATAGAAAGGCAAAACTTTTTTTTTTCGACGAACACTGACAGCGCTCATGAACCGTCTAACTAATTTCTAGGGCTTGCATATTTACATACACGATCTTTATGTTATGTTGCACCAAAAAGAAACCTTATGGATTTCGTTTCAACTAAGAAAACAGATCTTAACCCTTCTCATATTAACTTACACAAGACGTGGATCAAACTCGTAAAAATCCGAATCAAATTATAACTTATTAACCATCTTATCTACACGGCGATAAACACAAATCAAACATAGTTTATTCGGGCACGACGTGTTGTGGCGAGCTCACGTCAGTTGTACTATAGAACGAGTCCTCGGCCCCACCATAATACGTCTCGCCCTTCTCATCATCCCACTTCACAACCTCTTTTATGTATTTAAAAGCTTCATCAACCGTCACACGGTCTCTGGCACGCGCTTGCCACACATAAAGCTTTTGGCCGGTGAGAGATGCATACAGGTCCTTGAACTTCATAGCCACGTAGTAGTAGGCTTGGTGCGCTTGGTTATGGTTGCTGGTATAGGGTCGAACTGGGCTGAAGTCGGTGAACCACTCACATGCACTTAGAGGGTTTTGCTTGAGTTTCTCCTCGAAAAGATCGTATTTGTTTAGGATTAAAACGAACGGGGTGTCTTTAAAACTCGGGTGTTTCACCATTGCTTCAAAAAGCTCTTTGCTTTGGATCATCTTGTTTTGAAGTAGGGACCCGCTTCCCGTGCTGTCAGGTGATAGCGACATTTGGTCATAGTCACTTAGGGCGACGCAAAAGACAACAGCTCGAACATCCTCAAACATTTCCACCCATCGACAGCCTTCGTTCATTCCTTTGGCGTTTACTCGGATGAGTTGATATCTAAAACAATGATGCATAAAGAAGATGACTTGTGAGCAAATTATGGTTTATAATATGAAGTTAAACTATAATGATCATAAAACATCATTTCTTTTTTAAATTTAATGAGTTAACTTTTTTAGATACCTGGAAAAATGCTGAGATTGAGCATCAAGACTGTCGCTAAACGTCTCGGACATCGGGCTACGATCATCAAGGGAGAAATCAATAAAAGCCAAGCCATTTCCTTGGGTGACACCTTCAGCATATAATATGTCATGCTCTGTAGGCTCATATTCGTTGCTAGAAACCTCAACCGCCTGAACCCGACACGACAAAAATACTATAAGCATACAGCCACAAAAAGACTTCACTATACAATCTTTTCACTATGGCCCTTTGTTTCTCAAGGATCCCATTTGTCGCATCGTATGACACAAGATTAAGATTGTTGAAACGATCCGTTTACTTATGAACAAGTCAGTTTGGGTTATGTTTTACCTCTAACAAGTCAAAAGGATAGTCAAAAAAGTTAGCAAAAGGGGGAAATGGTCAAACAAGGCCCAAAGTGTACACCCTCTTAAAATGCTTTATTAAAAAAGTTCAGTTTTTGTAATCATGTTCAACACAATTAACAAGTTTAAAAAAATGGACAAGTGTTTTAGGTCCTGCTTAAAAGTTACGTTTCAATCCTAACCCATTTTGACCCGTTATCCAACCTGCCTATTTCATCATCTTTAAACAAAATGGTGAAGAACAGCCCGAAAGTGATATAAGAAATGAAAATACCCGGTTTAGAAAGTACTCTGCAACGTCGGGTAGAAAGTGTAATTCATTTCTCCTCTTATAAGTTTCCTGGATGGCGGGATCCTTCCACACCTCCTCAACGACTGGAGCGTACTCACGTGTCGCTGCAGGAAAGAACGCATCCAAATCGCCCGTTGCAATGATGTCAAGTAACCAATCAGAGAAATGCTTCAATCTCGGATTAAGGGAGTAGATACAAAGATTAGTTTCTTCAGCATCGCGCTCGTTGCCTGAAATGAAACCACACATTTTTCATATATTCTCCTAAAACTGCCTGAAATGAAACCACACATTTTTCATATATTCTCCTAAAACTTGAAAAAATGTGCTTTAAGGCGTGTAATTTTATAAATAACTTTCTAAATTATACTTGTCTCATTGGATTGATCATGAGGTTCAAGGGAATTATTTTTCATCAATGCTTCTTCCTCGAAGCGCTCTCGTCCATCAAGCAGAATGCTGAGGTATCTATACATGTTGCTCTGAATCATAAGCTTAATATTTTGCAACTCTTCATCGCTAAATCTGTTGCCATATAAGAATTTTGCCTGCATCAACCACAGCAAAATTAAAAAAAATAAAAATAGAATCATTATTCTAAAATAGTTTTTGTAATCATATATAATATATTAATAATTCAAGAATTTTAGATAATTTTAGTTCAAAAATTAGTACATAATCAAAAGAATTTCATTTTTGTAATCATTTTAATAGAAAATTATAACATATTAAAAATTCTGGAAATAAGTGTCAAGGGTGTGAATTAATGACACTACATGAATCTAACATAAAGTTTGCAAGTTTAGGTTTAATCTACGCAGGTTTGGATCAGTTTCACGTCGAACCCACATACACATTTAGCTAAGCAACTTGTGTTCAGGTCACGCGGTCGCAAATTGAGGTGTTTAATCCGTTTAATTTTATAATTTTGAAAAAAGAAGTGTTTTATGTAATAAAGTAAAACTAGTTTGGTATTTCATGTCAAAATTTAAAAGATAACAAACTCAGCGCATACATACAAAAACTTAATCTCTAACATCAGCGAATATTTAGTAATACTCGTTAAAAAAAGAGTAATTTTTCACACATTTTAAAGTGAAATACCTGCTTAAAGATGGTGCTGGTTCCTGATCCCTCAAGCCCAAGTAACAAAAGCTTTTGAATTTTTTCGGCTCCAAGTAATTCGGAACAGTAGTATAATTGCTGGGTTCATCCTTTTCTCTTTGTGGCTGACCTTGCGGCACGGGCAACGAGAGCAACGAACAAAGCAATCGTGTACTAGCCTGTGCAAAAAGACGTTATCCTAAGTCACATACGCGTAATTAACCATAATTTAGGACTTGGGAAACATGAAACATCCAAGTATATGAGATTTTTATATACCTTTTCCCAGATATTTCCCTTAATGTTATTTTGGCCTTCTTCCTCATAACGACCATCATCATAAACCCAAAAATGAGTATCACGGGGACATTGCACATGAGCCATCTAAAACAAGTTGATACACAGATTTCAGATGAATATAATTGATAAGAGGTGGAAAGTTTGACCCGTTTACTTGTGAACGGGTCATTTCATGTTAGATTTTACCTCTAAAAAGACCAATGGGACAAAGGATCAGGTCATACATCTTACAATGTGTAATATCAATACATTAAAGCTCCTTAAGTCTTTTTACTCAAAAACATATATTAGTATTTAAATATCATAATTTTTGTAAATATAATTAACAAACAATGTATAAAAATTTCAGAAAACAAGTGTTTCGGGTTAACCCCACTGATCTAACAAAGACATATCCATAACATGGGCGGCCAGCCGACTATGCCACCTTTAGAAGAAATTTATATTACTAGGTATGTGTCTTTGGAATAGTTGACAATCAAATTATTTCATTGCAATAAATGGAGAAACCAAATCTTAGTGATGGATGACTCATATCCATTCATGCAGCATAATGGGTCAACTTAGTTATATTATGTTAATAATGGGTTAGACAAATAACATGGAACCAGAAATTTAAAAATTGTGGATTGTATACCCACATGTTTACAACCTACTAAATTGCTTTATTCAAAAACTTGGATAACTATTTCAATAATAGTATTTGTGACCATATTTAATGCAACTATTTCAACCCATTACCTAACCCGTCCATTTTGCCACCAACAGCAACCTAACTCTCTCCCTATGAACAACAACTACAAATGAAAAACTTAAGGCGAAATTAGGGTTCTGTTTCACCTTGAAGATCATTAAATATCAACTTAAAAACTAGATTCATATGACGAACATTAGAGGTGGTAGTTTCGACCCAGTTAAATATTTGTGGGTTACAAAATTCCCCAACTAGTAATTTTTGCATATAACCTCTTAAAAAGATTCACTTAAAAATTTGTTTGCTTTTGTGACTATATTATTTTTGCAAGCATATATAACACTATTAATTTAAAAAAAGAAAGTTAAATTGGCTCAAAATATGTTTGAATGGATCTACCCATTTTGACCCGATACCTAGCCCATCCAATTTATCATAAAACCAAAAGGGAGGTCGAGAATGAAATGTTTAACCTTTAACACTTTCAGCTCAAGCTTTGTAATTTCTCGACCATTCATATAAACTTCTGTATTTCCATTGCTTGCACTCGGACTAAGTTTCCCAGTAAAATTCAAATTTGAACTCACAACTCTATCGGGTTTTTCTCCTTCCTGAAAAATTCAAACAAAATATTACAATCTTTACACGTAAATAAAGATGCCAGTTTCAATCCATTTGCTTATAAATTGTTTTTTTTTCAGGTCATCTGGCCCTTAACGGGTCAACAGGTCAAATCAAAAAGTTAGCTAGAATAGAAACAGGTCAAAAAGGATGAAAGTCACCCGTAGTTCATTTTTTTATGCATAAAACCTCCTAAATCAATTATTCTAAAATCCAGATTACTATAATATGATTTTGTAAGCAGATTTAATAGATTAATCACTAATAATTTATAATCCTGAACATAAAGTATTTTAGGAACCTAGCCCGCATAGTTCCAACTCATTTGACTACTTTCCCAACCCTATCCGACCCACCCATTTAGCACATATACGTACAAAAGATAAGGAAAACTTGATAAGAATCACATTTTTACCTTTCCCAAAGACCAGATTCTTTGTCATACCAATACATTCCAGGTTTCAATTTTTGTGGAGGTAACGGGCAGCCCAAAAGTTCTGCCATTTCCTCATGTTTAAGTGGATAACCGTTCACAATTAACTGCTCGGGTCGAAGCTGGTTAGCAGCGCATTCTTTTTCTGCTTTCATTATCTGTTTGACTTCCAAAGGACTAAGCAAACGAGATAATAACCTCGAATGTTTCCCCAATATAAGACGCTTCGACTCATCAATCACCTCACCAAGACAAGTAACACACTTTCGACCTCAGGCATCGATCCCATAGCTCTCAGAACACAATTACTGCAATATTTTGCATCACAAACCAAACAAGATTCTTTAGTTTCCCACTTCCCTTTACCGCATCGATAACACACCCGTCTTTTTTGCTTCTTTTTCTTCTTTTCTTTAGAAACCGCAACATATTCTGAATAACCAGGCCTCTCTAACCCGACTTCTTTCCTTTCTGATCTATCAACTGTGTTGAAAGTTACCACCGGGCCTCGTCGCACTTCATTCCCATGACCATCATCTCGGTTATGAGCAGAACCAGGAGAACCGGATGGTGAAGCTGAAAACGAATCAGCGTTATGCAAAACCGAGATTACAGACTCTGAACTCCCTGATAACCTTGGGCTTTGATTCACAGAACCAGCCACTCCTGCAATATAAGAAACAGGCAACGGGATAGGGTCGATTACAGGAGGGCCCGGGCCATCACGAGTGACAGATCTTCTTGAATCAGAGAACGATTCGGCTATGGATGCAGTCGGGATTGAACGGGTGTTCATATCTAATGGTTCTATCCTAGGAAGCTCATAAGATACATCAGGACCCATATATTCCAACGCAATCGAGTAATCAAGATCATCACTTTCTTCAGGCAGTGCAGTTCCAGGAGGAAGCATCTTCTTCACAGCTCCTCTCCAATCTTTTGCCCCATGTTCATCCATATCCCTCATACCAGTTCTTTATAAAGCTAAAAGATTTTGAAGAAACAATTTTTATATCAAATTAGGTCTTCATATCATCAGATTTCAACTACCCAGATCAAATTATGATAGATTTCACAGATTTATGAATCACCCAAATCAGATTAAACAAGAAAATCACTTCAATTCTGAAGAGATTCTTTCAAAAACTCAAGCACTATAAAGTCAAATTCAACTACCAAACCCTGAGAATGATAATTTTGACTAATTCTTACAGAACCTACATCAGAATAAAGAAGAAAAATACCTCAATTTCGCAGGAAATCCAATTGGTGCTTGTTGAGGTCAATATATCCTCATAGTCAACAACCATAAAGGGGGAAAACAAGACCCCACCACACACCTAAGAATCTATCCACCTGTTTGGGGACACATTGCACAAATTAAAGTCAAAATCTTCATCATAGCAGTCTATGTCCAACTTTTGTTTGATCTTTTCAAAAGCCTTCAAATTTGAACAGAGAGATTAGAACAGCTGATGAAAGAAACCAACAACCCGAATGCAGAAACCCATTTGAATCCCTCAAAAACTGTCACTTTTTGAAGTCTAATTCACAAGATTTGAATCTAGAACAATGGGAAATGACAGATTTCTCAACATTAACCAAGGGGAATCAACAGTGTAAAGATTTTGTCAGCAAAAGAATAAAAAGACTTGCTTTGGAGCAAGTATGGGCTTTTTGAAAAGAAAACAGTAAAGGGTTTCAAGAAAAGCAGCAGGTTAAGAGGTATGAGGGGCGTGCGTGTAGACTTTAAATATAAAATATATATATATATATATATATATAATATATACAGACTGTGTGTGTTAACTGGGAAAGTGACAAGCAAAGGAAGATAAATCTAAAGTTATTTACTTTTTTACCTTTTGGGGTTATGAAAAGAGAGAGATCAATTATCAAAGAGTGTACTGGTGTGTAATAAAAAGCTTTCTAAAGGACAGCCATTGGAGGTAACATATCCATACAAATCTGTGAGTTTTTGGTGGATGTGTGTGAGAGGTGATGGTTTGTGGAGACCATCTAATATTGGTAGATAGTGTAATGTGTCATAAACATTATTATTATTGTCTCAAATAATTCAAGTTTTTACCAAGTAAAAGGCTACGACCATGTGTTATAATATGTGGTAGATAAATGGTAATCATACTATTTTAAGGGTATATATGATATTTGATATATTTTATAGAGATACATGTGACATTTAAAACTTTGTTTCGATATGTTATGATAATTTGACAAATTTATAAGGATACGTATGAAGTTATTCAAAACAAAAACAAAATGAAAACCCACTCTTTTTTTTATTACTTTTCTTTTCTATTAAAAGATATATTATTAGTAATCTATACTAATAAATTAAAATTTGTATAAGCTACACGTCAAATTTTTAGAATGTCCACCTAGGTTCCCCCTAGTATTTGGACACATATTAGATTGAGTGTAGTAGTTGACATTAATTTTTTAGTTAAAGTGACACGTAGATACCATGTCAGCGCAATTGATTTCACTAGAAACTCTTTCAAATCAAGTGTAGTGGTTTTAATTAATTATAGTGATTGCTAAATTACTTTTTATTTAATATTCAATAAATATTATCATTTTAATCGAATAAAATCACACAATAAAATACTATAATATTTTAATAAAATAAAAGTTATTAGAATATATAAATAAAAGACGGCATTTGAAATAAGAAAAAAAATGTTTGAACGTGCTCGACTAAGGTTTTTCAATAAAATAAAAGTTATTAGAATATACAAAGGTTTTTCAATAAAATAATCTTGCATCAGACAGTTATGCGCCTCCGCACGACCCCGTTCTAGTGGCGGTTGTCGTCTACGCAGTTTCAATCGTGACGTTTGAACGTGCTCGACTAAAACTTTTACCCCCACTCGAACACCTTCAACAACTACCGCCTCATCCACCACACAAGAACCTAAATCTTTAAGTAGTTGGTTCATATTCTAAAAAATATAAGAAAATTATTGAGTGAATTATGAAAGAGTATAATCGAAAGCATTTGAAAATATTAAAAACATTAAAAATACATACATACATACATACATATATATATATATATATAGGGGAAAGTTCCCCTAAGAATAATTAGTTGCCTAAGAAATCTAAGAAGCATTTATAGCCACTAATTACATGTTTAAGGGCATTTCCAGTTATTATATCAAATAAAGGAACAAAGGGGCATTATGGTAATTTGACAATATAAAATAGAAAAACATAAAATTACGGTTTCAAAACACGTCTTCTATCAATTATTCTCCTTCACCGTGATTCAACAATCGAAATCAAGTAAGTTCTTCAAATTATTTGTGAAATCCATTCAATTGTTGAAGTTATATTACTGATTTTATGTTTTTTTGCTGAAAAACATAATCAAAACGACCTAAAATGAAGAAGAAATCGACAATTCATAGCGACGGTAAGTTCCTTGAATTTAGTTACAAATTCGATTAATATGTATAGTGAATACTAAATTTCAAACCGAGATTCATATATGTACTGCATTCTAAACTTGATTTGTTGCACTGTTTGTTTATATAAGATGATTAGTTTAGTTACAAAGTCGATTTTCATATATGTACTGTATTCCAAAACTTGTACTGCATTATAAATTTCAAATGGATTTTAATATATGTACTGTATTCTAAACTTGATTTGTAATTTTATAAGTATGAACATAGATTTATCATAAATGTGCTGTATTCTTGGTATTTTAAAATTGGTTGTACCTATACATGCATGAACACCATTATATACTTGTACATCATATTTTGTGTTGTATATAGATACAGCACAATAGAAAAAACAGCACAAACATATAAACAGCGAAACAAATACAACACACACATATATAGATACAGCACAATAGAAAAAACCACTGATTCATATAAGGTGCTTTTAATTTAAAACATCACATATAAGGAAAACAGTACATGTAATGAAAACAACACACTTAATGAAAACAACACAGTTAATGAACATAGATTTTAAACACTATATGCACATGTTGTGCTGTATTTCAACATATATGTACTATATTCTAAAATCTCATGCATATATCTTGTTATCTTGTGCTGTATTGCAACAGATATGTAGTATAATTGTAGGTTTAATGTTATAGGTTAGATTTCTGTGTTGCACATGTACTATATTATTTCAACAGCACACTTGAAAACAGCACACTTAATGAAAAAAAGCACATATAATGATAATACATAGAAACAAATACAGCACAAACATATAAACAGCGAAACAAATACAGCACACACATATATAGATACAGCACAATAGAAAAAACCACTGATTCTTATAAGGTACTTTTAATTTAAAACATCACATATAAGGAAAACAATACATGTAATGAAAACAACACACTTAATGAAAACAAACACAGTTAATGAACATAGATTTTAAACACTATATGCACATGTTGTGCTGTATTTCAACATATATGTACTATATATTCTAAAATCTCATGCATATATCTTGTTATCTTGTGCTGTATTGCAACAGATATGTAGTATAATTGTAGGTTTAATGTTATAGGTTAGATTTCTGTGTTGCACATGTACTATATTATTTCAACAGCACACTTAATGAAAACAGCACACTTAATGAAAAAAAAGCACATATAGTGATAATACATAGAAACAAATACAGCACAAACATATAAACAGTGAAAACAAATACAGCACACACATATATAGATACAATACAATAGAAAAAACCACTGATTCATATAAGGTACTTTTAATTTAAAACATCACATATAAGGAAAACAGTACATGTAATGAAAACAACACACTTAATGAAAACAAACACAGTTAATGAACATAGATTTTAAACACTATATGCACATGTTGTGCTGTATTTCAACATATATGTACTATATTCTAAAATCTCATGCATGTATCTTGTTATCTTGTGCTGTATTGCAACAGATATGTAGTATAATTTTAGGTTTAACATTATAGGTTAGATTTCTGTGTTGCACATGTACTATATTATTTCAACAGCACACTTAATGAAAACAACACACTTAATGAAAACAACACACTTAATGAAAAAAGCTGCGGCTTTGGTTTTGTGAAATTGAAGATCCTTATGATTGTTTCAACGATCGAACGCTGCAATAGTGGTATTGAAATCGGTTGGAATTGCAAATTATAATAAAAACACACGATCTCAGGATTTAATTCGTGAAATTGATGACGATGATAACTTGATTCGATCAAATTCGCCTCGAATCAGAATATGATTCCATCCCGAGCGCTGCAATACTGATTAGTTATTGAAATCAATTTGAATTCTATCATACATGAACTGATCGTGGATTCGAGTGTGAAATTGAGGTCGATCCCCGCTGAAATCGTGAATTTTATTGAAGAACAGACAGTTTGAAGAATTTGAAGAATATATATTTCCAAAAAATACCCTCTATGACTAAAAATTAAAAATGCCACATATCACTATGATATTTATTCTTAGGCAACTTAGGCAACTAATTATTCTTAGTTGAACCTCTACCTATATATATATATATATATATATATATATATATCTTTATCTTTATACTATAATAAAAGAGTAACTTGAAGTGCCACATGGCAGCACCACAACCATCCTCATCAAAATTTTCCGCCTCTCTCTCATCTTAAATAATTACCTTAATTACTAATAATATTATTTAGTATTCTTTTACATTAATAAATTAAAAAAGAGATCTACTTATTAATGTTATTTCACGGGTTCTATTAATAAATTTTAATATATATTTAAGTAAATTAAAATATTAAATAATATTATTAGTAAATAATATTATTAGTAATTAAGGTAATTATAATTACATTGATAAGTAGATTAATAAGTAGACCTCTTTTTTAATTATTAATAAATTTTAAAAATGACATTATCATACGGTTTGTTTTAGAACAAACTGTTTATTTTATTTTTTTTGAAAAAAATTTAAAAACTAAATTTTAAAAAGTTGATATAACTGTTTTATTAGTAATAGTCATTTCTCATATGTAATTTCAGTCATATCATATCTTAGAATATCATTTTATAATTAATAAATTTTATTATTTTAATATTTTATTTATTCAACCCGTGTAATACACGGGTTTACTAAAGCTAGTATATATATATATATATATATATATATATATATTGAGTATGGCGTCGTTAAAATGTTGGCGAAATAGTAATGACGGTCACTTTTAATATAATTATAGTGGCATTGGCATTATATAGGCTTGCCACATCACCATGTTTAATGTCTGTTTTGCTTCCACTACGTGGAGTCTTATCACTACAATAAAAATTACAAATTAGTATATAAATATAGTTTCCTTAATAAATGGAAATTCACTATTATATTAATTAAAGTAACTTTTTTCTAAAAATAAATAAAATTCTTCACTCAAAATATTTAAATTAGTTAATTTTGTTAAAATTAAACTTAGGTGTTATTTGTTATTAATACAGCAAATGTCTACAGTCTGCGAATCACATTCACAGACATCTACAGGAGAAGAGTTGGACCAAACCTATGCAATCTGCAACAAGAAGAGTGTCTGTTTTTTAACATCCGTCATCTGCTAAAATCAACTGGTGATGGTATACGGCAGTGATGGACTGTGGTGGGTGGCGGTGGTTGGTGGATGGTGGTGGCGGACGGTGGGTGGAGGCTGATGGTGGTGGCGGATGCCGAACGGTGGTGGTGGTGGACGCTAGACGGTGGTAGTGGCGGACGTCGGACGTTGGTGGTGCCGGACGCTGCACAATGGTGTGGCGGACGGTGGTGGTGGTGGTGGATGGTGGTGGTGGTGGACGGTGGTGGTGGACATGGGTGGTGGTGGTGGTGATGGTGTTTAATCCTCTACAAACTTCAGAAGACTTTAGAAGTGTTTGTGTCAAGTCTGCACCATGCAGACCTCGCGCAGACCAAGTCTGCACCATGCAGACTTCGCGTAGACCCTTTTTAACAAAATAGTATTCCAAAAAACAAACACTATGCACATTTCAATGTCTGAGCGTGGTCTCCGCGGCGCAGAAAAAAAGGTCAGAAGAGCTTTTCTGAAAAAACAGAAAGCCCCTTAGTCTCTAGCTAATCATTATTAAAATTAACCTTATAGTTTTCATTTTTCACATTTAACTCTTAATATTTTTTACTTTCAACTTTGGTCTCATATAGTTTTCATCTTCTATAAAATTTTCATTTGACGTCTCAGTGTAAATTTTTCGAGTTAACATATGGAACATGCTTATGTGGTTTAACTTTTTACCTCTATATTCTTTGTTTAACAACCGCCTTGTGATTTAAATTTGAGAAAATATCACAGAATAGTAACCAAGTTGTAAAAATATTCTAATTTAGTCACTCATGCATATTTTTCTCAAATTAGACCACTAAACGATCAAATCGAGTCATCATTAAATTTTCTTATGTTAAGAAAGTAACGATGAGAAGATGAGGGCATTAGAATTTTTAATATATAAAATTATATTAAAAAATAAAAAAACATGTTAATTATGAAAAAAAATAAAAAAAGTACTTAAAATTTACGTCAACATTCCATATCAGCATCAAAAGATAGAAAAAATAATTTATATTTGAAACAAAAAGTATAACATGCTAAAAATATGTTAAGACTTTTAATTTATATAAATATAAAAACTGAGTGATCTAATTGGAACACTTTTAAAACTTCAGTTACCTAACTGAAACACTTTTAAAACTTGAGTTACCTAATTGGAACATTTTTAAAAGTTGGTTACTATTTTACAAAGTGAACCTTTTAAATTTTGATCTAACTTATACACATTAACATGTCACAATGTGCGTGCATGGTTTAACTTTTTTACGTCTACTTTTTTATTCGGTTTTATTTTTTGTCTTTATTTCTTTTGTTTACGAGTTTTTCTATGCTAGTGGTTGCTAGCAACGATATGACATTAATGTTACGTAGCATGGTGTTGCGGCCTCTGTCGCAACACGTGAAGCTTAATACTAGTATTATACTATATATCAACGTTGATGGAAATACTATAGTAAAGTTATGGTTGTTTAGGTTTGAACCCATTAGTTTTATTTTTTAGATTTTGATATTTTTTGCTTATCGCATATTTTATAATATTAAGGAAGTCACAAAGTGTGCAACTATACTATACATTTTGTGTTTTGTAGTCTTTATTTTTTTTTTTTTATAATTTATTATTTTATTATTATGATTTATTTAAATTGTATAATAATAATTATTATAAAACACTTAGCAGGTTTTGAAGCATTTTAGATCAATTGAATAGGATACCACCACTTATAGAACCATATATATTACTTGAGGTGTTATAAGACAATGAATAACGTAGTCCCTTAGATCTTCGAGTACTTAAGAATTTACTTTAAGATTTTCTCAAGGTAAGTTCATATGACCCTCTTTTCAAACTACTTTGTTAAACTTGTTTTGGGGATGAGAATACATACTTCAAAATTTTTATTTATAGCTGTATTATTAATCAAGACTTATTTAGTTGCCATAAACAGTACCCAACTTTGAGCACAACCATTAACTTTGTAAGAAGCCAGGGGGATATGTGGTAGTACTATTGGGGATATGTGGGGAGATCGATGAAACAACTCAAACGACGCAACAAAACAAGTGTTATTGTAGAAGCATCACAGTCGATAAGTTAAGAGAGCTTTGAAGAAAATGGGAAGGGCTAAGGCGGTGGGGCCAGACAACATTCCGATTGAAGTGTGGAAGTGCCTTGGAGATGAAGGCCTACAATGGCTAACGGATATTCAACACTATCTTTAAGACAGGAAAGATGCCAGAGCAGTGGAGAAGCAGTGTATCAGTCCCCATATATATGAAAAAATGAGATGTCCAATGTTGCGCAAATTACAGGGGAATAAAGCTATTTAGTCACACGATGAAGCTATGGGAAAGAATTGTTGACACGAGAATTAGAAGAGAACTCAGATAGCGGTAAACCAATTTGGATTTATGCCAGGACGCTCTACAAAGAAGCTATACACGTCATAAGAAGGATAATGGAGAAATATAGAGAAAAGAAAAGAGACCTGCATATGGTATCATTGACCTAGAAAAAGCCTATGACAGTGTGCCGCGGAAACTCATCTGGGAAAGTCTACGACTTAGAAAGGCAGAGAGGTATATCAAAATAATAAGGATATGTATGACGGGGCAAAAAC